>OY757911.1:10620606-10903106 GCA_963585895.1 Sepioteuthis lessoniana
TTAAAGTAAAAAATATAGGAAATTTTCAATTAGAGAAATGTCATTTATGTGTATACAAAGAATTACCCTGAATTTGCAGCAAAACAGAAGGATAAAACTTTGTTTGATAAGAAGGAAGCCATTATAATTTTAATGAAGTTCAAAAAGTGATTCAGAATTTAAATTACAATTCTGTGTGTGTGTGTGTGTGTGTGTGTGTGTGTGTGTGTGTGTGTGTGTGTGTGTGTGTGTGTGTGAGTCTCTCTGTCTGTGTGTCTGTGTGTGTATGTGTGTGAGAGAGAGAGAGAGAGAGAGAGAGAGAGAGAATGCATTAGATCTTGTCATTCCACTCTTGACTGTAAGCCACATGATCCTTAAGCTGATTCAGTAATAAAGGAAAGTAAACCAATGCACTTTCATTAAAGTTAGCCGCAAGTTAACCAAAAAGGTGTTGCTGCTAAGAGATGAAATAACAAAAATACATCTGTCTCACAAAATTCATTCTATTTGAACTTCCTGTAAAAAAACTAATAAAATGGCAGTAAATTATTTCAACATATTCTGTTGTGAGGCTTAAAGTACACTAACTGTATCTCTACAGAGAGGTAATGTAATATAATGGCCGAGGGATTTGATTTTATATATCTTGCCTTTGGGTTTAGTTAGGCTGAGAACCTTTCAGCTCAGCACATGGGTGAGTTAGGTGCAAACTTGAGCACAGATGTTGACGTGCGCGTGGGGAGGATATGTTGTTCACAGATGTCAAAATAAAAATCCCAGAGAGAGGATGTGACCAGGGATGTGAATGACGTCATGCACTGGAAGCATGCACGGAGGATTTTGGGAGATTTGAAAAAGTCAGTAACTGAGAACTAGACTCCGAACAGGAAGGATCGACTTTCAGGGCTCGCTGAGGCCAGACAAATTTGTGTGCTACGGGCGCTGCATGTGATGGGGGGCAGATGGAAAAGTCATCATAGAAAGATTGTGCATCTCTCTTCCTTATCTCGAAACCTTTAACTCAAAGGTAATAAAAGGTTTCATACCTGAACTAAGAAGTCTTTATGTGTTTTTCGTGTTTCGGGATTCCTTTATTCTGTGTATATATGTTATGAACATTCTATGTACATTTCACATATCTGTATCATGGGTATGTTACAGTAAGATCTCCCTTCAAAAGTGGTGTTTTGGATATAACATAGGGAAGCTCCAGTTCTGGAGCTCCAAAGAGGGTGGAGTATCCCTTCAATGACATTACTCCCATGTCCACTCTGACACAGAGTGGCAAAACCTATCCCACTTATCCCTCCTATCCATCAAATAGGTATGTTTAAAAAGTATTAGTATTGAGTAGGAATATGTGGAACCATATAACCTCAAATAAATGTCTGTAGAAATACGTATTTAAAACTATATAAAGTTGACGACAGTAGTCGAGGGCGACCAGAAGGCTCTCTTTTCAATAGCTACAACACCAAGGTGTAGGAGAGGGCGCTACTCCTTTCCCTGGATTGCTCCACTTTACCCATGATATATACCTTATATTGCTGAGTGCTAAGCAAGGACATTTCAAGTAACATTTTTAATGTCTTTGGTATGACTCTACCTGGGATTGAACACTCTACCCACTAGGCCAATATAACTGTATATAGATTTTTAGTATTGGATAGGAATACTTGACATCATGCATCTGTTTGCAAATTATTTGTATTATATTAAAGAAATATCAAATATGAATACTAGATATCATGTGTGCTAAAAAGGTTTAATAGACAAATAAAAAAGTGAATTTTTTAAATCCAAATGAACATTGAAAATATAGTTATGAGTGCAATCGAACATTTACAAAAGAATCAAATTTTGGGATTATGTAACCCATAAGGAGTTGATATGCCATTAAACAAATAAACTAAACCACACCAAATTCAACATATTTGATATTCTGAAAATTTATTGCAACAAATATGTTCATATTATTGTGTGTATAGACATATATGGCCTAGTAGGTAGAGTGTTTGCCAATGGTCTGGGAGACCTGGGTTCAATCTCAGGTCACATCATACCAAATACTTTTAAAAATGGTACTTGATACCTCCTTGTTTAACACTCAGCAATATAAGGTATGTATCAAGGGTAAAGTGGAGCAGTCCAGGGAAAGGAGTAGCACCCACCCCTACAACTCAGTGTAGTAGTTATTGAATAGGGAGCCTTTGAATAGGGAGCCCTCAACTACAGTTGCCAACTTACTTTATATATATATTCAGCCAAGTGTGTGTGAAGTTATATATACTAGTGTGTAAGTAAATATTAGTGTGGATGTGCATATTAATGTGTATATAGATATTTGAGTGTATACAAAGATTGGTGCGTATTTAATATTAGTGCTGATGTAAATATTTATGGGTATGTAATATTTGTGCAATGCAAATATTTGAGTGGGTGTAAATATTATTTAGTATGTAATATTAATGTGGATACAAATATATATGTCAATGTGAATATTTGTAAATATGCAATATTGGTTTGGATGTAAATATTTGCACATAAGTAAATATTAGTGTGGATATATAAGTATGTATTATTAGGATGTAATATTATTGTGGAAGCAAATATTAATGACAATGTAAGTATTTATAATATGAAATATTTGTGTGGATGTATATATTAGCCGAAACACTTCTGCATAGCCTGGAACGAGCAGCAGCAAGCATAGGCCTCCATGTTAATGCACACAAAACGGAATATATGTGCTATAACCAAACGGGAGACATCTCCACTCTAGAAGGAACCCCTCTTAAACTAGTAGACAAATTCACGTACCTAGGAAGCAGCGTCGAATCAACCGAAAAGGACATCGAAACGAGGTTAACGAAAGCATGGACAGCTATCAATAGGCTATCGACTATATGGAAATCAGACCTAACCAATAAAATGAAACGCAGTTTCTTCCAGGCAGCGGTCACATCGATACTGCTATATGGATGCACTACATGGACGCTAACAAAACGGCTCGAGAAGAAACTAGATGGCAATTACACAAGAATGCTGCGTGCAATCCTCAACAAGTCCTGGCAGCGGCACCCCACGAGACACCAACTGTACGGCCACCTGCCCCCTATCACGAAATCTATTCAAGTTAGGCGAACCAGACATGCTGGACATTGCTGGAGAAGCAGAGATGAACTCATAAGAGATGTACTCTTATGGATCCCCACACACGGCCGCGCAAAAGCAGGACGACCAGCACGAACGTACATTCAGCAGCTGTGTGAGGATACAGGATGTTGTCCTGAAGACCTGCCTAGGGCGATGAACGATAGGGAGGAGTGGCGAGAGAGGGTCAGGGATATCCGTGCTGCCAGCACGATATGATGATGATGATATATTAGTGTGGATTAAATAATATTGTGGAGGTAGATATTTGTGTCAATGTATGTATTAGTATGTTTGTAATATTTGTATGAATGCAAATATTAGTGTGGATGTAAATACTGGTGGATGGAAATTTTAATGGGGGCTTAAATATTAGTTTGTATGTAAGTACATGTATTCATGTGATAATTATAAATGATCTGATATCCGACAAAATAAGAGATCAAAAAGATCTGTTTAAAAATTATTCATATTTGTTAGGAAAACTTGATGCCATATAACAGTTATATAACCGCCTTGAGCTACCGAAACTGTGTTATCACCCTGGTTGGCGGCTGATGAGGCTAGGGTATCGCACATGCTTCCACAAGTTGTATGATGAAAAAAAAAAAAAAAAATTTGTATTAAGAATAGTTACAGGAAAAACTGGAGTTTATGTTTAAATTACACAGGAAATAAAATAATTTTGACAGTTTTTCAAGTCTGATTTCTTACCAAAAATCAGTGCATAAGTAAATATCAATGTGTATACAGTTACATTTTGGGGGGGGGGGTTGCTTGTAGAAGTGTGTATTATCCAATTAAGAATATAAAAGGAATCAATAAATCTGTAAAAAAAACATTTATTTTTATGCACCAGATTTTACTGTTCTCTTTCTTTGTCAAGAATTTCTCCATAAATGAAATAGATCAAATATCATACAATAAAAATCTCAAATCAAAATTTAGCTATGTCAGACTAGATATGTTCTGTTCCAGCTTGGTATATATACATCTACTCATTCATATAAATTAGTGTGTATATGTATTTGCATTTATTTAGATGTATATACATTTACCCAAGCAGCATTGAATCAACCGAAAAGGACATCAACACGAGGTTAACGAAAGCATGGACTGCTATCAATAGGCTATTGATTATATGGAAATCAGACCTAACCAATAAAATGAAACGCAGTTTCTTCCAGGCAGCGGTCACATCGATACTGCTATACAGGTGCACTACATGGACGCTAACAAAATGGCTGAAGAAGAAGCTAGACGGCAATTACACAAGAATGCTGTGTGCAATCTTGAACAAGTCCTGGTGGCAACACCCCACAAGACACCAACTGTACGGCCACCTGCCTCCTATCACAAAAACTATTCAAGTTAGACAAACCAGATATGCAGGACACTGCTGGAGAAGCAGGGACGAACTCATAAGAGATGTACTCCTATGGACCCCCACACATGGCCGTGCAAAAGCAGAACGACCAGCATGAACATACATTCAGCAGCTATGTGAGGATATGGGATGTTGTCCTGAAGACCTGCCTAGGGCGATGAACGATAGGGAGGAGTGGCGAGAGAGGATCAGGGATATCCGTGCTACCAGTGCGACATGATGATGATGATGAAAGCTGGGTTGAATTCAGGGTTTTCCTTCTCCTAAACTGATTGTCTAACCAAAGCTAAAGAACCCAGTCTGCCCTCTTATTTACTCATAGATTTAGGGACAACAGATAGATTAATGCCTTTCATTAGCTAAAAATGAAATGCAAACAGCTAAGTTTGAACTCAGTTTGCTGATTACATTTCTTCCACTAATTCATGTAAGACTATGTATGTGTGATGTGTGTATTTATGAAAATAATCTTTTTTCAAAATAGAACATTTCCTTAAAATAGGTTTATTGTTTGAAGACAAGAAATGTACTTTGTATGTCCAGCAGGACACATAGCATAAATGGTTATAGGCGTTGGTTCCCTAAGCTTCTAAGGAGACAATCATCTGGAGGTTGCCGGTTCAATCCTGACTGCAGGCAAGTAACAATACAGTTATACTTAACACTTGTACCCGGTTATGGCTAACGGAATCAAAACAGGCAACCCCCATGGATTCAATAAAAGACATAGTTTGAATTTCGGTGAAGGTTCCCGAGTTCAACAAACACCTGAAGAAGGCCGGAGGACATATCGGCTGAAATGTTGTGGAAATAACTATAAAGATGAAGACAATAGTCCAAAAACCCTTAATGATAAAATCATCAAGCTTCATCTCAGAAATTTAGACAACAAATGTAATTTACTTTATACATCTAAAAATAAAGTATACAAGCTTTGTCTATAAAGCACTGAGACTGTTTAAAAATGTTAGCAAATTATTTATGAATCAAATTTCTTTCTTTCAGAATAGTCCCTTTGTGAAGCTACTCGCAAATAAAGACATTGTACCTACTCTCAGAAACACTGCAACTCGGTTGGTTGAGGCTGTAGAATACACTGACTGCAACTCTGCAGAGGAGTAAGACCCCTAACTCCCAGCAAGTGTCCTAGATATGACACTAAACGGCATCTGATGGAGAAGCTCCAGTCCTGAAGCTCTTGGGAATAGGGCGTACCTCTTCATTGTCATTACTCCCTGGTTCACTCTAACCCAGAGTGGTAGTACCTGTTTGTGTTCCATCTATGACTCAAATAGAACTAGTTGTCTAAATTTCGGAAACAAAGCTTGTTGATTTTATCATTAAGGGTTTTCGGACAATTGTCTTCGAAGTTTGGTGAAGGTTCCCGAATTCGACAAACACCTGAAGAAGGCCAGAGGACATATCAGCTGAAATGTGGTGGAAATAACAATATAGATGACGACAATAGTCCAAAAACCCTTAATAATAAAAATCAAATAGAACTGTTTACTTATTTACTATACTTGAAACCATTTAACTCAATGCAAACAAATGATTAATATTAAATGGAATTATTAATATTAGATTGCAATGCTTGAAACTATCTGTGTGCAAACAAAGAAATAATGTTGATGAAAATTATTAGTGTTAGATAATGTTAGATAACAATACTTAAAACCATTTAACTACGTGTAAATGATATATGGCAATATTTTACTTGTTTTAGTTTCATAACATATCAACCTTTGTAGGTTATTTAATGCCAAATCCATTTTTATACAAATGAACAGTTCTACTTCATGCAATTCAGTTAAGCATAAGTACACAATTCATTTGTCAAAAACTTTTCTATTTTAAGCAATTCAGTTTAGTCAAACAGTTTTAATTCAAACAATTCAGTTAAGTATAATATAGTTTTTGTTTATACTCAGTTAAATGTCAAAACAGTTCTATTTTGAACAATTCAGTTAAGCATAAGAACAGTTTCAATGTCAAAAACAGTTCTATTTCGAAGAATTCAGTTTAGCATTAGTACGCAGTTGAAATATCAAAACAGTTCTATTTCAACTAATTCTGTTTAGCATAAATACTTTTGAAGAAAAGGAAATAGTAACACCTGAAAAGTACCCAAGGAATATTGTTTTGAACTAAAAACTTGTCACCAGAGTGTGTCTAGAAAGTAAGGAAACTGATTTTTCTTATTTTTCAGATTGATAAACCTGAATGAAAATTAGCCATTCAATAATAGTTCATCACCAATCATTCTCACCATCAAACATTGTGATCCAGTTATTATGGTTATTATCATTATTATTAAATAGAACTAGTTACTTGAAACCACATAATTATATATAGATTATTAGTGATAGATAGGAATACTTAAACCAATACAAATTATTTACATTAGATAGGAATACTTATGTCATTTAACATTGTGCAAATAAATGGTTAAAGACAAAAAGGTGCAGTTTTTAAAAAAAGGAAATGATAAATAGAAAATATATTTATGATTACAAACAATCATTTGCAAGTTAATCAAATTTCATAAGTTGATATGTCATTAAACAAATTAACCAATAAACCTAATCAAAAAACCTGTGCATGGAATAGAAGTTGATTTCTTTAAGCCTGTGTTAACTTGTTAAATGTTTCTGTTGCAATGTCCTGGAGTTTGACAAAGAATTTGATCTTTTGTTTTATTTTCATGATCAACTTAAACACATTTCCATGGTTACACAGCGGGACATGAATTCCAAATCAAAAACATGAATTGAATGCTTTTCCACTTGCTCAAAGTCAACATTGATCAGCTGATTTTCAATCATGAATGTCAACTTGAAAAATGAAATAAGTCAATCTAATTACTATCTAGTCAAACCTCAATATTTGCATTTATACTTGTTTATTTGAATGCAAATCTCTATGAAAAGTTTTCTGGTATACACAATGATAGCAGTCAAAATTTATATGTGTCTATCCGTAGCAAAATTGCCTTTTCTGCATGCAGTGGCTATACTGGAAATGAGTATTTTCTAAAGTTATCTTGTTTCTTTCAAGTAGTTCTTCAAAGGATTCAATGTAGCTCGACTTACTGATCAATTATGTAGCCTCTTCAATATATAAGTACATTGGTGAATGCACTAATCATGTCAGTGCAATTTTTATTTTTGAAAACTTATATATCAAGCCCAAAAACAAAGTCTATGAATTGGCAAGTCAGAAATAACAACCTGAAGAGATTCCAAATCAGTTTCTGCAGTTCATTCAGACTGCTTAGCAAAGGCTGTAATTTTAGATGTATTACTTCTGAAAAAACTCATTGAATATATATTTGACACGTTCATGAATGGGCTGCAGTCTACTTGGATATGCATAAGACCACTAGAAAAGAAGTTTCTCTGTTTAAATACAGTTTAAGATCAGACTATTGCACTTGAAATGGCTCATAAACAATCTTAATCTTATGCTAAATTCTCATCTACAACTGATGCCAAGGTTAAGCCATATACTAACCTCAAAACTACTGAAGTTGCAGCTGCTCAAAATAAGTGTTTATTTTATCACTTCAATCGCCATCCAAGATCTAAGTGTCCTACAAAAGACTCCAGTTGCAATAAATATGGAAAAAAGGCTACTTTGCAAAAATATACAGATCCAGCTGTCAGTGGCTGTCCCAATATCAGTTTTGTCTCAGTTTGCTACTTGTTATGTACTATCAGGAATATGACATTCAATGGAATTCTCACAAAGGCTTTGATACTAGAAGTCCCATAAGTTTTATGAATATCAAAATTATAAAACAGTGAAGATTATGTGTATCAACTTGATTGGTATAGCCTCTTCATTATTTTTTAATCATGAATACACATCTGCACTGTGGAATTGTCTTTGTGTGGAGGAAAAATCTATTCAAAGGTGAAACCTGTTACCTAAAGTGATCTCTATTGCGACATTGTATTGGGACAACATTTCCTGCAACAACATTCCAGAGTATAAATAATTTTGCGGGGAGGGTTATACACCATGGTTAATCTTGGGAGGCCTGACACTGTTGCTATCAAACCTCTTTCCTTGTTTACTCTTTAGTGATGTTTGAAGTGAGTATTATTGTTTAGCGAGACGAAACCATTTTTGTAGCCAGAGTTTTTGTTGTTGGTAAGCGAGGAAAAGTTTGTTTGGTTCAGCGAGGAAGAGGGTGTAACATATGTGTGTTTACGTAGTGTCGTTTCCTCACTTAGTGTTGTTGGATATATAAAGGGTGGTTGAAGATGATGAAGATGAAGTAGCTCGAAAGGTGTTGTTATGAATAGTTTTTATTTGTCTCGCAATTCAGAAGGTGCCATGCGGGGTTACCAATTTATAGCGGTTTTTAGGATAACACAATGAATTACGAAACTTTTCTTTAACAACAAAACAACGAAAGTTCTTTATTTGCAGCTTTGAATATGGTTTGCTCTTGGTGCTGCAAGACACGTGGAGTTTAGGCTTGTTAGTGTTGTAGACGAAATGGCGTAGCGAGATGTGATGGCAGCATGTGTGCTGGACGTGTGAGGGATGTGTTTAAAGTCACCATGTAGTTTTGTATCTGGTTTTTGGAGGAGAGTCTGCGATATCTCCATGTTGTCGAGAGCGGAGTTACGCTCGGATCGACATAGTCAATTTTTGGGGTGACATGAAGTGGTGCCTGTGGAAGGCATGCCGAATATTTCTGATTTATCTTCAACTGGGATTCCTCGTAAAGAATCCATAAATTAGATGGTTCCCTCGTTGAGTGTCCATGTTGCTGCTGCTAGTGTTAAAGCCACAGTGAGATGTCCACACTGGGTGGCTTGTTTAGCTAAAAAGCATCGCTAAGCAGGGACGATCAGAGGTACGTCTGTTCTGGTCGCCGTCTCAAGCCGAAGAGACTGAGTTTGGCCGCTCACCCGTTTTGCTAGCTGGAAAAGAAGGTACGGGCTGAATAGGATAAGTCATCCTGATTGGGTGAAATTCAGTGTTGAATTAAATTGCGCGCCAAAACAAAATACGAGATTTTCCTCTTCTCTACAACTCATATTATATTTGCTGGCTGGTTAGTTGGTTGGTTGGTTGGTTTTTAATAGCATATCAACCTTTGTAGTGTATTTAATGTCAAATCCTGTTATATATATATATATATATATATATTTGTTAATAATAGTTTATAGGTAACATTTTTACATGAACCAGAGCTCATTTGTTTGCATACTGTTAAATGGTTTCAACTATTGCTATTCATTGTTTACACAGTATTACAAAAGTTTAAGCATTACAATCAAATCATAATTAAATTTAATATCCATCATTTGTTTGCACACAGTCACATGGTTTCCAGAAGAGTAAAGGATTAAACAGTTCAATTTGACCCATAGATGGGAGCCTAACAGGTACTACCACTCCAGAATGAGCGTGGTAGTAGTAGAAATGAAGGAGTACTGTACATTCCCAAAAGCTCCAGGACTAGAGCAATTATAAAATTAAGGTAATGATTTTTTATATTAATCATTTTTCATTAATTATGTTTTATCATTCAGTTTGGCAAGGCTTTGAGCTATTCAGTGTCTCTCAGTTCAGGTTCCATAATCAGGATAGTGCACAAACAGGGAGATGATATGACACTCATCATCTGTTATAATAAACCCCAGAAAGGAAATGGGGCTGGACAGCCATTGGAGTGAATTGAGTGGGTGGTTGGCATCATACCCAGAAGAAATGGTCCTGAGAATTTGAGGATTTTGAAAAGACAGTTAGCTGAGGTTCGACTATCGAAGTGCGCAGCTGGGTTTTTTAGATTTGATCAGATCAGATCTGATCAGTTTTCATCTTGACCTGCATAAATGATTTGAGATCTTAAACACAAGATACGTTGTGCATATATGAGGGGGGGGCTCAGCATAGTATGGTTAGCATATGCTTTTATGATTTATGTCTCTTTCCTTGTGTCACCAAGTGTTGAAAGCAGAAAGAAATAAACCTGTTCGTATCCGAAACGACATAGTCAGCCTGTATTATTATTGTTGTTATTGATATCATTATGGCTGTACAACAGAGCCTGACCATCTGATACAGTTTAATGTTATATCCAGGATGCTAACTGGGGAGTCTAATCTCTCTGTAGAGATGCAGTTTGCATATTCTGCTGCCTTTCCCAACTGGGCTGTGTTATAACTGTGTATGGTTGCAAGAAATATAGGAGAGACCACATAACAACATTGGGTTGCTTGGTAGTAGGGAAGATATTTAGTCAAGTCCCAAGAACCAATATTAGTATTAGTATATCAGTTGTATACAAGAACTGAATAAACAGAAGAAAAGACAAGATAAGCTCATTTACACATACATAAACATTTAATATATATATATAAGTAGTAATGAAAATAATACACAAATGTGTCCCAATATATAAAAGGGGTACAAAACAAAAAAAAACGCTTACTCGAGATTGAGGGATGGTAAAATGATTCTAGGCATGCTGACTTTACTATATAAAGGCAAGAGATAACATATCTACAGTTTAAAGAACAGAGATGAAAAAGAATGAGGATGGACTTCTAGGATTTTCATCTGATACTCTATGAAGCACCTAACGGACATACCCACTCTCCAACAGAGACTTACTTTTTCCTTCAACAAAAACCAAAGTGGTATTACTGTTGCCAATAAGACAAAATTATAGAATGAACAGCAATGAAACAGGAAAATGTAGGGTGAACTTTATGCCCAGAAATGGATAAGATTTGTTTGTTTTTTCAAGGTATATTTACATTTTTAATGTATGTTTCAAGAGTTTAAAGTTTCTCATTTTAAAGTTCTTTGAATAACTTTCTTTCCTGTTGTGTATAAATTAGGTGTGTGTTTGAAATAACTACTTCCTCATTGACGGGATATGACACAAGGTCAATTTTTAAGTACAGTTGGTTTGAACTCAGTGTAACTAAATGTTTAGAGAGAGAGGTTGATCAGCATAGATAACATTGTTGATATATTTGCATGGCAATAGATTTTCTTAATCATTAGCCAATCCTAGCTGCCCTTTGATAAAGACCACAAGTATATAAGTTTTATTTTGGAGTCTTAACAATGGTATTTGGTATGAAGTGCTATATGAGGCATGCTTGACAGAAACCTAGTTTTGGAGATCATAGCTATTCTAGTAAGTTTGGTTTTTATTGTTATCCCTTCAACTTAATGCTCTTTTTGAGATAAGAGTTGTAGCCCATTTGTAACTGGATGTTTAGAGAGACATTGATACTTTTGTATGGTAATGGTTCTTCTGGGCCTTTAGCCAATCTTAGCTGAGCTGTAGTAAGGACCACAAGTATATAAGATTCTCACAAGAGTTTTAACAAGTGTGTGTGTGTGCTGGTGTGAACTATTACTCTGAAAGACAAGTGTTGGTGTTGGATTCAAGTGTAGTATTGTCTTTTATGGATTCATTACACACCTGCTCAACCAGCCTACTCCGATACACTGCCATCCCCGTGTTTACTAATCACAACATGACAGCTTGTCAAAGCACACGTGGTCACCAAGAATGAACCCAAAATCCATGTCAACAGTCATTATATAACACAAGGACTAACATTTTCCTTCTGAATCAATCCTGTGATCCAGATACAAAATCAAGAGTTTTTGGAACTCACATATATTTGCTTTTTAGACAAATACCTGCATTCTGTCATTTCTTCCACTGAATAAAGTTGATTCTGTCTGTCTGTCTGTATGTCTGAAGCCTATGGACACCCAAATGACCGAACATAGAAAACAGCAATTTGGTATGAAAGACCACTTTTTACCCTGTGATAGTGTGGGAGTTGCATGTTATTTGGTTGTGTCAGTGGATATGCATCCGTATTTTGCGGGTATTGCTCTCTATATTATTTCCTCCACAAATACAACACAAAACTTTACAATCGCGTAAAAGAAATGGAATAGGACACAATGAACATTAAACAACAAACAATTTAATAAACATAAAACAGAAAGTGAAAACAAATAAAAAACATGATGTGTAAATGGCCTTTTGGAAAATAAAGTTTGGCAAGAAGAAAATAAATTTGTTTAAAGGTGTGTGTATGTTCATGTTAACGGAGTCCGTAAATAAGTCGTTCTTACTTACATTAAGTTCATATAGGGTTTTATGATTGTGGCAACAGCTTGTCGCATTGATGAAAGAAAGTTTGTCTTTTTTTTTTTTAACGTGATTCGCGGCCATCTGTAGCTAGGTCATGAACTTTGGCTGTGGAAGAAAAGGAATTTGCCGGACAGAGTATCGGCTACTGCTTTACTGACTTAATGGCTAGGCTTGGTCTTAGTAAATGGCTCCCTAACTGTGTGTTATTTATACCCTACAGGTGGCTCAAAGAATCGTCCTAAAATTTTGGCGCATAGCCATTATTGACCAATCAGATTTGTATTTTACTATTTTATTTTAGAGCCTAAATATTTTCTGTTAATTGACTTCCGATCCTATTTTTCTAGAATGTTCTATTCTATGTTTTTAGCTGATTGGTTGAAAAATATAAAAATATCACTTAAATGCTAATGCGGTTTTGATCCTAAATTTCTAGAATGTTCTTAAGTATGTTTTTATTGTTTATTTTAAGACTAGAAAAAATGTGTATCCCATAATAATCATTTACTTCCTCTTTTTCCCCAACATCAGCATCTTTTTTTTTTCTGGTCCCTTTTCACAAGCCATTTCACAAGTGACTTCAGCAAAGAATGCTATGTTGTGTTTTTCCCTCCAATTTATTCAATTTAATTTTTAATAAAACATTTTTGAATGATATTTAATCTTATGTAATTCTTCAAGTTTTGTATTACATTTCTGTGTTATTATTTCAACATTTTTCTTGTTTTTATTCAAAAAATTATTTTTGCATATACACAACTTTCTTTGTAAAAAAAAATTAAGAATTTATTATTTGATAGAATTTCATAGACAGCATTGTTTTTTGGTTTGAATATATTTTTATTTACAAATATTTTTCTCTGAAATACAATCTATTTTTTTCTTCCTTTCTTTTATTTTACTTACAAAAACACTTGCAGTACTTTACATACAATATTTAAAATAATGTTTTTTTCTCTTAGCTTCTTTTGATAAAAACAAACTTCATCATTAAAAAAAAAAAAATTATTATTTTTATCTTTATTAGTTTTTTTTAATAAACAGGGGTAAAAAAAACTGAATCAGATAAAATTAAAAATTAAAAAAAAGAATGTAAAAAATTGTATTAAATTGCTGCTATTTCTGAATTTGCACATTGTTTATTTAGTGTTAATATACAGGCAATAAAAGAGTCATTTTTAAAAATTACAAAGATTTTTCTGTGAAATAAAATCTCTTTCTTTTGTTTGATACTTGAAAAAACAAATTTCAAATTTTTATCCATTTGAATAATTTTAAGCGCAAAATACTTTTATAAAAATGAAAAATTTTTGAATTAAGATGGAAAAAGAATTGGTACCTTACAAATACACATTGTTGTATTTGTTATAAAAAGAAAAATTTTTAATGCAATTTTTATTTGAAAAAATGTAAATTTAAAAGGAAATTAGGTTATTGTATTTTTTCATGCTAAAGATCAGTCTGTTTAAACATGGTATTAAATTTATTTTTTAGATATTATCAATTCAATAGGAAGCTAAAAAATATATCCTCATGTTCTTAAGGTTTTGTTTTTAATAAATAAATATTTTAGAAGCTGTTTTATTCCTTTTTTAAAGTTAATTTCAGAGTAACAGAGTTGACTCAATGTCCATAAAAAAGGTTGTGACTTTTTATTCATTTGAACTAAATAAGTGCAAAAAAGTTTTTTTAAAAATGAAAAATTATTGAATTAATATTTAAAAAAAACATTGTTACATTATAAATACTCAATCATCATATTTTTAAGTATTGAAAAACATTCTGTTTAAACATATAAAGTTATTTTATTCAAATTGTTAAATATAAAGAATATACAACACTTAGTATACGGAGAGACGCCCTTTTGTACTCGTCCTCATTCCCCTATCATATCAACAAGTATGGCCGTCTGTTTACTCCCGGTCCTAGAAAAACAAACTATTTTCTCGAGAGTATCAGGGGAGGTAACTTGCATGACTTAACACAAATGTTATTAATTTAATTGTAATAGATATTATCCATCCTCCAATTGTTTTTTGATTTTAAAAAAAGATTTGTTCATGACTGGTGTTAATTTGTTATAATACATTGGCAATGTTGGGTATCTCTGGTAGTCAATACTAAATGCAGATTGGTGTTAGGTTCCTCCATAGTTGCACCCATGATTAGGATGTCATCAATTTTTGTGGAGGTCTTTGGTATTCGTTGAATTAATTGTTTATGATGCATTGGAACGATCATGATAAAGAGCTGATTCCAAAACATAAATGAGTATAAAAAAGAAAAAGCCTTATTATTAATTGTTGTTAGTTTCTGTGACTCTTCCTCCAGAAGAATTTACAAATATACATCTCTCAAATCTACTCTTTTCAAATAAAGTCCTCCAGAAATATTGATATACAAGTCAACTATATAAGGAAAAGGATATTTATCTATTAGCAAAGCAGGGTCCATGGTCTGCTTAAAATCACTACAAATCTGGACTTGACCATATTTCTTTAATACATATGATCAGGTAGGCCCATTCTAAAAATGTGAGTGGATGCCATGTGGTTTATTTCATCCACATAGCCAAAAATGTCACCACTGCTTGGGAAGAAAATTCTAATAAATTTAACACAAGTCTCAAGTCAGATGTTAGCTCCTGAGAGAGAATCCTTCAATATTTTTATTGTACTTTTATTTTCCTAACACAATTGTAGAACTGATACTTCTAGTCACTTAAAACTCAAGAACCAAATTGCAATAGCTAACAAACATCTCCATCAGTTTAGTGGCAAACCCTTTGGTGTTACTAACAGAGTGGCCAACTTCCAGAAAATTATCCATGACATAATTTCTTTGAAAGAGATAGAGGTCACTTTAATAAATATTGATAGAGTAAAAAATAAAAAATAAAGAACCCCATTACCATTTAGAAAAATTCCTAAATACAATACTGTCATATTATATAACAATGAAGGCAAAATTTTATTGTTTGTTGGTTTTATTAGATGGCTCAGCTATCTCATCAGTCAAAGTTCTATTAAATCATATCTGAAACATTTATGCTCACTTATGGAGCTCCTGCTACCTGAAGATTCATTGTTATTGCATAGGGTCATGAGCAGGTTGGCAATGGATTAATTGCTCTACTGAGAAAATTAATCTCTTAATTGAGTTGAAGGTCTCTGCACTGTCTCTTGAAACAATACAGACTTTCAACCTTTTGAAACAAGACACTGCTGACTTAGTTGTAAAAGCTTTTGATGATAAAGTACTATTTATTGTAGTAAAAGGCGCCTTCAAATATGCTATTTATGTGATGTTAAGCCAACTTGGCAAAATCAGCAGTATTTTTTGTGATGTTTCTGTCTACCAGAAAATAACAGAAATTTTGGTAGGGATAGAAGCATATGCTCTCATACATATCCTCCAGAAATAACATCACTTCCTGATTGGACATTATATCAAATTGATCACTGCTCAGTAATCAGTTGCATTTATTTTTGACAACAAAGAATATAGGAAAATCAAAAATGAGGAAATAATATAATGGTATATTGAAATGTTTTGCTTTAGTTTTAATATCCACTATCACTAGCCTCATAAGCTGATTTGGTCATGGGGCCACCACTCATGTAGTATGTCTTGGGTAGGAATTTCCTGGTAAAACCTATCCCTCTCCAGATATACAAATGGTTTGAATTCAGAGTTTTCTTTTTCCTTGAATAGTTGCTACATCAAGGTCAAAGAGCCCAATCTGCTCTACTGTTTTCCCATACCTGAAAGAGTATTTGTGTAATTAGAAATACAGTCTTATTCAAGATTTAAGATTTGGTAGCCAAGATTACTTACTATGATGATAACTATTAAACTAAAAGCCCCTCCATTTTTTATATTACTTATCTGGATAAAGACAATAATGCTGCTGATATGATCACATATATTTCTGGCTTAACTTCAAATAAAAACATACTAGAAGAACACTATAGGGACTTCTGTCATCCTGTTATCATGAAGCTGTCTCAGTTTGTGAGATGCCTCAATCTTCCATTTTCGTGGAAGAAAATGTATGACAGTTGGATGTGTTTGGAGCTTATGCAGGCTAAAAGATCCAATGAAATTATCTCTAATGTTGAAATCACTAGATTTTCACTGAGAAGTGTTCAGTTAGCCATTTCACCCAGTTCAGCTATTATTTTTCACTGTTACAAATACAGCTCCCACAAGTGCACATACTCAGGTTCTTTTGGGAAAAGGCATAAATCCATCTTTTCTCTATGGGTAAATAGCAAGGCAGACTGGGCTCTTTAGCTTTGGTAAGGCAACCAATCTAGAAGGAAACCTTAAATCCAAACCAGCTGTACTCTGCTTAAAATTCAACTTTGTGTCATATCCTGTCCATAGTGAAGGCATTGGCTAAATGCATTCTTATGTTCCAACAACTGGCAAATTGCACCTCCCTGTGTGCAAAAAGCACAATGTTTGTTCATCAAAGTATGAATACTTAGTGGCCAAGGTGGAGTTATCAATTGAATGATTGATTTTAATGGTATGTCAACCAGTCTAGGGTTATTTTATGCATTGAGGTGTGGGAAATGCATTCATCATTCATCTATATTTACATTTTTTGTAAAGTTGTTTAAGAGTTTTTGCACACAATTATATATCAAGTATTCTTATTTAATGGCATAGTGGGTAACATGCTGGACTGTGGCATCCAAGTAAGTGCATTCAAATTCCAGTCATTCTATAATATTCATTTTTGGACTCATACCCTTGGAAAAGTGTGAACCTCAACACACCCTCCCCAGCTATGGGTAAAATAGTACCTCAACAAGGATAGTTTTAGCCTTAAATTACCTATGAAGATTTATATGCCATTAAACAAAGAAATCATAACCTATTTAATACTAATAATTATTTATTTCCAAGTAATTATTTCTATTTAGTAATAATCTTTTTTTTTGCATATAGTTATATGGTTTCAAAAAACTAATTATAATACTTACTAAACAATTATAGCTTAAAGCAACTATTCCTAATACAAATGATTTACAGTTATATGAGATTAAGTATTCCACTCAAATACAAATAATCTCTAAATAGATCTATTTGACTCATAGATGAAACCATTACGTACCACCACTACAGGTCAGAGTGAACCTGTTAGTAAAGGCAATGAAGAGCGTATTCCAGACTCCCCAGATCTCCAGAACTGGAACCTCGCTACCAGATGCAGTTCAGTGTCAAACTCAAGTCACCACTTTTGGAAGAAGTCTAACCAATCTGCAAGTGATACAGGCAGTAAAATTTATGTGAAAGAGGTCTGCTGTATGTCTTTTCAATGAAACTACCATTTTATTATTTCTAATTTGGGGTGTCCTCGTGGTGTAATGGTTAAAGCGATGGACTGCGGAATCGTAGTGCGTGAGTTCGTACTCCAGTCGCGCTATTATGTTGACTTTCGGGCAAATACCCTTGGGAAAGGTATGAACCCCCTTATCCTCCCAGCTATGGGTTAAATAGTACCACTACTGTCCTTCTAGGAGAATGGCTTTGGCATTAAATAACCTAAAAAGAGTTGATATGCCATTAAACAAAGAAACCAAACCAAACCAATTTCTAATTTGATGTCTGATTTTGTTTCTAATGCTTTGTGATGCAGAGTATGTTTTTCAGACAGCACATAATATTGTGAGTACAGATTTGACACCTGTGCACCAAAAAGGTAAGAAATTAAAGAATCATACAGTATAGAAAAATAAAATTGGATGATTATCACTGAAACTCATTACAGTTAAAATCTTTGTATATGATACAATGCTCAAAGCCTTGTTCATTAGACCTCTTTAAATCATCAATAACTAAAATAGCTTGCAATAACATTCTTGTAACTAATCAATTTTTTATAAATCAATAACATATTCATAAATTGTATGAATATTTTACATAGGATTATTGGCCTAGTGGTTAGAGTGTTCAATCCCAGGTCGCATCATACCAAAGACTTTAAAAAAGGTACTTGATACTTCCTTGCTTAACACTCAGCAATATAAGGGTAAAGTGGGGCAATCCAGGGAAAGGAGTAGTGTCCTCTGTATGTCTTGGTGTAGTTGCTATTGAAAAGGGAGCCTTTGGGTTACCCTTGACTACGGTCACCAACTTTATATTACTTTATATAGGGTTTATTGTATATTTCGTATTGGGTATATTTCACATAAGGTAAATTGTACGTGGAGCCTTCAATAAGTTTCCAGACATTTTTTGTATAGGCATTTAAAATTCTCATAGACTCTTGAAAATTCAGTATCTTATTGCTATACATCTTATGAGATGACTGACCAATTTTTATGATTTCAGCTTCAAATCAACAGCTACAGCAGCAATTGGAATACATCCTACTAAAGCCTGATTGTCACAGCTGGTGAATGTAAAAAATGCAATCTGACACTTTAGAAAAACGATATACAATAAAATTCTGTTTTAAACTTGGAAAAAATGCCACAGAAACATATGGAATGCTTCCGACTGCTTTTTGACCATCTTGCATGAATTGAGCATCAGTTTTTGAGTGGCATAAGAGATTCAAGGAAGGCACGGAGTCTGTGAGGGATGATGAGAGGTGTGGGAGGAGTAAGGAAGTCAATACACCAGAGTTGATTGGCAAAAGGGTTAGGGTTACTATGTTGAGGTTTTAAAGGAGGTCAGGAACTGATTCCGTCGCAAGAGGCCAACACTCTTCAAATCGGCTCAGTAGCATTTCCACCAGGACAATAAACCAGTCAACAACTCCATCCTTGTCACAGACTATTTGACCAAAATGGGCATCTTGACAGTTCCTCAGCCTCTCTATAGTCCAGACCTTGCTCCCTGTGACTTTTGCTTATTCCCTAAGGTCACAGGCTGTTGTGATGAGACAATTGAGGAGATGAAAGTGGCTGTGACAAAGGTCATTGACACACTCACACAAGAGGACTTCCATGGGCCTTCCAGAAGTTGTTGTAATGGTACAACAAACACATTGCAGCCAGAGGAGATTACTTTGAAGGGGCCCAGAGTTTCATGTGTGTACTATCAATGAAAGTGCCCATACGAAAAAGTCTGGAAACTCATTTAATGATCCTTGTATATTTCATTTAGCTAAACTGTATATTTTATATTGGTCAACCATATATTTTACAAAAGGTAAATTAATACCACTTTCTTTTGATGATTTCTTGTCAATGATCTTGAGAAAATTTGAGGTAAAGTGGTGGATTATGAGAACTGCTGGGAGACACATGTTAATTCCCAGTTTTACTCTAAAAACCTTGAAACTGCCAGATTGTAACGGATGATTCCCCCAAAGCCTTACCTCCCCACAAAAAGAGAAGAAAGTGGAGGAAAAAAGCTTTGCAGAGTCTTTGGGTTAAAGCATCAAGTTTCAATGCTACATTTTTTCTTTTTATAATACTTATCCATCAGAAAATATAATTAACACAGACTACGCAGATGAAAACCGGCTCATTGACCTAGTGGGTAGAGTGTTCGCCAATGGTCCAGGAGACCGGGGTTCAATCCCAGGTTGCATCATACCAAAGACTTAAAAAATGATACTTGATACCTCCTTGCTTGGCACTCAGTAAAATAAGGTACATATTGAGGGTAAAGTGGAGCAATCAAGGGAAAGGTGTAGTGCCCTCCCCTACATCTTGGTGTAGTAGCTATTGAAAAGGGAGCCTTCTGGTCACCAACTACTCACTACTAAGCAGATGATCTAACTCTTCTCCCAAATTCCTACAGTATAGTCAAGAGCAAGTAGCAGGAGGCATTGGCCTCCATGTTAATACAAATAAAACAGGATACATGTGTTTTACATGAGAAGGAGCCATCCCCTCTCTAAGTGACAGGCCTCTAAAACTAGTTAACAATACCTCAACAGCAATATCTCATCCACTGAAAGTGATGTCAACATATGCCTTGCAAAAGTGTGGACTGCCATCAATAGGTTAACATTTATATTGGAAGTCTGATCTATCTGAATAAAATAAAACAGCTGTGGCTGTGTCAATATTACTGTATGGATGCACCACATGGATCCTAACAAAACTACATTGGGAGAAAGCTAGACGGTGATAATACAAGAATGCTACATGCTGTTTTGAACAAATTCTGGAAATAACATCCAACAAAACAGCAGATGTATTGCCACTTACCTCCCATCTCAAAAACCATCCAATTAAGATGAACAAGATACACAGGATACTGCTGGGGAAGCAAAGCCAAACTAATGAGTGACATTCTTCAATGGACCCTTACACATGGATGAACCAGTGTTAGCCAACTAGCAAGAACTTTTTTATATCAACTCTGTGTGGACAATGGGTGTAGCTAGGAAGACCTGCCAGGAGTAATGGATGGTAGGAATGGATGATCAGTGGGAGAGTCAGGGAAATCTGTGCTGTCAGTGAGACTTGATGATGATGATGATGATGATGATGATGATGATGATGATGATGATGATGATGATGATGATGACTGCAATATGACTTTGATTTTTTGCTGTTTTTTTAGTTTTAAGAAGTACATAGTTGATTATTATTACTAACTCTACCTGCTTATCCATAGGAAATAAACTGTCAAAGTTTAAACTTTGAGATCGTCTGAAAAAAAAGGAACTTTGTAATAAAAAAATGATTTATAGAAAAAGACTGATATTGCATTCAACTATAAACAAAACCAACCATTCTTTGAGGGGGATTCCCAATGGCATAATGACTAAAGTGCTGGATCAGAAATAATGTCTATAATGAGATTGGAACTTGCATCCATTATCCTTGGGAGCCTGTCTTTCCATGAAAGATTAGAGAAGAAAGGTTTCATATCATAAGGAGAACTGAAATGTTCTTGGTCAAACCAAGAATGATATGATATTTTTATTTTAAAATGGATGTACCAAGTGTATTAAAAAGAAGGATGAATATCTCCAATTGAATGTATTTACTTTCTTTCTCAGTTGTGTCAAGAACTTTTCTGCATCTTCTCTGACAATCCTAAGGCACAATTTTAGGAGATAAAATCCACAAATATTAATTCCTTATCCTAAGATCAACAAACACTGATTTTCTTTCCACTTTTGACCAATATGTGGAGCTAGATGATTTGATAACCTCCAAACAGAAAGAGACAATCGATTTATTTGTCTAATTTATATTTACATTTAGAGCCACAACAATTCAGCAAATATCATAAGAGATTTCCATTAATAATATTTTATGTGTGACATCAGCTCTGAATCTATAACTTTATCACTCAAACTAAACTTAAACAGATTTCTACTTCATTGTTTTATTCAAAGCAATAAAATATTTCTAGGTTGTTCTAAATAAATAACAATCATTTTTGATGCTCGTTCATATTTCCATAGGTTTTTAAAGTAATAGCCAAAAAAAAAAAAAGGAATATATATTTATAAAAATTTAATTACAACATCAAGTTTGCAAATTCTTTCTGATAATTTTGTTTTGTGTTTTGATAAAGATACTTTAAATTAGAGAAAGAGAGCCTGCTGTATGAAGCTTTCTAAACCATCAAATGTAGCCCTGTTTAAAGACCAATCAAAATTACTGACCTCTATTTTAGAATCTGATATCAATGCTTTCTCAACAAAAGCAATCTTAAAAAAGTCATTAAAAATTAAGTAAAGTTTTTAATTTCTTTTAAATAGTATAGATTAATTGAATTTAGACTAAGATATGGATATTTCAAACATTAAATCTTATTTAAACATACTAAAATTTTATTAGTAACAGACAATAAATTTCAATTTTGCCTTTTGAACATTAAAAGGTTTCCTACTACACAACTATCAATCAAACAACAGGATGATTTATGCATAGATTGTAAATTCTGTGTATCTGTGCACTTTGCCTATAATTTAAGTGTTACAAGCTTTTTGCCTAGTATCTGTTTGTCTTACTGAATCTAGTTTAATATTATCATATTGTTCAAGCAACAGAATGCTTATGTAATAGATCTTTTTGTCTCCCTACCACCAGGTTAGACATTTTATTCAGAGCAAGATTCACTTTTATCATTTTATCTAAGTTTGCTTTTTTGTAGCAAAAGTTATGAATAAAGAAATAATACATACAGAAAAAGTCACATTGTTCATTATAATATATGATATGTCAGTGGTTTTTATGTAAGTAGTGTTATTTATTTTGGGAAATAGCAAGATACTATTTAGTTGTTTAAAAAGAAAGTAATTTAAAAATGAACACATCAGTTATTCTAATTCAAAACCAACAAGGTGATAAAATCTAATTTTCCTTTATTAATAACAAAGCTGATAAACAGGTACTCACAAATATTAATATCTTGAAAAAGAAGAACATATGCTTATAAAAAAAATTATTCGGTGTTAGTTCAATTTTTATATTAGTAGGACATGTTTTGCATTAGATTATTTGAAATTCTCTTTATATTTCCTGTATAGATACACATACACATATATTATTTCTTCTTTTCAATAAGAAGACATATATTGGTTTTTAACTCTTAATTTCCGGTACAATATGACATATCACTTCATTTTCAGTACAATTATTTTGTAGATAAAACCAGAGGATAAATACTCTTCAAATATTGATCACTTTAAAGAAGTAGTATTAATAACAGCATTATACACTGTTTGAAAGAAAACATCTATTTTTGACTTCACCTTTAAAATCCATATTTTAGAAATTCTTAACACAAAATTAAGTGTTAATGCTTTCTTTATTCTCTATCCTTTCAAAAAAGAGTACAACAATTTAATTACAAGTTAGTAAATCTTGTTTGTTCTTATTCTTATTATGCCATAGTTATTTGCAGATTTTTATATTCTCATTATATGTGTGTATATAAGGATACATACATACATACATACGTAGTAATTACTACAAAGTCACAGTTTGGCATGTTAGCCACTATTCCACAGGAACTTTCATAGATAGATAGATTGATAGATAAAGCTGAGCCACAAAAAGGCACATTTTTTAACCTCCCTTTAGCATAAAAATAATACACATATTTTTATATACACAAATATAGGTCACATTATACATAAAATTAAACAGTACATAAATGAATATAGTAGTCTTCCTTTATTAAGAATAAAGAATTAATATGTATATATTTAAAGATATTAAAAATAAGCTCTGTTCGGAGACAAACATATATTTGGTCATTCTTATTGTTTACAATAAATATTTTTGAACATCATCCTACTATTTTATTGGGACTTGAATGTATATATTGGTGTAAATTAAGAAAGAAAAATTTAACATGACGATGGTACAGGAGCAAGGATACAAAAACAAGGAAACATGTATGCAAAAATGTTTGTGATAGAACTAAAATGCAGTTATCTATTTACATGAGAATTTGTCATATAGTTATATTGGGGATAGATATGTCTGTAGTATGTTAAAGCTTTCTGTATCATGTACTTTGCCACTGGCATAAAGTCAGGCTCTTGGAGGCAGTGTCTCCATAGATGAAACCAAATTCTTGCTTCATGGCATGCTGAATGAAATAGAAGGAAATATCTTAGGGCTTTTTCTTAAGTACACATATGTTACCCCCTGCTGGTCACCAGAAGAGTCTCTAGTAGGCAAGAGAGGTAATCCCAACAAGTTATTTACTAAGTATAGTTTAATTTTTGCACAATTTCACGAGTATGGACCATGCAGTTAAAATCTACTTTACAACTCAGATGTATTGATTATTGAGATCAGCGTTCTATTATGCAAAGAAGAGATACCAAAATTCACTTATTCTTATTCAGTAAATAAATTTCTACAAAAGATCCTATAAGCTGTTGATGATTGTAATGAACAGTGCCGAGAGACATTTTTGTTGTGTCCCCTAGCAAACAAAAATAAACAGAACTCATTTTCCCTCATCACAACAAAGACATGCACTCAGCTGAGAAATTCATAAAATAAAGTGATGATATGATGTGTATACTTTATTTTGATGAGTATAATAAACAATGTCAAGAGACTGGTCTCTTATGTTCTCTAACAGACAAAGTGAATAGAGCTTGTTTTCCTTCTTCACAACAAAGTCTGGTTCTTTAAATAACAATGTTCATTTCTTCATTCTCTCACAAATGCATTAACTATGTGTCACTCATGTTCTGGTTTACTTTTAATGATCATTGCTTCAAGAGTGTCATCTGTTACTTTGAAATCCTTACGTACATAACGACTTATGTGTTAGGAATTTATGAACCGAACATTGAATTTGACAAACCTTTTTAGGTGCAGATATTCATATATTCTAGGCAGGATACTTTAACTCAATCAATAAAGCAAAAACATGACAACTCTTTAAAACACGTGCTATGTTCTTTTTATTTACTGAGAGTAACAAAAACTAAAGTCAGATAACTTTACTCTTATTTAATGTGGGATTTGGGACAGATAATTCTGACCCAACATTTACTATTATCAGTAGTTCTATCAAATACTGACAAGAGAGATAATTTCAATATTATATATATTCATGAGTGATGGTAATATTAAGGACTCAAACGCATGCATGTATGCAAATCATATTGCAATTTCATTTTTGATCTAGTTCTTATTTTGGTTTGTTCCTAGCAGTCATTCACTACAGACTGCCTTTTGTAGCCTTAGAGTCCATATGAATTCCATAAGTCATGCATAACTTATGTAATCACCACCATTCCCATGTGATTACATAAGAAACGGTTACTGTAAACATGTAATAACATTAACGGCTGAAAGTAAACGTGTTTTTTTGTTTGTTTTTTTTTAAATCACAAACTGCACACTAAAAATGAAGATTAACGTCCAATGTAGTCTCTGCTCTTAATTGATCTGGAGTATATATATATAATTCTCTTAATACTCTGTCTGATGGCAAAACCTGCTTGGTAGCCCCAGGAATGGCAGTACTGCCTTGAGCTACTGAAACTGTGTTATCACCCCTGGTTAGCAGCGGATATGGACAGGGTATCGCACATGCTTTCACACGTTGTATGATGAAAAAAAAATACATAAGTGGTTGTAACATAAGGACTTGAACCAGTGCATGCACATGACTCACAATACAAATGGTTGCTTCCATAAAAGAAACATGAAGTAGTGCATTCTTTTTGCTTCAAGTAAGCAAAAGTTGTCACAATGATGATGAGGGTTTTACTTTATTTATTTCAATGTTATAATGTTGTTTATTTTGAAGAAATTGAATGAATGTATCAGCATATACAAGAAGATACATTGTTATATTTTGATATTATAAGAGATGATTGTTAAGGCCTAATTTACAAGACATATTTTGTGACTACTCTCTGATACTTTTTAAGGATTGTTGTCTGTTTAGGAATGCAAGGAAATATACACAACCAAATATGACATCAAACATAATTGTGTACAATATAAAATGTTGTTTTAGTCTTAAGTTTAAGTTAACAGAGCTAGACTTAAGGTCTTCTTTTCATTGACCTAAAAAGAGAAAAAAAACACAGAAAATGCCTTATATTTTGTTAGAAAATTGTTAGATCACTAGAAAAGAAACTGTTTTCATTTGTTTTCTTTTTATTTTGATTAAGTTCAAGTATAAGTTTCCATATTATAGATTGTTGTATTACATTGTTGTGTGCATTTCTTTACATTACAGAGTAAACACTTATTCTAATCCGGTACTCCACTTTTTTAACGATGTTTTCAGAAGAAGCATTCTTCTTTAGTGTCACCATCATGAAATAATGTGCACAAGATGCAGAAATAGTGAATGAATGATATAATATATTTTTTCAACAATTGCTGGTTCTCCTGATTCAATTTTCTGAAAAATAAAAGAAAATAAAACTAATGAACTTCAATCTATGCTCCTGTGTAATCAACACTGGAGCATAGATTGAAGTTCATTAGTTTAAGTTTTTTAAAAGAGGTTGTTCCATTGGCAAGTGTGTAGTTTGATTTGATGTTGTCACTTGATCCCAGTGTTTATTGCATTAGAAAGTGTGTTGTTTGATTTGGTGTTGTCACTTGATCCTAATGTTTTCCAGACAGTTTGGGAGGAAACTCTTAAACTCATATTTATTAAGATGTTAATCAATTTAGCCAAACTTCATAAAAATGAAATTTTCATTTTGTACCATCATTAGAAAAGAAAAATATATTCCCTCGCCATTCTTTGCTATGGTAGCCCAGAAAGCCCAATGCTCATTTACAAGCAGGAAAACTTTCTTAAAATGTGTCTTCTCATCCATGTCTTGAAATTCAACCGAAAACCCAATGTTTTATCTATGCTCACATCATTATATTAACTAGCCAAAATCCATATTTTCTTTAAATCTTTCTTTCAGGTTTGATTCCCATATTTTTTCTGCAGAAAAGCATATCACCTTTGACCTCATAATATATCAATCATCAAGCAGATATTGAAATGAACCCACAACCCTCAGTCATTATTTTACAAGTCAAAGTTAGTTGGAATTGTCCTTGTACTTTATACTCAATGTACTCAATAGTTACCACTCAGAGATGATAGAAGGACATTCAGTTATGTTTCTTAATTGTAGAAGTATTGTTATTTTGAAGCCTAAATAAATAACAAGAATATAACAAGGAGATTATCTTTATTATTTACAGACAACAGGACAATAAGTTGTTAATGAATGCCAGCAGCCTCAATAGTTTTGAATATATATTCAAAGAAGAACTTCATTTCCTGTTCTTCTGAGCATAAACATTGCACTATTGGCAGAGGAAACCATTTTAATTTTCATTGTCATGAAAACAAATATTGATATGGTAATTACAGTTTTTATACACAATCAATTTTTTTACAAAATCTTGGCAAACTAAATAACAATTGAAGTGTTGCTGAATAAAATCTCAGTCATACAACTAAAATTGATGCAAAGAAAAGGATTATCTCTCAAAGCAATTTTTATTAAATACACTGTCATGCAACTAAAATATCACTATTGTCCATCAGTTACAAAGAAGATTAATTTATGAAGTAATATTCATTTTTAATAAAAGGGTAAAAAGCATCAAATGACAGTAAAAATATGATTTTAGTAGAAATTCTAAGTTTTAGGGTTGGTTTGGTTTAGTTTATTTAATGACATATCAATATCTTATGGACTATTTAATTCCAAAATTTGATTAATTTGTACATGCTTGATTATATATACTACATATTGAATTCAAAAGCATTAAAGTTAAATATCAATTAAGCAATAGGGAAATCAAAAAAGTAAGTGAGGAATGCAATCAAGGACCTGGCTTTGATGATGCATTTAAAGCTGACAGTAATATTTTATCTCCATAATACAATGTATTAATTGACAGGATGGTTAGAATTTTTTTTTCTAGGGAGGCAAATATTGATTTAAAAATATATAAAACCCTTCGAAGACCTCATATTGAACTCAAACCTGAGCTCCAGCATCTACACATGGAAATTGGAGTGTAATATTGAGATTGAAGGTTATACAAAGAAGAGCAACAAAAATAATAAAAAGAGTTGAGAATACAGTTACCAGGAGATATTGAAGCAAATAGGATTGACAACTTTACTAGCAACAAGAATGAGAAGTGATCTAATTGAAACTTTCAAAATAATAAATGGAGTTTCTAAGTGTGATAGACATTTTTCAAAATTTCTTCTCAATGGTATAAAAAAATTTAAGATTGAATTTGATGATTTTGAAGATAACGGAAAGAAAAAGAATTTAAGAGGGCATTTTTGGGAACTAATGGATGAATTACTTAACAGAATTTTTTTATTATATAGTTGTAATTATAGTGTATATGTTCCATGCAAAGACTCTTTTTTTTCTTTCTGTTTTTTCTCTTTGTTTTTAAGAGTTGATAAGAGAAGATATTAAAGGGGGGGAGATCCCAAAGGAAATATAAGAAACAAAAAATGATAATTTCTGCTTTCAATGTTCATTGCAATCATTTCTTTTAATTTCAATTTTTTACTTGTCTATCTTATTTTAATCAAGATTAAGTGTCTATAATAGAAATTGCATCACTACTGACATCACAATTCCTTTATAACACATTCTACATAATCTTGTTTTTATTCAAATCTCAGTTATCAAAAAAATTGTTTTATATTATTAATACTGATGGCCTTATCTACAGGGTGGAACAATAACATTGCCATCCTAAAGAAAACAACACAACAGCTTTATTTTAAAACTTTTATTGAAAAAATCAATTCAGGTAACTTGATTATGTAGTAGAGCTGACATCTATTCAATGTAGTCGCCTTCAGCCTCAATCACCGCCTTAATATGGATCCAGAACTGGGAGCATGCCTTTTCTACAAGCCCCAGTGGGAGCTCGGTGAATACTCGGCAGATGGTGGCAATCAGGCTGGCTTTGGTGTTGTGGGAGGTCATGTTGGTGATGTTCTCAATGTATGACCAAACAAAGTAGTCCAGCGGGTTCAGGTCAGGGGAGGAGAGGGTCCAATAAGAGAAGGGTACAAAGTCGTAGCACTCCTGGGTCTCTTTGAACTTGTGGGATGGCACCGAGTCCTGCAGCCACACCCATGGTCTGCCACTGGCTACCTGATTGCACCAGGGGATCACCACACTCTTCAGCACATCCAGGTACACTTTGGTGTTGACTTTCAAGCCAACTTCGAAGATGTGAGGTGGCATGATGTGACCCTCACTTGAGACCACACCAAAGACCATAACCGTAGCCGGAAACTTTGTTTTCATCACTCTGGGCACGTCCCTGCTATTTGTGGCAATCCAGATTTTCATTTTGAGGGTGATGGTAATGGTCCTGTTGTCATAACTTGGATCGGTAGAGAGCATGAGTTGTATAGCAGCGGATCTCCAATCTTGCTTGTTGAACATTGTGTCACTTTCAGACATGATAGAAGGCTCCTATTACTCTTGGGATTTGTACACAACTGGCCAACTAGTAAATGGTCGGCAACAAAAAAAGAAAACTGGTTTTCATAAAATGGAAATGGAATCATGTCATCTTTTCTAGGGCAACAATTTTATCGTTCCACCCTGTATTTACTAATAACATGCAATTGTATTTATACATACAAACAAAAAGCAGTTTACAGGGTGAACAGGAAGACTTATTTGATCTAAAAAATTTGATTTGAATTGATATTTGCTTGGTAATATTGATTTCTAATAATAAATTATACTATTTTTTTTAGGTATCTGTAAGTTGGTTTGGTTTGGTTTGGTTTGGTTTGGTGAGTTTTATGGCATATCAACCTTTATAGGTTATTTAACGCCAAATCCATTTTTATGTAAATAGTCTGTTCTATTGAAAATAGTTCAGTTTAGCATAAGTACATAGTTTAATTGTCAAAAAGATTTCCATTTACAACTATTCAAGCAGTTACATGTAATAATTCAGTTAAGTGTAAATACAGTTTTAATGTCCAAAAACAGTTCTATTTGAAATAATTCAGTTAAGCATAAGCACACAGTTTAAGTGTAAGTACGGTTTAATTGTCAAAAACGTTTCTATTTCAAGCTATTCAGTTTACTCAATTCATTTTAGCATAAGTATGCTGTTAGTTCTATTTAACCCATAGATAGGGCCTTATCAGGTACTACCACTCCGGGCCAGAGTGGACCTGGGAGCAATGGCAATGAAGGGGTACTCCACATTCCCCAAAGCTCCAGCACTGCTGGAACCTCACCATCAGATTGTTTAGTGTCATATCCAGGACACTTGTTAGGGGGGTCTTACCCCTCTGCAGAGGTGCAGTCAGTGTATTCTACAGCCCCAGCTGACTGGGCAATCTGTAAGTTGGAAAAACAGCCTAAAAATCTTAATGAATGATAAGAATATTTGTGATGGGAATTGAAATATAATGTTTTTTTGGCTGTTTATTGTATAGTCCTTTTCAGGATAAGGTTTTTACCTTTATGTATTTCTAGTTTGATATTAAATCATGTGTTTCTAGTATGAAATTAAATTCTCTATTATAATAAATTTAGCATCTCTGTTAAGATTATATATATATATATATATATATATATATATATATATATATAATCTCTGTGATGAATTAAAATAGGAATTCTTTCAAGCTATAGCTATGTCAGAACTGTAGTATAGCTGCACCACTTGGATTTTTAAAAAGTACAAGGAGAAAATGCTTGATAGAAACTATACAAAGATACTGCATGCTGTTTTAAACAAATCCTGGAAGTAGCACCCTACAAAATAACAGGTGTAAAGTCACTTGCCTCTTGTTTCATAAACCATCCAAGTAAAATAAACAAGACACAGTGGGTACTACTGGAAAGTTCTTTTGTGAATCCACACACATGGACAAACCTGTGTTAACTGACCAGCAAAGAATTAAATTCATCAGCTCTGTGCAGACTTGATGATGATGATGATGATGATATATATATATATATATATATATATATATATATATATATATATATATATGCCAAACAATACAACTATACTAACTGTATAGGCAGAGTAACCCACCTCTGATAATGATACAAATATGGTATCAATAAATCCTTAACTAAGATAATTTTATTTTGTTTGCTTTGCATTCAGCATTACACTAAATTAAACATGGAGAAAACCTTGATATAAATCTCTGCAGTCTAAAATCTCTTCTACTTGCATTTTCTATATGACTGCATTATTATGAATAACTGGATTCTCTCTCTCTCTCCCTCTCTCACTCCCTCTCTCTCTCTCTCTCTCTCTCTCTCTCTTTTATTAGAAAAATGAGATAATCAGTTTATATTAATTTATTCTTTAATTTTTTTTAGGAAATGAGACCAGCTGGTTGTAATTTCAAAACTTATATATATATATATATATATATATATATATATATATATACTACACTCAGCAAAAATCATGTAATTAACACACTTAGTGGATGTTCATTCAGATTTTTTATTAAGCAGTAAATAAACTAAGATAAGATAAGCTGCAAATCATTCAGGCTTCATAAAATGCTCCTTAAACAAACTAGATTAAAATAATTGTATTTTTTTACAAACCAAGCAGAGGAATATATGTGTGTATAGACTGCCAATTCTTTGCTAAAGATGGCAATCTTCTTGATTCACTCTGAGTTCCCAATTGAATGTGTTTAAGTCCTCCTGCCAAGAATACCTTTACAAGCCCTATTACATGTGTGACAAATGATTTTGCTGATTTTTTTAATGAAGTGTCAGGGACTGAGTCCTGGTTCTAAAGTATTCATTTCCATGTTTCCAATGCTCTTCACCCTTCATGGATCTCTTTCTTCCAAGATTATCCATTTACCAATTTACTGCTGTCAGCAATCAGTTCCTAATGTCCATACTGAGTGTCCATTGGTTGTTTTTGATGACATCCTTAAAACATTTCCTCAGTTTATCTTTTGGACATCTACCATGTTGCAACTCTCTGTTGAACAGCTGCTTTGGTAATCTCACATCCTGGTTAGGTTCCCAGGCCATACATCTTATGGCATATGAGAAGCATCTCAGTACTTGCTGGAGAACAATGGTGCCAAGTGTTAGATACTGCCATTTCTTATTTAGGATTCTCCTAAGACAAGCTTCATGGAATCTTTCCAGTGTTTTGATAGGATTGTGATATGTAGTCCAAATCTCAGAAGTGTATTAAATGACTGCTTCAGAGAAACTTAGCTTGGTTTTCATGTTGATATCTCTGCCTGACCACTCACAGCTTTCTGGCTTTTTCTATTCTTTGTTTTATTCTCCCCCAATCAAATATCTAACATTAGATGAGGGATCCCCCATGCAGATAGATCTCAATGGGAATTTTGTCAAGACCTGATACCTTTCCAATGTTGATTTCCCTAATTGTTTTTTTTTTACTTCAACAACCATGGAATGATCCATTATCTCATGGATAGTATCCTTTTGAGGCAAATCATTGATGACAAATTCATCAATAACTGAAGGATTGAGAAAGAGGTCAGTGAATTGTTTAGTCCAGTGTTTCATGATACTATTCCATTTGATCAGATAAGTTTCATGATACTATTCCATTTGATCAGACAAGTGTTTCATGATACTATTCCATTTGATCAGACAAGTCTACAATTCCATGAGGGCTCTAAAAGAGAGACAATCCAATTCCATGAGGGCTCTAAAAGAGAGACAATCCTTCCTTTGCCTTCAATGGTACCATTGATGAGAATTGAGAACTGTAGACTCGTCTGATCAAATGGAATATTTCTTTCATGTCATTACTGTTGTATACTATCTGAATTTTCTCAGAGATGCCCTATCACAACTGGTTTTTCATGTAACTTTTACTAGAGTGAGAATTTTAACAAGATAACAGTAAAGACTTTTTTTCTTTATTTCATGTTCCAAGGTGCAATAGATTCTTGTCCCGGAGAAGTTTAGTGATCTGCGTATTGTTTTCATGAATGTTGATTCCATGCTTCCTTACCTTGAACCAAAGAACATCAATTCTGACATTGTAAGCCTTTGTTTTGAACTGCCTCTCAGTTTCTACTTGCTTCTTTTTTTTCATCTTATAAAATCTATGTTAAAAATGTAATAAACCTGTAAGATAAGTTTAAAAAATTTATGAAACAAATGTCTATTTATATATAATATTTGTATATTGTGTGCAAGGTGATATATAAAGAACAATATCTATGAATATGAAAATGTATGTGAATTTGGGTTATATATTATGCTTTTCTTCTATCTGTCATAGATATCTAAAATTTTAATTGTTTTAGAGTAAGATATTAATTTTTCATCACTATATTGGAGATATATTGTCTCTTTAGGCAGTATATACTAGAAATTCTAAAAAGACTAGCTAAAATGCTACTAAGTGGAGAACCCATAGGTAAGCCAAATCATTGCTTATAAAATCATTATTTCTCTCTGGGTTTGTGTATTATATAATTATACATACAATTTTCTTGATAGGTTGGAGTAAGTTTATTTTTGAATTTTGGGGTGTTTTTCAAAAAATCTAAGACATTTTTACTTGGTATTTTAATACATAATGATTTAATGTTGAGGCTAACCATAATTGTATCATTCATATTGTGATTTTTTTATTTGTTAACTACGTCTCTTAAGATTTCAAGGTAAGAGGTCAGTATTTTTATTTTATCAATGGCTCTTGTTATTTGGTAAGGGGCTCTATCTATTCCTGATATAATGGGATGCATTGGGATTATTTCATAAGCCAAACAAGAAATACTGAAGACTTATGTAGTCTACTGTAACCTCTTAAAACCAAACAATCATATAATATCTCAGATTTTATAATGTATCACCTTTTCTGGCATGATTAATATTAAAACAAAACAATATTTCACTTAATTCCCCATGAATTTGAAGAACTAAAATTTATCCCAAAAATTCACTAATTTCAATGTACTACTTAATTATAATTTACTATTTTCGTACAAAGCAGAAATATTCTTGAATCCTTTAAGTCACAGCTTGAATAATCATCAAAAGAATTATTTTAAATGTTTTTTGTTTCCCTCTTTTTAATGTTCCATAACAATCAGCATTCCTAATGACATTGCCATGACAAGCTCATTGGCAGTTGTAATGTTCCCTATCATTTTTCATGAAACTTAAAAATTCTTTCAAATTATTATCTGATAAATCTCATACAGAGCAAAATCCCATAATAAATGTGTAATCACGCTACTAAACTCGTTTTTATGCCTAATTTCTTTAGCACAGGATTTTTTTAAATCTCAGGTATCAATGAGTATTTCTGTTAATACATATATATATATATATATATATGTATAGTAAGATAATAATAAAATAGAAGATGTGTTGAATCACCAGAGAATCAACTATGTGAAACTCTAAGTAGAGAGTTTTTATCCTGTTTTATCATCTTATTTTGTATTTGAAATATATTGCTCAGTATTTTTTTTGCATAGACCACAATTTTACACATTAAAAATGCTTTAACATGAAAATTTAATCATAATTGTATATATATATATATATATATATATATATATATATATATTATGTGTGTGTGTGTGTGCATACCAAAACTAATGAAAATTAACTTACTTAAATATAAAAAGTTCTTATCTCTCATCATAGAATGTAGAAGATAGATATGAACATAGATAATCTTATTTTTTTACAATTATTCCTTACTATTATTTAAGTGTTGCTATTAAATACCACCAGGCTTACTTCATAACAATAACAGATATCAGTCATAAATGCCATATCTACCATTTTGTGCTTTCATTTATTTATGACCTGCTTGGAAACCTGACCTATTTTTTGCTACAAAACAAATAAAACTCTTCTCCATTTTGTTTAAATAGCTTTGTGTATCTGAGTGCAGACTTAATTCTATATGCTCTGAATTATGAATGCAGAACACTGTAAATAAAGAATGAATGAACCACATTGGTGGATGTGAATAGTAAAGCAACAAGAAATGATATAAAGATAGAATTCAATTTCATGGGAGATTATAAAACAGCTTTTTTTCTATTTCAAGACACGATTCCCAAATACCTTTTGTTTTTATTGCTACCAATCTGAAAATGTTAATCATAATTTTAATACTCTTATAACAATATCAGTAAAAATTGTTTAAATTATCAGTTTGTAAGAGTTATAGCTATTCTTAGCTTATTATAAATACCAGTAAGAAAAGTTAAGAGACTTTGTCTTTGGATAATAGTTGGGTAATTTCATTTTATTTTTTAAAGAAACTAAACTGAAATCTACAAACTGATATCTACAAATATTTACAAACTAATATTTACAAATATTTACTTAGTTTAGTATGATCGCATGGTGTAATGGTTATCAAGCTTGGCTCACAGGTCACTGCTAGTGAGACACTCCATATACAGACATTCCATATTTATGGCCTTGTGCCATACTATGCTATGCTTAGCAAATGGCTACTTAGTTTAGTATACTTAAAAGAAAATTATATTGCTAAACTAGCAGACCATTGTTAGTTTATTTCTCACTGGGTGACCTTAGTTCTGGTCTTGTGCCAAACTAAGCTACTCATAATGAATGACCACTTAGTTTAGTTAGAAAAAGATTCTGTTGCAGGTTTATTGCATTAATCTCTCTCTCTTTCTCCCTCTCCCTCCCTTTCTCTCTCTCTCTCTCTCTCTGTCAGCTTACGAATAAAATCTATTTTCATGAAAATCAATACATTTTCCTAAATGTTTGCTGAGAAATCTCAGAGTTACTTGATAATATTATCCTCATCATCAAACCCTTCCTTTTTTTAAATTGTTGTTTGTGGTTTTAAAGTGAAAGTGTTCCCTTTGTGCATTATAAGACCTAACATACTTATGTAAATACACATGTATATAGCAAATTAAAATAATTTTGTCTGTAAATTTACATCATTAACCTTCTTCATTTTGTTTTGATAATTTGAACACCTACTTTATCTTTTTGATATAGTTAGAATTTGAAAGCACATCAACAAAAAGACTTTTTTTCCCATTAGATTTTTATATATATATTTATTTAGATATTTGATGGGAAATATTATTGTTAGTTGAAAATTCTATTCTTGTTATCAGATGTGCCCTGGGACTGTAGTTAATTCAGTACTGGACCATAGGCAGAATTCAAAAATTAAAAGAAAAGGCTTATTAGTATCAGGTTGTACCTTGGAGGTATTTATTCAACACTCCAACATGTTGAAATATGGCACAAGGCTATTTTAATGTGGGGGCACGAGCTGGGCCAAAAATACGTTGGTCCAATTATCATTTCCTTAAAAAGGGGCACCTCAGACACCCGGCAATAAACCTAACCCTGCTGCAGCAGGTGAAAGCTTGGGAGGACAGCCTCCTGAGGCCAAGGGAGTTGTTGGTCTCAACCACCCAACATGAATGCTAGGTTTCCCCAGTCAAGACCACACAAACCAAGCCATGTTCCAAGCAACTTGGTTGGTTGTTGCACCTTGGAGGTAGTTTCCCCAACAATGGCTATTTTTTATATATTTGTTGTTTTTACTTGAGAATGAAAATCTGTTTATTAGCTAAATCTTTAAATCTTTTTATGAAAAGAATTGTTTAAACAAAAATAATAAATTTGTTAATTTATATAAAATAACATATTAAGGAAAAAACAGGTTTATTATAATGATAATTATAGTTTAGGTGTGTAATGTTGGGAAAAAATATTTTATCAAATTATCTCAAGAAATTTTGTTATTTGTGGTAAAATTAGCTGTTATCTTGTTTTTCAAGTTACCTTTTTGAATGTATATATTTTGTATGTTAATGAATGCTAATGAAACAAATGATGAGTATCATATAAAATTGGTTGGAGAAGATGAATTATAATATTTTAATTTACTTCAATTTCAAGAGACTTAGACATACATGTGCAAATGTAATAGCTTATTATTGTTTATACTATGTTTTGAAAGTGATTAGTTTTTAAGAGTATATTCAAAGAAAAACTTGGATATTATATGTTGGAGATCAGTGTTAAGTAGTTGACAGTCAACATCTACAGAAAGGTACATAAGAGAGAAAACAAGGTCTCAATATAAACAAATAATGATACTTTCTCTCTTGGTAATAATTGCAGTATCATTTCTTTTTTTATGTACATTATTTTCTTACTTCTACATGTGATTCCTCTTTCTTTACCCTCCTTTTTTTCCTTTTATTTTCATTGCAATATGTCTAGTGCTTATAAAATAAGCTCCTTTATCTATGATATTTAAAACCTACAAAGAAATTTACAATGCATTTGTCAGATCAGTCAGTAATGAACAATGTTATACAATAGAAATACCTTATGCAATTGAAAGAAATTAATTTGGGATTATATTCTCAATCATAAAAAAAAATCATTTTAATTATTAATTAATGATACCATCAATCACCACTATTATCTTGAAAAAAAACTTGGATATTAAATGTAGAATATCAGTGTTAATTAGTAGACAGTCAACATCTACAGAAAGGTACATAAGAGATAACAAGGTCTCAATATAAACAAATAAATGTTGGTGACCATTGTCAAGGGCAACCTGAAGGCTTCCTTTTCAATAGCAAAAACTCTAAAGTGTAGGAGAGGGTGCTACTCCTTTTCTTGGAATGCTCATCTTTACCCTTGATCCATACTTTATAATGCTGAGTGTTGGGAAGTGCCCGTGGTGTAATGGGAGGTGCCCGTGGTGCAATGATTATCGTCGTAGGAAATGAACATGGCAACACGAGTTCAAATCCTGGACGAGTCTGATTGCATTTCACATAGCACTAATACCCTTGGGAAAGGTATGAATCCAATTATTCTCTCTCCAGCTATGGGTAAATAGTAGGGCAGACTACATTTTTCAGCCTTGGTGAGGCAACTAGTCTAGGAGAAGGAAAACTCAGAATTAAAACCTGTTAAACTCCGCTTAAAAATTGACCTTGTGTCATATCCTGCCCGAGCGGAGGGGTTGGTAAATAGGATAATGCTGGGTAAATAGTAGGACAGACTGGGTTCTTCAGCCTTGGTTAGGCAATTAGTCTAGGAGAAGGAAAACTCTGAATTCAAACCTGTTAAACTCCACTTAAAAAATTGACCTTGTGTCATATCCTGTCCGAGCAGAGGGGTTGGTAAATAGTATATAATGCTGAGTGTTAAGCAAGGTGGCTTCAAGTACCATTTTTTGAGTCTTTGGTGTGACTTGACCTGGGATTGAACCCCAGTCTCCCAGGCCATTAGCAAACACTCTACCCACTAGGCCAATGGGCTGGTATAAATAAATAAAGATACTTTATCTCCCAATAATGCTTGTAATTTTATTATTTAACCTTTTTCCTCCCCTTCCCCCTTCTTTCTTCATCATTTATCCTTCTTTTTATCCTTTCTATTTAAGCCATTCTTACTTGCAGTTACATTTTTTTTTATCTACATTATTTTTTTAATTCTCCATGTAACTCCTTTTTTTACTTTTCTTTTCATTGCAATATTTCATGTGCTTATAAAATCAGCTCCTTTATGACAATCAAAACCTGCAAAGAAATTTACAATGCATTTGTCAGATCAGTCAGTTATAAACAATGTCATACAATAGAAACACCTTATGCAAAGGCTATAACCTGCTTTTTCATTTTATTTTGGGATTATTTTCTCAGTGATAATAAAAATCCATTTACTTATAACATCATTCCCTTTTTACATTTAGACAGATATCTGAACCTGAAACTTTAAGCTTTTTTAAAACCAAGCCAATAAGAATTTATTTTAAAAGATGATAACATTCCAAAAATCTTGATTTCAAACCACTACCTCATTTACCTGATCTTTTAGCCTGAATTTTTCCTCATTTAAGAAATGGCTTTCTTCTGGCTGTTCTGTGATAATAACCTATTTGATGATGATACTTTACATTCTTGAACTAATAAGGTCATACTTTTTGATACAATTTCTCTCTTGGAACAAGAATAGTTTTCATTAATCAAAATTAGTCTAGAAATTTTCTATCTAGATCTATGTGTGCTTAACTTTTTATATATCTTAAATAAATTATTAAAGAAAGACTGGGATATACTTAGAAAAAAAATTAAAACTCATAAGATTATTGAAAGGCAAGAATAAGAAATGAAAAATATAACTTCATAGTACAAATACTCCTCACTTTACAATGGCCGAACTTTTGATTTTGTTGTCTTAACAATGACAAGATAGTGATATGTTTTCAGTAGTAATCAAAAATCAAATTTTTTCTTCACTTACCAGCAAGCAAAGCTGTATGTTATTTCTACTGATACTAAGATAAAATAACAGCATCTACCTGCCTCCAGTCTCATTATTGATTGCAACTATTAACCTATCCTTGTGTTTTACTTTATATTATACAGTACTCTGTGTGTGTGTGTGTGTGTGTGTGTGTGTGTGTGTGTGTGTGTGTGTGTGTGTGTGTGTGTGTGTGTGTGTGTTATCCTATTTTCAAAGCTAGCAACCAACCATCAGACAAAAGAGTAACGACAACTTTTTGGTGCAATAAATGAGAGTCATTTTTTAAATTTATTTAAGAATGAACACATCAGAACATAACTCTATGATAAATAAAGGAATATCTATATTTAATTTTGATGCTTTTTACATTTTCATTGCCTTGAGTTTAACTCTATTTTTTTTTGTTTGTTTTTGTTTTATTCCTGTGATTTTTTATCTTTTTTTCAAAGCCAACAACAAACCAGTAAACAAACACTAAAAACTTTCTGGTACAATAGACAAAGATCATTTTTATTTACAATTTTTTTATTAAAAATGAACGCATCAGAACTAGAAGAATATCCTAATTTGATTTTGATTTTTTTTTTTTAAATTCTCATTACTTAAATGAAATTATAATTTTTCTTCTTTTCTTCCCAGCTGTATCATCAACAGATTTATATGTATATGTCTAATACCTCATGGTATTGAAGATTTCAATCAGGAATTTTTTCACCTTACTCAAGGGTAAAATATAAACCCAATAAGTCCCTAAAGACGTACAATTTGGTGCAATGTTGAGGCTATACTTGGTATATTCAACATTTAGTATTTTTTTAAAAATTTGTTAAATCTGTTAAATTTATTAATTCTAAAATCCAAAATTTAAACAGAGATTTGTGTATACCTAAACATGTTATATAATAAATTATGTAATCTATTTACACATACATAGATAATTAAACCTGGAACTTTTAAATTTTATAAAATTGAGCAAATGCACATTCATTTGAAAAGATGACAACATTCCAAAAGTCTGTAAGGATATGTATAAAGTGGGTTTTTTTTTGTATCTTTCATGGCCAATCAAGTCAGTGTCAATGCTTAAAGCTTTTTGATCTGTAATTTTTGGCAAAACACTGAATTGGGCAAGTGTTGCACCCTCCATACTGATCAGAGCTAGATTTTGATGGTACACAGGATTGTGTATGTACAGCACTCTCCATACTGATCAGAACTAGATTTTGATCGAACACAGGATTGTGTATGTACAGCACTCTCCATACTGATCAGAGCTAGATTTTGATCGAACACAGGATTGTGTATGTACAGCACTCTCCATACTGATCAGAGCTAGATTTTGATCGAACACAGGATTGTGTATGTACAGCACTCTCCATACTGGTCAGAGCTAGATTTTGATCGAACACAGGATTGTGTATGTACAACACTCTCCATATTGATCAGAGCTAGATTTTGATCGAACACAGGATTGTGTATGTACAGCACTCTCCATACTGATCAGAGCTAGATTTTGATCGAACACAGGATTGTGTATGTACAGCACTCTCCATACTGATCAGAGCTAGATTTTGATCGAACACAGGATTGTGTATGTACAACACTCTCCATACTGATCAGAGCTAGATTTTGATCGAACACAGGATTGTGTATGTACAGCACTCTCCATACTGGTCAGAGCTAGATTTTGATCGAACACAGGATTGTGTATGTACAACACTCTCCATACTGATCAGAGCTAGATTTTGATCGAACACAGGATTGTGTATGTACAGCACTCTCCATACTGATCAGAGCTAGATTTTGATCGAACACGGGATTGTGTATGTACAGCACTCTCCATACTGATCAGAGCTAGATTTTGATCGAACACAGGATTGTGTATGTACAACACTCTCCATACTGATCAGAGCTAGATTTTGATCGAACACAGGATTGTGTATGTACAGCACTCTCCATACTGATCAGAGCTAGATTTTGATTGAACACAGGATTGTGTATGTACAGCACTCTCCATACTGATCAGAGCTAGATTTTGATCGAACACAGGATTGTGTATGTACAGCACTCTCCATACTGATCAGAGCTAGATTTTGATCGAACACAGGATTGTGTATGTACAGCACTCTCCATACTGATCAGAGCTAGATTTTGATCGAACACAGGATTGTGTATGTACAACACTCTCCATACTGATCAGAGCTAGATTTTGATCGAACACAGGATTGTGTATGTACAACACTCTCCATACTCACCAAACTTTTTGAAACAGAAAATTTATCTCAAGGGTACAATTTGAGAATATGGGGGATATTTTTAAAAATATAATGATACAGTTTCACATCATATAAAGAAGAATTTCAAAGGTGCTTCAATCAATGGAAAACTCACTGGAATAAGTGTGTTCAATGCCAAGGTAACTATTTCAAAGAAAATTAATGTTTTATTCATTGTTCATTTCTGTCTTAATAAATAAAGCTTCTTTCTCAATACTTTTTTGACATCTCATAAATATATTTATTGCAATAATTCTTTAAGGATGCCAATCTTTGTGAATAATTGAGTTTACCTTGATTTTCATTATCTTCCATCTGTACTTTTAAATTAGTCTGATGCTTTTATTTAATAATGGTGGAACACAAATCAAAAGAGGAACAAATATACTTTACTAAAAGGTCATTTTTTATATTTGTTTATCACCATTACTAATGAAAGAATGACTAGAAATGGTTATCTTTTCATTAACAAAGGTTATATCACTTAGAATAAGATCAATTATTTGTTAAAAATAATAATTTAAGCAGTTTGTTGGTTATAGGAGATATGTCTGACAATCTAACAGACACATATCCCAAATATTTAAAGAAATGAAAATTGCTGATGAAGAAGTTGGAAGTCTTGGTATGTTTGGTTGTTAGGAAGTTTCCGCTCACCAAAAGTGAATATTAGCATTAGTAAATCTATGATAGACTTAAACTGAATAAAACTGAAGGCAAGACAAAATACTCAATTACATATACAAGAACTTTAAACCTTTTATATACATACAAGCAGAATTAAAAGAAAGAATACACAAACATGTCCCATGGAATAATTATACAGATATCGTTCAATTAACAAGTAGTAAGTGGAAGGAGTACAAAATGAAAAAGGGTATATAACAAGGGTCAGAGACAATGATTCTATTGTTCAAAGAACAGAAGTAAATAGAGGTCAATAATGAGTTTCTGGGACAATCATATGAACCCTACAATGTCTCTAATGAACATGTCAATTCTGTTTGGAAGATATTTATTGTATCCCTACAAAAAAACAAAATGTAACTTTATTTCATAAAAAAACACGTTCAATCAAGTATAAAGATATATAACAGGCATCGTCTTAGACACTGTAGGCAAACCAGAAAACATTGGAAAAAGTTTCTTTATTTATATTCTTATAACATTTGTTTCTCTGATGGCTATGAATATCTTTCTGCCTGTATAAACAGCTCTCCAGTGGTTTTCTGTTAAGATTCACATGACCAGCAAAATGCTGTACATATTTTATTAGGAAAGAGGAAATTCCTTCTAACATTGGTAAAAGGGTTAGGAAAATGTTATATACAAGCATGTGGTTGCAAGAAAAATAAGACTGATGAACAGATTGAGTTTGTTTTGTTTATTGAATAAATAAAATAAACAAGTAGATGAAATATCTCGCCAGCTGGTGGTGGGGTTGTCTATTGGACAATAAGCGGTTGCTTTGATCTGGTCGGACAGTGTTATCAGGTAATGCTCTTGTGACGGCTGGCAATTAAACTGGCGGGTGACCTCTGTTTGGCCTATTTATGTGTTCCCGATTTCAAACACCGGCCACAGAAAATGCTGCTTGTGGAAAAAATATGATTGTTTGAAAAATAAACTTTTTTTTTTATAACTGATAATTTTCTGGGCATTTTGGATATACTACATGCGGAGTCTATGTGCAGAAGCCATGATTTTCTCAGTTTGACAGTGACCAGTGTTGGGACAACATCCGGTAGTTGTTATTTTCTTCTACAGTGTCGATGTCTGTGGGACTGTGTTTTGTGTGCTTTAGTAGTTAGGTGTGTGAAGGGTTAAGTGGATGAATCAGAAGAGATTTGATGTATTTTACTATGAGAAAAACATCACTCAACCTGCCACTTTCACCTCTTTCTCTTTCAATATCCCATCCTCAATTCCTGCCACTTTCAACATTTTCAATATCCAATTAAGCCTTCTTGCCACTTTCAAATCTTTCTCTTTCAATATCCCATTCGCCCTTCCTGCCACTTTAAGCACTTTCTCTTTCAATATCCCATTCACCCTTCTTGCAACTTTCAAATCTTTCTCTTTCAATATTCCATTAACCTTTCCTGCCACATTCAACTCTTTCTCTTTCAATATCCCATTCACCCTTCTTGCTACTTTCAACTCTTTCTCATTCAATATCCCATTCACCCTTCTTGCCACTTTCAACTCTTTGCCTTTCAATATCCCATTCAACCTTCTCGTTACTTACAACTATTTCTCTTTCAATATCCAATTCAGCCTTCTTGACACTTTCAACCCTTTCTCCTTCAATATCCCATTCACCCTTCTTGCCACTTTCAAATCTTTCTCTTTCAATATCAATTTCTGCCTTCTTGCTACTTTCAACTCTTTCGCTTTCAATATCCCATTCACCCTTCTAGCCACTTTCAACTCTTTCTCTTTCAATATCGCATTAACCTTCTTGCCACTTTCAACTCTTTCTCATTCAATATCCCATTCACCCTTCTTGCTACTTTCAACTCTTTCTCTTTCAATATCCCATTCACCCTTCTCGCTACTTACAACTATTTCTCTTTCAATATCCCATTCACCCTTCTTGCCATTTTCAACATTTGTCTTTCAATATCCCATTCACCATTCTTCCTACTTTCAACACTCTCTCTTTCAATATCCCATTCACCCTTCTTGCTATTTTCAACTCTTTCTCTTTCAATATCCCATTCACCCTTCATGCTACTTTCAACACTTTCTCTTTCAATATCCAATTCTGCCTTCTTGCAACTTTCAACTCTCTCCATTTCAATATCCTATATACTCTTCTTGCCACTTTCAACACTTTCTCTTTCAATATCCAATTAACCCTTCTTGCCAATTTCAACTCTTTCTCTTTCAATATCCACTTAACCTTTCTTGCCACTTTCAACACTTTCTCTTTCAATATCCCATTCACCCCTCTTGCTACTTTCAAACCTTTCTTTTTCAATATCCGATTCACCCTTCTTGCTACTTACAACTCTTTCTCTTTCAATATCCAATTCAGCCTTCTTACAACTTTCAACCCTTTCTCCTTCAATATCCAATTAACCCTTCTTGCCACTTTCAACTCTTTCCCTTTCAATATCCCATTAACCCTTCTAGCCACTTTCAACTCTTTCTATTTCAATATCCCATTCACACTTCTTGCCACTTTCAACTCTTTCTCTTTCAATATCCCATTCACCCTTCTTGCTACATTCAAATCTTTCTCTTTCAATATCCAATTAACACTTCTTGCTATTTTCTAGTCTTTCTCTTTCAATATCCCATTCACCCTTCTTGCAAATTTCAACTTTTGTCTTTCAATATCCCATCCACACTTCTTGCCACTTTACGCTTTTGTCTTTCAAAATCCCATTCACCCTTCTTGCCACTTTCAACTCTTTCTCTTTCAATATCCCATTCACCCTTCTTGCAAATTTCAACTCTTTCTCTTTCAATATCCCATTAACCTTTCCTGCCACTTTCAAATCTTTCTCTTTCAATATCCCATTCACCCTTCTTGCCACTTTCAACTCTTTGCCTTTCAATATCCCATTCACCCTTCTCGTTACTTACAACTATTTCTCTTTCAATAACCAATTCAGCCTTCTTACCACTTTCAACCCTTTCTCCTTCAATATCCCATTCACCCTTCTTGCCACTTTTAAATCTTTCTCTTTCAATATCAATTTCTGCCTTCTTGCTACTTTCAACTCTTTCGCTTTCAATATCCCATTCACCCTTCTAGCCACTTTCAACTCTTTCTCTTTCAATATCGCATTAACCTTCTTGCCACTTTCAACCCTTTCTCCTTCAATATCCCATTCACCCTTCTTGCTACTTTCAAATCTTTCTTTTTCAATATCCCATTCACCCTTCTTGCTATTTTAAATGTTTCTCTTTCAATATCCCATTCGCCCTTCTTGCCATTTTCAACATTTGTCTTTCAATATCCCATTCACCATTCTTCCTACTTTCAACACTCTCTCTTTCAATATCCCATTCACCGTTCTTGCCACTTTCAACTATTTGTCTTTCAATATCCCATTCACCCTTCTTGCTACTTTCAACTCTTTCTCTTTCAATATCCCATTCACCCTTCATGCTACTTTCAACTCTTTCTCTTTCAATATCCAATTCTGCCTTCTTGCAACTTTCAACTCTCTCCATTTCAATATCCTATTCACTCTTCTTGCGACTTTAAACACTTTCTCTTTCAATATCCAATTAACTCTTCTTGCCAATTTCAACACTTTCTCTTTCAATATCCCATTAACCTTTCTTGCCACTTTCAACACTTTCTCTTTCAATATCCCATTCACCCTTCTTGCTACTTTCAACCCTTTCTTTTTCAATATCCGATTCACCCTTCTTGCTACTTACAACTCTTTCTCTTTCAATATCCAATTCAGCCTTCTTACAACTTTCAACCCTTTCTCCTTCAATATCCAATTCACCCTTCTTGCCACTTTCAAATTTTTCTCTTTCAATATCCAATTCTGCCTTCTTGCTACTTTCAAATCTTTCCCTTTCAATATCCCATTAACCCTTCTAGCCACTTTCAACTCTTTCTATTTCAATATCCCATTCACCCTCCTTGCCACTTTCAACTCTTTCTCTTTCAATATCCCATTCACCCTTCTTGCTACATTCAAGTCTTTCTCTTTCAATATCCCATTCACCCTTCTTGCCACTTTCAACTTTTGTCTTTCAATATCCCATCCACCCTTCTTGCCACTTTACACTTTTGTCTTTCAAAATCCCATTCACCCTTCTTGCCACTTTCAACTCTTTCTCTTTCAATATCCCATTCACCCTTCTTGCAACTTTCAATTCTTTCTCTTTCAATATCCCATTAACCTTTCCTGCCACTTTCAAATCTTTCTCTTTCAATATCCCATTCACCCTTCTTGCCACTTTCAACTCTTTCTCTTTCAATATCCCATTCACCCTTCTAGCAACTTTCAACTCTTTCTCTTTCAATATCCCATTCACCCTTCTAGCAACTTCCAACTCTTTCTCTTTCAATATCCCATTAACCTTTCCTGCCACTTTCACCTCTTTCTCTTTCAATATCCCATTCACCCTTCTTGTTACATTCAACTCTTTCTCATTCAATATCCCATTCACCCTTCTTGCCACTTTCAACTCTTTGCCTTTCAATATGCCATTCACCCTTCTCGCTACTTACAACTATTTCTCTTTCAATATCCAATTCCCCCTTCGTGCCACTTTCAAATCTTTCTCTTTTAATATCCAATTCTGCCTTCTTACTGCTTTCAACTCTTTCGTTTTCAATATCCCATTTACACTTCTAGCCACTTTCAACTCTTTCTCTTTCAATATCGCATTAACCTTCTTGCCACTTTCAACTCTTTCTATTTCAACATCCCATTCACCCTTCTTGCCACTTTCAACTATTTATCCTTCAATATCCCATTCACCCTTCTTGCTACATTCAAATCTTTCTCTTTCAATATCCCATTAACCCTTCCTGCTATTTTCAAGTCTTTCTCTTTCAATATCCCATTCACCCTTCTGGCCACTTTCAACTTTTGTCTTTCAAAATCCCATTCACCATTCTTGCCACTTTCAACTTTTATCTTTTAATATCCTATTCACCCTTCTTGCCACTTTACACTCTTTCTCTTTCAATATCCCATTCACTCTTCTTGCCATTTTCAACTCTTTCTCTTTCAATATCCCATTCACCCTTCTTGCCACCTTCAAATTTTGTCTTTCAATATGCCATTCCCCATTCTTGCTACTTTCAACACTTTCTCTTTCAGTATCCCATTAACCTTTCCTTCCACTTTCAACTCTTTCTCTTTCAATATCCCATTCCCCCTTCTTGCTACTTTTAACTCTTTCTCTTTCAATATCCCATTCACACTTCTTGCCACTTTCAACTCTTTCTCTTTCAATATCGCATTCACCCTTCTTGCTACTTTCATGACTTTCTCTTTTAATATCCCATTCACGCTTTTTGCCAATTTCAACACTTTCTTTTTCAATATCCCATTCACTCTTCTTGCCACTTTCAACTCTTTCTCTTTTAATATCGAATTCCCCCTTCTTGCCAATTTCAAATCATTGTCTTTCAATATCCCATCACCCTCATTGCTATTTTCAAATCTTTTTCTTTCAATATCCCATTCACCATTCTTGCTACTTTCAACTCTTTCTCTTTCAATATCCCATTCACCCTTCTGGCTACTTTCAACTCTATGTCTTTCAATATCCCCCCACCCTTCTTGCTCCTTACAACTCTTTGTCTTTCAATATCGAATTCAGCCTTCTTGCCACTTTCAACCTTTTCTCCTTCAATATCCCATTCACCCTTCTTGCCACTTTCAACTTTTGTCTTTCAATATCCCATCCACCCTTCTTGCCACTTTACCCTTTTGTCTTTCAAAATCCCATTCACCCTTCTTGCCACTTTCAACTCTTTCTCTTTCAATATCCCATTCACCCTTCTTGCAACTTTCAACTCTTTCTCTTTCAATATCCCATTCACCTTTCTAGCAACTTTCAACTCTTTCTCTTTCAATATCCCATTAACCTTTCCTGCCACTTTCACCTCTTTCTCTTTCAATATCCCATTCACCCTTCTTGCCACTTTCAACTCTTTGCCTTTCAATATCCCATTCACCCTTCTTGCTACATTCAAATCTTTCTCTTTCAATATCCCATTCACCCTTCTCGCCATTTTCAACTCTTTCTCTTTCAATATCCCATTCACCCTTTTTGCAACTTTCAACTCTTTCTCTTTCAATATCCCATTAACCTTTCCTGCCACTTTCAAATCTTTCTCTTTCAATATCCCATTCACCCTTCTTGCCACTTTCAAATTTTGTCTTTCAATATCCCAATCAACATTCTTGCTACTTTCAACTCTTTCGCTTTCAATATCCCATTCACCCTTCTAGCCCCTTTCAACTCTTTCTCTTTCAATATCGCATTAACCTTCTTGCCACTTTCAAATCTTTCTTTTTCAATATCCCATTCACCCTTCTCGCTACATACAACTATTTCTCTTTCTATATCCAATTCCCACTTCTTGCCACTTTTAAATCTTTCTCTTTTAATATCCAATTCTGCCTTCTTGCTACTTTCAACTCTTTCCCTTTTGAATATCAATTTCTGCCTTCTTGCTACTTTCAACTCTTTCGTTTTCAATATCCCATTCACCCTTCTAGCCACTTTCAACTCTTTCTCTTTTAATATCGCATTAACCTTCTTGCCACTTTCAACTCTTTCTATTTCAATATCCCATAACCCTTCTTGCCACTTTCAACTATTTCTCCTTCAATATCCCATTCACCCTTCTTGCTACATTCAAATCTTTCTCTTTCAATATCCCATTAACCCTTCTTGCTATTTTCAAGTCTTTCTCTTTCAATATCCCATTCACCCTTCTTGCCACTTTACACTTTTGTCTTTCAAAATCCCATTCACCCTTCTTGCCACTTTCAACTTTTGTCTTTCAATATCCCATTCACCCTTCTTCCAACTTTCAACTCTTTCTCTTTCAATATCCCATTCACCATTCTTGCTACTTTCAACACTTTCTCTTTCAATATCCCATTAACCCTTCTTCCAACTTTCAACTTTTGTTTTTTAATATCCTATTCACCCTTCTTGCCACTTTACACACTTTCTCTTTCAATATCCCATTCACCCTTCTTCCCACTTTCAACTCTTTCTCTTTCAATATCCCATTCACCCTTCTTGCCACTTTCAACTCTTTCTCTTTCAATATCCCATTCACCCTTTTTGCCACTTTCAACTCTTTCTCTTTCAATATCCCATTCACCCTTCTTGCCACCTTTAACATTTGTCTTTCAATATCCCATTCCCCATTCTTGCTACTTTCAACACTTTCTCTTTCAATATCCCATTAACCTTTCCTGCCACTTTCAACTCTTTCTCTTTCAATATCCCATTCCCCCTTCTTGCTACTTTTAACTCTTTCTCATTCAATATCCCATTCACATTTCTTGCCACTTCAACTCTTTCTCTTTCAATATCCCATTCACCCTTCTTGCCACTTTCAACTCTTTCTCTTTCAATATCCCATTCACCCTTCTTGCTACTTTCAACTCTTTCTCTTTCAATATCCTTTTCACCCATCGTGCCACTTTCAACTTTTTTCTTTCAATATCCCATTCACGCTTCTTGCCAATTTCAACACTTTCTTTTTCAATATCCCATTCACTCTACTTGCCACTTTCAACTCTTTCTCTTTCAATATCCCATTCCCCCTTCTTGCTACTTTTAACTCTTTCTCTTTCAATATCCCATTCACCATTCTTGCTACTTTTAACTCTTTCTCTTTCAATATCCCATTCACCCTTCTTGCTACTTTCATGTTTTCTCTTTTAATATCCCATTCACTCTACTTGCCACTTTCAACTCTTTCTATTTCAATATCCCATTCACCCTCCTTGCCACTTTCAACTCTTTCTATTTCAATATCCCATTCACCCTTCTTCCACTTTCAACTCTTTCTCTTTCAATATCCCATTCACCCTTCTTGCTACTTTTAACTCTTTCTCCTTCAATATCCCATTCACCCTTCTGGCAACTTTCAACTTTTCTCTTTCAATATCCCATTCACCCTTCTTGCCACTTTCAACTCTTTCTCTTTCAATATCCCATTAACCCTTCTTGCTACATTCAACTCTATCTCTGTCAATATCCCATTCACCCTTCTCCCCATTTTCAAATCTTAGCACTTTCACCTCTTTTTCTTTCAATATGCAATTCTGCCTTCTTGCCACTGTCAACCCTTTCTCTTTCAATATCACATTCACCCTTCTTGCCACCTTCAACTTTTGTCTATCAATAATCAATTCACCCTTCTTGCCACTTTCAAATCTTTCTCTTACAACATCCAATTAACCCTTCTTGCCAATTTCAACTCTTTCAATATCCCATCACCCTTCTTGCTACTTTCAAATCATTCTCTTTCAATATCCCATTTACCTTTCTTGCCACTTTAAACACTTTCTTTTTCAATATCCCATTCACCCTTCTTGCTACTTACAACTCTTTCTCTTTCAATATCCAATTTTAGCCTTCTTGCTACTTTCAACTCTTTCTCTTTCAATATCCCTTTCATTCTTTTTGCCACTGTCAACACTTTCTCGTTCAATATTCCATTGACCCTTCTTGCCACTTTACACTCTTTCTCTTTCAATATCCCATTCACCGTTCTTGCCACTTTCAACCCTTTCTCTTTCAATATCCAATTAACCCTTCTTGCTACTTTCAACTCTTTCTCTTTCAATATCCCATTCACCCTTCTTGCCACTTTCAACTCTTTCTCTTTCAATATCCCATTCACCTTCTTGCCACTTTCAACTCATTTTTGTTCAATATCCAGTTCACGCTTCCTGTCTCTTTTTATGTTTTCAATACATTTTTGCCCATTCCTGCCATTTTCATTGTATCTTTCATGGCCAAAATTTCATTAAATCTTTTCTGCTCAACGTTTTCTTGTATCATTCATTGCCAAGGTTTTGTTTGATATTTTATGACTAAGGTTTCATTGTATCTTTTTATGCCAAGGTTGTGTTGTGTCTTTCATTGATAATGTTTAATTGCATCTTTTAAGGCCCAGCTTTTCTTTTATCTTTAATAGCTATGGTATTATTTTACCTTTAATGGTGAAAGGTTTTGTGTTAATTTTCATGGCGAAGGTTTCATTGTATCCATTATGGCCAAGGTTTCAGTGTATCTTTTTTGACCAATGTTTCACTGTATCTTTCATGGCCAAAGTTGTGTTGTATCTTTCAATGCCAACATTTCTTTGTTGATCCTTTCCTTCAATTTTATCAGTCAGTTCATAGTTCAAGCCATTGTTGATTTAGTTGATATCTGTTAATATTCTTATTATATTTTTGATGTTTTTTTATTACACAGTGCACTCAAAGAAGTTAATTCATTCCAGAAAAAAATCACACACATACAAACACACTCATACATATGCATATTTCTCGACTTATTTCCTAAGACAACATTTCATGGGTGTTAATTTATACTTTTGAAGGTGAGAGAATGAATTACATTTGCAAGACAAATGTACCTTTACCATAGGCTGGAAAAAAAAGAACTTTCCTTTTATATGTCACCACGTTATTTGTATTGTAATAAAATATATTTGTATGTTTTAGAGAAAGTATTATTTATTTATTTCTTCACGTCTTTTCTGTTATATACAATGTTTAAAGAACCCAGATTATGTATTGCAAATTTCTTTCATTCCTTTTGTTAATTTTTTTGAAGATGTACAATTTTTAATTTGTAACTATATATCAAATTCTGGTATATAGTTTTATTTTTTCTTATTTGAATTTTAGGCTGTAATTATTTATGGAAGAAGTATGGCACCAAAGTAGAAAAAGCAATTTGAATTTTAAAAAGATGTAAATGTTGAAAAGACGTTTGCAAAATATTTTTCACTCTATTATTAACTAGATTCTCTTTGGTATATTCACTATTTGCCATTATAACAACACTAACATATACTTGAAAAAAAAACTCTGAGATTTTACTTGCATAGGTAAATACTAAAAGTTAAAGAATGGTAAAAGCTTTATAGACAACATACATCAGGAAAAGTGTGACAGTTGTGCAACACTATGGATAAAATTAATGAGAATGCAATAAGCAGCAGATGGAATTTTCAAAAGTGAACTTTGCAGATTGTTTTCAAAAGTGTAATGGATTCTAGGATAAGTGTGTAATGTCCAACTGTGTACTCACTGAGAAGAACTAAAAAATATAACACTAGTTAGGACTATATGCACTAAGTCTTACCGTTATTGTTGTGGGAAATCTTGAATGAAACTGTTTCACTTTGCACTAATATCCTTAGGAAAGGCATGAATTCATCTATTCTCCACTCAGCTATGGCTAAATAGTAGGGCAGACTTTATTCTTTTGCCTTGTTTAGGCAACTAGTCTAGGAAAAGGAAAACTCTGAATTCAACCCAACTCTACTTCACTTACAAATTTACCTTGAGTCACATCCTACCTGTGGCAGAGGAGTTGAGTTGTATATCATATATACATGACAATTGATACGTTCCCCACCCAGAGGGTTAACCACTTTGGCAAAGGAATTAATGGTTGGCACTTGCATAAAGCAAAGCTCTTCTAACAAATTGAACACTTCTGTATCTGATAACATAAAATGTAAATGAATGAAAGTTAATACATATACAATAATTCCCAAGCTGATACTGAGCTGCAGGCTTGGCTTAGGGGTATATCATCAGCCTAATGTGAAGTTATGGAGGTTTCAATCCCGACTTGGAGCATTTTGCATGTCTAACTGCACTAAAGAGCTGTGATACAAAGAAACAGTCTGTTCATATATGACACTACATATAAATATATATAGGTTATTGTTGGTTATTTAATGCCAAATCCTGTTTATACATATATATATATATTAAATATATATGATTTGTAAATGAATAGTTTATAGGTAACACTTTAATCAAGCCAGAGTTCATTTGTTTACACACAGTTAAATGGTTTCAGTAATTGCTTTTTGACACTAATAATTCTATTCAACATCACTCATTCATTTGCACAGGTACAATCACTTTGTCAGAATGGACCTTAGAGAAAAGGCAATGAAGGTGTACTCCACATTCCCCAAAGCTCTTGAACTAGAGCCTCACTATCTGATGCAGTTATATCTAGGACACTCATTGGGGGTGGTGACATAATTCATCTGTAGTGATGGAGTCTGTGTATTCTACAGCCCTGGCTGACTGGGCTAAAATGAGCTTTATTTTTCAACATAGTACCCCTTGTAGTTATCTCACTTCTTCCATTGGTATTTCAGTGCTTGGATGCCATGGGTGAAAAAGTCATCAACAGCAGATATGACATTATTATATGAACTTTTCAGCCTACCCTTGTGTATAAACATATATATATATATATATATATATATATATATATATATATATATATATATATATAATCACAAATTCTAATTCTTTCTTTCTCTCTTTATATGACTAATAACTGTTGCACAAGGTCATAAATGCAGATATACTAACAGGGATCAAATTCACAACAGCAATAATGCTCTACAAGACTTTCTTGCAAACATCAATTCCAGCATCTCACTCATGTGTATTGTAACTAAAATATATATTATATAAGGAAAATCCTAAATAGTAGCGTTAAGATTTATGTGCCAATACCTCAGCACTCTCTCATCTTTTATGTACACCCAAAAGAGAGAGTGAGAAATAAAAGATATTGCTCTTTAGTGTCAGAAATAAAAGGACCAGAAAAATTATGGTATTCATTTCCAATATAATTTTTCTGCTTTAAATGAAGATCTGAGGAAATAAAATTAATCAGGGAAGATTTATAATGATCTATAAATCTATTTTATTCTGGACAATAGTGGGTAACCATGTTTTATATCTGTGTCTATGCATATATAATAATTACATTAATCAATCAATCATACTCACTTAAGAGGTATCTGTGCACATCAAAGTCGGCAGCATTAGGTGTTAAAGTTACTGATATTTGACACAATTCCTGTCAAATGAAGTTTGGGTTTGACATTCCATCTCATCATGAGATGAAGCTGAAGGGAAACTGCTGTCTGCAAACAGTGGCATTCCTCCAGACATTCTATGGCTTTGGTGTTCAGTTATTTATGACCATTAAAGTGGCTGCAGAGAGGAATTCATGCCAACACTCACATCAGCATGGCTAAAATTATACAATATCAAATATCTAACTAGTGACATTTAAAGAGTAACTTCTAGAATTTATGACCAGGAGTCATTTACAGCCTTAATATTTTTATTTTTTTTAGATTACAGGAAACATGGTGAACAGTGATAAATCCCCTCTTTATTATTTCACAGATCTATAATTATTTTTGCAAGCATTGAGTTTCCATGCCAATAATAACAAGTAATTTATCATCATCATCATCATCATATCGTGCTGGCAGCACGGATATCCCTGACCCTCTCTCGCCACTCCTCCCTGTCGTTCATCGCCCTAGGTAGGTCTTCAGGACAACAACCTGTATCCTCACATAGCTGCTGAATGTACGTTCGTGCTGGTCGTCCTGCTTTTGCGCGGCCGTGTGTGGGGATCCATAAGAGTACATCTCTTATGAGTTCATCTCTGCTTCTCCAGCAATGTCCTGCATGTCTGGTTCGCCTAACTTGAATAGTTTTCGTGATAGGGGGCAGGTGGCCGTACAGTTGGTGTCTTGTGGGGTGTTGCTGCCAGGACTTGTTGAGGATTGCACGCAGCATTCTTGTGTAATTGCCATCTAGTTTCTTCTCCAGCCGTTTTGTTAGCGTCCATGTAGTGCATCCATATAGCAGTATCGATGTGACCGCTGCCTGGAAGAAACTGCGTTTCATTTTATCGGTTAGGTCTGATTTCCATATAGTCGATAGCCTATTGATAGCTGTCCATGCTTTCGTTAACCTCGTTTCGATGTCCTTTTCGGTTGATTCGACGCTGCTTCCTAGGTACGTGAATTTGTCTACTAGTTTAAGAGGGGTTCCTTCTAGAGTGGAGATGTCCCCCGTTTGGTTATAGCACATATATTCCGTTTTGTGTGCATTAACATGGAGGCCTATGCTTGCTGCTGCTCGTTCCAAGCTATGCAGAAGTGTTTCGGCTTGGTCAGGTGTATTTGCCAGTATCGCTATGTCATCGGCGTAGTCGGCGTCGGTAATTGTTGTTGCGGGGTATCTTCTGCTTCTTTTCTTCGTCAGTTCGAAGCCATTCTCTTTGATTTTGTCAATCGATGTTCTAATTACGTAGTCTAGACAAATGATAAAGAGGTATGGGGCCAGCGTGTCCCCTTGTAGTACTCCTGCTACAATGTCAAAGTATTCTGTGTCTCCATCCGGTGATCGTACTTTCACTTTAGTGTTTCTATAGAGAATCGTTATTGCCGCTACGGTTTCTTTAGGTATGCCGTACGCTAGTAGGATTTGTTCCATCTTTCCTCTGTGAATGGAGTCGAAAGCCTTGGTAAAGTCGACAAATATTAATGTCGCTTGTAGGTTCTTTGCCCGTACACCTTCAAGGATTCTGCGGATGGTTAGTATTTGTGAGGTCGTAGATCTATTTCTTCGGAAGCCATTTTGGTTTTTTCTAAGTATGTTGTCGATTTTGGGTTCTATTCGGTTTCGTAGTAGGGCATTGTAGATTTTGGCAGCTATGGATGTAAGTGTTATGCCTCGGTAGTTTTTGGCTAATCCGAGGTCCCCCTTTTTAGGGAAGGGGAGTATGCATCCCTTCGTCCATCTATCTATCGGATTTTGATTGTATACTGCGTTGCAGTGTCGGAGCAGTATGTCGTCGAATTGTCTGGTCTTCCATACTTCCGGGGGAATTTTGTCCAGTCCTGCAGCTTTCCTATTTTTAATTTTTCTGAGAACCGAGTCGAGTTCTCCTTGTGTGAACGGTCCAAGTTTAATGTCTAATTGTTTGCTAATTATTCTGGTGATTGGTTCATGCGTTATTTTTGGTGGGTTTCCAAGTAAGTTTTCGAAGTGCTGTTTCCACAGTTTTATTCTTTCTTGTTGGTTTGCTGCTTTAAGTTTTGCTTTGGCTGTGTTCTTTCTTCTGCTCACTTCGTTTATTGTTTGCCAGGCAATTCTAGATTGTCTATCTTCTACCGAGTCTCTAATCTTATCTATCTGATTTTGAATGTATTCTGTCTGTTCCTTTATATATATGCCTGCTAATTGATATTGTGCCGTTTTTAGTTTTAAGGCATTTGTGTTTGTTGGGTTTTTTCGATAGTTTTTGGAGGCTGTTTTCACTAGTGCACGTTTTTCTCTCACCGCTAAGGTTTCCCATGGGACTCTATATTTAGTTTTAATTTTTGTTGGAATGTATTTTGCTGCTGCCTCAAGGTGTGCATTGACGAAATTTTCGTATTCGTCGTTTGGTGTACTTTTTTCCGTCTTTTCTTGTAGTGTTTCGAATCTGTTTCTTAATTCTAATACGTATTTATCTCTGACATCTTTGTTGTTTAATAGGGCCCAGTCATAGTGTTTGGTGGTCGCTGTTCGTTTGTCGTTTTTTCGTAGGCTTAACCGTATTTTCGCTGTGACTATTCGGTGATCGGTGGACACACCCTCAAAAGAGGAGTATGCCTCGCAATTCAATGCACTATTCTTCCATTTCTTGTTTATAAGGACGTAGTCTATCTGAGCTTTAGTATTGTTTGCGTACGTGTATGTCCATAGTTTGCCCTCTCTTTTTGGTAGTTTGTATTGAGGCATTGAAGATTAAAAGGCAGCAAGTTTCTTCAATATTCCAGGACTCTCCTTAGAATTCTGGCTTATCTTGTGAATGTTACTATCTGAATGGTCTTGATTCTTTTTCATATTTCCAGTTCCACCAACTCTTTCATTAAGTTTTTCAAGATTGTTCCTTGGGCTCCAAAAATGATTCAACACAGTCAATAAAGCATGTGACACAAGGTCAATTTGTAAAGCTGAAAGCACTTGTTCCCCATGTTAACAAGTGATGAGCCTGTTCATTACTTATATGAGTGACAATTTAGTAACAGCTGCTATTGTAAGCTACCTGTGCCAGCCTAGGAAAGCTAAGTAAATAAAAAATATTTTCACTAGTATAATAGAGGCCATTGTTTTGCATTTTGTCACAACAGTAACAGTTTTATACTGTCTGTAAGCAGTATGATGGCCCTCACAAATAGCTAATCATAGCTTTTTAAATCATCAAGGAAATTACGAAATCAAATGCCTTCAGAGAAAGAAACAAAATTATTCATGAATCCTGAGAAAAAAAAAACACATTAATTGTTAAAATCTAAATAGCAAATTAAAATTAAATTTACTTTTGTTATTTTTGTGTGTGTCATTCCAGAAGAAAAAAGAACTTTATGTTCCATTATTTTTTCAGCTTTCTGATGAGGTCTGGATATTTATCAAGTTTGTTCTTTCTTTCAATTTTAATTTGTGGTCTTCTGGGTTCAGTCCACTCTTTCATATAATTATCCCCTTTTGTGCACCATTATTAGATCCAGTTTTCTTATCTGGATTGGGTGACCAATTTGGATCTCAACAACAATAATATAATCATCATCTTTTATTATTACTGTAATAGGAGTAGAAAGATTAGTAGTAACATCAGCAGCTATGAATCTATCCTGAACTGAACTGATACTTATTGAAGAGATTCACCATTTAGTTGTGACAAACTTAAGATATGGCTATGCTGAAGGTATCCAGCATTTAAAAAGAATGCAGATATGATTAGTTTCATGCTTTTCTACAACAAAATTTATTAGTGTCAAAATGGAGGTGCCCGCGGTGAAATGGTTATCGTCGTAGGAAATGGACATGGCGACATGAGTTCAAATCCTGGACAAGACTAATAGCATTTCACATAGCACTAATACCCTTGGGAAAGGTATGAATCCAATTATTCTCCCTCCAGCTATGGGTAAATAGTAGAGCAGACTAGGTTCTTCGGCCTTGGTGAGGCAACTAGTCTAGGAGAAGGAAAACTCTGAATTCAAACCTGTTAAACCCTGCTTAAAAATTGACCTTGTGTCATGTCCTACCTGAGCAGAGGGGTTGGGTAAATATTTACCAGATTCCATTTTATGTCATATTGACCCTACCTGAGTGGAGGGGTAAATATTTACCCAACCCCTCCACTCAGGTAGGGTCAATATGACATAAAATGGAATCTGATCTGTTTACTTGTTTTTTGGTTGTTGTTTTTTTTCAAAAAAATGAAAACGACTTTTACTCTGAAAATACTTTTTCAACAACAGTGAGAAAGACATGACTTGTGGTGAAAGAAGAAATGTCTCTCTGTATTTATCCTTGCATTCATCAGCATCAAATATGACTCCTTTGTCAGTGGAACTTAGAATATGCTGATTGTATCTCCAACAGTGGGGTAAGACTTCCACTAAAAAAAAGGTATTCCAAGTTTGATACTAAACTGTACCTGACAGTGAGGTTATAGTTCTAGAGATCTGAAAAGCATGGAGTACTCATTCATTGCCATTACTTCCAGGTCCACTTTTACCTAGTGTGTTAGTACCTATTAAGGTCCCATCTATGATTCAAATAGATCCGTTTAAGAATTATTCATGTTTGATAGGAATGTGTGCAAAAGCTATTTAGAAACAACCACACAAAAAATGTAAATATGAACATACAATGAATGTGATTCACTCATCTCTAGGCATAAAATAACCCTTGATAGGTCGACATACTGCTAAAATTAATCAATCTAATTTGGAGTATTTTAAGTCTTCTGCTCTAATAAAAATCTTATTGTGTTATAGCAGTTCGAGAAATTGTTAATTTCTCTAACATTATATTTTTTAGGCAACACAAATGAATTACAAAACTTTTCTTTAACAAAACAACAAAGAAAGTTTTTATTTGCAGCTTTGAATATGGTTTGCTTTTGGTGCTGCAAGACTCGTGGAGTTTAGGCTTGTTTGTGTTGTAGACGAAATGGCTTAGCGGGATGTTGAGATGGCAGCGTGTGTTGCTGGACGTGTGAGGGATTGTGTTTAGAGTCACCGTGTAGTTTTGTGTCTGGTATTCGGGGGAGAGTAGGCGTTATCTCCATTAATGTGGACCAGAAGTGAAATATGAGCTAGTGTGTTGAGAGCGGAGTTACGCTCGGATCGACATAGCCAATTTTTTGGGTGACAAAAAGTTGGGCCTGTGCGAGGCATGTTGTAGGTTTCTAATTTATGTTCAACTGGGATTCCTCGTAAAGAATCCATAAATTAGATGGTTCCCTCGTTGAGTGTCCATGCTGCCACTGCTGGTGCTGCTATGTTAAAAAGCATCGCTAAGCAGGGACGTCCAGACGAACGTCTGTTCTGGTCGCTGTCTCAACCCAAAGAGAGTGGGTTTGGCGGCTCACCCATTTTGCTAGCCGGAAATGAAGGTTCGGGCTGAATAGGATAAGTCATCCTGATTGGGTGAAATTAAGTGTCGAATTAAATTGCATGCCAAACCAAAATACGAGATTTTCCTCTTCTCTACAGTGTGCTGTTTTTGCTGTGTTACAATTATGTACAAACATAATGAGAATTCTAATAATCTATGAGAATCATAAATAAATCCTTTGTAATATTGATAATCTAAATGAGTAATTCAATTTAGTGTATGCCTTTTTATTTGAAAATGTTGTATCAGTTTTATTGTGTGGTAAATATTTTATAAATATTTTAATAATTTGTAAGTTTGTGAGAATATTTACACAAAAGAATGGATATTTTTATGCTTTCATCATAAAATGATTCAGTGTGGTCTTTCATTTGTAAACAATCTATTTCCTATTGTTGAAGAGAATGTTTACTTTTCATTGCTGCTTTCTCTTACAAAGTCTATTATTTCCTGGGCAATTGTGAACTCTCACCACAAGAGTCTAGAAACATAAATTAAAGATAATCTGCAGCCTGAAGAGGTTTTAATAGATAACAAAGATGAAAAGAATAGGAATTGCAATCTCTTAAATTGGAAAGAAAGAGACTTTTGATAGATCTCAGATCAGCTTATAAAATTCTGAAATAGCAAAAATTGAATAATATTCAATACAGCCCATGAAAGCATTCACTTAAATAACCCTCTTGATGTATATGTGTACAATAACAAAAAGAAAACAGAGTAGAAGTGATTTATTAAATCTACCTTAGTTTGGCACAAGGCCAGAAAGATGGTATATCCACTGAGAAACTCACTAACAATACTCTACTGGCCTAACATACAGAACATTAAAGCACATCAGGTGTCCCAACAGTCATTTACTAAATATAGCTGAGCTTAGTACAAGGCCAAAAGTATGGGGCACCCAATGAGATTCAAACTCACAATGTTCTACTAGCCTAACTCAATAACCATTAAAGCACACAAGATGGCCCTAGAAATAGAGTAGCTGGTTTGTAGTTTGTTCAACACCCAACTCAGTATATAAGTGACCAGTATTCCAAATTTTAGACAAACTGAATTATATCAAGTCGTTCCCCATTTCTATCACTTCTGTTGCTAAATCATTTGGGCAAGTGATTTATTACCAAAATCTACAATACTGAAACTAAAAACAGAATTGCATAAAATAAATAAGAAATGTACTTATTTTTGACTTCTAAATATTTATATTTTAGGTAACAGACTTTCAGTGCTGAAGAGTTGGAAAATAAATGATGGTAAAAATCTGTTTTGATTGTATAATGTTCCACTAGAAATAATAAAAAATCTAATAATAATAATAATAATAATAATGACACGCACAAACACCTGTGGGACTTTGATATACAAATGGATCACCTAATCTCGGCCCAAAGACCAGACCTTATAATAATCAACAAAAAAAGAAAATCTGCAAATTTGTTGATTTTGCTGTCCCAGCAGACCACAGAATAAAACTGAAAGAATCTGAAAAGAGAGATAAGTACCTTGACCTTGCTAAAGAATTGAAAAAACTATGGAACATGAAGGTGACAATTATACCAATTGTGATTGGTGCTTTTGGCACGGTAACTAAAGGATTATTAAAGGGACTGGATGGGTTGGAAGTTGGCAGCCGAGTGGAGACCATCCAAACAACAGCATTACTGAAAACTACCAGAATACTGAGAAGAAACCTGGAGACTTGAGGAGACTTGCTCTCACTCAATCTCCAGTGAAAACCATCAGCGTAAACTGATGTGAAAAACTCCAATGAGTAATAATAATAAAATATCTGTTTTGATTGTATCATGTTCCACTAGAAATAATAAAATCCAGTCATCTTTCGAAGAAAATTAACTTTTAATAAAAAAAATTGTTAAATACTTATTTATGGGCAATACTGTAAAAGACTATGTTGGACTAACTCTTTATGGAGTCCTTCATTGAATGGGATTTGACTTCACATCTTATCCTGAAAGACCATGTTGACTATTGATCATTCACTCATCTAGTCTGAAAAAAATCTAAGCTTTCAATATATACACATGAATTTTTATGGCACATGTATACTAGCTGGCATAATAACACATAAAAGAAACAAAAACAATCAAGTACTCTTAAGGTTACTCTAGCAGGCCCCAAATGACTGCTGACATCATTTATACCTCAGTCTGTTTGGTATTTCAGAAATGCTAATATTATTTCCTAATGACTGATACTCACTTTATTCTAATTGTCAATGCTACATACAATGAGTGCTGAAACTTACTCAAATCTTTAATTTAAAAAAATTATAAAATCCAGAGATAAAATCATCAAATTTGATTTTTAAGGACAAACAATAGAAATGTAATTTCTATTCATAGCCCTGTGAATTATTTCCACAAATTGCTCTGACTGGATAACATAATACTTATGCAATAATAGCATTTTTTAAGGGTTTATAAAACTTTTGTGAGAAGAGGGTTCAAAATGTATCCTACCAGTTAAATATACTTCTGTTCTCAATTATTTTTAGCTTTCAGAACTTTTGGTAGCTTTTAATATTTACATTTTAGTTTACTAAATCAGCAATCTTTTAAAGTTTTGAGTAGAATAATAAAAATTTCTGATTTGAGTAAAATTTCAAAGTTCTGAAAAATTGAGACTATAAAAAAATTACTTGTTGCTAATAAATTTGAAAAGCTTCATCAACATGCTAGAAATTGTTTAAATCATTAAATACCCTCTTTATATTATTTATGTTGTTAACATTCTTGCTAATCCATTCTTCCATCCTCAAATTACTTATGAATGCATATGGACCATCGCAAATAAAAATCAACATAAGTATACAGGAGAAAAAAAAACAAAGATTAAATGATTGATAACCTCTCAATGGCAGTGTACAAAGAATGACACTAAACTACATTTTGTTGGGAAGCTCCAGTTTGGGAACTCTTGGGATAGTGGAGTCACCTCTTTGTCAATATCTTACTCAGGTCCACCCTGATCTGGAATATTAGTAACTGTGAGGGTTCCATTTATGAGTCCAATATGTCAGCTTCAGATGATATTTGGAATAACCTTAAACTACATTTATACATTAGCTCTTAAAACATTAATATTGCAACTGCGTAGGAAATATTTACCAGTTTAAATGATTGTGAAGATACATTTTTGTACCATATATAATTGGAGACCACAACTGCAGAAAATAACCCAAAATGCCGTAAAACCAACCATTCAAACAATGTCAATTTATGCTTGCAAAACAGTGGTTATTGTCTTGGACTTTTTGTAGTCCTCTCTTCATTGTCCATAACCAAAACCTTATAACTTATTTCTAGTAAACTCAAACACATTGCCATCAACTCATCCAAGGTGAGTGAGTTATGATAGAATACTCATCAGCTCATCTTTGATGACTGACTTCTGATCTTCTCTCACCAATTTGTTGTACTGGTCTATGCAAGAACTAATGCAAAAGTACAATACATATCATTAATAATGTTTACAATAATTACACATTTATTAATATTGCAGTAATATAAATATCTATCATTCATTATTTTAATACAATTTTCTTCTTAACCACCAACTACTCTTAGTCAACTTGGTGGCTCAGAAAAAGTGTATATTACAAATGTCAATTCATATGCTTCTAGTGGTTAGCCAACCATTTTGATGTGCACAGACTAGGGGAAAAGTGAAATTATAGATATTAAGTAGTTGTAAACACTTAAAAGAAAAGTTAAGATGAATATAGAAAACAAATTAAATGGATAAACAATTAAGTTTGTATATCTCCATATTCATCTTCATATGCTGTAACCTACATATGATAGAATTCTCATCAACTTATCTTTGATGACTGACTCTTGGTCATCTCTCACCAATTTGTTGTACTGGTCTATGTATGAACTATCAGGAGTACAATACATATCACAAACAATGGTTTATTAGGGACTGGGGGTATGTCCAGCAATTCTCCTTCATTGCATCTCTGAAGGCCATGGGTGGGTTATTTCTCAGTGCACATCTTCTCCCAAAATAACATATGACAGGTTTTACTTGGTTACATGGCACCAGTAGTAAGTAATAATCTCTGATTGGATTTAAACAGTTGGTTTTGAATAGAGAGATTTTCTTTCTCCGAGACGTGTTGCCCTAACAAAGCTAAAGTGCTATGTCTGTCATACTATTTACCCATAGCTGAGTAAAGAAAAGTTAAATTCCAGCCTTTTATGAGGGTATAAGTGCAAAGAGAAATACTAATAACTTCATTTAGGATTTGAAGTCGACTTTCCAATACAATGATAACCATGATACTATGTGTATCTCCTAATTTATATATGAACAATTATCCAACTAGTACTTAATTTCTACAAAGCAAATGATGACTAAATTAGTACGCTCTGCTATTAATGGAAGGTGAATTCAAAGTATTATCTGATTGATTTTGAGAGGGTTTATTTAATTAGTCAATAAATATTAATTAAAGATTTGAATTTAGTAGAGACTGAAATCAGCTTCCAAGTTAAGGGAGATAACTGGTTGCTAAAGGTGGTGGTACAAGTGTATATCTATAAAAGTATTTACACAACTCCCCCGCTACAAGCAATATGTTACACAATGTTTTTAGCAGTGTAAAGATAGTTTGAATTCAGAGTTCTCCTTTTCCAAGACTGATTGCCCAAACAAGACAAAAGAACCCAGTCTTCTCTCATATTTACTCAGAGCTGGGAGTAAAAGACTTTCTCAAGGGTATTAACACAAAGTAAAAGGCAAACAAGCTTGTCCAAGATTTGAACTTGGTTTACCAATTCCATTTTCTACTAGGATTACCATTATACCATGAGTGCCTACATTTATATATATTCAAGGCTGGTCTGAGAAGTTCATATGATGGCAACATATCTGCTGTCGATGACTTTTTTGATCAATGTGATCCAAGCATGGAAGAAGTGTGAGGACCACAAGGGATACTATGTTGAAAAATAAACCTCGCTTGATCACATTCCATATAAGTATCTTGGTCAACCAATGAACTTTGTAGCCAACTCTCAAATCGATACGGGGGTGTCCTCATGGTGTAATGGTTAAAGCGATGGACTGCAGAATCGTAGTACGCGAGTTCGTACTCCAGTCGCACTATTACGTTCACTTTCGGGCAAATACTCTTGGGAAAGGTATGAACCCCCTTATCCTCCCAGCTATGGGTTAAATAGTACCACTACGGTTCTTCTAGGAGAATAGCTTTGGCATTAAATAACCTAAAAAGAGTTGATATGCCATTAAACAAAGAAACCAAACCAATCAAATCGATACACTGTGAGGGAGTCCCCAAGTAAGCCTTAAAGTAAGCGGGTTCAAACTCTAGTCATGCTATTACATTCACTTTTGGACTAATACCATTAAGAAAGGTATGAACCCCTTTATTCTCCCAAGTACAGGTTAAATAGTATCACTGCTGTTCTTCAACAATAATTGCTTTGGCATTAAATAACCCATGAAGGTTGATATGCCTTTAAACAAAGAAACCAAACAATAGATATGGGGAGAAGTCCCCATGGTGTAATGGCTAAAGTGCTGGATTGAAGCCTTAAAGTAAGCGAGTTCAAACTCTAGTCATGCTATTACATTCATTTTTGGATTAATACCCTTAGGAATGGTATAAACCCCTTTATTCCCCCAGCAATGGGTTAGATAATATCATTTGCTGTTCTTTAACAAGGATGTCTTTAGCATTAAATAACCCATGAAGGTTGATATGCTATCAAACCAAGAAACCAAACCAAACCAATCATGTACATATGTTGCACTCTGTTCAAATGTAAACAAACCAGACTACTCTAATCGCTGAAAAACACTATGTCCAGTTATGACCAAAAATGTTGAAATTATTCATAACCGTGACTAGCAATAACAGCAAGAAAAGAAACAATCCATCTGTTTACAATGCTAACAGTGCTAGTCTGCAAAAGTCATCTTTATCAAAGTTAAGTGGATAATCTTCAGAAGCCTATTCCAGGCTGATGAAAAATTCTATTACCACAGATGTCTTATATAGACAAACTTTCGACTCATGCAGCTCAGTAGTGTGTCATCAGTTTTGCTCTATGTATAGACAAGGTTTTTCAACAGTCAAGCAGCTCGCCCGTTATCAAGACCAACAGCATTAATTGGCAGTTAGCTTTGACCCCAGCAGGCATTGTCCAGCAAAAGCACAATTGAGGCCAAAAGGTCCTGGCTTCAGCTTGGCGAACTGCAACATTAACTAGTAGTTCTTGCCCTAGAAGACTTGTGGCTGAATGGCTCATGGCTTCAGCAGGCCATCTTCAGATGGGCAAGCTGCAGCATTGACACCTTTGTCACCTTTCTATAGCACTAGACCTTGCTGTCCAGTTTAAGCTATAATTAGGCATTCGTGCTTGGACTATGTTCGACCTTCTCCTCCCCTAATCCTTACTATAATCCGACCTCCAGGTAATTGACCTTGTCTCAAGTCCTGTCTGGTGGGAGACAGAGATAAATATCGTGGCTTGCCTGGTGTCAAGGCTAACAGCATTAATTTGCTGTTGGCTTTGACCCCAGCAGGCACTGTCCAGTAAAGGCAGACTTAAAGCCGAAAAGCCCCTGGCTTCGGCTAGACCACCTTTGGGTGGGCGAGTTGCATCATGGATACCTTTGAATAGCTCTGGACCTTTCTGTCCAGTTTATACTATAATCAGACATCCGTGCCTGGACCCAGGTTTGAGTCCATGTCTTGCTAGAATCAACATTGTACTAAGTGACCAGCAAAGACCAGCAGCGCTCAAGCCTCAGCTTGAATCCAACCTTCCTAGACCTTCCTCTCCTCTAATTTGGAGCTTTTATGCTTTGGCAGACTTGAAGCCAAAAGCCTCCAGCTTTGGTTGGGCCACCTTCAGGTGGGTGAGCTGCAACATTGACAAGCAGTCCACTGATATGGCTCACTGATATGACAATTCCATCACTAATACAACCATCAAACTGTAACCTATGACAAAATAAATAATCATTTGTCAATATACCATTATCTCACCTTCATTCTCTTCATTGTCTTCCGGCTGTCAATTTATTCACCCAACACAAAAATAATTTGCAGGGTCAACATTCTTATCGACTTCAAAACAGATATGTCTCTGAGAAGAGTCATTAACATTTCAAGCTTTGTTTGCACAATTGAACTCCTTCTTCACGTTGAATTGGAAGAAGAATTAAAACACTTTTCAATGTAACAGTTTACCATCTTTTAGTACAAACTGAACTCATCTTTAAAGAGTTGTAACCATTTATTAGAAATGGCAATGGGGTACAATTATACATCATGCAAAGAGCAGATGTGTGTTATGATGGTTGGTTGGTTGGTTGGTTGGTTAGATTGGGTTGGGTTTTATGGCATATCAACCTTTGTAGGTTATTTGATGCCAAATATATTTTTAAACAAATCATCAGTTCTATTTCAAACAATTCAGTTTAGCATGAGTACACAGTTTAATTTTCAAAAACATTTCCATTTCAAGCTATTCAGTTTAGTCAAACAGTTCTAATTCAACAAATTCACTTTTGTATAAGTATAGATTTTCTTTATGCACAGTTAAATTTCAAAACAGTACTATATTAGATAATTCGGTTTAGCGTAAATCCAGTTTCAATGTCAAACAGTTCTATTTCAAACAATTCAGTTTAGCATAAGTACGCACTTTAAATGTAAGTACACCATTTAATTGTCAAAAACATTTCTATTTCAAACAATCCAGTTCAGCATAAGAATGCAGTTTACTTCTATTTACCTGATAGATAGGGCCCTATCAGGTGCTACTATTCCGGGCCAGAGTGGACCTGGGAGCAATGGCAATGAAGGGGTGCTCCACATTTCCCAAACCCCCTGCATTACTAGAACCTCACCATCAGATTGTTTAGTGTCATTTCCAGGACACTCGTTGGGCATGGGTGTCTTACTCCTCTGCAGAGGTGCAGTCAGTGTATTATACAACTCCAGCCGACTGGGCAAGAGTGTAAATGTTGTAGTGAATTATAGGTAACAAGTTTGTAACAAAATGTAGCAAAGGAGTCTTCCAGGTACTGTAATAAAAATGTTAATACTTAAATGAATTATGAATAAAACAAATAAACAACAAAGTCGAAATAACAGGAAATTATTTTCATGCATTATTTTTGGTAATGAGCAAATCCTTTACAAAACAGGTTTTTGAGTGGGTATTAATTTTTGTATATGTACAATGTATATAAATTCATTTTTATATATAAAAAGTATTTTTTCTGAAATGCGAAATTTTGTGTTAGTCCTGAAATTCCTTTGAGAAGAAAATTTAGTTGTGAAATTTGTGATTGATATTTTTTGGTTAGTCTGTTTTCTGAGACCATTGGACTGCTACTCACTCGTACAGGAATTTGGTTTTTATATACTCATTAGCTTTTGGTGATAAAATAAGGAAAAGTTACTTTTAGAAACCAAGACTCATAAGGGTTTTTTCTAATTTTTAGATTTGGTGACGCTAATAGGTTAGGGATCATTACATATGTTTTTAGATGTATCAGTCTTTTAAAAACTTGATTTCTAATAGGTCAAAAAAAAAGAAGCCTTTTGTTTGTTGCTTCATGTAAATGTCACGTGATGGCTCACGGAGACGAGGAGGTGGGAATGATACTCCCCCCCCCCGTTGAACTAACATTATCTAGCAGTCAAAAAGTGACCGTTATGAGAGAATGTGGGTCACACAGATGTTCGCACCTAAGTGACCTTGGGTCGCCGGACATCGGAAGGGGAAGGAGAAAATGAAGCCAAATGATTGGTGGGGGGGACCCCAAACGGAAGTGGGGTTCCCTTCCCCTCAACGGAAGTAAATACAAAAAAAAGGAAGTTTTTGAGCAACGCTCGTGGCAGACGGACGATAGCCATTTTACTCCGGGCTAAAGACAAAAAGACTGAGACACGAGGGACTCCAAAATCCTTCAAGCCAGCATTAAAAACAGTACAAAGTCTATTAGCCCGTGAAAGAAGAGAAATTCTCCAGTGGAACCCCGTCAAAAAAATAAGATAAGTAACTTTGGGACATTTTTCCGTTACACCCAAATTTTGTTACCACTCTCTCTCTCAATTTGGAAAAAGGATAAAAGCCAGGAAAAGACATTTATATTCATGGACTATCCTATTATATATCTTTGACATTTTGAACGTATATATGTATATGACCGTAGTAAAGAACCTATATATTTTCATTTTACCATGTGGTCTATGTTATTATTCCATGCTTTCCTTTCAGCTTCTATTCGCCTTACATTATCTTGCTTAGAACTGTCCTATTAATTCCTAAAGTATCACACGGGAAACCAGAGTTGCCGACTGTAGCAATATTAATATTATTACAACTAAGACCTATAGGCCCGTATTCTTCTATTATCTAAGGGGAAGAAGTTTAGCGGCCTGGTGGGTGTGTGATGGTGTGAAATTTTGGACCCCTTTGCCAGCGGTGGCCAGTCTGGCCCTAAATTATTCCCTCACGTAATATGCCAGTTCTTATCTGCCTGAGAAAAGAACTCTGAACAGGACTTATTTCGGTAGGGGATCAAGTGCCAACCTGCCCCGTCTTCACACGTGCGAAAATAAAGTCCCGTTTAGGGAAATTAATCAATTTCCCCGTCACATAAATTACTCACAACTATTTATAGAAATTTTCATTTTACATTTTTAAATGAATACATGTGAAACTTCCACTGCAGAAAGAAAAAGCTCAGAAAAAATTTTGATAAAAGCAATTATAAAGAACCTAGATTCAGGACTTTAAAAAGATATTGTTGATTTGTTGAATAACATTTTATCTCACTATTCAATTACTGATATACATATTTATTTAAAAGTAGAATTCACTTAGAATTATTTGCATTTAAAGTTGCACAAAGGGAAGAAATTAAAAAAATGTTATTGCTTACATACTTATTATTTAAAAAAACGACACTTTTTCTTTGAACTTAAAAATATGTAAAGATTAAAGATTTCTGAGAACTGAACATTCAAACATTACATTTGTAAATAAATAAGTTGTTAATACAAAATTCTATTTACAAAGTAAAAAACAGTGTATTTGCTTCAGAGAAGTAATTTGTTTATTATCATTTATTTATTTTTGCTAACACATTCTTAAATGTCTCTCATTTCTATGATTTTATCAGTGCAGACGAAAAGGAAAAATAAAAAAGGTTAGGGAAAAAAGACAGCAAATAAGCAAGTTTTATTCTTGAATAATAAAGCGGTGGGAAATAAGTTCAGAAAGCTCTTTTTTTTATATATATAGACATTATCAAATACTTTTTTTTTGTGAAGAGATATATCATTTTTGTACTTCATTTAAAAAAAAAGACAATTACTGGGGTTAGTAAAAAAACTTTGCCTTTTTTTGGTGTGTGCTTGTTTGCAGTATGTATGTGGTGCCTTCAATAAGTTTCCAGATTTCTTTTGTACAGGCATTTAAAATTGTTGTTGACTCTTGAAAATTCAGTATGTTATTGCTATACATCTTATGAGATGACTGACCAATTTTTATGATTTCAGCTTCAAATGAACTGCTACAGCAGCAATTGGAATACACCCTACTAAAGCCTGATTGTCACAGCTGGTGAATGTAAAAAAGGCAATCTGACACTTTAGAAGAACGATATGCAATAAAATTCTGTTTTAAACTTGGAAAAAATACTACAGAAACAATGTATGGAATGCTTCAGACTGCTTTTTGACCATCTTGCATGAATCGAGCATCAGTTTTTGAGTGGCATAAGAGATTCAAAGAAGGCAGATAGTCTGTGAGGGATGATGAGAGATGTGGGAGGAGTAAGGAAGTCAATACACCAGAGTTGATTGGCCAAACGGTTAGGGTTAGGGTTACTATGTTGAGGTTTTAAGGGAGTTCAGGAAGAGATTCCGTCGAAAGAAGCTAGCACTCTTCAAATCGGCTCAGTGGCATTTCCACCAGGACAATACATCAGTCCACAACTCCATCCTTGTCACAGACTATTTGACCAAGATGGGCATCAAGACAGTTTCTCAGCCTCCTGATTGTCCAGACCTGTGACTTTTGGTTATTCCCTAAGCTCAGGGGTTGTCGTTATGAGACAATTGAGGAGATGAAAGAGGCAGTGACAAAGGTCATTGACATGCTCACACAAGAGGACTTCCATGGGGCCTTCCAGAAGTTGTTGGAATGGTACAACAAGTGCATTGCAGCTGGAGGAGATTACATCAAAGGGGAGTAGAGTTTCATGTGTGTACTATCAATAAAAGTGCCCATACGAAAAAGTCTGGAAATTTATTTAATGATCCTCGTATATCACAGGACTGAAGCAGTTTAAGCAATGTTATTGGAACTGTTGTTGTAATTGGTGTTCTAGCAAGTTGGAAATTGCTTCACTTCATGGGTGATTTGAAAGCCATGCAAATAAATGTGCAACAGAATCTATTTCAACTGTTGCATAGCCAAGACCATGATACATATACAACTATACACATATACATGCGGAAACATAGTCAACACAATAATGACGAATGAACACACTTTTTTAGAAAAATATACCGCTCACACTTTATTTGAAAGGGTTATGTGTGAGAGGTGAGTTGGAGACTGAACAAAGACTGCAACATTTTGACCCCCAGTTCCTTTGTCTTTAGCAGCACTTCTTTCTCGTTCTGCTGGGCTGCTCAATCAGGGATCCTGAGGACCCATAGCCCTCTGCTGGGTGCTGGTTCTCTCTACAGCATCTTATTTCCAACTAACTGACTCCAAACTAACTGAACTTGTCTGTGGCTCCGGGTTATATAATTGTTTGACGTCCACCTGCTTCCTGTGAGCGCTGCATCTGCATCCAATTCAACAGTCAGGTTTATACCCTGATATCTTCGACCGAATGCACCTGTTCTTTGATTGATGGCTGGGTCGAAGGTCAGTATGTTACAAAAGTACCTACAGTTCTAGAGTTTTTCAGGAGTGAACAGTTTTATCAGTTTAACTTCAGTGATAATATGTCAGTAGCAGCCCATTCTTTATCTATGCTTATGTTGATATCACTTTCAGTAGATGAGATATTACTACCTAGGTATGTAAAGCATAGTTTGATATTGACAGGTTATAGATCATACAGAAATCTGATCTCACTGATAAAATAAAACAGGAATTCTTCCAAGCTGTTGTGATGTCAGTATGGTTGCACCTCTTGATCTCTAACAAAACACACAGAGAAAAAGCTTGACAGAAACTACACAAGGATGCTGCATGCTGTTTTAAAAAAATAGAGCAGTACTCTACAAAACTGCATTTGTATAGCCACTTACCTCACATCTTGCAAACTATCAAACTAAGATTAGCAAGATAAGTGGGGTACTACTGGGCAAGTAAAGACGAACTCATAAACAATTTCCTCCAAAAGACTCAGCAGTATGGACAGACTAGAAAAAACATATTCATCAACTGTGTGCAGACACTGAATGTTGTCTACAGGACTTACCAAGAACTATGGCAAATAGGAACAGATGGCAAGAGAACGTCAAAGAAATCTGAGCTGTTAGTAGACCTCAATGATGATTATGATCAACATCTTTCACCATGAGAATGCCATTTCATTTACAACAAACTTCACAGAAAAGTGGATCCAGTGATATAGTTTTACCACATATACCACAAATTCCTAACTTGGATCATAATCTGTTTGGGCCCCTCTGGGGAAGCAGTTTCATACAGAAGACTCTGTTGTTGCAAATGTGTAATAGCTTCACCCAGTCAGTCCAGTGTTTCACAATATCTGATTGGGTTTGTTTTCTGTTGTTAGTGAATATAGATGCCCTACTTGGGTCCTGCAGATTTCTACACTCCTCTGTAAAGGCATAATAACAGGTTGATAACTGCTTCTTGCTCATTCCATATATCTGCATACACAGCAACAAGTTCAAGGTAAATTTTTGTTGGAATTTTGTAGATGGTACACAAAAATTTTATCACTCTTTGCACATCTTTGTTGTGACACCACATTCATGGAATGTTCTGGCTGTTCTGACAAGGAGTATTACGTACCTCTGCTTGGGATTACAGCTTTGATTGTATTTTAATGCTGGTCTTTTTTTTTTATCTAACTTCAGATATCTCTCTCATAAAGTTGGTGACCATAGTCGAAGGCAACCAGAAGGCTCCCTTTTCAATTGCTATTACACCGAGGTGTAGGGGATGGCGCCACTTCTTTCCCTGAATTGCTCCACTTTACCCTAGACACGTACCTTATATTGCTGAATGTTAAGCAAGGAGGTATCAAGTACCATTTTTAAAGTCTTTGGTATGATGCGACCTGGGATTGAACCCAGGTCTCCCGGACCATTGGCAAACAATCTACCCACTAGGCCATATAACTGTAGCCCAGCAAAAATGATGCATCATAGCAAAATTTTTATGAGAAAAATACATATTAAATGTTTGATCTTAGAGAATAAAACAATTTATTGATAATTTACAACTGAGGGATAATTTTGTGGAGTCAGTGCTATCACATTTTAATCATCCAAATTCTTGGTATATCTATGAAATACAAATTAGAATTGTTCTGTCCTTCTGTTACACATTGCTTTAACAAATACTCAGGCATAAACCACTACACTGATTCCAATTGTAACCGAACTGACAGAGTAACCACTTCCACCTTTTTATTAGGACAAGTCAAACATGTACAAAACAATACTTCTGTTCCCTTGAACCATAGCCAAAAAATGACACTGCCAGTTTTAGCAAGAATGGCAAAATGGCACTTCCATTTTCTGTTAGAACCAATATACAACATTTTCCTAATTAGAAGCAGCAATATCATCATGGACAGGTTCATGGTTCATTAAGTGTATATGCAGATGCCACCCAAAATTTCAGGTGAAAAATGTTGTCGGGATACAATAAATAAATGGGGGAGTTTCAGTGGTGTGATGGCTAAAGTGTTACACTGCAGCTTTGAATAAAGCAAGTTCAAACTATTACATTCACTTTTGGACTAACACATTTGGGGAAAAAAATGAACACCTTATTCCCCTGGTAATAGCTTAAATAGTGTCACTGCTGTTCTTTTATAAGGATGGTCTTGGCATTAAATAGCCCACAAAAGTTGATGTCTTTGAACAAAAGAAGCCAAAGAAATGAAACAATTATAATCTTCTTTAGATAATCTACAACCGTAAGAGGCTCTGTAATGTTTCTCATGACAATCCCAGAAACCCCTTCTCAAACACTTTTTTCCTCTGTTCTGACTCTGCCAGGGAATGGTAGAGTCACATGGCTATATAATCCTCACTTATAACATAAGCCTTTTTTCCATTTAGTATCCCTTTCCTAATGCTTATTCTGGAAACAATATGGGTATAGTTCTACTATTGAACATGTTTGCATATCCTTTCTTTGTAATGTCGCCAGCATGTATATTGTATAAATCAAATATATACTTGTATGTGTAAATGAGTTTACTATATCTTTCCTTTTGTTGTGTTCAGTATTAGTATATTATGGATATAATATTGGTTCTTGTTGAGTGGAGATTTCATTAGATATCACCAATCACCAAGCTCTTCAATTATGTCTTTCTAAAGAAGAAACAACTGATCCAAAATTATGCTCTTTACTTTCAGTTGTTTCTTTAGTTCCAGAGATATCTGTGGAGTTTGAAGGCTTTGAAGGTCAGGGGCTAAGGGCAAGGCTGTGTTGCCGTAAGATATCTGACTCCATATTTTGGTTACACTGTTTCACCCCATGTTGACAGGCCGGCGCAATGCCTTGCCCAAAGAAAGTCCCAAAAGAAATATAAAAAAAGAAAAGATAGAAAAAAAGATAAGAGACGAAAACATTTCTTCTATACTTTCCTTTATTTATTTGGGTGAAGGGACTAACCAACGCTAAGTCTTGGGATGCAGCGTGGTGCCCAAAACACCAGACAGCAAAATGGTGTTGTCGGTTCGATGGACACTGCCTGAAAGAGAAAGAATACTTTGCTCCCTTTATCAAGAGGAAATCCTTTTTTCTTTTTACGCATGCGTCATCTCCTTTTCCGTTAGAGACCTCTGGGAGTTTCTTCGAATTTAATAGCTTTCTTTTTATCTATTTATTTTTTTAAATTTAATTTTTTATTTATTTATTCGTTCCCTACATATCTGGAATGTATAGTATGACAAAGGAAATACTCGGTACCTTAATAGAAAAGAGTACTCAATCAGTTCAAATTCTCCAAATTTTAACATATCCCTAAGTATGTATTCTTTTAGAATTTGCAAATCAGCAGTTAAAAATAACTCAAATGTCATTGGCTTATTTTAAAGTTGGACCATTACTATCCCTTTGAGGGTATTTAAATGGCTGGGCAGATTTTTCGTAAGTCTGTTAGTCAGTCTGTCCATCTAAAACTCGCCCTTGGGCCATACTTGGGATGAGTGACAAATATCTGTTAGTGAGTCAGAGAAGAATTGAAAGCAGGGTATGCTTTTTTATGGGCCCCGCAATCAGTCAGTTAATGAAAGGTTGAAAGCAAGGTCTGCCTTTTCACAGGCTCCAGAGTCACTAAGTGAACAGTTGTAAGCAAGGTCTACCTTTTTTCAAAGACTTCACAAGTCTATCAGGAATGGTATGAAATTTAGTATTAACAAAGTGAGAGTTAATTGGTTACTGCGGTTGAAGGGAAACCTAGAAGTGGTTTATTTCCGAAGGAAACAGAAAAGTTGCTGAGTTCTCCCTACTCAATGGGAGTAAGTCTTGGGGGATATCTTTTCAAGAAGAAAGGACAGTGAAAGAAATTTAACAAAGAAGGTTAAATTCCTTAGTGCTCTTCAGAATTGTCAGGAAGCCATGGAGAAAAGAATACATGAACTAGAAGAGTTAAGAAAATTATTCCCAGCCTATGACAACAATGCACCAGAAATTTGAAACAAAAGAAAAGTAAAAAGAAAACTTTGAATTCCCACACCATATTGGTAATTCTATAAAAAATTGTTTATGTATTGTACAAATTTTCCCTATTTTGGTCCAACAGCGAGTAGGTCCATCTAACTTTCCAATTCTATCCTTATATTATCTATTTATTTATTTATTGTGACTGTGTTAAATCAAATGTGTTCTAGCTCAACTACACACAAAGAAATTTGTGCAATGTCAGTGGAAACGTATGTGTTCCTTTTGTAATGGGATAAAAATGTTTGTTTGTCTCTGAAATATAGTTGTTTTTGTATGTTAATGGTTGAGAATCCCTTTCCCACCTTATACGCTTTTTTTTTTTAATTACTTATCTTTCTATTACCTTCCCAACGAAGATCCTTGGTTTACTACTGTCTTGGACAGCAACATTCAAGATTTTTTTTAAAAACCTCTCTGCCCTTGTTTTGAACCGAGGGTGACATACTCTGGGTAATTTCGAAAAATTTACCCAACCAATTCACCACGAGCAGGATGAAATGCATGGTCTATTTTTAAGCAAGGTTTAAATTCAGAATTTTCCTTCTCCTAGACTAGTTTTTAAAGAGCCCAATCTGCCGTACTATTTAGTTAGAGGAAGAATACTTTGATTCATAAGTTCCTAATGGTATTGGTGCCATGTAAAAAGCCTCGTTCAGGTTTTGAATTTCAATCGCTGTGTCCATTTCTTACGACGATAACCATTATTACACGATCGTCTCCTAATATAGTACTTTTATTCTAGACACCTAATTTTTTTAAATTTAGGAAGACTCTTACCACCACAACAACAAAAAAACAAAAAAAAAAAAAAAAACAACTTTGGAACTTCTTTCGTTAAATGAATTCTCGTTCGTTATTTTAATATTTTGGACACCGTTTTAACAAAGTTTTTTTTTTTCTAATTCCTGTTTTTTACAACGAAATCATGTAATCTTTTTTAGTTCAAAAATGATATTATCTTGAAGTCACAAAACCGAAAAATAAATAATTTTCTTTGAGAAAAAATTAACTTTTTTTTTCGTGAACTGAGAAGTTTTTCTACTTATACATGACGACCATTACTCTCAGAAGAAATCGGTGCAATGTAATATACAAATGTTTCTGCTTTAAAATCAAACAAAAAGTAAGAAAGAAAGAAAGAAAAAGAAGGCAGATAAAAATGTTGAAACAACAGAAGAAATGTGGGAAGGTTAAGTGGCGATAAAGGAAGAATGTAAAAGGGAAACAGTGTAAGTAAAAAGAGAGATTGTTGTTGATTTAAATAGTTCTCTGAGTAACTCCAGTTAGAAACTTATTTGGCGGAAACTCTAATAAAAAAGAAAGAACAGTTTGCGTGCTAGTTGCTATAAAAGTAATTAACTCAATGTGAATCTGAAGTAATAAATCTCGATTGGTTTCAGACGGTCAAATAGTTTGTTTTGGGTTTGTTTTTTAGTTTGTTTTTTTTTTTTTTTCATGATTCTCTCGATGGATTTGAAAGGGGGGGGTCTTGTTTTCTTTAATTTTAAAAACATTTTTTGCTCATTTCTTGTTTTCTTTTTCTTTGCTCTTTCGTATTGCCTTTAACTTTTATCCTCTTTCTTCCCGCCCCCCATGTTCTTTCTTTTCCTAAACCTACTTTTTTCTTTCAACCCCCGCCCCCGTTATGAAAAAAAATCGTCTTCTTTTTATTTAAAATGTTTTTTTTTTCCATTTTTTTTCCATTCCCCTACATCTTCTTTCTTGTCATTCTCAGAAAGTTTTTTTGATCTTTTTTTTTTCTTTCCCTGTCTTTGTTTTTTGGTTATTTTTCCTTTAGTATTGATCCCTGTTTTTAGTTTGTTTTATTTTTTTCCTCTTCTATATGTCTTCTTTCTCTCTTCCTTTTTTTTAAAATTTATTTTTCTTCTTTTATTCTTTCTTTTCAACTGATATGAACTAAATATTCCCTGTCTTGCATTTCTTTCTCCTTTCTTTCACTTATCTCCATTTTAAAAATGTACCCCACCTCCTTTTTTTTTTTTTTCATTTACTTTTCCTAGCTTTCTTGCCTTTCTCATTTGAACCAAAAGAAGAATGATACTGAACCAGATGGACGTGTAAGTCAGATCCTGATTGGTCCTATCCCCACAAAATAGTACTTTTTTTTTTTTTTTTTTTTTTTTTCCTACTAATTTTTGATGCTTTCAATTAAGATCTTCCTCTACTCAGTGAATTTGCTACATTTGAAAAATATTAATTTTCTATATGTTTAGATGAGAGATTCTATTTACAATATAAATACAGGGTTTAGATAAACTGTTAACATGCTTATTGAAAAGTCAGTTTGTTACGACATTGCATTTATATTGTAGCAAGAAATTATTTTTCAAATTTGACTAATTCCTTCAATATGGAAGGTATACTAAATTGAAAGCATGAAAAATTAAAAACTTTTTTTTTTTTTTTTTTTTTTAGACTTGATCAACCTGGATCAGAAGTACCAAATCAAGGTGTAAATCTGATAACCTTATGGACTTTTTTCCCACCTGTTCATTCAAGATTATAGCATTGCTTATTTTCAGTCTTTCTTCCCATTATTTAATTCCCTTCTTCTACTATTACAGAAAACAGACACTTCAAAAATACCCTAATAATTATTTAAAAAATGTAATTTAACATCATATTGTATCTCAGGAACTGTTTTATGGAGCCACAAATTCAAGTGACAAACAAGCAAAAACTCATTTGAGAAAACTTGGACATGGCGAAGAAAGAGAAACCTTAAGAGAGAAACTGAATATATCTTGAGAGCAACACAAAACAACACTATAAGGACTAAGTATGTGAAAGCAGAAATAGACAAGATGCAACAAAATAGCTGATGTAGGTTATGTGGTGATAGAGACAAAACAATCAATCACTTAATAAGTGAATACAGTAAATTAGTGCAAAGAGAGTATAAGACCAGATATGACTGGATGAACAAGGTGATCCACTGGGCATTGTGCAAGAAGTTAAAATTTGACCCCATGAACAAATGGTATATGCACAACCTAGAATCTGTCCTGGAAAATGAGTCGCACCAAGTTCTCTGGAATTTTGAGATACAAACAGATCAGCTAAACGCGGCCAGATGACCAGACCAAGTGATAGTTGACAAAAAAAAGAAAACCTGTCAAGTAGTGGATTTTGTTGTTCTGGTTGATCACAGAGTAAAACTGAAAGAAAGCGAAAAGAGAGATAAATACCTAGACCTTGCTAGAGAACTGAAAAAAACTGGAACATGAAAGTGAAAGTGATACCAATTGTAATTGGCACAAACAGCATGGTCACCAAAGGATTGGAACAAGGACTGGAGGGCATGAAAATAAGAAGACGAGTGGTGACCATCCAAACTACAGCATTGTTGAGATCAGCCATGATACTGAGAGGAGTCCTGGAGATGAGACATGCTGTCTCTCAGACTCCATTGGAAAACCATCAGCTGATGCTGGTGTGAGAACTCTCAAATGAGCAAAATAATAATATTAGCACTAGTAGTAGTAAAAACAAAATTTTGAAAAATCTTATCAGATAAATGCTCTCAATTTGCTTAAAACTCACAATTCCAGTCATTTATAGAAACATTGGCTTTGGAGAGAATATGATTTCCTATTTTGTGTTGTTTTTTGTGTAATTTAAAATTTTCTTCAATTAGAAAATATTCATTATATCAAATGCTCACTTAAAGGCTGCCTATAGTAACTAAGGTCACTATCAGATCATATCCTAAAATTTATATTATGATTGATTGCAAATAATTAAAGAGAAGTATTTTAGAATTAGTATATAATAATTCCAAGTAATTTGATAATTGATCTTAATTGAAGTTATTCGTCTTTATTAGGAATCCTTTTTTGAGATGATGCTTCTTAATCTGAGTATTAATTTTATTGCGGACTTTTGGTAGTTTTTGTTGTTTTTCTCACTATGTTTTGGCCAAAATCAATACTCAGATTAAAAAGCCTCATCTCCAAAAAGGATTCCCAATAAAGACAATTACAAATTCGGTACAGACCCGACTATGGAAGATCAGATAAGGAGAACAAATAATTGGATTTATAAGACCAAAAAATCCAATCTTGATTGCCCTTCGGGGCCCATGGCCCAGTGGATAGAGGCATTGAGTCTCTACGGTTCCATGTGAGCATTGTCAGAAGATAGTGGTTTCAATTCCTACCCAAGCCAGCCAGAGAGTTACTTGGTCAAAAACGTGGTGCGATAGACAGCAACTATGGAAGGCAGTAATTACTGGGGATACGGTTACAAGACTCAGCATTCCTATCCGAGGTCGCAGGTAATCACCTGAAAACAGCCAGAGGTGAAATTGGGCCGAAACGTAGTGAGAAAAACAACAAAAACTACCATGAAGTAATTCATTATCTCACTCGATAAATTATAATGATCAGAGTGAATGCAAACCCATACTATTATTAAGTTGCAAGATGGCTCCAAGTTAAGACATTCAACACTATTGTGTTAGCAAAAATATTGCTATAATGAACCATTCTTGTTGTGTTATAGTAACATAAAAACATAAGATCATCATAATGGGTCAAGTGTTCGCCAGTGGTCCGGGAGACCAGGTTTCAATCCCAGGTCAAGTCATACCAAAGACTCAAAAAATGGTTCTTGAGGTCACCTTGCTTAACACTCAGCATTATAAGGTACAGATCAAGGGAAAAGTAAAGCAAACCAGGGAACAGAGTAATACCTTATCCCACACCTTGGTGTAGTAGCTGTTGAAAAGGAGCCTTCGGGTCACCCTCGACTACGGTTGCCAACTTTACTTACTTTACATGAATTCTTACTCTTAGAACCATTATTTCTAATTTTTTAAAATTAGTTTTTTTATCCTCTACCTCAAGTGATTATTTTTCATGGATGACGCCCAAATCAATTTGGCTATTAAAGTTTTCTTGTTAAAAAGCTCTTGTGATAAAAAGCAGTAAAAATATTTAGGATCTCATCAAAACTATATTTTGTAAATAAATGAGAATGCTTCATGAGAATCTTAAAATGAGAGTATAGCAAATGTATTTGATGTGCTTTTTAAAACTTCCATGAAAATTGTTGTATGAAATATAAATATCAGATTGTATATAATTTTCAGTAATGTCTGCTACTCAAACATTTTTTATGGAACAAAATACTTTTTTTTTATATTCATAAATGTTAAAGTTTACAAATAATGAATAAAATTCCTGTTTTTTTTTGGTTTTTAATTTCATGTATTTAAGCTGAAAGCATTTGAAATTTTTTTCCATTATCAAATGAATGGATGATAAAGAAATATAAACTTTCTAATTTACTGTTAATATAACCATATTCAGTTAAAGGATCAATTTTAAAAAATGCAAAAAATGAGCCAAATCACTCCATTTAAACTTTGAGAAACTAACCGCCTAATGGAAATGGTACTGCTTGATTTTGAGAGATCAACTTTTCTGGTCTGCATAGATTAAACCTTGACAATTTTAATGATCACCTTCTAGGATTGAATGTATAGTAATTCTGTCACGTTAGTCTTTAAAGACCCTATGAATTTGACAGTTTCATGGAATTGTTGCTGCTAGATTTTGAAATATAGACTTAATTTTGAATAAACATCTCAGAATTCTTAATATCATATTATATATATATATATGTTTGGTAATCTGTTTATTTAATCAGTCTGAATTTGACATTCATATGGAAGAGATACTGCCTGATTTTAAAGAAATATAGACCAAATTATTACCTTAAATCAGTGATTTTTTTAAAACTTTTTTGGCCGGGTGATTGCAGGCTACATCCCTAGCACCCTCCCCTACATACAGTGAACACATACCACTTTCTTGAAATTAGATTTACTGCAAAATTCAAAGAACAAATCTAACATCTTGGCCCTTACAGAAGTGAAAAAAGATCACCAGTCTCCATGGTGTCTGCTGTCTAATTTGGTTGGTATTATATGGGTCCTGTCCTGCCAGTATTAATAAGATTCAAATAAATTATTAAACTCTTAACTCCAACTTCAGACCATACAATAAAACTCTAATTTTAGGAATATTTTTTTATTCCTTGTATAGGATTGTATATGTTACATTAGAGATAGGGACTTAGATTTTGTAAAAAAAATAAATATTTCTTTGAAATTTATGGCTTTATTACAAATAATAAAGAAAATTCTTGTTTTGATTTTATTTTATGACGTATTTAAACTGAAAGATTCTGTTTTTAAATGATTTTTCTGTTGATTCAAATGCTACCCAGCTCATTTTCTTTGCTACCCAACAAGAGGGAGGCAGTATTGCCCACTTGAGAATGACAGCATTAAGTCAACACTTCAAAATTAAAAAGATATTGTCAGTAAATTATATAAGTCCTTGTTAAATATATATGTGAGATATTACTATCATTATTATTGATAATTTTTGTTACGCTCAGAATTCTTTCTTGCTTTATTGGATATGATATTCATTCTTGTTTACTGAAGAGGCTGCTTTCTTTCATATTTAATCTCATCTTTCTTTCAAAAACTTCCTGATTAAACATGTGATTATTTGGTAGATTTTGTTTATTAAACATTTTTTCTTAGTTTTCAGTTATTCTATATTTAATCCTTTTGTTGTTCAAACTGATATTTTTATCCTTGATAAAGCCAACAAGGATGAAAATATTTATCCAAATAACTTCTGGAATAATAACTCTCCTCAAAATATCATGAAATATTCTTTGTCTGCTTAGATAAGAACTGATACAAAAAATAAAATAACTTGGGCAAAATTAAGTCATATTGTTCATTTATATGATATGTATATATTTAGATTGTCAGTATATTTATTCATAAAATTACTTTTTATAATCAATATTGCCCATCAGATTTGCCAATGGTTTCTAGGAATTATTTTTTCCTGAACTTTTTTTATGAATCATCCAATACCAAAATAAAATTCTTGACATGATTTCTATTTGGGTGGAGGCCTTGAATTTAATCTTCAAATTTTGTGTTTAACATTAACCTTTTCCTTTAACAAATAACAGAATTTTTGTTTGATTGAATTAAATAAATTGGATAAAACATGGCCATGGCTTTTTTTTATTACCCCCTTTTTTTCTTTCTTTATTTCACATTCTAAAACATTCCTCTGATGATAATTGCATCCAGAATCAATAATTAAGGCATAAAAGAAAGTATTTGGAGCTTATATAAGTTCTGTCCAAGATATTTAATTAACCTTTCACTATTTTTTTAGAGAAACACTGGCAGTAAAATTGCAAAATTTCTTCATTTTTAAATTTTGTCTTTTAGTTGTAATTATTTTATAAGCTGGCAAAAATTGTAATTTCTTTAAAACTTACTTTGTGTCTTTATTTTAATTGATTGTGTCAAATGAGAAAGAGTAAGATGCTTGATTAAATTCTTCAGCAAAAACCAAGCAACCATCATTTTGATGGAGTTTAGAATATGCTGACTGTAACCCTTGCAAAAAAGCGGTGTTCCAGGTATGTCATTTAACTGCACCTGTTGGTGAGACTCCAGTTCATTGCCATTACTCAAAGGTCCACTCTGACCAGGAGTGGTAGTAAAAAAAGAAATGGTGATATGAGCTAGGGTAAGAAATCAGACATGAGAGTTGAGGGGAGTATCTCATGGATTGATGGAGACATTAGGTTTATAAGTCCCCAAACTTCACTCTATATTATCCAGCAATGACTCATTGCGCAGTGGATAAGGCATATAGTTAGAAAGAGCTGAGGGAAATCATCTGGAGGCTACAGGTTCAATCCTAACTACTGGTAAGAATAACAAGGTATACTTACTATATGTTAAAACTTGTACTATACTTTTTATTAGTTAACACTTGTACCTATAACAATTGCACTTACTGGCATAATGTCCTAGCAACAGTGCTAAACTGAAGCTGGCATATATAGAAAACTACCTACACTCATTTTACCTGCAGCCAATCACAGTCCATGCAATGACGTACCTGTATGTACACAATGAGATGCTCCATAAATAGTCCTCCTCAAGTGGGGTTATTCTTTTGGCAACTCTTTACAAATTCGACAGTCATAGTTAACAGAATTGGGACAATTCCTGTGGATTAAATAAAGGGCTCAGTTCAAGGTTCTATGTAAGCTCTCAAGGTCAACACAAAACACCTGAAGAAGAACATATCAACCAAAACATTGTGTGTATAACAATGAAGATGAGGTCAATTGTTTGAATATTCTAAGTGATAAAAATTATCAAGTTTTATTTCAGAAATTGAGACAAATACTGTAACTGTGAGCAAAAAAATTAAGAAATTGCACAAAAATGTAGATTTAAACATACAATATATGTAATTCCCTAACCTGTTAGCATAAAATAACTCCAAATGGGTTGACCTAGCATTAAAATCAATCAGCAAAAAAAAAAAAAAGAATTATTATCAATTGATACAAATGTGAGAAGTGTATCGCAAGTGTAATGTAAAATGATGTAACATTGAAACAAAGAGTACATATATATATATATATATGTGTGTGTGTGTGTGTACATGAAAAATATTCAAGAATGGGGAATTTTTTAAACAAAATACATTCTTTCCCATTCCATAAATGTAAAATCTACATTGGGATTGGTTCAGAACAAAAATTATTTCAATTTCACAAAAATGTTTCTTTTGAGGCTATTCAAAATTGTACGTGGTGTCTTTAATAAGTTTCCAGACTTTTTTGTACAGGCATTTAAAATTGTCGTAGACTCTTGAAAATTCACTGTTATTGCTATACATCATATGAGATGACTGACCAATTTTTATGATTTCAGCTTCAAATGAATAGCTACAGTAGGAATTCAAATACACCTTACTAAAGCTTGATTGTCACAGCTGGTGAATTTCAAAAATTCAATCTGGAGGTGAGGACACTTTAGAAGAAGGATATTCAAAAAAATTCTATTTTAAACTTGGAAAAAATGCCACAGAAACGTATGGAATGCTTCAGACTGCTTTTTGACCATCTTGCATGAATCGAGCATCAGTTTTTGAGTGGCGTAAGAGATTCAAGGAAGGCAGGGAGTCTGAGAAGGATGACGAGAGGTGTGGGAGGGGAAGTCAATACACCAGAATTGATTGGCCAAAGGGTTAGGGTTACTATGTTGAGGTTTTAAGAGAGTTCAGGAAGAGATTCCGTTGAAAGAGGCCAACACTCTTCAAATCGGGTCAGTGGCATTTCCACCAAGACAATGCACCAGTCCACAACTCCATCCTTGTCACAGACTATTTGACCAAGATGGGCATCAAGACAGTTTCTCAGCCTCCTGATAGTCCAGACCTGTGACTTTTGGTTATTCCCTAAGCTCAGGGGTTGTCGTTATGAGACAATTGAGGAGATGAAAGAGGCAGTGACAAAGGTCATTGACACGCTTACACAAGAGGACTTCCATGGGGCCTTCCAGAAATTGTTGGAATGGTACAACAAGTGCATTGCAGCCGGAGGAGATTATTTCGAAGGGGAGTAGAGTTTCATGTGTGTACTATCAATAAAAGTGCCCATACGCAAAAGTCTGGAAACTTATTTAATGATCCTCGTAGCTTATGATGTAATGAACAATGCTAAGAGACTTGTTTCCCATATCCCTTAACTAACAAAGGCAGATGGAACTTATTTTTCTTCTTCTCGATGAAGTCTTGTTCTTTAAATGATCATGTTCATTTTTTTACTCTCTCTCTCACAAAGATTCCAACTTAGTGTCACTTTCCAACTTAGTGTCACTTTCTCATTTTCGTTCACTTTCAATAGCTGTTGACTCAAGACTGCTATCTTTTGCTTTGGAATCCTTATGTATGCAATAACTTATCTATATTTATAAATGATAGTAATATTAACCTCGTGAAATATAAATCAACCTTTTTGCTTCCAGTAAATGGATATCATGACTTATATAATCCTCAATTTGATTTGAATTTAAAGCTGGTAACACTAAACTGTTTTCATGAGGACTTAGAAGTTAATAAACATTATTAAGAGGTTAATATTTATGATCACACTCATGGCCCTTGCCTGTAAAACCAATTTAAATGCAGTAACATGATTTGCTTTAAAGCTTTATTTTCTGATGACTAAAAAAAAATCAGAAAAAATTGTCATCTAGACTTCCAGTTTGGAAAATTTGATTTAGATATCTACTTCATATAGTTTAGCAAAAAAGATAAAGGTTTCAATTAGCTAATCTGATAAACATAAGAGCCTATTTTAATATATTTACATGGTAAATTGAGCTTTTCACAAGTAAAATCATCTTTTAAAACCATCCTTCAGGACTTCATTAGTTAATATTAGAAATTTTCAGTCCGTTGCTCTTGCAGTTCTTTAGTTAGGTAGTAAGAGTTGTTGTGGGCAACCCTAGTTAAGAGCGACTAGAAGGCTCCCTTTTCAATGGCTGCTACACTGAGGTGTAGGGGAGAGCGTTACTCCTTTCCCTGGATTGCTCCACTTTACTCTTGATACGTATCTTATATTGCTGAGTGTCAGATCAGTATTTCTTAAAGTTTCAAATCAGGTTTCCTCAGTTCCTCCCCTCTTTTGAATTTTTAAGTCAGTATGTTCCCAAAGTCCTTGATCACATTCTATCTTTTGCAATCCCAGCTTTCCTCAGTTCCTCTCCTTTTTGAATTGTTAGGACTGTATGTTCCCAAAGTTCTTGATCACATTCCTTCTCTTGAAATTCCAGCTTTCCTCAGTTCCTCTCCTCTTTTGAATTGTTAAGGCAATATGTTCCCAAAGTCCTTGATCACATTCCTCCTCTCGCAATCCCAGCTTTCCTCAATTTCTCCCCTCTTTTGAATTACTTTTTAATTTTTTTCTCCATTATACATATGGCTGAAATTCCTTCCCTGGCTAAAATTCCTCCCCAGGGAGCCAAGTTCTTCCTTCTTGAGAATGACTGTTAGATTCTTGGAATAGGATTTCCATGCCATGGCACATTTTCCTAAGTTTTATGAGAAAAATCTTTTACAGTGATATACCATTTTATAAACTCAGCTCCAAACCATTTTTTAAAATTCAAAACAATTCTATTTTCCACATAGGTTTATTCTTTATTTCTGACCTGAACTATTTAATGGTTATGGAATGCCACAAAAACAACAGAAATAAATTGAAAGAAAGACTAGTAATAATTAATAATTATGACAATGCTTTGTCTAAAAAATCCATTGAGTATTATGTTTGACACTATTAGTTTAAGGAACAAACAAAATGATATGATAGCAATCAGGAAATAAGGAACATTGCTGTATGGCATAACTGAGCTGCCCCTACCTGTAAAACTTTCATTACCAAACTGGTCAAGATACTCTCATAGTTTGGTTTCTTTGTTTTTAATAGCATATCAACCTTTGTGGGTTATTTAATATCATTGCCATCCATGTAAAGAACAGTAATGGTACTGTTTAACCCATTTATAGGGGGATAAGAGAGTTCTTAGCTTTTCCAAGTGTTTTAGTCTGAATGTGAATATAATAGTACAACTGGCTTTTGAACTTGCATATTACAATCTTGCAGTCCAGCCTGACTAGGAATCTAATGGGTCCCTAGATAGCCACATTCACTGACTCATTCCTACCATACAATAAGGCTTTCATTCTTCAACAGGTACACTGCAGCCACCAAAATACCACATTTCCTCTATGAAAAAAGCCCTACTTAAAAAACACTGGATGGAAATGCATGATTTTATTTTACAAAGAATGATCTATGTACAATTGCTGGATATAATGGGGATGGGAGAAAAATCCTCAGAAAAAAAAAAAATAGAACAAAAGAAAAACCCATTTGGTTACCTTCCCATCCCCCCCCATCTATAATATGGATGCCGATTGTTTTCCAGTATCCGGGTGGACTGAAAACAAGCCAGGCCTTTCCTAATAGGGGAGGGAACTAAACAAATGGGACAAAAGAAACACAGGGTAGGGTGCAGTGCAGGAAACTAATGTGGGTTACAAGGATGTAGATATAATAATGAAAATCCAAGATCTTCAGAAAAGTGAGATTGGATAGAGGAATATGGTAGGAAAAAGAGTGGGGGCGAGGAAGATCTTGAAGCCTAGCCACTAGATGATGGGGACAATGATTCACAACATACTGCCAAAGGGAAATACAGGGACAAAAAGTGCCTACTAACAGTGGGGTGGGGTCCTGAAGGACCCGGTTTGTAGTCACCACGCGCAAGAAGAGGGGGGAAGGATGACTCCAACATTGCTTCCTTTCATACAATCAGGTTCACTGCATAGACCCACTTTCTGTCAAATGTTATGCAGTTCAAGCATTTTCTATCACATCTAATTTTAACTCTATGCTGATGCCTAAAGAACAAAATCAGATCACAAGAAAAGTTTGCACTGTAATACAATCCCTTCTTTTACATCATCCAAATCACCATTCTGGCTACATGAGAAACATCACACACTTCCCACCTTGAAACTGAGGCAAAATATTGTCTACAGCATAACCAATGTCGAGCAGCACAAGCTGCTAGGGTTTGATGTGGGTCATCCACTCTCTGACGTGATTCCAAAATGGGTGAGCTCACTCACAGTAGTAGAAGGCATGCTCAGCCATTTCTTCTAAGCCACTGACACAGCGAGGACAATCAGGCATGTTTGCCAGGCCAGGTTTGTAATTCAAACCAAAAAGGGGCAACATGTTCCATGCAAGCTGCCAGGTGTGCGAGAACTTGGAGTTGTTCAAGAAGCCCAAACCTGGCGCTCAATTCCAATGCAAGCAAACTTCCATTGACCAGCTAAACCAATCCACAAGAGGATCCGAAGTGGAGCCCACCCTAGATCCCAATACAGTTCCTTTTGAGGCTAAGAAAGGTCACTAGACCCAGGAAGGTTATGAAGGGCCTTATGGTATATGCAGACGAATGGTGCTTCGCCCTTCAGCTTACATTAATCTTCAGCTTTGGGGTCTGATTTAAGGCAAGGAAAGGAATCGTTCACCTTTTGCTACCTCACCGTGTCATTCAACAAGGATCAACTGAAGTAAGCCAGTCTTTCGGCAAACCAGGGGTTCTCCCGATCCACCATACCTAGACCCCCATTGCCCAGATGTTGACAACAGACCTGTCTACAAACCATTGGCCTTTTAACTCTCCAAAATAATTTGGAGAGGGACCATTGTAGCACCAGCCAATGATTCTCTGACAGGGGAAGTACAGAAAAATGGTAAAGGATTGAGAGGAAGATGTACATGCCACACACCTCCACCCTGCCCTTTAAGGACAACTGCCTTCAAAGCCATGTACCCTCCAGGGCATCTACCTTGATCTGTACTTCCAACCAATTTCTCTCCAGTTGGAGGCTGGACCCAAACCACACCCCAAGGATGCGGACAGGTCTGTCACTTCAGCAGAAAGGAACGCCAACCCTCCAGACACCCAACCACAGACCTTCACTCTTATCAAAGTTGATTTTGGCTCCTGCTATCTGTTCGTAGCATGCAACTACCTACTTCACAGTCCTTATGTCCAAATGGCGGAACACAAAGACAGTGATATCATCGGCGTACATAAATACCTTTACCATAAGAGAGCTAGCAAAAGGAATCCTGCACAGGGCCGGATTTTCCCTCATCCCTAAGTCTATGGAGCAAGGGCTCCAAAGTGAGGACATAGAGAAGAGGAGACTGCCCGATCACAAAAGCCTCAGAGTGCTTCCTGTTCACCTACACTACTGCCTGCTAATCCATTGGTGGAACTCCAGTTTGAATCTGGCAGTTTCCAAAGCAGTTATCAGAAACTGATGGTCAACCCTATCAAAGGCCTCGGACTGATGCAAATTGATCAGTGCAGTTTCAGTGCCATCTTTTAACTCCTCTAGGACCTCTCACACCAAGTGCAAGTTGTCTTGGGTTGATCTTCCCTTTGCAGTGTAGTTCTGCTCAGGTCTGATCAGATAGCTAATGACAAGTTGCAAACGATTTGCTAAGACCCGGGCCAAAACCTTTAACTCTGTGTTAAGCAGAGTTATGAGCCTATAGTCATCTAAATCCTCCCAAATGTGCCTGCAACTTTTCTTCAGCAATGTGATCATGCCCTTGCTAATGCTACATGGGATGACTCCCTTGACAAACCAGTGGTTGAACATATCCATCAGAATAGGCAAAAACATGTTTGACAACCTTAAGCAGACTTTGTAGGGCAAACCATCTAGTCCTGGCAATTTGTTGAGGCCAACCTGCTTCAATGCATCATGGACTTTGCATTCAGTAACCACACATTTGCAGTTAGCCACTTCAGCCTCCCAAAGATGGAAGAAGTCGGCTAAATAGCAACAAAACTCCTGAACCTGGAGGTCAGGACAGTGAGCAAAGCAATCACGGAAGTGTGCCCAAAAAGGCCTCATGCATCTCATGATTCGACCGGAGCATGTGCCCATCCGTATGCAGAAATGATGAGAGTCATCCTCCTGTACCCGTCAGCGCAAATGAAACGAGTATCTTGCACTACAGTAGCATCCACACTGAGGGTCAAGAGTTTCCTAAGCGAGTGCGTTCACTTGCTTGGATATCTCAGTACCCCCACATTCGTGGCAAGGTTTAGAGTTATCAAGCCCACTTACCTTACTCACAGTCGACTACATCTCAGAAATCCTTGGGGGTGAGGATGCCAACAACATGTCTTCAGGAGCCAGTACCAAGCTCAGTAATTACTTGGCCATCTCTGGACACACCTCCGACATCTAAAGGATACTTCAGTTTTAGAGCCCTGTAAAAAGAAGGGTGAACATTAACAGGGACCCACCCTGCACAAAATGACATAATTTTCTTTAGTGAGGGGTACTCCAACTCTGCAAACCTTATGTCCGCCCAACTGGCTTTGTCCAACAGTTGCCACACATTTTTTGATGGATGGGAGCTGTTGTGATTTGACTTGTTGAAGAGACTGAGGTTGCATTTCTAGTGGGGGGGTAGGTTGGGTGCACAGTTTTTTGGAGTGAGTCTCTCCTTTTTAAATTTGTGCTGTTCTCCATCTCCTCTGTGATTTTTTTCTTCCCTTTTTTCTGGATTTTTTGGTGGGTGAAGGAGGCTGTTTGTTTTTTTCTCCTGATGATGTTTCTATTGTTTCTACTGTTGTTGGATAGCAACCCATAAGGCACTATGATGGGATCCTGATGGTTGAGCTGTCATTAATCCGGTGACAGTGTTCAATGGCTTGCAACACACTATTTTGGCCCTTAGGGGTGGTCAGATAGGCCTGATTCAATCAATCACCTGGTCATATCAAGCCCTAGAACCTATATGTTTTATCCCAACCGTACTTTTAAATCTGTGCTTGGAGCAGGTTACCAACCCTTATCTTTTAGGTGCTAGAAGGCAGTCTTGAGAGGATAGGAATTTGATTAGTGCTAAGAACCTGAAATTAGCAATGGTTCGAAAACCTACTCTCAGCTTGAGTATGCTGGTTGTGTATCCCCGTCTCAACCAAGGCAAAGGGAAAAGAAAAAATCAAAACCAACACCTTCATCCTGACATTCAACCAACTCCACATTGTGAAGATAGGCTATTGTGTAGAGAGGGTCAAACAGTATGTCCTAGCTCCTTTGAGGTGCTTCAAATGCCAAAAGTATGGACACCACAAGGAAGCCTGTAGAGGACGACACATATGTGCCAAATGCAGTGAAGAGGACCCAGACCATATGAAGGAAAATTGCTTGAAAGAGACGAGATGTGCAAACTACCAACAAAATCACTCGGAAAGAGATACTTGAGGTGAAACACAAGAGGAATCTGTCCTTCCTGGAAGCAAGGAAAATAGTAGGTACCTACATGGGTGAAAACAGCTATGCCTCTGTTGCATGGAGAGAAGATACAATCAATCAAGATAACAGATATAGAGCTCTCATGGAGAAATGGATCCAGCTGGAACCGAAAGATTACCCAAAATTCCAGGAACAACTTAAGAACCTGCACTTAGCTGAACTTCAAATCTAACCCAGATCAGCCAGTGTAAATAAAGAAAAAACCAGTGAAACAACCAAAGTAAAATCACCAAACAACAAACAAACAAACCCTACTGCTCAAACCCAAACTATTCCCCCAAAAAGAAAATCACCGGCAAAGCTTAACTCCCACAGATCGCCAATCCAACCACCTTCATCTAAATTAGATAACCCAAACCATGAGCTAAATTGTGACAAACATAAATGCTCCCCTAATCCAAAATGGATCATCCCCCATCATCAACTGGATAGGAAAGACTGGAAGTGTCGACCCTCCCAAATCAAACTACAGAGACTAAAAACAAATTTTAACCTTCTAGAAAGAATGGAAACAGAAGAATGAAATTATGCCAGAAACCAAAAGAAAAACAACCCCAATCCATCATAATAAACTCCAACAACTGAAACAAAACATGTAGCCCAACTCTCAGAACTGCAGAGAAATCCGGGCCAAGTATGAAAAACTCCAACACCTTTTGACCAGTTATAAGCCCAAAATTGTTTGCCTCCAAGAAATATTCCTGAAAGAATCAAATACAATTAAATTAATTAAAAAACTACACACTGTACAATCATTTTAAGAAAGACGGAAACAGAACTTCCAGAGATGTCTCGATTCTAGTTAGGAATGACATACCACAACACCAAATCCACACAGACACCGAACTTCAAGCAATCACTGTCAAGGCAACCCTACATAAGTCAATGAACATCTGCAACATCTATATGCCACCACACAACCCCATAAGTGACACTAAAATAAATAAACTAATAGAACAAATACCTAAATCCCATTTATTGCTGGGTGACCTAAACAGCCACAGCACTGTATGGGGGTGTCAGAAAAGCAACAAAAAAGCAAAGATTTTGAAAACATCATCAATATTAATAACCTATGTATCCTAAATAACAAATCCAATACTTACCTCAACCCATTTACAGGTTCCAACTCAGCCATTGATCTAAGCTTATGCGATCCCATGAGCTATATGGACTATGGGTGGAAAGTCCATAACAATCTCTGCAGCAATGATCCCTTCCCTATAATACTCGAAAGTCTACAAACTCTCTATGAAAATAGACTCCCTTACTGGAAAATAAACAAAGTAATTTGGCAAGTCTTTGAAACCATGTGTAAATAGAAACTGTTAAAAGACCAAACAAAACACTTCACTGAAACCCTTATCTCAATAGTAAACGAAACAATAGCAAACACCACAGCCTCAAACAAACACAGCCCTCCTTGGTTTAACAATGACTCCAGAACAGCTATTTGCCTACATAAGGCTGCTTTACAAAAATTTAATAAAGAACCACCTACAAATAACCTCAATGCTTTCAAACTTCTCAGGGCAAAAACAAAAAAATCATAAAGGAAGCCAAGAAGAAAAGTTGGCAAAACTATGTCAACCAACTTGGTTCTTCCACCAGAACAAACACTATCTGGATGATGATGAGGAAAATATCGAGAAAAAGCCAACCAACTACTCTAAAACACCTCACAAAAACAAAAAAAACAAAACAAAATGGAAGCAACTACCAAAAAAGACATAACAGACAAATTAGCTGAGATATTTTCAGCAAATTTTTCCAGTCCACATTTCCTTACTTTCAAAAACAACATGGAGAAACAAAAACTCAACTTCAAGTCCAATAATTCTGAAAAATACAACCAACCCTTTACACCAATAGAACTACAAAAAGCTATCAAAACATCACACAACACAGCAGTCAGCCCAGATGAAATCCATTATGAATTTCTAAAACATCTACTAAAAAATTCACTCGACTACCTTCTGACAATTTTTAATGATATCTGGTTAAACGATAAATCCCCAAAATCATGGAAAATAGCAACAATCATCCCTATACCTAAACCAGGAAGAGATAGTTCAAATCCAGCTAACTACTACCTAATAGCCTTAACTAGCTGCTTCTGCAAAACTATGGAGTGTATGACCAACAAAAGATTGGTCTGGTTTCTAGAGTCCAACAAACTTATCACCATTTCTCAATGTGGAATCAGAAAGCAGAGATCAACAATTGATCATGTGATTAAATTGGAAACCTCAATATAGAGGTCAACATTCAAAAACAACACCTTATAGCAGGCTTCTTTCATCTGGAGAAGGCTTACAATACCACCTGGAGGTTCGAAATAATGAAAGACCTGCATATCATAGAGCTGTGAGGCAGATTGCCCAACTTCATAAAGAGTTTTCTCTCAGACAAGAAATTCTGAGTTGGATCAACTTTTTCTAATCTCCTCTGACCAGTATAAATTCCTTGGGGTTATACAGGAAATTAACATTCATCCCCCACATAAAATATTTAAAAAACAAATTCCCCTGAGCCCAACATCTTCTGTGAATGGTCGCCCACACAGAATGGGGAGCTGACTCACAAAAACTCCTTAAAATATACAGATCCCTGATCTGCTCAAAACTAGACTATGCTATTTTTATCTACAGATTAGCCAGGAGGTCCTACCTCAAACAGCTCGACCCTGTACACCATGAAGACGTAGAACAGGCCTTAGGAGTTTTCAGAACTTCTCCAGTTGACAGCCTATACGCTGAGGCCCATGAAGCACCCCTACAACTCAGATGTAAAAAACTGGCACTGCATTACTATACAAAACTAAAGTCTTGCTCATTCAACCCAACTTACAACTGCCTCCACAACCCCAAATACAAGCAGCACTTTGTAAAAAAGGAAAAATCCATAAAACCTTTTGGCCTTCAGATGAAGTCTACTCTCAAAGAATCCAATATCTCTCTAAATGATATACATGAAAGCATCCAACTTCAAACGCCACCTTAGATCATTAAAAACCTGAAGTGATCTTCGAACTGAATGAACTCCCTAAAACAAAAACCCATCCTATTACTTATCAGGAGAAATTTCACCATATCCTCCAACACCATCTCAACCATCTATATGTCTTTACAGATGGTTAAAAGGACGATGACAAAATGGTTTGCGCAGATGTTCTAAATAAAACAATTATCAAGAAAGCCCTTCCAACATAAAGCTCCATCTTCACTGCAGAAGCCCGTGTAATAGACCTAGCTCTTGACATCATCTCAAAAAGCAAACATAAGAAATTTATCATATTCTTAAATTCACTCTTGGTTTTACTATCATTAAGTAATAAAAAACTTGAGAATCCTCTTATCATTAAACTGTTGAGTTGACTAGAATCAATGTCCAATCGTAAAGAAATAATCATATGCTGGATCCCAAGCCACATGGGAGTGAGAGAAAATGAAAGAGCAGACTTGGCAGCAAAATCGGCCTAAGATCTGACCCACCCACCAACAATTTCAGGATTCCATATACAGACCGGAAACCCAAAATCAATAAACTTCTTCAAGCAAAATAGCAACAACACTGGAATAATAACATCCACAATAAACTTTTTCAGATCCAGCCCACTTTGTGAGAATAGAAACAAGCCTTCTGAAAATCAAGAAGAGAACAATCCACAATATCTCGATTGCACATTGGTCATACAAGACCCACTCGCTCTTTCATGCTGAAACAAAAAAACTATGCATTCCTTATCATCGATCACTCTTGGCTGGTCTTCTAGGTTGTATCTTGTGTCCACACAGAACTGATGTAAGTCCTTGCTAGTTAACCAACACTGGCACATTCATGTGTCAGAGTCCATAAGAAAATATCACTAATGAGTTTATTCTTGCTTCTCCTGGAGTGTCTTGTTTGTCTTACTTGGATGGTTTTTGAGATGGGAAGCAGTTACCCAAACAGCTGCTGATTTGTGGAATATTACTTCCAAGATTTGTTCAAGACAGCACACAATATTCTTGTGCAGTTCCCATCTAGCTTTTTCTTTGTATGTTTTGTAAGTATCCATATAGTAGTATCAATACAGTTACAACTTGGAAGAAATTCCATTTTATCTGATTGATCAGATTTCCATATGATTGATTACCTGCCAATAGTATTCCATGCCTTCACTAGATATATATTGACAAGATTTAATTCATAGTATACAGGTTTTAAAATGTTGATATACTAGGCAAGCAGACTCTCCCTCTTGGGTGTCCTGAGTATATATTTACTCAACCTTTCCAGCATGAGCAGGACATAACACAAGTTCAAATTTTAAGCTGAGGACAGTTAGTTTGAAATCAGAGTTTTCCTTCTAGATTCCTTGTCTTAACCATATTTACCAACCCCTCCGCTCGGGCAGGATATGACACAAGGTCAGTTTTTAAGCAGAGTTTTACAGGTTTGAATTCAGAGTTTTCCTTCTCCTAGACTAGTTGCCTCACCAAGGCTGAAGAACCTAGTCTGTCCTACTATTGCCCCATTGCTGGAGGGAGACTAATTGGATTCATACCTTTCCCAAGGGTATTAGTGCTATGTGAAATGCTATCAGCCTCATCCAGGATTTGAACTCATGTCACTGTGTCCATTTCCTACGACAATAAGCATTACACCACGGACAACTTGTCTTAACAAGGCTAAAAAATCTTGCCTGCCATACAATTTACCCATAGCTAGAAGGTAAAATAATTGGTTTCATACCTTTTTCAAGGGTATTAGTGCTATGTGAAATGCAAACAACTTTGTCTCGAATTTGAACTTGGTTCTTATGTTGATATATGTAATCACACACCTCCTCATTGCTATTGTTGATTGTATATGGAATCCTGAGAATTCTTCTGAAACACCTCATCTCTACTGTTTATATCTCACAAGCATAGCAATGTACTAAGTATGTATTTATTCAACTTTTCTGCTATACGCAGGATGTGACAGAAGATTAATTTCTTTAGTAGAATAGTACCTGTTTGAATTCAGAGTTCTTTCTACTACTAAAACAGTTGCTACACCAAGGCTAAATAATCCCATCTGTTCTACTATTTACTCATAGCTGAGGGAAGAACAGATGAATTCATGCCTTTCTCTAGGCCATATGATAGGTTATCACTTAATAACATCAAGTTCTGTAGGCAACCTTAGGCCTCTTTACCAGACTAAGCAGAGTTTAGTAAATTACAGCAAGTACTATCAGCAGATACTGCAGTCATTAGCTTCAGCTTTCATCTTTTCATTGCTGGACAGTTTTGTTGATGCACAATTCAAAGCTGGTCTTTCAAATAAAAATTCATTTATTCAGCTAACAAAGCAGACTTGAAGAAAGGAAAGCATCATATGAAGAATAGATTGAGCTTCAATTGTCTGTTTTCACTCTGACAAGATGTTTGCCGTTTTTGTTCACTGCAAAAAGAAGCTAAGCACTCAAACATGTTTTGTATTGTTTAATAGACGTTTGACCTGAACATAACATTTAGTGACTTTCTGTTTTGATAAGCTGGAATCTACCTAAAAATATAGAAAACCTATGTTCTTGATATTCTGTCAGTTTAACTAAGTCTGGCACAAAGCCACAATAGTTAGTTCACCCAGTGAGGATTGTACTCATTCTATTATTTACTTAATGATAAAACTTGTTTAATTAATGATTTATCTACTGGAGAGTTTTCAAACTATTGTGTTAAGTTAAGTGTAATTCCTGTAGAATCTTTTTGTACTTAAGACTGACAATATATAATGCTGAACACTATTTGATCTCAAAGGTTTACTGCTGCTGTGAAAACTGCAATTAAAAATAATAGGTATAAGCACACATAGGTTTTAACATAAGTGTGCAGATACAAATACAAAATCTAACAATTCTACATAAACAATATATTACAAAACAAAGGAATTCTCACAGTTTCACTAAACAGGTGTGACAGAAAAAATGTTTAATGCAGGAAAGGTATTTAAATGTAGAAGAAAAATATTCACATTTAAAATGTCTCCAAGTTTCCTTACAAAGGGAAAAACTAATTATTCAATTTACTAATAATCAAATTTCATGCCAGTTAAGATATTCTATAAAAACTACAAAAGTCTTTACATAAAAAAAAGGATAATTCTAAAAATGGTTTATTAACATTTCAAGGTAAAGTCTAATTATGTACATGTATTTTTGAGCAGAAAGGAAATTTACCTTGTTGGCACAGTGGGCTAAGCAATTAGATGCTGAGGTTTATAGGGTTTAGAGATGAATATGGAAGCATTCAACTTAAAGTCTCTATAAAAAAGAAGATTCTAGTCTTTATCCAACGAGTGTATTGATGTTTAAGGTGTAACCAGGTACAAGATGTGTAACATAAACTAACCTCACTGATCTAAGAAATGAAAAAAATTATTGTATTTAGTAACCAATAGGCGCCTTTATTGTTCATTTAACTTGGTCTGCCACAAGGCCAAAAATTTAGAGCACTAACTTGGAATCAAACTTAATACAGTGGTTACAATTCTTCATCTAGCTTACTAAACATTGCGCCACAGTGAGTTGCCTTATAAATATTTATGCAGCTTGGTCTGACTCACACTGTAGGTCAAACACACTAGGTTAACAAATTAATCTGTAATATAAGCTTGTTAACCATTATGCTACATATATTGACATATTTACAAAATTGAACTTAGCACAGGTTTTCATTAATGGATTGTCTAAAGAAAATCAAACTCACTAGACTAGTGGACTGATTTGCATAATTAGCTCATTGACAATTCGATCGTTTGCTACCACAAACAAGATAACTCCACATGTTATCAAAATAATGTAACAGATAGCATATCTTGGAAACTGTTGGCTTAGTGCCACAGATAAGATAACTCAACAAGTCATTTGTTTAGTGTAATGGATGAAATAACATGTCTTAGTAAGTCATCAGTTCAGTCTAACAGACAAGATAACTCAGCATATCATCGGTTTAGTGTAAAAGACAAAATTTTTCTTCTTTGTAAATTGTCAATTTAGTGTAAGAGACAAAATTATTCTTCTTTGTAACTTGTCAGTTTAGTGTAACAGACAAGATAACACATCTTAGCAAGTTGTCTGCTTTGTGTAACAGATGAGATAACTCAGCATGTCATCAGTTTAGGGTAACAGACAAGATAACTGGTCTTAGCTTGTAATTAGTTTTGTCAAACAGACAAGATAAGTCATAGTAAGTTGTCAGTTTAGCACCATGAACTCTGCATGTGTTCACTACTGGATTTAAAACACTCTAACCAGCAAGGTATGCATGCTGCAGAAGTAATGGTTAGAAATACTTCTGGGATTGGTCAATGAATTTGGCTTGATAATGGACGTGACACTGCTCAAGTCCAATCTGAATCAAGCAGACCATCATACCAGGGTGTCACAAAGGTGGTAAAAACTATGTGGAGAAGGAACCAAGCCTGTGCAGTCAATGAGGACCAAATTGAAGACAAATCACATGGCTTATTGGCCCAGCGGTTAGAGTGTTCGCCAATGGCCCGGGAGACCTGGGTTCAATCCCAGGTCGAGTCATACCAAAGACTTTAAAAATGGAACTTGATACCACCTTGCTTAACACTCAGCATTATAAGGTACGGTTCAAGGGTAAAGTGGAGCAATCCTGGGAATGGAGTAGCGCCCTCCCCTACACCTTGGTGTAGTAGCTATCGAAAAGGGAGCCTTCGGGTCACCCTCGACTATGGTCGCTAACTTTACTTTTACTTATATCCACCAACAAACTGAGTGCCCAGGCATAAAAAGGACCCAGTACTTGTCAGGTTAGTCGACCCTTCAGTATCAACAGAGGTCATAAAATTAGTCATTAGGAAATGTGAAGGTTGCCAATCCATTGACTTGGTACCAGAGCATTGATAAAAATAAAAGCTGGGTGTGAGAAAAAACTGGAGTAGGATAGCAATGAACATCACCCACTAAAGCTGAAGACATTTTCTAATGCTCATTGATTGCGGTCCCTCGTAGTTCATGGTACATCAACAAGACTGTCAGTGCAGTTTGCTTGTTGGGGTCAATTTTTCATGAACAGGGTCCACCAATCAAAATACTGACTGATAATGAAAGGCTTTCATGTGTAAGCACTTTAAGAAGTTTTTGAGCAACTGGGGTGTGCCTTTGTGGTTCCGATGTGCCAATGCACCTGCTTGGAATGGTATAATAGAAAGGAGTCAAAGGAGCATCAAAACCATTGTGGTCAGAAAGCAATGCTCTATACCAGAAGTGGTATATTGGTATAACATAAGATCAAAGATAATCTCTCACCTTCCACAGTACTGGCTAATGCATTTCATTGGTACCATATCTGAGTAGAAGGCATCAATGTCACACCCCCTTCTGAAACACATAATACTTGAGGACTGTATGGAGTTGGGGACATCATCTGTGTTAAAACTCCATGTGAGAGGTGTACAACCAAATTTAGGATGAGCCGCATGATCCAGGTTGATTGTTTGCAATCAACACAAGCTGATGGGATTCTGCATCACATGAAGGACTTACAACTCTTCATGGGATTGAACCCATTATCTGGACATGACAGTGGTTAGTCAACTTAAGATCAACCACATGATGAAAACCTGATGACTTCCCCAATGATAGATTGTCTGAAGACCTGACAACCTTGCAAGACAATTTTCCAAATACCTGCTGCCAAAATAATAATGCAGTACAACCTGATGACTTCCTTGATGATAGTTCATCTGAGAAAGAAACTCATGTTGTTACCCTTTGGAGTAGTACCCAGCAAAAAAAACCTGTCCCCAACTGTATGTTCTGTGATCAGGAGGTCCATGGGAGTGTAGAGAAAAATTGCCAACAAGGTCAACTGGCTTGTGTCTTGTGTAAAGGAAAATAACAACTTACTTCAAAATACATAACATGCAGCAGCAACATTTTTTATGTAAAGCAAAATTACAGAAAGCTAAGATGATATCTCTTTGATTTTTAAAAGAAGCTATGTGCATTGATTGGTCAATTAACTGTAGCTTGGCATCATAAAAGGCTATGGGAAAGTTTAAGCAAGGTCTTTTTGACACTTCATATTGTGAGTTGTACACTCATATGAAAAATGGTGGATTAGAAAAGAATATTCAGTGAGGGACAAGAATTTGTCTTATTTATCTTCTGTAAACTTGTGTTCTGGTTTTTCTATGTTGGACTAGTGAGGAGAGACTCAGCAAGTCATCAATATAGAAAAACAGACAAGATAACTCATCTTAGAATTGTGTCATTCTTCCACCAGAGGGCAAAATCTTGTACAAACAAAAAATATTCTTTTTACTTTAGTGATATGACAACCAGGTATTATTTGCCACCCTCCATACCACATGTAGATTTAGTTTTAAGATATTTTATACTTAATCAAATTATTGATATAGTTTAATTCATATACAAATATATCATGTTTGTTAGATCTTCAGCTATACATATTTTATTTGTATGAAAATTGTTCTTGTATACAATCATTCTGCTACATCTTTGTAAAAAGAAATTCTGCCATATTGTTCATATGCCACCATGTAATCATATAGTAGTAGTAGTAGTAGTAGTAGTAGTAGTCTTAACATGTTCTGTGCTACCTCGGATATTTGAACCTTTATCTTATACTATGAAATATATGAATCATTTCAAAGTAAATTAATTTTGACGGTTTGAGATTTTGACAAATATTTTCATTATTAAGTTTTCTTTATTTTTTTATTCATACAATTCTTGTGATGTCAGTGCTATAAAATATTGTTTTAATAGAGATTATGTGTCTGTCTATAACAAAAACTATGTCACAATTCCCTTTGTTATTTACATCACATTTTCAATGATTTATTTTTATTTAGATCTTAATTATTAAGATTTTTTTAAAAATATTATTAATACTGTTGGCCTTATCTACATAATAATAACATGCAATCATATTTATGTATACAACCAGTTAGCAGTTTCAAGTGTGAACAGGAAGACTAATTTGCTCATCGATCAGAAAAATTTGATTTTAATTTGCTTGATATTATTAATTTCTTATTGTTTGGTTTCATCCCATCAATAAATCTTAAAAGAAAGCAATTAACAAAAAGAAATAATTATGATTTTATTCTTTACTGAATAATTAACTTAAATAATTGAATAAGAAAAATTTAGCAATAAAAGCCGAGAGTAATGAGAAGAGCTAGCATCCAAGCTGTTCTATTCTTTAATTATACTCACTCTGTTTCAAATAAGTTTAACATGATAATCTAATTTTTGATAATATCAAATGTTATTTTTTGTTTCAATAATTGTTTTTGTTACTTTGCCCAAAATATGGTGTGTGGATAATTTACATACTAATTTTAATAAATAATTTTTTGGTTTTATTGATTTCTAATATCATTGCTTTATTCTCAAACATATCAAAATAAAATGAAAATAAGTGTAATATTTTCATATGTATTCTTATTTAGTTTTGTTACTCTTTCTGGGGGTGTCCTCGTAGTGTAATGGTTAAAGCGATGGATTGCGGAATCGTAGTTAGCGAGTTTGTATTCCAGTCGCGCTATTACGTTCACTTTCGGGCAAATACCCTTGGGAGAGGTATGAACCCCCTAATCCTCCCAGCTATGAGTTAAATAGTACTACTACTGTTCTTCTCAGAGAATGGCTTTGCCATTAAATAACCTACAGCGGTTGATATGCCATTAAACAAAGAAAACAAACAAAAAAAAAAACAGTTACTCTTTCTAATTTAATAGAATATTTTATTACATTAAAACTTTAATACTTGCTCCTAGAAGGATCATAATTTTGCAAGTAATAATAAAGTATTTTTAGATGAGACTTACACTCACTCATTTAGAAGCTTATTTTAGTTTACTAAAGAATAAAATGGTATTACAATCCATTTAGAATACAATGTAAATTCATATATTTGATATTTATGTCTATCTAACACTATTCCCAGATACTATGCTTGGATACCAACTGCCTTCCCACAGAGGTAAAATTTGACACAAAGTCTGTTTATCTAGGTGCCTACATGTGTACAGGGGCAAAAATTACAAAATTCTAATGACCAATATCACAAAAGTGTCAAGATACCTCCCAACTTTGTATTGATTGAATGATGAGGAAGTGCTTCATTTGATTGAGAATCCCTAAAACCTGGCTACCTTGTTCATACTGAAGATACAAACATGACAGGTGAACAGGTTCTACATGAGCATCTCTCTCCAAAAGCAGGGTAGTTACCTTCTGATTCCAACTAAGATGTTAGGGAACAATATTTTCATTATAGTCAGAATGCAAGGATACTAGGCTAGTATGCTAATCCATATGTAAAAGATTGAATCATTTTTCATATGTTGGCCTAATGGTCCAGGAGACTGGGGTTTAATCCCAGGTTGAGCCATACCAAAGACTAAAAAAATGCTACTTGATGCCGCCTTGCCTAGCACTCAGCATTATAAGGTGAGGATCAAGGGTAAAGTGGAGCAATCCTGGGAATGGAGTAGTGCCCTCCCCTACACCTCTGTGTAGTAGCTATTGATAACGGAGTCTTCAGGTCACCCACGACTAAGGTCACCAACTTTACTTATAATGCTAGTATTGTGATAAAAAGCAATGCCAAAAAGTAGTCAAAATTAATAACATTTTGAAAGAAATAATAAACATATGGTCAGAGTAAAAAGAGACAGTTGAAGCCAATTAGATTTTTCATGTGATGCCCTAAAAGTCTAACAAAAGAAAATGTGAGTAAGCTTAAAACAGAACAATAATTTTAGGTGTGTTAATGTCCGGCTTTTTCTTTTTAATACAATGTAACACAAAAGAACAAAAAGGATGTTTTGTGTAATTCTAAACTATGTAATATTTTTTTAAATTTCTTTCTTTTTTTTTTTACATTAGTATTGAGTGTTTTGTTTCTTTGATGTATTTTCTATTTTTATTTGTTAGTTTTCTAAATTTGACTTTACACTATTGTAAAAATGATCTTTGCTTGTCATTCAGAAATTATTTGTAACTTTACTGGAAAATAATACCTATAACTGAATGCTCACAGTTGATTAGAGATAAATGATTGAACCAGTTATCTATTATATTACGCAAGTTATTAACCATTAAAATATTCATGGATATACTTGAATTTCTATAAGGTGATAAACATTGCATTGACGACTGTCTGATTAAAATGTAATAAAAATTTTAAAAATATCTTAATTTTAGTTTGTGTTGTTTTAACACAGTATTCTTGGGGAAAAAAAGAAATCTTTGAAAATAAGTAATTATGAAATTCTGAAAAAAGAAAACCCTCTTAACTTACTAAGTTCTCTCTCCACATATGGCATACTGCTACCCAACAGCTCAGTTAAAAGTGTGAATTATAGACTGCTTACACAGGTGATTTGTTTATAGTGGTGATGGTTTCTTTAGGATAAGGCATACTTTTTAGATGAGCTGATAACAGAAGAATGATGTAACATTGTGCCACACGTTGAAATACTGAATTTTCCCTTCTCCAACACCAGTTGCCTTACCAAGGCTAAGGAGCCTAGTCTGCCCTACTATCTTATCATAGAATAGTGTAATAGTTATTGACATTAGAAATGAACTCACCAAGTCAAGTTCAAATCCTGGATAACCCTATTTGCATTTCACTTGCTATAATACCTAAAATTGGAGGTGCCCATGGTGTAATGGTTATCATCGTAAGAAATAGACATGGCGACTCGAGTTCAAATCCTGGATGAGAATGATTGCATTTTTCATAGCACTAATACCCTCGGGAAAGGCATAAATCCAATTATTCTCCCTCCAGCTATGGGTAAATAGAAAGACAGACTGGGTTCTTCAGCCTTGGTGAGGCAACTAGTCTAGGAGAAGGAAAAATCTGAATTCAAACCTGTTAAACTTTGCTTAAAAACTGACCTTGTGTCATATCCTGCCCGGGCGGAGTGTTTGGTAAATAGGATAACACCTAAAATTGAATTGTTCATTGAAAAAATAATCAAAGAACAATCCCATAGTAGTCATTCCAGGTGAATGTTTTAATATGACTAGTGAAAAGAAATTAGCAGCTTAATTTCTTTTTCAAGCACTCATATAATGGATATGTCATTTGCTTGTGTACCTTCAGATCAAGCATTCAAATCATAACAGGGCTTCACTTAATGTTATACAGGGTGTGGGAGCAAAATATGAAACAATTTTTTTTAAATTCATTTTTGTCAGATTAGTTCAATTTTTGAAAAAAATGAATCTAAATTTTCATGATTAGTTCTATCATTTAAGCACTTTTTCATTAGAATTCAGCCCAGTGTGACGGAGCAAGAAAAGAAACAACAAAGAATCTATGAATTACTTTGCCAAAAAAATTTCCAAAAGCCAAGACCTCCATTAGGCACCAAACATAACCTCCTTGATTACGCGGTATAGAACATTTTAGAACACAAAACAAAAGCAACTCCCCATCCAAATATTGGTTCATTTAAGACTGCTATTGAGCTGGGATTGAATGAAATATCTAAACAATTTCTTTTGAAGGTATACGAATTGTTTTGAAGGCATGTTGATACAATAATTGAAAAAATGGTGACTATATTGAGTAAATTTACTGTTTTGTGTCTTTCTTCTTTTTTTCTTGTTTATATTTTGAAATTAAAATCAATCTTATTTTATAATAGAGTTATTTATCATTATACTAGAACATTCCTAATTTTGGTTCCATAAGCTGTATATACCTGTTTTATCACAAGCAGAAGTTATGGTTAGTTAGTTGGTTGGTTGTGTTTTATGGCATATCAACCCAAGTAGGTTATTTAATGCTAAATCCTGTTATATATATAATTTGTAAATGAATAGTTTGTGGGTCACATTTTTAAATGAGTCAGAACTCATTTGTTTGCATACAGTTAAGTGGTATCCAGAATTGCTATTTAAAATGATTCAGTTAAATGTTTTTAAGCATTGCTATCTAATACTAATGATTCAATTTAATATCAATCATTTGGTTACACATATTTAAATGGTTTTCAGTATTGTAAATGATTAAACATTTCTATTTAATCCATAGATGGGACCCAAACAGGTTCTACGACTTCAGGTCAGAGTGGACCTAGGAGCAATGGCAATGAATGGTTTCTCCACTTTCTCCAAAGCTCCAGAATTGAAGTCTCACTATCAGATGGTTTAGTGTTTTATCCAGGACACTCATTGGGGAGGAGGATCTTAACTCTCTGTAGAGATGCTGTTGACATATTCTACAGCCCCAACCAACTTGCCTGGCAGAAGTTATGAGAAACAAAGAAGCATACCAGAAGTCATACTGCTCATATACATATATGATTACCATCATTTTGCTATATTGTATCTGGATGCTGACAAAATGCATCGAGAAAAAGCAAGATGCGAACTCCACAAGAATGTTACAAGCTATATTAAACTAGTCCTGGAAGTAACATCCTATGAAACAACAGCTGTACGACTACTTACCTCCCATCTCTAAAACCATCCAAGTAAGACGAGCAAGACATGTGGGACATTGCTGAAGGAGCAAGGAAAAACTTATAAATGATGTCCTGGTATGAACCCCAACATATGGACATGCCAGTGTTGGTCAACCAGCAAGAAGTTATTTACATCAGCTCTGTGCAGACACAGGATGTAGTTTGGAAAACCTGCCTGGAGCGATGGATGATAAGGACAGACAGAGAGAGAAATCCAGGAAATCTGTTATAGCAGCACAATCTGATGATGATGATATATATATATATATATATATATAAATACCTTTAAGAAAAACAAAAACCAGTAACATTAGGATTATAAATTTATTTCCATCCTGTTATGGGTATTGATATGAATCAATAACACCAAAAATAACAGAACTTCTTCAGATCGAATGGATAAAATAATTACAGTCAGAATAGACACAGGAGGGAAGGGTGGGAGGCTGTAGAAGAGGGGTGAAGAGTTTCCTCCCAATTTGCCCACTTCCGGTTTTCCTTTTTATTACCGGTTGGAATCACAATAAAGTAACTAGACATATATTCAAAACTCACTTTCTACAGTAGATTAATTTTTTTTAAAATATATATATATATATGTAGAAAAACTGATAACAACGATCCAAAAGGAAGGAATGATTTATTAACGGGTCAACACTATAGCGTTTCGGTTCTATTGAACCATCATCAGGACCATGAGGGGTGATAATAATAATTTTAAGTTAACGATGGATGATATATATATATATATATATATATATATATATATACACACACTGTGGTTCAAAATATCATTATATAACTTTAAATCTTTATGCATACAGCACTTTATTTTAATGATCTAAATTAGTTTTAGTGGTAATTTTTATTTGTGTGTGTCTGTCTGTGTGTATGTATATATATATATAGATAGATAGATAGATAAAAACTAAAATCATATTAAAACACTAATAGATAAAATTGTACTTAAAACTATGAATATATGCAGCAGCTGGTGGAGCTTTCTTCTATTGCCTGAAGCTTTTAGTTTCAATTTTGTTTATGTCTTAATGTGAGTTTTCTTTACCAGTGACTCTGTTTACATATATTGAGCTCTGTTTCTATAAAAACTGATGTTCATTGATATTACTAGAGATTATCATTATAATATAGACATATTATATATATATATATATATATATATATATATAGAGAGAGAGAGACATATTGTGTGTATATATATATATATATATATATATATAATGATTTGTGGTAATTTCACTATCACATATTACACTGTAATTTATTTTCTTCAATAGCAGTTGAACTGAGTTAACCTCTTTATTCTAAAGTTAAAAAAATAAGAATGAAACAATTTTACTTTTAAAAAGCAAAATATCTTTTAATCATCAGATAATATCAAAAGAGCCACTGACAATATCAAATTTTACCTGGAATATATTTCATAATATACCTAAAAATACTGTCAAGAGTAAAGATAGTTAACACTAAGCTTTAAGAAGTTACAACAACACCATTTAGAGATCATGTAACAAAGTTGTCAATATTTCTGTTTTATCAATTTCTAATTTATATATTTTTTTTAATGTGTGAACTTGGCGGAACCTTATTTAAGGAATCAATCATTATTATTTTTCTTAAGGATTTTAAATCAGGATAAAATTTCCTGCTCTTTTCAAACAAGACAGATTTAATTTTAATCAATTAAAAAGCAGATTTTATTCATAATTAAAGTATTAAAGCATTTCTAAAAATAAAGGTAGGTTTTAAAAAATTTGAATTTTTTTTTCTGCAAAAATCCTAGAAAGATCAAATTCAGCTTCCAATTTTCCATCTAATTTTAAGGATATTCAGCTATGAGTTCCATCAGATTACATTTTCTTGTTTGAATTTGTACTGGTAGATCTACTAAGTAAATCAATGAAAATAATTATAAGACACCCCTTTAAATATAACTTGTAAATTACAAATATGGGTCAAAGAGCATAAACCCACATCTTTTTTAATGGAAGATTTGATTTTAAAATGAATTTTTGGCTAGGTGCATTGTTACACAAATTTTTTTTTTAATCACATTCTGAAGATATGAACATGTGTAAAGTATTATTAAAAATGTTCTAAAATTAAACATGAAAGAGATTGTAATTAATAATTACAAGTTTTTACTTTTAATTGTAAAACCTGAATATATCTGTTTTGCATTGAGGACAAGATTTCAAACAGAAGTTAATCAAAGCCATGCTTTATGCCGGAAATTGAACTGTTCTTTTTTTTTCAAAGTGGAAAATGAGATTGCAATATGGAGAGTTTGTAGGACAGTCTATAACATTGCATTTAAACAATTCATTGGTGATTTTATTGCGAATGGTTGCATTACACAGCAAGAATATGATATTTTTATAATGGCAGCAAAAAGGACAACTCTTTTATAACACTTTTATAGTTCTGAATGTTTTGCTTCCTTTCTATCACCTCCCATTCAGCTTGACCTTTGACTGAAAACACTCCCCACACCATAACAGAACCTCTGCTAAATGGACTCTGGTAAAAAAAAAAACAAAAAAAACAAGCTTCTTTTTTCTGTGCCAATGTCAGTATCATTACATTTCATCAGGACTAACTAAATGAAACTTTTTCAAATCACATTCAATACGACCTTCTTCTATTGTTCCAGTTTTTCTTTAGTCCAGTCATGGACAACCTTTTTTTTGAGAAGAAGGTTTTATGAGACATGAGTCATAATGTAAAGAGGGTACACTACTGAAAAATTCAAAGGTACTTTAACCATTTTCACTAGACAAGATCATACATGTAAACATCTGCATTAGAAATGTGGAAGAGTTGGTGTTTTCCTCTTTGCTAAAACAATTTTTTCTATGAAAAATTGAAGTCTTAGGTGGGTCATTCAGAAAGAACTGTGGGTCACATGTAGCCTGTGGGCTACATTTTGCTCATAAGTGCTTTACTCCATTTAACACAAATTTTCTTGAAAGTATCACTCAAAGTTGGAACCTTCTTTCAAAGTTCTTCAATTCATTAAAAAAATTGCGTCCCTCTTGCAGTAACAGTAAGATTAAATTTTTTCAAAATTTCTTAGAGAACAATTCATCTTTTAATAATTCTTGAAGCTTGTGATGATGATGACCTCCAACAGTCAATTTGGGTTGCCTTTTCATTTCTTACAGCAATATATGTATTTGTTCTACACCAAAAAGTTTATGATTAATTACCAAGCCAAATAATAATGCTAAAATACTATAAGATTTGTTTCTCATGTCCTCCAAATAATAAAGGCATATGATAATTGTGTTCCTCCTTCACAACAAAATCTGGTTCCTTTGATGACAATGTTCATTTTATTATTCTATCACAAAGGTCTGTTCTATGCACCCCAAGCAAATATCACTCTCATTCTTGTTTGCTTTTAACAATTTTCTCTCTTCAAAACTGTCATTCTTCACTTACGTACACAAAAACTTATGCATAGTCACGAGTGATGTTAATATTATGACAATATCACATTGTAAATAGCAGTTTACACAAAAAACACGCAAAGTAGCACAACCTTTTTGCTTGAAAGAAGTGCAAATCATCACAATATGTTTTTGAATTTTTCAAAAAATTGCTGATAGTAGTTCTAGATCTGTTCAGTTTTTGTATAAGAGCACTAATATTGTTGTTATTCTAATAATAAACCACAATTTTCATCTTTTCTTCTTTTGAGAGGCTTGTTCCTTTCAGAATTTTTAGAACATGAAGAAAATGCAATATGTGTGGTATATGCAGTGTTCAAATTATAACTGACTACTTACTCAAATTGCTTTGAACATTACATCAATAAAAAAGTCTAGAAACTTTTTGAAATGATCAGAAAATAATTTTTGTACATTTTATACTTATTTACACCCAGTGAACATGATTTCTTCTTTCAAAACTGATTTTAAAATCAAATTTTTTCGTGGTTATCATTGTGGGAAAAGGAATTAGCAAATCATGTTCAAATCCTAGATGAATTAGTTTGCTTTTCACTTCAAGCTTATGACCTAAGGAAAGCCATGACTCCATCACTTCTCCCTCCCTCCACCCTTGGGTAGATAGTAGGGACAACTGGGTTCTTTAGCCTTGGTCAGACAATCAGTCTAGGAGAAGGAAAACTCTGAATTCAAACTAATTGTACTCCACTTAAAAATTGACTTTGTTTCATATCTTGCTTATGGTGGAGGGGTTACAAGCTGAAATTGTGACTTGTGTTATAATCATTTCCTCAACGATATAAGTATATTTCTAAATACTTGAACTCAAAAAAGTCAGTTGTTGAGCCAGATCGATGGAATATCTTTAGAATCAGATTTTAAAAACTCAAAAATATCTTTATTCATTAAGTTAGATGCATCATTCATTTCAGTTGTATCATATAACACTTAAGGGAGATTCTTGAGTTTTTACCTGTTGTAATAAACACTTGAAATTTGTAAGCTAACATTTGCCTTGGAAAATCTATACCTCTGATAATTAATATTCAGTTTGAAATAATCTTTTTCCACAATAAAATGATATGACACTTTCTGATGAAATACAGAGTAAATTTGGGTAAAGACTCAAGTCAGAAATCAGTAGCTGCTGATTAAAAAAAAAAAAAAAAAGGTGAGCCAATACAAAAAGTGGGAGCTGAACTCCACTACTTCCTCTCTTTGCTTTGTCATTTTCTATACAACTTGAAAAGTTTTGTAGAGAAAAAGACTTCAAGCATTAAACTTTGCAATTTGCACCTAAAATTTGATTGAACAATTTCAGTGCCCATTTTGTGTTTTGTGTACTAAAAATGAGGCCAGAATTTGTGGTTAAGTCCAAGTAAAATCTATAAATTTGAATACTGATTTTCAAGGCACAAACTTGCTCTTCTGGAAGAATGATATAACACCATCTTACTCATTTGGAATAGTGATATAACATCATCTTAGCCATCTGGAATAGTGATCTAACAGTCTTCATTTTTCCTTTCCTCTGTTTCACTTTGTGCCATATTTCAGTTTAGTAAATATCTGTTACATAGTTATGCTCAAAATATTTATTTTATTTTGGTATTCACAAGAATATCAAATTATTTTACTTGGAAGACATACTGATTTTTAAAGTAGACAGACTGTCCCTATGTAGTGGAATTAGTGCTGCACAATCTTCCTATTCCTTTTACTCAAATTTAGCCTTTAGCATCCCCACCTAAGCTTTATAAGACTATATTATAAAGATTCAATTAATGTATATATGTTCCCATAAAACAGTAAATAACATCATTTTTATTAGCATGATTGCATTCAAATGCTTTAAAATAAAAAAGAAAACTTCCAATCCAACATAAGGTTTGCATTCACCAAGATCATTTTAATTTCTTACTGGCAGATAACTTAAATCCTAATTGTAGAGTACTTCCCCTTTTTATTTACAATTAGTTATAATATACATTCTACAAATTGGATATAACTCAATATTAAGCCTAATGGCTACCAAAGGCAGCTTTTAAGCAGGTATCATTAAATGTAGAAAATATGGTTGTAATCTTTCCCAGATATTTTTTAACAATCTCTATGCAAACTATAAATTAAATACACTAATCTGAAAAGAGAGAACTAATATGCTATTTTCTATCTTTTTTGTCATATTTTTCTTTTTATTTTCAAATTTTAATTTTTGAAGTCTTCATTTTTCTCTACCTCTACCTTTGTTCTTAATTCCCAATTCCTTTTTGTCATGGTTATAAGTTGCTTACATCAGCAATGCAAACGCACATGTACATGCAGATACTATCATTTGGGGGCATGCAGAGTGTATCTGTGTACCAAGTACATACAGATTTTGCATTCCTGACATATTGATTACTGCCTGACAAGACAACAAAGAAGTAATTTTGCAGACACACAAAGATTTTCAGACAAGCATTTATTGTTCAGCAGATACAACCAATCGTTGGTTATTCATTTGCAGACACTCAGCATCATTTGTGGAAAAAGAGAAAATCAGACTTTATTCTTGCAATTTAGATATTCTATATATTTATCCTTAAAAAGTACAGTCTTTGATAACCTCTCTCTCTCTCTCTCCCTTTGATTGCTATCACTTTTCAGGGGCAACTTTCTGTCACACTGACATTTTAATATATTTAGAAATCCTTCAGTTTTTCTTTTCATTTTTTAATTTCTTGAGCTATAATCAGTCTTAATAATAAAGCCAATATGCTAACTTCTGTATTATGATTTCTTCTAAACAAATAAATAACCTTGGTTACGACTTAGACAGTGAATCCTTTTGTGCTTCTAATGTCTTCTGACCTTTTCTTGATGCCACTAGTCAGTGTTCAAACTCAGATAAAAGCCAGGATTTTAAATGCTCTTCCTATTTGGACACCGTCTTCCTATTATTATTTTGCACTATTTGACCTTTTTTAACATACAAAGCCAAGCTTGGTAAATATCCTGATTGTCTGATGATCATAAAATTATCATCGCAGACCTATTTTTTTCCATTTTTCAATTTTCACTCACATGATGTCTGTTAAGTATGTGTATAAGAATGTGTGTGTAAATCAATGTGATTTATGAGATATATATATATATATATATATATATATATATATATATATATATATATATAGATTTATCTTACAATGTTTACTTACAATGTGATTTATGACATTGTGTATATATATATATATATAGAGAGAGAGAGAGTGTGTGTTTGTTTATGGCCCATGAGGCTAGGATTCAATCCTAGTTCGAGTCATACCAGAGACTCAAAAAAATGGTAATTGATACCTCCTTGCTTAACACTAAGCATTGTAAGGTACATATCAAGAGTAAAGTGGAGCAATCCAAAGAAAAGAGTTGTGCCCTCCCCTACACCTCCCTGTTGTAGCAATTGAAAAGGGAGCCTTTGGGTAACCTTCGACAATAGTCACCTACTTATATATATATATATATATATATATATATATTTCAATTTTCACTCACAATGTGATTTATGAATAAATATATATATATATATATATTTTCATGAATCACACACATATATATATATATATATATATATATATATATATATATATATAATTCTTTAGATTTATTTTATAATTTTCATTTACATGTTGGCTTATAGGCATGTGTATAAGAATTTGTGTGTGCGTGTATATATATATATATATATAATATATATATATATATATATATATATATATATATATAAGCAAGTTTTGTTAAATATGATGGAACACTGTTGATTATTTTTAATTTTATATTTTCAAGACTCCTTGTTATTTTTCTAGAGTTAGGATCTAGATGGTAAACCGAAAACAAAACATTACAATTATTAAAACAGTAAAAACTCAACAGTCAACTCAAAACTACACTAACCCTGATGACAACCAAAAGTATGGCTGAAAGTGCTTGGGCAGAAGATATGGGACAGTTCCTTTACCATCTAGATCCTGACACTAGAAAAATAACAAGGCGTTTAGGAAAAATAAAATTAGAAATAATAAACATACACTGTTCCATCATCTTTAACAAAATTTGCTTTAATAATAATTTGATACCTAAATATACACTCTTCAATATATATATATATATATATATATATATATATATATATATATATATATATACATATATATATATATATATATATATATATATATATATATATATATATATATATATATATAAGATTTTTAAAGAAAAGTTTATGTATAAAAAATGCTCACTGCTATTATGGCAGAGCAAATATAAAACCTAAAATATTCAAATGATGAACTCTTGAAGTCAAATTTAATAAGTTTCATGTGGAGCACATTATCATCATATGAATATATAATATATACACATATATTTGGCACATATACCTGTAGCACATTCCTGTGTATGTATTTATTTATATATTTATGCATGGATCTGTGTGCATATATATATATATATATATATATATATATATATATATATGCTGCGTATGTATATTTGTGCATATTTTTTTTTTTATTTGTGGACCACTTTCGACTAATATCTTTGTTGGATTCTGGGAGAAACAATTGTTTGATAGGTTCCCAAACAAAACAATAACATTCCTTATGTTGATGATACCTTTGCTACTTTTGCATCACATAATGAGGCAAATAAATTTTTTCAACATCTGAACAATTACCACCCTTCCTTGAAATTTACAATAGAAGAAGGAAATAAAAATATGTTGCTTTTCGTAAGCATTTTAGTTGAGAAAAGTTCAACATCTTTTATCACTAACATATACGGAAAACCTGCTTTTACAGGGTCATATCAGTATTGGGATTCCTTTGCCCCTAAATCCAGGAAGATTAATCTTATCAAATATTTACCCACCATGCAATGATGATATACTCAGAGTGTAAATTGGAAGAGGAACTCAAGAAAATCACTGAGGTTTTCCTCGCAAATGGTTATCCCAAAAGTGTTATGCTGAGTAATATTAAATTTACAATTTTGAAATTTCATAATAGAAAAATATTCAACCCTCTAAAGTGTTCTGTTTACATTAAAATACCATGGATCAGATCTTGTAGTTAGGTCTTTATTGATAAGATTTCTTCATTTGTAATGGTCTGTTTCAATTCTACTGTTGTACATTACATCTTTATGACTAAAAGTGAATTGCCCTCCATCCATACTGATATTTTTCCAACCCTTCAACAAAGCTTAGTTGTTTAACGCTTCAAATGTCAGTGCAACATTGACAATATGGGTAAAACTATCCAATGATTAGAGGTGAGGATTGCCAAACATGTCCCAGATTCTCTTAACATGGCATGTACCAAAAATATAGTCTGGGCATTTACAAGCACATGAGTCTGCTATTGAAGAGCACTTGTCAAATATAGATGCATATCAAGTCAACAATTCAAAAAAGTTCTCTGTTCTGTGCAGGGCTTGGACTAAGCACTGCCTCAATATCTTGAAAGCTGTTGTATTTAATACACAATGTCTGACTATATAGACAGAGAGAGCTCAAACACAAATTAGAAATATTTGGGGAATCATTTTCTTGATCTGGAGTAAAAAGAATTTTTTGTCTCCTCCCTATTTTAAGATATTTTTCTTTTAAAGCCTCATTCTCTTCATTTTACTGATGATTGCCTTTGAATAAGTGTCAGTCAAAAGACGCCTAAGATTTTTACTTGTTTTAATTGATTTTAAAAGCATGTTTCCAATTTTACAACTTAATTTATCATGGCATTGTACAAGAAATTTATAATCATGCATTGCATAATGTCTGAGATATGTTCTAAAAAACTAGATGTTGTACAAATTTAATATTGTGCAAGCAAAGCCTTTTTGAAGCCTTAAAAAAAGTATAAAAAAGAAACATAAGGAAGTAGAATACATTTTTTTAATACAAACACAAAATTCTTAGAGTTTCTAGATTACTTGTCTGCTACATGCCACTGTTTAAATCTTTTTGCTATTAACATAGCAAATGAACATTCACTTGAATGTTATTTCATGCATGACTATATGAATATTTATATATAAATATGTGTGTGTGTGTGTGTGTGTGTGTGTGTGTGTGTGTGTGTGTGTGTGTGTGTATATAAGTTTCTGTGTGTGTGTGTGTACATATATGTATATATATATGCATGAGTGTATATAAGTGTAATTGCATATATATATATATATATATATATATATATATATATGCATATGTCCAAAGTGTATATATATGTTTCTATATTTATATATGTGTTCGTATGTGTGTGTGTGTGTGTGTGTGTGTATATATATATATATATATATATCTGTGTATGAGCTTATACATATGTTTCTGTGAGTATGTATAAGTATCTCAATAAATATATATATATATATATATATATATATATATATATATATATATATATATATGTGCATATACATATGTTTCTGTGAGTATATATATGAACGTTTTATGTGTTTTCATATATATATACATATATGTGTGTGTTGAAGTGTATGTATATATATATATATATATATATATATATATGTGTATGTTTTTGAGTGTGTATATATATATATATATATATATATATATATATATATATATGTTTATGTGTGTGATTATATATTTCTGTGTGTATATATAATCTATGTAATGTCTGTGTGTGCATGTGTGTGTGAATATATATATTTATACATATGTGTATTTTTTCGTATATTATTTATATATTCTTATATATGTGTGTCTATTAATGTGTGTGTGTATATATATGAATATGTGTATAAATATATGTTTGTGTGTACAAATATATGCATGTATATGTATATATATATGTGTGTTTGTGCATATATATGTGTGTGGGTGTGGGTATAGATATATATATGTATATATATGTACGTATGTATGTGAGTATATATATATTCATGTGTGTGAATATATGTATGTATGTATGTATATATATATATATATATGTATGTATGTAGGAGGTATATATTTATATGTGTGTGAGGTGCATACATGTGTGTATATGTTTATATATATGTATATGTGAGTGCAAATATATATATGCGTGTGTGTGTGTGTATATATATAAATGTATATGTAAAAAGATATACGTAAAAAATTCCTTCCCTGAGAATGATGATAGCTCTGGGGTAAAGTCAGCCATGTTTTGATACCAGTTTGAAACATCTTGCATGTCTAGCCACACTGAAGTGTTGTGATACACTGAAACAGTCCTCAGTGGTTTGATTACAAAAATGCAAATCACTTCACATGAATTGAGCACTCTGGTAGCCAAAAGGTTATATGTAAAAAAATTATTCATAAAAAATTCCTTCACTTAAGCTGAGAATGACAATAGCTCTGGGATAAGATATACAGCTGATATAAAGTAAATCAGGTTAAAGCTTGAAGTATCTCATGTGTCTAGCCATACAAGATACTTCAAGCTGGCATTGTTACCTGCTTCTAAACTGAGCATTTAGAAGGGCCAAGTGGTCTGATATTATGCCTGAGCTTATGAACAGTTTTGTTAATAGTGTCAACAATGACTTCCTCAGGATACCCATTACTCAAAAATAGATTTATAATTTGCTCAAATTCACTTTTAATTTGATGATAAACGTTTGTATATATGTGGGTATGTATATACATATGTATATATACATGTTTGTGTGTGTGTATATAAATATATATATATATATATATATATATATATATACTCGTGTATATATATATATATATATGTGTGTGTGTTCATGCATGCATGTATATATATATATATATATATATGTATGTCTCTGTGTGTGCATATAGATATATTATATATATGTACGTATATATATATATATATATATATATATATATATATATATATAAGTATAGGTATATACATATACATGTGTGTGTATATATATATATATATATATATATATATATATATGAACGTGTGTCTGTATGTTTATATCTGTATGTATGCATGTATCTATATATTTATGCATGTGTGCATGCATACATATATATTGTGTGTATGTGAATTTATATATATAAGTATGTGTGTTTGTATATATGCATGTGTGTATGTATATATATATGCATGTGTGTCTGTGTATATATGTAAATGTGTTTATGTGTGTATATATATATGTGTGTCTGTGTGAGTGTGTCTATGCTGGTATGAATATATATATGTACATGTGTTCATCTTGTATTTTTATATATATATATATATATATATATATATATATATATATAAGTTTATATATATGTGTGTGTGTGTGTGTATGTATACATATATGTGTGTATATATATATATATATATATATATGTCTGTGTATATATTTGTGTGTGTTTATATATCTGTATATGTGTATATACATGTGTGTGTTTGTGTATATTTATCTATATGTTTGTGTGTGCACATGTATCTATAAACATCAGTTTGTTTCTGTATATATGTGTGTTTGTGTGTGTGTGTGTATCATTTAAAACCTAAGTTTTAGTAATTTGGCTATAAACACAATTTACTCCAACTTCAAATTTCAAACATCCCTTTTAAAAAACAGTCTCCATTAGGCTATGGATCACAAAGTCGAGAGGCAAAAATTAAGCTATACTACATTTAGTTTTAAAACTGTTAAATTTTCCTTTATTTTCGATTGAATATTTCATGTATCATTTTTATTGCTAAGTAAAACTTCATACCTTCTTTACTCTAACATTTTTCTTTAAATCATGCTTGATTAGCTAAATGGTTCTCGGAGCCTTCTTGTCTCTGGATTATTTATATGGACTCTTTGCAACTTAATCATGGATGATTACTTTTGTGATCAGAAAAAAAATGAAAAAACACCCTTTTTTCTTCTCCTTTCCTCCTCTCACGTTTTTCCTTATTTTTTTTCAGCATAACCCTTCAAGTGTTTATTTGCACTGTTTAGATATGTAAATGCCTTTATAATTAACTGAAGGCTCCTAGATATTTTGTGAAAAGCTTATCAAACATGAGTGCACAGCAGAATATATGAGTAATATATATATATGTATATATCAAGTAAATGAAGTAAAACTAACTTTCCGATACATAAAAAGTTATAGAATCAACTTCTGACATCACTCGCTACTGATCTCATTTGTACATTGAGGTGTGTAGTTGTGTATCTAATATATATATATATATATATATATATATATATATATATATATATATATATATATATATGGATGTGCATGTATATTGTGTATTTAATCATATATATATATATATATATATATATATATAGATCTGTATGTAAATTTGTGTATCCATCCATAAATATATATATATATATATATATATATGGATGGATGTGCATGTATATTGTGTATTTAATCATATATATATATATATATATATATATATATATATATATATATATATATATATATATATGGAGCTGTATGTAAATTTGTGTATCCATGCATAAATATATATATATATATATATATATATATACATTTGTGTATTTGTCCATTTAAGTATATATGCAACATTATATATATATATATATATATATATATATATATATATATATATATATATATATACATGTATTTATGTATGTATGTATATCCACTGAAATGTCCATGTAAAGAATGCATACACTGTATGTTTTATAATTTTTTCCAGGATAAATAATTTTGGTTAACATGAAATTAATTATTCATTCCTGTTTGTACTTGTATTCTTTTTTTAAAACTCCATTTATTCATTTCTTAGGATAATTGTTACAAGCAATATTATTAGGATAGTATAAGTTGAGAAAACTTCTGTTAGTTTTGTGAAAAAAGCTTACCAATTGCCTTTGAGTAATGAACATGAGAAACAGAACATGGTGAAAGATTGACAGTGACAGAAAAGGAAAAATATTTTTGCTTGCATCCTCACTATGGTCAAAGGGCCATGGCTTTAGTCATCCCTGTTTTATTCTTCACTTTGAGATAGTTGCAGGAAAGAGAGAAGACGTAATAATAGAGTGAGGTGGGGGGTCACAGAGAGAAGGCCACCAAAAATGAAGCAATTCTTTTGCTGTCTTTCCTCCTGTATTAAGTCAGCAGACTCTCTCTACTAAAGTAATAATGTTTTTATTATCTTGTGTGGCTGAAATCAAAGACTTGATAATTCATAGCTATATGGACAGGTTTAAAAGAAAAATTTGTATTATTTGCTTATGAACAATATTTTTGATGAAGTTATTGTTCTTGTTGAACAAAGGTTAAAAAACAATGGTAGTTCAGATTTGTTGAATTGTTAAATCTGAAGCTTTTTTCACACTTTTGAAAAAAAATTTCCAATGGAAGTGTTTTCAACTTTAGATGTTTATGAAAGCGTATTGGATTAGGATGAATTAAAATATGAGCTGAAATCAGTTTATGCTGCAGATTTTGCTTAGCAAGCATCAAACATCCAAGAAGTTGCAAAGATAACCCAAGAACTTGAACTAAACCAAGCTCAAGCAGAAGTAACCAAATTACTACATCTGATTCTGACGATACCTGCCACATCTGCTTCCTGTGAGAGATCGTCTTATTCACTAAAGCGTGTAAATAATTATATGAGGTGTTCCTAAAGTGAAGAGCAATTAAGTAATTTGGTTTTCATTTGCATGAATAAAGACCTTTTGAAGATGATGAAGGTAGAGTGTGGTGATGATACTTTTTACAACAAAGTGATTGAAGAACTGAAGAAATGAATTGATTTACAAATAAATTTCAATAGCTCATAATTTGTAGATTTTATTATTTTCTCTCGTAATCAGTAGTAGTCATCATCATCACCAGGGTATTACAAATAGTGGGGGACATCAAGTCCAGTGGAAAGGAGTATCAAGTCTGATATGCAGCTTGTTAGTACAAGTAAAAATTTCTCACATTAGAATTAGTTCACATCACATTTACAGATGGAGGGAGGTAAATAATTTTGCGAGAGTACAGACTAAGGCTCTCCTTTTCCCTCTCCGTCTTGGCGATTAGCCTACATAATGGACTGCATGCCCTGATTCCCAAGTCTCTCTTCACCATGTATATATATGCATGGAAGTGTATGTATATTTATGTATTGGTACACATATATGTATATATAAATATGAGTATATATTTATGGATGTGTATATATATATATATATATATATATATATGGATATGTAAATATATATATTTATGCACTTTTACATATACACATGTATATATATTTGTGCATTTGTCCATATGTGAGTTTGTGTGTGCGTGTATGTGTGTATATATCTCTATTTGTGTATTTCCACATGTATGTATATATATGAATGCATATGTTGGTATATTAGTGCATGAGTGTGTTTTTTGTATATATATATATATATATGTATACTGTAGTCATGCATTACATGATGTCTATGATAATATGTTCAAAACACTGTAAATTGTACAATTTGGATGTATGGCAAGCTCTTATGAAAAACAGTATTTTATAGAAATAGGTGGTGAAGTCCAAATCATTTTTAAAAAAGACAATAGAACTAAAAATGCAATAAATTGACATGAACTGTATAAAGTTTTAAAGATTAAAAGTTAACCCAGACTTATGAAGCCATCTGAGTTAGCTGACTATCTTGCTATTAAGTTCTGCTTTGAAATATTTTAGTTCACAAAAGAAACATAAATATTCGATCTATCTCCCTACCTCTCCCTCTCTCTATCATATATATATATATATATATAATGATTAAAAGTTTCTTGATATTAAACATTTTCAATATTCTGAATGAAGAAACTTAATTTGAATCTAATTTTTTGTTTAATTATCTGAAAAACAATTTTTTAATGGTTAAGTAATTGTTTCTTAGTATATTTTTACAGTTTCTTTTGAATTTGTTTTCATTATTTATCTTTTGCTTTTGTTAGGATTTTTAACAAATTAAAAAATAAGTTGATAAATGAAAAAAGTTTTTTTTTGTTTTTTGTCTTAATTATCTACAGTAGGCTACAAGGTGAACAAGTGTATTAGCAAAGAAAAATGTACTATAACAATAAAAAAGGGCATTTAAATCTTATTCACCAATAGTTTATCTCATAAAAATAAAAGAAAGAGAAGACTAGCAAATTAACTTTCTGCATGTTAGTTGCTAAATTGAATTTACTAGCATTTGAATTTTAGGCCAAAGAAAGAATCATGTTTTTACTCATAATCTTTTCATAGGCTGAGGCTATCAGGTACATTGTTTGTGTGTCTGTCTGGTTTTGTGTTGTTCTGAGAAAGCTATAATAAAAAAGTGTAATAAGGATATATTATTTTTCTTAATAACAATATCATGAAGATTTAGGTAACATGATATTACTTTCAACTTGGTTAGTGGTGTGAATTTAATTAACTTAGTAACTGTCTACCATTAACAACACCAACAAAGCATAGAAATTCTATATTAGTCCAGACTAAAACCACAGTAAGTGTAACCCAAAACCAAACATTTTTATCTTTAATTTTCTGATGTAGGTATCATTGGGGATGAGAAAAATTGTGTAAAGAGCTGAAGCCACTGTGTTTACCAAATACGGGCATTTTTACCAAGTTAAAAGCATGGTAATGGTAAAGACGCATTTGGTCTAGTGTTTATCAACATTAAAAATAGAATCAGTAACCTCAGTTCAAACCCTGGAAAGGGCTGCTTGTATTTTACTTTTCTTTAATATCCTTGAGAAAGGCATGAATCCATCTCTTTTTCCCTCCAGATCTAGGTAAATAACAGAGCAGACTGGACTGTTTAGCTTTGGTACAGTTACCAGTTTAGGAGAAAGAAAACATTGAATTCAAACCAGCTGTATTCAGCCGAAGATTTGACTTGATGTCAGATCTAGCCTGTGGCTATTGAATTTAATAAATATATGCATTAACCAATCTAAAAACTGATAATTTCACATCTTCCATGAACAGTTAAGTGTAGATTGCATTATACATGTAAATAAATGATATTCATGCTTTTTGTATACAAATAAAGAAAGTCACAGTATACATAAAAACATATTCAAGTGTTTGATATGCAAAAACATTCTTAAAATATGTATATATAATATATATATATTCAAGCATTTTATTTGCTAATATTGTGGATTATGTTATATATATATATATATATATATATATATATATATATATATATATATATATATATATATATATATAAATAAAATATATTCATACTTTTGTGATACAATTATGGAAGCTGTACTATATATGAGAATTAAATGTATGTTTATATGTTTATAAACATGAGTTAGAATTACTTGTCAAATCATATTATGAACAAATCCACATGGTATTGAATAATTCCCTTGGAGGTCTATAGCCAAAACAATTTTCTAATCAGATACTTATAACAACACAAAAAAACTCCAGTAACTGGATAGAAGTTGAAATAGTATTAAAAGTTATACAATCATTATATATCAATTATAGCAATTCTCATGAGCATTTATTGAAGCAAAAAGATAATTCAAAACACAGCAACTTTTTAAAAAGACCTTGTTGAGTTCATAACTGAAGTTCTCGATTTTTAACCTAAAATTTGTTTTCATAAGTTTCAGTTATCAACCCGTACATATTGAAAAATCAAGAGGCAATGGATTGTCAGTGATCAAGAATTTTCATGCATTGCTGGCAGAATAAGGCTATTATATATGTTAGCTTGTCATTTATTAGTGAGAAAATTTTTAGATTAGCTCAATGAAATTTATGGTAGAATACAACCAGTGTTGGTGACTCTACTCTCTGAAATCAGAAGTCAATAGAACCCACTCTTTACAACTGATATTTCTAGAATGTTGAAAATTTTACTGCTAAAATGAAGATCCATTAAAATAGAAAGAAGCTAATTCAAAACATGGAAGCTTTACAAAAACCTTTTTGATTTAATGACTGAAATTTGTAATTTTTAACATAAAATTTTGATTTGGTGTGTCAAACTGTATGTATTTAAAAATCAAGAGGAAATGGATTGACAATGATCAAAAACTAGTGCAAGTATTGCTGGCTGAATTATGCTATTATATATTAGCTTGTTATTTACTAAGTTTAGCTAAATTTGGCACAAGGTCAGAAATATGAGGCACTCAATGAGAATCAAGCTCACTAACAATTTTTGGCTAGCCCCAGTTGATAGCCATTATATCACACTAAGTTCCTAAATTATACATATAATAAGTTGTTTGGAAAATAACAGCTGATTTTATTACACATTAAAATGTAAAAATGGCCATTATTTTTCCCACAAACTTAATTGTTTCATTGGAGGTTATTGAAGTTTTATTTTAGATTAGGCTGTCAGAATGTAAATCTTTTTTTTTTTCAAAGTGTTTCAGTGAACAAGTGTAATTTATTTGGCAATATCCATCATTTCCTCATTTGGAGATTTTCATGATATTACAAACACTTTTGTCATGAATTGTAACCAAGTTAAATATACAGTTAATACATTGGGAATCCTCTATGTACCTGTCTCTTTAAAAAAAAAAAGAAATCATGGACTTTTTTCTATGGAACAAGGAATCATCCTATATTAACAAAATCAAATCAAAGTATATGTCTTTCCTTTCTCTTTTGCACAACTCTATCTGAAATAATACTTTGATGCTCAAGGCTCCATCCATAGTGAATGATACATTGTACACCTTTCAACATTGATTGATTGATGATATATCCATTTCAATTATATAAACTAGTCAACTTGCCACATAGTATGATAAACAAAATTTTCTCTTCAATATTCATCAGAGATATCATCAACCTCAATGGATTTAATAGATTTGTGTTAGTTTTCTATAAAATGAGCATATGACTTGTCATTCTGATACTACACAATTTTGTCAAATCAATTTTAAGTAGTTTATATTATATATATAGAATTATTTTAATGCCAAAAAGCACACTGTTGTCTATTCTAAGAAACTGTGAGTAAAGAATTCAACCATAAAATTATAAGAATTCTTATAAAAATGAATATGTGAATATGTAAATAAGGTGTTTATGAAATATGAATGAAAATGAGACATAAAGTGTTTATAGAATATGTCATAAAACATGAAAATAACTTTATAAAAATAGTTTTGCATGTTATACTGTACATGAAATGAAAGATTTAAAAAATATGAACCAATTTTTGGTTAGTATTTATTTCATCTTAATTTTTGTTGCTTTTCATTGAATCTATTCAGAGAGTCTATATTTTTTTATTAGATGAAGCATCGTCAACCAATAACAGTTTGGGATAAATATTTCTTATACTTTATTGCACCTATTCAGACCATCAGTAAATATGTTGATATGTCATATTTTAATTACTTATGTTTTATATACTCTTTATATATTCATTTTTCTAACTACTGAAAAGTCAAAATGTTTCAGTAAAATAACAGATAATCAGCCTGGAAAATCAAATCTGTAAAAGCCAAGTTTAAATTCCTGCTGAGGCTCTTTGCATTAATTTCACGCTAATGCTTTTGAGAAAGGTACGTATATTTACCCAACCCCTCTGTATGAGTGGGATGTGTGACATAAGGTTCATTTTTTAAGCATAGTTTAACATGTTTGAATTCTGAGTTTTCCTTCTCTTAGATTGGTTGTCATACCAAGGTTAAAGAGCTCAGCCTGCCCTCCTATTTATCCACATAACTTTCCTAAGAGTATTAGTGCTCTATGAAATGCAAACAGCCTCATCCAAGATTTTAACTCTGGTTTCTATGTCTATTTCCTACAATGGTGACCATTACACCACAAATGCCTCCTTTATGGGTAAAATACCATGGCAAACCCCAAACTTGGTGGGGAAACTAATCAAAATTTCAAACCATAGATCAGTAATCAAATGTTGATGACCTATAAACATATTTTTCCAAGTTTCCCTCATTCTTTATCTCCAAATTTTGAAATTGACAAGATTTTAAAATTATTTCAAAAGTTTATATGTATATATTTACCCAACCCCTCCACTACAAGTAGGATGTAATGCAAAGTCATTTTTCGAATGGAGTAAAGCTGGTTTGAATTCAGTTTTCTTTCTAGACTGGTTGCCTAACCAAGGTTAAAGAACCCAGTTTGCTCTATTATTTTCCCCTAGCTTGGGGTAAAACAGAGGAATTCATGCCTTGCCCAAGACCATTAGTGCTAGGTAAAACACAATCAGCCTCATTCAGGATTTGAACTCAGGTCTCCAATTCTATTTCCTGTGACAATAACTATTACTCTAAACCTCCAAAATAGCAAGATAAGACCCATTGCTCCTCATATCTTACAAACCTTGAGAAAGATTTGTTGTTGGTGAAACCAAAAGAAAGTACAAGGAAACTACCTTCATTGCCTGGTCAGTCATGTGTAAATTAGATATGAAATATACATGAGTATGTCATGTACATCTGTGAAGAGACAGTACTGAAGAGGCAGCAACTTATGCTAAGATAAAAGAAATACTAGTCAAAAATTAATGATGATTGATCATGCTCCATATTATAAAAAATAAAATCATGTTAGCATCACAACTGATATCATTAGTGTATATCATCGTCAGGGTGTGCTAATAGCACAGATTCCTCTTACTCTTTCTCTACTTCCATCTCTTTTGAACATCATTCTTAGCAAGTACTCTAGATGGCATCCAATGTTCACATAGAATAGGTGAATAAGTTTTTGCTTGTTGGCCAACACTGATGTGTCCATATGTAGTAATCCATAAGAGAATTTCTCTTATGATTTCATTCTTACATCCAGCAGTGCCCAGAATGTCTGGCTTATCTTCCTTGGATAGTTTGTGAGATGCAAGGTATGTAGCTGTACAGCTGCTGTTTTGTCGTACAGCTTCCAGGATTTGTTTAAAATAGCACACAGCATCCTTGTGTTGTTCCCATCTAGCTTTTTCTTCAAGTATTTCACAAAAGTTCAAGAGGTACAACCATACTGTAGTACTGACACAACTACAGCTTAAAAGAATCCTTGTTTTATTTTAACAGGAAGAGCAGATTTCCATATGGTTGTTAACCTGTTAATAGTGGCCCATACTTTGCTTAAGCATGTGGTGACATCACTTTCCATAGATGAGATATTTCTACCAATATATAGGAACTGGTCAACAAATTTCGGAGGCTTACCATTTAATGAGGAGATAGCACCATCTTGATTAAAGCACATGAACTCTGCTTTATTTGAATTCAAATAGAGACCACTGTTTCTTGTTGCCTGCTTCTGGCTATGCAGTAGAGATTCAGCTTGAACTGGGGTATTTGCAATAAGTGCTAGATGATCTAGTGTAAATAAAAACAATAAATATAGTATCAAATAATCAGGTGTGGAAAATTAAGAGTAAGTTTACATGGTTAGATTTGACTTTCTAATTCCAGTACAGCTCTTGTAGGTCAATTAGCAAACCAGCTAAGACAGTTAACCGGGTTTCCCCAGGTAAATGGATGTGAGTTTGAGTTTCACTGAGAACTTATTCTTTATTTCATATGATCACTTTTTACTATTGAAATAAAAAGCAAATAAAATTAAGATGAAAGAAATGCAAATCAAAAATTGATAATCGTGAACAATATAATAAAAAATCAAATCCAAATTAGGAACAAAACTGTTAATCAGATATTGAGAGCATCCAGTTATATTTTTCAATTAGCTTAATCATCATCTCTATTAAAGTTCTTTTTTATTTGCCTTTATTTACAGAGTCTTACTGGAGGCATGTGTGGCATAATAGTTAATATCATTGGAAATGAACTTAAGGACTCAAGTTCAAATCCTAGCTAAGGCAGTTTAGTTTGCTCTGATACCATGGGGAAAGATATGAATCTAGCTCTTCTTCTCCTCACTTATGGGTAAATTGTGGGGCAGACTGAATTTTTTATCTTTTGTAGAGCTGCCTAGAAGGAAAATTCTGAATTCAAACCCACTCTATTGAAAAAAAAAAAAAACTTTGTTGCATCCTGCCAATGGTGGAAAGGTTGGCGAAATACATTCATGAAGAAATCTCTAAAAATTTGCTAGTTCCATTCTCAGTGTATTTGATCATTCTTCTATGTTTTAAATGCTTAAAATTAACTTAAATTTGAATTGAGTGGAATGCATTAAATTTGATTCCATGTGCTGGATTTAAATCTTCAACTTAATTTAATTTTACTGCTGTCATAAACTTGATAACATTATTTTCATTTATAACTAACAAATGAATAAATACTGTATATACTCAATCTTATGCATAGGTTAACTTTTGATTCATAGTCATAAAATCATTTATTTATCAAATTAATTTTGAAGCCAAGGGTTGCTTCTGTGTCCTGAGTATGATACAAAACTGCATCTATTAGTGAGGCTCCAGTTCTAGAGCTCTTGGAAATGAAGAGTTACTCCTTTGTTACCATCATTCCCAGGTCCACTCTGGCTCAGAACAATAATTTCTGTTAGATCCAATCTGACCAGAGGCTGCTCTTAGTCCTTCTCATTATGTTTGAATTTTAGCTTTACAAAATTGATATTCATGTATACAGGACAACTGGTAGTCATTTGGATGACTCTTCCCCTTAAAAATATCAACAAGGGATTTACAAGCATCATCCAACAGTTTTCTCTTTTCTACCTACAAAATCTGCTACATTTTTGGGACCATTTTTAAAAAATTGTTATTGGATTTTCTTGTAAAGTTCAGTTATCATTCAACCAAAATAACAGGCTGCATTTGGCAGATGATTAAGAATAAAGGCAAAGCAACAGCTATGTAGAGTGATTAGAGTATCAAATTATATTTTATCATTCCTATAAATTATGTTTATCTTATGTTATCTTGCTAACAATTGTCTGTTATTTTCTGTTATAATTATGAATCATGATTTTAAAAAATATTTTGTTTAACTGTTTTGGTATCTTCTTTTTAATATGCTGTCCCACAAGCCATATGCAATTCCCATAAATATAGTATTGGCTCTTGATATATAGGTTGATGCCGATATTTTACTGTAAAAAAAAGGTCTCCAAAATTGTACCTACCGACAATTCTTAAATACCTGCATGTATAAGAGAGTACTGAAAAGTTCATGGCCAGACCAAGAAGTAAATACCCTAGAGCCATGAAATATACAGGCTATTTCACATATCAATTCTTGCTGTTCATCACACTTTGTACATCATTTCTCTGGTGTCTTTAATCCTGGCAAAAAAGAAAAGAAATTCCCTTCTTGGTAGGGCTGAGAAAATTTTACTCCCTACAACTCATACAGGAAGAAAAGAGGGAGATGAGTGATGCACTGAAAATTAAGTGGATAAACAGAAATCAAATTCTAGCAGTGACTGTTTATGCTCACTTTGCACTAATATTCATGGAAAAGAATAAATATACATCTCTTTGAATTTGACAAAAATGTATCATTACTGACATGTCACAATGGCTAACAGAAAAAAGAGTAATTAGTAAGTGTTTGGTCAAAACAAGCATCCATGAAGGGTTTTTTTAATCAAAATATGATGAGTTTTGCATAAAACTGACCATTATTTTTGTACCATTAAACCAGTAATTTTTTGTTATAAATGAACCTTATTCATGTGGATGATCAGTCTCTTGCTCTACTACTGAGTAATCAATCCGTATGAGTTACAATTAGATCTTTGCAAAAAGTTGAAGCATATTTTTGTTCATGATAAAGATCTGCTGCTGAAAACCTAGTGAGCATGGTTTCCTTTCTCCAGAAGAAATAGTGTGCTGTCCAAATATTTACTTCATACTCATTCTGATTGGAACAGACGTCTGTTTTATTGAATAATAATATTCTCTTGTAAAAGAGAGTGTTTAATGGTTGTGAAAGATCTGACAGAGCTCTTCAAGAGTTTCATATCAAAAGAAGAGTTGTGTTTACTCAAAATGGTGAACACCTGTTATAGTGGACAAATTTAATTATACTGACATTAATCTATAAATACTGACAAATCAACAGATGGTACCTGACACATGTAGATCAGGCCAGATATGTTTTGAAGATATTCTATCTATAGTTGTTTGAGACTGGCTTAGTAAAAGAAAGAGTGACTCAATTCAAATTAGTATATTGCTCTCCCACTTGGGGTTTGATAATTACTGTAGGTGTAGTTTCTACTCATGAAAAACATTCATGCATATATTTTAATTTTTATGCAATTATTATTTTTAGAAAGTAAACTAAATGATATATTTAAATGTATTCATCCATTAGAATCATTTAGAATATATTTGAATTTCTATGATTATTTGTATTCTTTTAATGATTTATAAATTTTTAAAATTTCATTCTTTTATAAATTTTGTTGTTACTTACTTTGAGTGGCTATAAGTATAGTTTATGTTAGAATAACAACTTCACTTCTGATTAGTATAGAAAAGTATTACAAAATATATATATATATATATATATATATATATATATATATATATATACCATCTTAAAAATATTTAATCACCTGGTAAACAATTATATATAGGACATAAATACAAAATCCCTATATATGTATATTAGTAAACCTTTTTCCAACCAAACATTTTAAAACAAAACACTGAAAATGTTCCAACCAACAACTTCAAAACAAATGCTACAAATTATTAAAATAGTAAAAACTCTACAGTCGACTTAAAACTATTCTACCCCTGATGACGACCAAAAGTATGGTCGAAAGCACTTAGGCAGAAGATATGGGACAGTTCCTTTACCATTTAGATCCCAATGCTAGAAAAATAATAAGGAGTCTTGAAAAAATAGAATTAAAAATAATAGACAATGTTCCATTGTCTTTAACAAAATTTGCTTAAATAATAACTTGCTGCCTAAATATACACACTTCAAAATGTATATATATATATATATATATATATATATATATACATATATATATGTGTGTGTGTGTGTGTGTATTAGAATATTTACAGTTTAGATTGAATTTCTGCTTTCTTCTTTATATAGGTGCATTCTTCTTTCTGTGCTGGTTGTAATGTACAGATGCTATAATGTTAATAAAAACATAACTTTCATTTAACACTTGAATATCCCAGGTCATTGGGTTCATTCACTGTTAGATCTTTTTGACATATGTATTTACCCAACCCCTCCACCATGAGCAGGATGTGACAAGATCAATTTTCAAGCAAAGTAAAGTGGGTTTGAATTTAAAGTTTGCCTTCTCCTGGACTGGTTGCCTAACCAAGGCTAAAGAACCCAGTTAGCCCAACTATTCACCCATAGCTGGAGGGATAACAAATAGATTCATGCCTTTCCCAAGGGCATTAGTGCTATATGAAATGCAAATCAAGGATTTGAACATGGGTTGCTGAGTTGTGATGTATTATCCATATTTACCCAACCCCTCCGATTGGGCAGGATATGACACAAGGTCAATTTTTAAGCGAAGTTTAACAGGTTTGAATTCAGAGTTTTCCTTCTCCTAGACTAGTTACCTCACCAAGGCTGAAGAACCTAGTCTGTCCTACTATTTACCCATAGCTGAAGGGAGAATAATTGGATTCATACCTTTCCCAAGGGTATTAGTGCTGTGTGAAATGCAATGAGTCTTGTCCAGGATTTGAACTCGTGTCACCGTGTCCATTTCCTATGACAATAACCATTACACCATGTGATATATTATAACTTTTTTGTAAACAATTTATTAAAATAAAAGCTTTTGGGAAGTATTGAATTCACCTGATGATGGTTGAAGGGGAAAACTGGTATGCATTGAGAAGTATCAAAATATATTAAATATTCCTGGTTGATTTACCTTTGTTGATTCAATTTGTATTTACACATTGTATTTTATTTATGTGGATTTGGGATTTTTTAAGTCTTTTACTAAAACATTGTTCTTGTTTCTTTTCAAAACTTATTCTTCCAACAAACTAATCTGTTGAGGCTAAAATTGAAATAGTCTAAAAAAATCATTATTATTTTGAAATGTAGTGATTAGAACACTCTTCAACATAACATATTATGTTCCTTTTAGCAGGGTCTAGAAATGCTAATTATATCCTTTGCTGAAGAATAAAACATCTCCTCCATAAAAGGGATTCTTGGCATGGCAACAAACTGAATCTAGTGATGAGGCTCTGAGGAGTGTGGAGTACTTTCCATTGTTATTACATTGCCAGGTACTATTAGGGTCAAATAGATATGTTTGAAAATTATTAGTATTAGATAGGAGTATTTGAAACAATAATTATTAGTATCAAGAATTCTTTCTTGAAGCTATTATTATTTACAAATTATTATTCTTAGTTACTTGACACTATATAATTTTTTGCAATACTTGAAACTATGTAATTATGAATATTGGACAGGCATGCTTGAAACTATATAGTAGTGAGCAAATTATTAATATTAAGAATTGTTATTTGTTGCTGTAATTATTTACAAATGTTTATTATGAGGGTGGGCTGAAAAGTTAATAAGTTGTTAACTTTTTTGATCCATGGTTTAACTGCAGCAACTGGGGCCAAAAATCAAAGACACGAGTCTCGTACTGATGAAGTTGTATATCTTTATTCGCGCACGTGTTCAGTGTAAAAACAAATACATATTCTCCAACTATACATTCTTCAACCATGCAATCTCCAATGTGAAAACTGAAACAAAACAAATGCACTCATAAATGTTCCAAAAAAGGAAACACACCATGAAAGTGATAATTTAAATCGAATCAATTCATCAAGAGAATTCACATGCTTACCTCTTTTTGCCTTGCTAGTGACCCACAAAGAAAAATGTCAGTCTCGTATGCCAGTCAATTTGAAAAAGACCGAATTCGCGCCAGCCGGTGTTCAGGTCGGAAGTTCCTCCCGCACCTTCCACCCAGAAGCGACTGGTGCGGGAGGCAAAGTTCAATCTAAAAAACTATACCGGTTGAAACGCAAACTCTTACATTAATACATGGGATCCAAGCACTGCTATACTGATGATGTGAAATGCAGAGAGTCTCATCCAAGATTTGAACTCATGTTACCATGTCCATTTCCTACAACAGTAACTATTACATCACGAACACTTCCGACATGTATGTGTATGCATATATATATATATATATATATATATAGGCAGCATTTTCTCTTTTAAACATGTTTGATTAAATAGGACAGACATTTTGATTTGTTAAAGTCTGTATGAACTATTGGACTTTTGGAGAGAATGAATTTGGAAAAACCATGAATTTTTCCCGAGTGCTTTCGGCCCTAACAGGAGCTATCTTTTGGAGTGGGGAGATGAATAATGAAATGAAAAACATGACAATGAGTCATACATCTATATAAAGAAGATGGGAAAGAACAAGTGAGAGAGGAATTTACAGATGAAAATAATTTTACAAGAGTTAAGAGGAAGAATTGGTGGGAAATGTGCTATAGACATTTTAGAATGTGTACTCTCTGGTCCAGTCTGACTGAGAGTTGTACTACCTGTTAAGGTCCCATCTATAGGTTAGATAGAACTCTTCAATTTTTTACTTGGGATTATTATCACTAGTAATTTGAAATGATACAGTTGTGTGCAAGTTGTTTGTATTAGATAAGAATACCTGATAAATAGAATTACTTGAAACCATTTAACTGTCTGCAAACAAATTATTAATATTAAATAGAATTATTAGTGTTGGCAATACTTGAAACCATTCAACTGTTTGCAAATAAATGACCTTTAACTCATTTTAAAATAAAGTTACCTACAAACTATTCATTCACAAATAATATATACATATATATATATATATATATATATATATATACCCACACAAAGGATTTGGAATTAAATAGCCACCAAGGGTTGATATACAATTAAACCAAATAACTGAACAGAGTATACTATATAGTTACCACAGAGTAATAGATATTCTGATAAAATTTTCCATGTCTTTGACCATCTTATCATATAGTAACACTTACGACAGTACGCACTCTGCAATATTATTTTAATGTTCAAAGGGAATATGCAATGTATTATCATTATTTTACTCTTTTGAGAGTTTTTCACACCAATGTTAACTGATGGTTTCTTACTGGAGTTTGAGAGACAGCAAGTATCCTCAGGTCTTCAGGACTCCTCTCAGTGTTCTTGTTCTCTTATTTCTAGGTCTTCCAGTCTCTTTAAAATCCTTTTGGGATAGTTCCAAGTGTACCAATTATAGTTGATATCACCATCACGTTCCATAGTTTTTTCAGTTCTCTAGCAAGGTCTTTTGCTTTCTTTCAGTTTTACTCTATGGTCTGCTGGTACAGCAAAGTTCACTATTTGGCAAGTTCTCATTTTTTTGTTGACTATCTCTAGGTTTGGTTTTCTGGTTGGGATTAGGTGATCCATTTGTATCTCAAAATCCCAAAGAAGTTCATGCATTTCATTTTCCAGGACAGATTCCAGGTTGTAAATATACCACTTGTTTGTATGGTCAGATTTCAGTTTCTTGCACAATTCCCAGTGGATCACCTTCCTCTCCCAGTCCTGTCTAGTATTATATTTTTTTTGTACTAATTTGCAGTATTCACTTATTATATGATTGATCATTACATCTCTATCACCCCATAACCTACATTTACTATTTTGTTACATCTTATCTATTTTTGCTTTAACATAGTTTATCCTTATGGCATTGTTTTGTGCTGCTATTAAAACAGATTCATTTTTTCTCTAAAGATTTCTCTTTCTTTGCCATGTCCAAGTTTTGTGTGAGATTTTGCTTGTTTGTTGCTTGAAATGTCCTTACAATTGCTTTTCTGTCCATTTTTGTTTTCTAGATATTGTGTCATTTGTGTTGTTTCTAGTTGCTGTAATTTGTCTTTCTCTGCTCTTTCTTATGCAGTCTTTGTATTGATGCAATCTCAATGCTGGCATGTCCTCTTCCTCCTTTTGTTGACACATATCATCTGTGTATGTCATCTTTTGGATGTAAGGCCTTATGCATTGTGTCATCTCTGGGATGTAAGGCATCATCATTATTATTATTATTATTATTATTATTATTATGATGATGATGATGATATACTTCCTTGAGCATTTCTCCTGTTTACTGTCTTCTCACATCAACCTTGTGTGTGTGTGTGTGTGTGTGTGTGTATAAAAATACTAGGCCATAGAACACATTAAAAGTTTTCTATGGCCCAGTATTATTTTTACATTCTTATGATTTAAGAGAAGGCATAAACCTGAAAATTCATATTTAAAAATGTATAAAAACAAAATGGTTTTACAGTTTGGATCAAATATATCTAGAAAAAACCTAGAAATTCATAAGCTTAACAATACCTTCCATTTTTTATCTTCAAGTAATTAAGAAAAGATAAAAAATAAAAAAAAGACTGCTGGCTTATTTTCAATTCATCTTTTGTTGCTAATAATTCTGACTCAATTCTCAGTGTTTACTAATTAATCTACTCTCAGGTGGTTTGAAGTCTTAATTTATTCTCTCATGTGAAATTAATTTGCTTTCTTCTCACTGACTTTACAGAAATGTGCTTAATTTATCATACCTATCTTTCAACTCAGGATCTTCGAACAAAACCCAACTTTGAGAGTTGAGAATATCTAGATTGGAGGTTGATGAAAATGAGCATTACCCAAGGGCTATACAATCTTCACCTCATAGCTGACAGTTGGGAGGAGAGATGGATTCATGCCTTTTCTGAAGGCATTAGCACAAAGGGAAATGCAAACAGACTCATCCATGATTTATACAAGAGTCGATGATTACAACAACTATGCTAAGTACACCTCCTCAATCCAACATCTTTGCTTTTATTGTGTAATTGCATATGGAGGTGCCCATGGTGTAGTCGTTATCGTCGTAGGAAATGGACACGGCGATACGAGTTCAAATCCTGGACGAGACTGATTGCATTTCACATAGCACTAATACCCTTGGGAAAGGTATGAATCCAATTATTCTCCCTCCAGCTATGGGTAAATAGTAGGACAGACTGATTTCTTCAGCCTTGGTGAGGCAACTAGTCTAGGAGAAGGAAAACTCTGAATTCAAACCTGTTAAACTCCGCTTAAAAATTGACCTTGTGTCATATCCTGCCCGAGCAGGATATGTGTAATTGCATTGGTTTTCATAGGAAATAACAGAATAGATATATTTTATATGACTCATTTTTTTTAACTTAATTTTTGGTCTTCTAAAGAAATACTAAAACTTTTTATTATAATTTCTGAGATGAGGAATTACTGTTGTAATGCACTTGTGTACTTAGACCTGTACCTCTGCTATGGTTACTACTATTGTCACAACCATTCAGACCTAGTACCCTCTAGATCTTTTTAAGTGTCTATTATAGTTGGTGTATTTCAAACTTAGACCATTAGTCGATACACTGTTGTAGATTGTTCTCATTTTGATCGGAAGATACTTTGTATTAAGGAATTCTTCCAGTTAACCTCTCCTTGAAATGATGATTGTCCATCTTTTCTACTTAACCAAGCTATATGACAATTATTCATTATTAGATGGTGCAGTTTTTTAGTTTCAAACCTAAATACTTAATCTTTCTCATCTGCCAAATAGTATTTAACCACTGAGCTAAAATGGCTCAACTAAGAAAATGAAATCTTGGATTTCTCCTAATCAGTATTGATTGATCGTTTTTGACATGTCATCTCTTTCTTGTCGCTAATATTCTTCTTGTCACTGTCAGGCCAGAAGGCAAGACATGGTTTTGTCATTTCCAATGATGTTTTCATCTCTTGAATTTCTACGTTCTTGACAGCATCTTATGCTGGCCATATTCACAACACATCTTATTTTCTTTTTATTCCTTTTGTTATTATTTTCTATTCTAAAAGGAAAAATTTAATGACTGTTATACAATATATAGAAGTAGATTCAGCTTATTTAATAATTAACAGTTTAAATTCTGTCCAGAAAGTATCCAACCATTTTGTAAATCAAAAGAAATAGTTGTGCAGTCTTGCTAAAAATTAACAGTAGTGGGGACCCTACTGTGCATGCATAAACAGTCACTGACTGTGAGTTTACTCAGTGAAACAATATTAGATGGTGTTTACAATGCATTTATAATGACCAAGTGGTAAATTTCTTCACAAGCGCTTTATTTTAAAACTAAACATTATGTCATATAAGTATAACAGTCATACCCGCATTTCTATGTTTGACATCTTGCAACTTCTATCTATTAGAATTAAGATGGAGGAGATTTCAGATCATGGACAAGATTAAGGAGAACTCAACAAAACTGCCAATTGTGATTCTAAAAAAGGACTTTAAAGAGATCTTGGAATAAGTATATGAGAACCAAAAAGGAATGCTTTGAAGGGAAGTAAGATCCATGCTGGTGGCACGACATGATGATGGTGAAGGTGCCATGCCCTAGGATGGATGTTTTATTATTTGTTAACAGAAAATAGCCGGATAAGTTCCTGATGGACCTGGCGTTCACAAAAAACGTCTTTCACTTATTATTTTCATGACAAAAAAAATCTTTTAATAAATGTTGTAGAATTTAAAAAATTAGATTTAATTTTTTAAAACTATAACAGCATATTCAGCCTTGCTGTGTTTCTTAGGGTGAATAATCTTGCCTTTACCCTTGAATGCAAGTCTCTGCCACAAGCCACTTCTGATTTTCACCATAAAGTGTATCAACGGGAAAATAAATATAGTTAACTTATAAAAATTTTTCATTGGATATTGAAATGTATTTATTTATCCAACCTCTCTACCACAGGCAGGATGCACTTCAAGGTAAACTTTTAAGTGGATTACTGCCAGTTTGATTTAAATTTTTCTTCTCCCAGATTGATTGCCTTGCTATGGCAAAAATGCTTTGTCTTCCTTACTATCTACCTATAGCCTGGGGAATAATTAATGAATCCATGTCTTTTGGAAGGGCATTAGCATGAAAGTAAATGTAAATAGCCTTGTCTTGAAATTGAACTCAGATCTTCAGTTCTATTTCCAACAATGATAACCAGCTAAGTGGGCTTAAATTTTAATTAGACTATAAAATTTCTTAAAAGAAATTATTTGATGCATTTAAATCATTTGAATTTGAAAATAAAATATTTTTGTTTCTTCTCTTTTATTTTTGATTGAAAGGAAACATATTAAATAATTTCAAGTTACTTTTAACCTTGCCTTTTTAAAACCTAACCATTCTAGAAAAAAATTGCTCACACACACACACACACACACACACACATATATATATATATATAATACAAGCCATTATTTTAATTGAATAATATTTAGCCTATGTATTATGGTAGATTCTGTACAGCATTAAATAAATATTAGAAAATGAGAAAAAAATCTTACTACTTATTTTTTGTGACCTTATTTTATTCTAATCATCTGATATAATCATATATTATTTTCTGTGTTCCTTTAGTTGAAACAATATACCTGGAATTGAATTATGAGTATTTGGAGAAAAGAAGTAACCTTGAACAAGAATTAGATTTGCTTTTCTTATCCGTGGAGCTCAGTATTATCTGTGCTGCTGTCTTTCACCAATCAACTATTGACAGAACTTCCTGAACATTATATACTTATTGTTTATGTAACCCATGATATCATAGTAGGATTTTTAAAAATATGTCATTTCACTCTTTTGATTATTCATTGGGACTTGTTTTACCATAGAAATTTCATTATAATTATTGATCTCATAATTCAGAACATTGCTCGGCAAATATTTGAAGAATATATAGAAACTAAAAAAAGATAATGTATAGTACAGTTAGTATGTAAATAGATATGGTAAAGATATTATTAATTTTTAAAAAGTATAGCAATTTGCCCTTCCTTGAAGCAAAATGTTTATGTTGCTTTGCATGGTTTTTGTGTAAGTGGCCATTTGCAATATGATGTGTTTGAGTCTATAATATTACTATCACTCAGGAATATGTATAAGTTGTTGTGTACATAAGCAGCAGACAGCAGTCTTGTGGTAATTTACTAAGCTTTTTGCTTAGATGTGGCACAAGGCCATATGAAAGGGGCACCCAATGAGACTCGAACTCACTCGTGTAGGTTTGCTAGTTGAGCTTGCTAACCATTACACCACCACAGGCACCTTGCAGACAGCAGTCTTGTGAGAAACTATTGGAAGCAAACCAGAATGAGAGTGACATTAGATTAGAATGCATAGAATAACCTTTGCAAGTTAGAGTGATTAATTAAACATTGTCATCAAAGAAACCAGACTTTGTTGGGTAGAAGGAACATGAGTTTTGTCTGCCTTTCGAGACTAGATGACACAAGAAACAAATCTTGCAGTATTGTTACACTATTATTTGGCCTAGTAAGTAACATTAGACTTTTGCTGAATCTTTGACAGTTTGATGTTATAAAAAGTATTTATCCACTCCTTTTCAATATTTGGTTTTACAAAAAGTTTACCATTTTAATTCTTATCTATGTTCTGATAAAAAATGTAAACAAAATATTAATTTTGGATGTATACCAAGAGTGTTGAAAAAGCATAAACTGGCCTCCCTCTTAAAGAAGAATTTGTAATAACCCACTTTTAATAATTCAAAATTAGTATCGTTATGTAATTATTATATTATCATATTTATCCAACCCCTCCGCTCGGGCAGGATATAACACAAGGTCAATTTTTTTTTTAAGCGAAGTTTAACAGGTTTGAATTCAGAGTTTTCCTTCTCCTAGACTAGTTGCCTCACCAAGGCTGAAGAACCTAGTCTGCCCTACTATTTACCCATAGCTGGAGGGAGAATAATTGGATTCATACCTTTCCCAAGAGTATTAGTGCTATGTGAAATGCAATCAATCTCATCCAGGATTTGAACTCGTGTCACCGTGTCCATTTCCTGCGATGATAACGACTACACCACGGGCACCTCCAATGTAATTATTATATTATCTTATCAAAGTAGTTAGTTACAGATGTTAATCATGGTATGAAGGAATAAAAATCACTGCAGTAACATTACTTGGAGAGTAGAATTCCTCTTAGACTTTTAAAGTAGATTAGTTATCTATATAATCTTTGATGTCACAGGTAGGATTACTGAAACAAATAGATTAAAATTTTGAGTTCCTCTTATAATTCCTTAACAGAATAATCTAGTGGAAGGAGGAAAATGAAACAATAACACCAATGCTCTGTTGGTAGAGCTTAGAATATGCTAACTGTATCTCCTTAGGAGGGGAAGACTCCCTAAAAAGGGATGTCGTGAGTATAACACTAAACTACATCTGATGATGAGGCTCCAGTGCTGGAGATCTGGAGATTGTGGAGTACTAATTTATTGCCATTACTCCCAGGTCCACTCTGACACAGAGTGGTAGTACCGATTAGAGTCCTATCTATAGGTTAAATAGATCTGTTCAATTATTTTTAGTTACTTGGAACCATACAAGTTTGTAGAAATTATTTGTATTTGATAGGAATACTTGATATCACATAATTGTGTGCAAAGAAAACAAAGCAAGAACTACACAAAAAATGTAAATATGACTATATAATAAATGTGATTCCCTAACCTCTTGGTATAAAATAACTCTAGACATGTTGATGGGCTATTGAAATCAATCAACAATAACACCAGTTGAATTTTAATATTGCCATTGAATTCTAGATACATAGGCTAAGTTTGGGTATTCAAAAAAATTCATCATTATTTCACTCTGTCCACATTTAGAGTTAATCATTTTCTGCAATAATAAACTGAATCCTTCTGGTAATAAAGAAAAAATAATCCATTATGAAACATGAATTTTGTCTCAAAATGTTTTTTAGTAAGTTTAATTTTTCTGTCTATATTTCCTATATTGAAAATAAGAAAAAAGTGATTGTCAATCATCAGAAATTAATAAAAGTGTTAATGACAAAATAAAGCTATTATCTAAATAAAGCTAAACTGTCAGATAGATCTCTTCCATCATAAATCTCTTTAACTATTACAAGTAGCTGACACATCCCTATCAACTTTGCTATTCATATTAGTTTTACCTCATTAATACATCCCACTATATTTATGCTTCTGAAATTTTGAGCCTTTTTATCATGTTTATTGTCTGAACACTTATTGATTTTCACATGGTTTAGTTCAGATTGGCACAAAGCCAGACTGGGTGAAAGTGAAAGTCAAAAGATTGCATTGCATGATACATTCAGTCTTGCATTTACCCTCTATTTATTATTTCTAGTTGAACATTATTCAATCAAAACAGATATTATTTGGCATCATTTATTAACAAATACTACAGCATTGAAAATCATTAACCTAAAACAAAATTGCTTAAATAATATTGGGATCCACATATTTTGGGACTGCAAACATATTCATGATTTTAGTTCAAGTTTTTCAATGCTTTAAAGTTTGGTCATATCTAATATCTAATGATATCCAACAGACACAAGATCAGTTTTTAAGCAGAGTACAACTGGTTTAAATCTAGAGTTTTCCTTCTAGATTGTTTGTTAAAGAGTTTAGTATGTTTTATGGTTTACCCATAGCTGGAAGAGGATAGATTAACTCATACCTTTCCAAAGGGTATTAGCATAAAGTGAAATGTAAACAGCTTGGTTCAGTATTTGAACTTGGGTCACTGTGTCCATTTCCTATGATGATAGCTGGACTTGAACCCTAATCTACAGCACTGATGGGGAATATTTTTTGTGTTCTGCTGCATTTTGGTAGTAATGTAGTAGTTTCCTCCACCCCCAATGAACCTGGCACCCAGTCTGTGTGACTGATGATTTAGCAATTCCTTCTTTGGCTCAAAAATACCATTTCATATTTTCCTGATTTGAAACCAAAACTGCTTGAACTTAGAAAAAAATGAATTAAAACATTTTTGTTTAAATATAAATAAATTAGACATGTAATACAATCAGATTTTTGTTTATCTACATGATGAATTTATTGAGAATAAAAAGGCTGTATGGCATGGAAGAATAGAGATATGTGTAACTTAATAAATGGACTTGGCTTGCTGAGTTCAAATCCTGGATAAGGCTGTTTGTTTGGGGAAATATATTAATCTCTCTTTACTCTCTCAAGCTATGGGTAAATAGTAGGTTAGATGGAGCTCTCTTGCTCTCTATGTAGATAAACCAGTTTAGAAGAAAGAAAAACTCTGAATTGAAAACTCATGAGAGTGGGGCAAGCAATTTTACCCATAAAAACCTATTTGTTACTGAAACCATAGCATTATCACTGATGTGGAGTGTGGGTGTAGCCCTATGTTCTACTTGGATTCAACAGGATTTATGTTATGGCAGAAGATATTCAGAATTGAATAGTTGCTTTGAAATGTATCTAAAATGTAAAAGTAAAGTTGGCAACCTTAGTCAAGGCTGACCCGCAGGCTCCTTTTTCAATAGCTATTACACCAAAGTGTAGAGGAGGGCACCACTTCTTTCCCTGGGTTGTTCCACTTTCCCCTTGAACCTAACCTTATAATGCTGAGTACTAAGCAAAGTGGTATCAAGTAGCATTTTTTGAGTCTTTGGTATGACTCAACCTGGGATTGAACACTAGTCTCCCAGACCATTGGCGAATACTCTACTTATTAGGCCAAAGTAGTAGATTGAATTTAGCAGTTATGTAAGATTGGTCTATCAAATATGTTAAAAAGCTTTATATCTTTTATTTATTCATTGATGAAGCATTGTCAACCATTACTATCATTATTATTATTATTAATTTTTTACTTTTCTTTTTCACCTGTAATTTCTAAATACTTTTTATCAAAACTCATTTGGATCATGATTCTATAACAGAGAGGAATGGTGTTGATTGGAAATGATAAAGTATAGGCACTCAGTGAGATTCAAGCTCACATCACCTTTGTTTTGGTGAAGCCCAGTTAATTTCAAATGTTACCAAAAGTTTATCATTTCCAGTTCAAGTTGCTATTCCTTGCTCACTGCTAAAAATTGAAGATGAAAAAAATTGCTTGATACAAGGCAATAAGTATAGGGCATTCAATGAGATTTGGACTCACTAAAGGCGGTCTGCTTGCTAATGATTACATCATGTGAGGTATCCAAAATTATACAAATGATCTGGTACTAACCACAACAGTGAAAAGATAATCATTAAATAAAAATTGATACCAGTAAAAGAAAATACTACAAATCTTGTTCCTACTGCTGCTGCTGCTCCTCCTCCTCTTTGTGTACTAGAACTACTACTAACTAAAATAATAATAATAATCATAATAGTTGGAGATAAATAATCAAAACAATCCAAACTACAGATAAGCTAGGATACTAGGAAGAGTTCTGGGGTCATGAGGAGACTTGTTGTCACTCAGACTTCTGTGAAAAACGACAAGTTAAAATTTGTGTGAAAAACATGCAAGGAAGAAAATAATAATAAATATCTGTCAAAATAAAATTGTTCATTGAATGTAATTTCTAAATCTATTTTCATCAAAGTAATAACTGAATCAACTTGTATAAAATTGTATGATTGATTTGAAATTAATAATTATTTTCATTCTGACCAACTTATGTAATGTTAAACATTTTGACTACTTCTTCTGACTCATGAAAGTGATAATATGTTTCTCTATCATTCACAAAATAATTGATTTAATTTTGACAAAAAAAAAAGACAAAACAAAAACACATCAGCTGCTTTTCCCAGTGTACAATAAAGTTGATGAGAATTTCTCAAAGAAAGTAAACAATTTTTGTTGATGTGATTGTTTTCTTGGAAATCTCTTTCTCTTGTTTTTTTTATAAATTTTTACTGATTGTAATGAATTTTCATTTCATTACATCAAAAGAACTAACACAAAAGCAACTTGTGCATGTATTGTGATTGAGTAAATTAACTAAAATGAAAATATTCTAAAAATAACGGGAAATTTCAAACATTATAAATGTCAAGAAAACCAGCAATTCTATTGCAGTAAAATCATAATTTTTTTTAGTTATGAAGGCAACAAGAGCCATGTTTAGAGTCTGCAGTAGGTTTCTCTGATTTAAAATATGATATACTGAATATTTCTAATTATGACAAAATCTCTTAATTCAAAATTTACCTTTTGTATTTAACCCATTTTAACTATTAAAAACCTAAAAAAATCAAGATATTCATTTAATTCCTAACAGTTTTTTGAAGTTCTAAGAAAATCTGTTAAGTTTTAATTTCAGGAATTATTCTATTCAAATGAATGTGAACTTCCCTGTTTTTGAGAGAGATATGTAATCTTATAGAATGTAACATACACCATTAGATCTGCTCTGATCTCTTTCATTCAGGCTTCTTACCTTTAGATTCAGAGGATACAGGTGGTCTAGATAGATCAAACTCTGTATTCCAAAACATCTATAAGTGTTGAACCCTATACAAATCTGACCACTTCAGTATGTAATAACACATCACTCAATAAGTCCTGGATTTGACATATAGATAGCGCTACTAATAAAAAATTCTTATGATTTTTATAAAGTACTAACCTTAATATGGAACATGTCAAAATTTGAGCCAAATCAGATAATTAGTTTACAAATTACAGTTATTTAAGTGAAGCTACTGTTGCAAATTTTCAAAACAGTGGAAAAATCTGAATTTCATGTGTTGATAAAGCATTGCTTTCTGATGGGAAAAAATACTGTTCAAGCAAAGCAATGGCTTGATAAGTGTTATTCAGACTCTGCTCTGTTGGAAACAATCGTTAAGAGGTGGTTTGCTGACCTTAGACATGGTCGTATGGACATAAATGATGCTGAACACTCAGGTCGCCCAAATTCAGCAGTTGTCCTGGAAAATACCAAAAAACTCCACAAACTCGTTTGGTCGATCATAAATTGAAGTTGTTTGAGATAGCAGAAAAGTTGAAGATATCAGAAGTCAGTGTATTCACCATTTTGCATGAACATTTGTCAATGAGAAAACTGTGTTCAAAGTGGGTGTCGCATTTGCTCGCAATCGATCAAAAACAATGATGCGTCAACGATTCAGAGCATTGTTTGCAACTGTTTCAACTCAACAAAAAGAAGTTTTTGCATAAATATGTGACAATGGATGAAACATGAATCAACCACTTCACTCAGGAGTCAAACTGGCAGTCAGCTGAGTGAACATCAGCAGGTAAAAGCCATCCAAAGTGACCAAAGACGCAAACATCAGCAGGCAAGGTTTTGGCCTCCGTATTTTGAGATGGGCAAGGTATTTTGTTCATCAATTATCTTGCAAAAGGAAGAACCATCAATAGCGAATATTATATAGCATTGTTGGTGCGTTTGAAGGAAGAAATTGCCAAAAAAAAGCCGCAAATGAAGAAGAAAAAGTGCTCTTTCACCAAGACAATGTACCATGTCACAAGTCGATCGCAGTGATGGCAAAACTGCATGAATTGCACTTCAGATTGCTTCTGTGCTGACCCTGTTCTCCAGACTTGGCCCCAGGCAACTACTGGCTGTTTGCAGACCTCAAAAGAATGCTCCAGGGAAAGAGATTTGGCTCCAATGAAGAAGTGATATAGAAAACTGAGACATATTTTGAAACCAAAGATAAATCATTCTACAAAAAAGGCATCAAATTGTTAGAGAAGCGTTGGAATTAGTGAATCCCTTTAGAAGGAGACTATATTGATGAATAAAGCCAAATTTTACCTAAAATTTGTTGTTTTATTAGTTAGGCCTGGGACTTACTGGGTGATGTGTTACACACACACACACAAACTCACATAATATAGTGATATTGCTCTTTATTTTCATGCATTAAGCATTATGAATATTTTATTAATTAAAAACACCTCAAGCGTTAAGTTTTAATCATAATTGCATATATAATATGTGTATGTACAAAGAAAAACAATGCTTGACAATAACTATTGATTAATAAGTTCATGACCCATCTCTTGGTGGACCTACTTGCACCTCAGGCAACACCTCCCTTTTGAGTCAGGGTCAAAAACAAATCTGAGGGTCCCAAAAATGGAGACAGGCAATTTTTATCCCTGCTCTGATATACATGGGATTTCCTACAAAAAATTAGACCTTCAGCCATATCTCACCCACTTTGGAGTATTAGAAAATAACATTACATTCATTTTTTTTTATTAGATTAAGTAGTATCAACACTTATAATTAGTTTTTGAATATTTTCTTTTTTCTTTACTTGGTTTTTACTATAACTGTTTTCAGGCTGTCAATCTACAGAAAAGTAAAAAATATGGATCAGAATTAAAAGATAAGTTCTTGGTGAGACTCTAACTCATTTCCATCTTGCCTTAAGGAAGCCTGGTTATGCACACAAATTGCTCTTACTGAGTTATAAAACTTTATTGTTTGGCAGAAGACCAAAGTAATCAGGTATAAAAAAAAAGATATTAATTTTAGAAAAAAAAAATGAATACACAATATATAAATTTTCAAAAAAAAAAGAAAAAATTCTGTTAAATAATTTTTGCCATAATTATAGAAAACTAAAGAAATGCTACATGCAATTTTGATCAAATTCTGAAAGCAACACCCCATAAAACTGCAACTGTATGGTAACTTACCTCCCATCTCAAAAGACATCCAAGTAAGACTAACAAGACTTGTAAAGCACTGCTCAATTCATAAGTGATGTTCTTCTCTGCAGCTTTACATATGGACTCATTATTGTTGGCTGACCAACCAGAACTTACATTAACTTTGTGTAGAAACTGGATGTAATTTGGAGGACTTTCTAGGAACAATTGATAATAGGGAGAGATTGAAAGAGAGAGCCAGGGAAATCTGTGCAGTCAGGATAATTTGATGATGATGATGATGATGAAAAGTCTTAGAAAGTAAATAAAATTTGGTGTTGTATTCCATTTCAAAATGCCTTTAAAACAGTTTTTTGTCCTGTTTTGTAAAATAGACAGACTTTTGTTTGAGTTGAAACTCTTATTTTGGGAAGTGAACATAATTTATTACACATCTCAAAAAATTGGATATGGTAAAAATTAAGAAAAGATTTTTCACAATATTTAGAAACGATCTGATAAAATGTTTATTGGCATACAACACACATGTATGTGATGTGTATTGTCTTTGAAGACAGACATGTTACAGAAAATACACATTCGCACCTTTCTTTATAGTTTAATTCTATTTAACAAATTAATGCATGAGTAGTTTTTTATCTGTTGTCTAAATTTCTGAGATGAAGCTTGTTGATTTTTATCATTAAGGGTTTTCAGACTATTGTCTTCATCTTTATTGATATTTCCACAACATTTCGGCCAATATGTCCTCCGGCCTTCTTCAGGTGTTTGTCAAACTCGGGAACCTTCACGGAACTTAAAACTACATCCTTTATTATATCCACGGGGGTCACCTGTTCTGATTCCATTAACCATTAAGTATTCCTTTATTGTTACTCGCCTGCAGTCAGGATTGACCCTGCAACCTCCAGATGATTGTCTCCTTAGAAGCTTAGGGAACCAATGCCTATAACCATTATGCCATGTGTCCTGCTGGACAATTCAGAGTGAATTTTTTGGACTTATAAACTTAACATTCTTACTTGAATAGAATTACTATTATTATGTATAATTTTTTACCTGTGCTCATATTCAGATTTTTTTTTTTTCATCTAGCCTTCTTAATTATCGGTTCCCATATTTTATTCATCTCTATACTTGGTCTACTCTGCAGGTCATTGTAGCCCAACATATGTGCTGATTTCTTAAGGCATCTAATCCTCCAATGTTCAGCCCTATCAATTATTTCAACTTTATCCCATATGGGCAGATGGTTACCCTTTTCCTTCCATATATGGTCCGCCATACCCGACTTTTCAATCTCACCTCCTACAACTGCCTTCTGATGTTCTTCTAGCCTTACTTTTAGTGGGCGATCTGTCTCACCTTTGTATATTTTACCACAACTGCAAGGGATGGAGTAAACACAGTTCTTGGTCATGTTTTTTTTATGGTAACTTCTAAAGGTAACTTTACAAAAGTACAGGTGGTATTATATAAAGAGCTAAATATCTGCCCATCTTGCTGGTGGAGCCAACTATACCCCAACTATATCCACCTAACAAGAGATAAAACTTCTCCAAATAGAGTGTCTTGGGTATGTCAATATACTATGTCTGGTGGTGAGGCCAAAATTAACCCTTCATTGCCATTACTTCCAGATTCACTCTGACCTAAACTGGTTGGACCTGTTAGGGTTATGTCTATGGGTCAAAAATATCTGTTTGAAAATTCAATATTAAAAATTAAATAGAAATACTTGAAACTACATAAATATGTGGAAATGAATTATCATCATTTTACTTCTTGTGACAAAAAATATATATGGTATAATACAAAATGTAATAAAAAAGTATTATGACAAAATCTTTACATTTTTTTTTATTTTTAAAATTAAAATGAAAATATCTGTATAGGTAAGCAATGAATATAATAAAAGTTATCAATATGAGTCAAGTTAATTAATAAAGAAATATTTATGAAGCCAATCTGATTACTTTTGAACAAAAAGTTTTCAAGGAAACACATGATGGTGTATATACAGCACCTTCAATCTCACAAGACTCTAAATGACGTTTTCTTCCTTCCTAAACTGAAAATTCATCTTAAGGGTAAGATTTGAGAACATGGATGATATTAAAAAAAATATGACAGTGCAGTCTTACATCATATGAAAAGAGGTGTTTCAGAATTACCTCAAAACTTGGTGCATTAAGTGTATTTAATGCCAAGGGGACAATTTTGAAGAAATCAATCTTTAATTCATTGTTCATTTCTGTCAATACCATTAATGTATCTATACTTTTTGAAAACATTTTGCAGATCCCAGGTAACAATGGACATGTTAAGGTAACTGCTGTACTTCTCTTGAAATTACTGCTTTTTTCCCTAACTTCTTTTGATGACTAGTTATGACTCTATAGTAGAAATTCTGTATTTTTTAAAATAAGACATGACATTTGTTGATGCAAAATTTGGCATATAGGTGGTGCTACCCCAAAATTCTAGGAACTTGTCACAAAATCGCTTCCTCAAAGAAAAAAACTTGATAGAAAATAAATTTCTTTATTTCCTAATGATTTTCAGAGATGAGTAAAATATTTGAGACATAGTAAGCATTTAGCAATTTGATAAATAGACTGATTAGTCAAGCTCTTCTAAATTCTCATAACTTCTATATTTTTATAGAATCCTGCTTTAATTTCAATTTGCATATCAAACTATATATCTTGATACCATTCTTTTTTAATTCTTAGTAGGCATTATCATTGTTATAATTACAGCTAAAATATGTTGTGATAAAAAATAGGAGTAAAATTTAAAATATAGCAGAGAATATATATATATATATATATATATATATATATATATATATATATATATATATAGATAGATAGATAGATAGATATAGATATTGCTTTATCTAAAAATAAAAGATACTATTATAACTACTTGTGTAAAAGCGATTGCTACAAATATGGTGTAGAGATAAATCAATAAACAGAATAAGAGATTATTTGAGCTTCTGCAAACCAATGACTCTTCACTGCACAGTTGGTTGAGCAGCAGATGTGTTTAACCAGGATTCTTCAAAGCAAAGGAATGTGAATTCAAGTCTCACTGAGACTTTATTGGTTTCATTCTGCACTGAAGAATATTTTATTTTCAAATTGTCACAAAATTAATACTGAATAAAAATTTTCCGCATTAAAAAATACAATTATAAATTATTAATTCTTGTTTTTAAATCTTTTATCCTACATTTTATTGGTTTTTCAAAATACTTAATCTTTTGAACCTGTAAGCCCAATATTTTGAGTTGAGCACTTTTTTATTATACACTGTAGGCCCAATAGTTCAAGCCTATGAAGATCATGTTTACTACTAATAATGAAATGCATAATATTGCAATCATTCATTATTTAGCTTAAAACAAAGACATGAATTCTGGACTGAAATTGAAATGTATTTTGTGTTTAACTTTCCTTCTTCTTGAGAATTTTGTGTACTCAGATACAGGTTATCTGAAGACCAATTGAATTCAAAAAGTTAATTTCAGATTAAGATTTCTACTAATTATCCATCTTTTGAAAATATCCTCCATTTTCTGCAAAATATTATTTTCTTAGAATAACTAAAATCAATATATTTGTCAAAAACTATTTCTATCAATGACACAGAACATACCTCAGTAGTAAAGAATTCTAAATGTCCTAATTAAATGCCTGTTTGGAGAGACTGTGTCAAGGTCACTTGAAATAAATAACTGATTTTTCAACTAGCACAAAAATACCTTCCCTAGTCTTTCACATAAAATTAGCAATACCCCAAGGGCATAAATGATAACATCTTTGGTAGGACACCACAATATGTAAATAAATTATTTATTTGTGCATTTAAAGAAGCAATCAGCTTTTTTTATTCATTTTTTTATTATCAGATTTTTATAAACTGTTATGGATGCCTTGTGTGTAGTAATGGTTTGCAAGCTAGGTGAGTAGAACATTTCTAATGTTAGATTTTCTCTGGGAGTTCCATACTTCTGGTCCGATAATAATCTTGATAAATGATTACACTAAAATGTCAATGTTTTTCTGAGTAGAAAAAAATATTGAATAATACAGAAATAAGAAGTTTCTACAGGAAAGAAAATAATTCTATATTTTAATTCATTTAGCAGATAAGAATTTAAAAAATCCATTTGGTAAGTTCACTTTCTTTCTAATTTGCCATTAATTAATTTTCATTTTTTCATAGCTATACCTCATCATTTTGTTATTAACATTGACTACCATTGGTGAATCAGATAATCATTTTCTACCAATTATAGTATTCCTTTGACAAAATCAAAGTCAAGATGGAATGTGGTTGATGGAATAGAAATGATCACAATGAAGATTGTTTCCATGACTTTTTTCACATGAAACCTTGTCAAAAATATAAAATTGGAATTCTGTTCCTAATAGTATTTATAGAAATACCATTGTTTTCCATTTCACTTTCTATATAAATGTTTAACTTTCTCCTAAATACAATAGTTGCAGGATATCTTTTTTGTTTTATTTTGGTATAGAGGATTGATATACGATAGCAGTAAATTAATGAAAATGAATTAAATTCTTTTGCTTAAAGTATGAATCCACACTGCCAATCAGTTCATTGCTTTTGTACATTTATTGATAAAAGAAAAGCAAATAAAATGGCTGGGAAAAGATTTATTAAGCTTTGTTGGTTGGTTTGTTGGGTTTTATGACATATCAACCTTTGTAGGTTATTTAATGCCAAATCCATTTTTATGTAAATAATCTGTTCTATTTAAAACAATTCAGTTTAGCATAAGTACACAGTTTAATTGTCAAAAACAGTTCCATATCAAACTATTCAAGCAGTTATATGTAACAATTCAGTTAAGTGTAAATACAGTTTTAATGTCAAAAAACAGTTCTATTTGAAATAATTCAGTTTAGCATAAGCACGCAGTTTAAATGTAAGTACGGTTTAATTGTTAAAAACATTTCTATTTCAAGCTATTCAGTTTAATCAAACAATTCATTTTAGCATAAGTTAGTTCTATTTAACCTATAGATAGGACCCTTATCAGGTGCTACCACTCTGGGCCAGAGTGGACCTAGGAGCAATGGTAATAAAGGGGTACTCTGCATTCCCCAAAGCTCCAGCATTGCTGGAACCTCACCATCAGATTGTTTAGTGTCATATCCAGGACACTCATTGAGGGGGGTCTTACCCCTGTGCAAAGGTGCAGTCAGTGTATTCCACACACACACGCTCCAGCCAACTGGGCAATTTATTAAGCTGGTTGAGATAATGAACAGTATATTTTTCATATCAAGAATTTAAAAAATACATAAAACTGAAAATTAATTACCACTGAGGCTAAAATGAATAAAAAGTATGGAAGGAAAGAAAGGAAAATCTTCTTAAAAATGAGAAAAGTGAAACAACAAAAAAACCATATTTTGATTCTACATCAATGAAATATAATTAAAGAAAATCTTATATCTAAACTCAATTCTAACTTGATTCCAAATAAATTCAAACTCTCTTTTAATTTGATTCTAAGTTAGTTTTTTCTCTAACTCTATACTAATTTTATTGTAGCTTTATCCTATTATTTTATACTGCAAATAGTGAATGGAAGTTTTATCATTTTTCTCTTTTAACTTTTTACTGAGCATGTACTTTGAACTTAGTAACATTTTGTACAAACAACCAGAGAATATATTCTAATCTTGCTGATCTTCTCATTGATACTAATAACTTTAAGCTTTAAAACTGAACCCCTAGTTCTATTGTACTGATATGTTCAAGTTGAGGAGATGAAAAAGAAAAACAATTCTCTGCAAATTCTAAAAATCAGATACAGCATATGCCTGAGGAGGGAAGGAGTCAAAATATTATTATGTTAAAATCAATAAAGATAAAAACAATAGACTGAATGATATATGGAATAACTTATAACATAAGTTTCCATTAGATCAGATGTAGCTCACACCTGTTTAGCTATCCATCTTATTATATTGTTTCTGAATCAATATTGTAAAAAGGAACAGATGAAGTTGCTTGTATATTGCTTGCTAACATGGGGGGAAAATCCCAGCTAGAATCTATCAGAAGTCATATATGTCACAAAGTCTCTTGCATATAATACAAGAACTGAATCCTGAAATCCAGAATCTAATGCATATCTCTTGATCTTTCTTCTTTCTAGGATCAAAGGTTTCTGCTTCCTTTTGCCTTACTCTCTGCCATTAGCTAGGCTTCCCGTTGAAAGCCTTTCACTTGCCAAATATAAGATGAAAGGCAATAAACTATGATAGCCATCTTTCTTTTTGATGGCAAAGAAATGGAATAGAGTTTGCATACACATTATGAATAAAGATATATTGACACTGATGACAGTACAAACTTATTTTAAATTTCAGCACTGCTCTTGCAATATATATATATATATATATATATATATATATATATATATATATATATATATATATATATATAAAGTACACTCTTACTGATTTTTATAAAATGTTAATTTTTAATTTTCTTCTAAAGATACTGTGATTTTATCATTTCTAATGAAACATTATACAATCAAAATGGATATTGTTTGGCATTATTGATAAATACCACAGCATTGAAGCTCATGAAACTGCATGAATAATATGGGAGTGGACATATTTTTGGACAACAAATTTCAGCGCTGTAGATTGGTAATAATCAATACTGGATTTTATCCATTTTGAATGCATAACATGTCAGTAGATATGATTATATCCAGATATTTTTGTTTAAGAAGAAAATGAACACTTCCTTAAAACATTGTTAGAGGTGTATTTATAAGCAATACGGAGATTTCACTTTCTCTTTTGAAGTAATACATTAGAAGAATATAATGGAAACTAAGTGTGAAAACAAATATGCATTTTTTTAATGTTTAAATTCCATTAACTTTTGGGTAACACTTTCTTTTGTGTGTGTGTGTGTGTGTGTGTGTGTGTGTGTGTGATATAAGTATTTGTATGGGCATATGTATTAACCCTACCCTTCCATCACTGCAGAATGTGATATATGGTCAGTTTGTAAACAAAGTAAAGCTGGTTTGAAATCAAAACTTTCCTTCTAGACTAGTTACTTTACCTAGGCTAAAGAACCCTGTCTAATCCAACTATTTTCCCATAACTGGGTAAGAACTGATGGGTTCATGCCTTTCCCTAGGACATTAGCATAAAGTGAAATGCAAACAGTCTTATCCAGGTTTTGAACTTGAGTCACCTATTCCATTTCCTATGATGATAACCATATTTACCCAACCACTCTGCTCGGGCAGGATATGACACAAGATCAATTTTTAAGCGGAGTTTAACAGGTTTGAATTCAGAGTTTTCCCTCTCCTAGACTAGTTGCCTTACCAAGGCTGAAGAACCTAGTCTGCCCTACTATTTACCCATAGCTGGAGGGAGAATAATTGGATTCATACCGTTCCCAAGGGTATTAGTGCTATGTGAAATGCAATCAGTCTCGTCCAGGATTTGAACTCGTGTCACTGTGTCCATGATGATAACTGTTATATACATGCATATGATATGCATGTATATGACTGAGACAGCTATAGCTGTTATTCATATATATATATATAGAGAGAGAGACAGACAGACAGATAGACAGAAAGACAGAAAGCAATGGAAATAGCATGACTGTTGCTGTTTAAAGACATACTTCTCACCTGTTTACGCCAACTAGTGCTTGTGTAGCGGCAATTTTATATCTACATCATTCTGATTTAACCTCTGAGTGTCTTTCTGTATATATATATATATATATATATATATATATATATATATATATATAGCATATAAAAGAAAAACCTTTAAAAATCACTCATATTTTTTGTAATAATATTTATTTCAGCAGACCCTATATTTTTAAAAGATATTAGATCTGCATCTTCAGTCAAAGAAATAATGAAAAATTTCTAATGAAGATTTTGAAAAACCCACAAAATTTGGGTCACCCTATCTCTCAAATCTAAATTTCATTTACTTTTTTATTTTTTTAATTAAGTAAAGATCATACCATTTGTTTTTCCTATCTGGTTGACAAATGACATTCAACCCCTGCATCAAAATGTATCAATTTTTTAATTCTCTTTCCTTTCCACTTATGTAATGGCAAACAAACTTTTAAACCCAATGCAGGAGATAAGTAAAAAATATAAAATAAAGGAATAAATTGATTTAGAGAGAGAAAATTATCTACTATAAACAACTTACATGGGAATTAATAACCTTTTAACAAATATAAAATTATATTATAAAATCTTATATCGTATATTAATGCTATTTCATCAAAAAACCTACGAAAATTGTCATTTTAATACTATTCAATATGGTTGGTTGCATTAGAAATAGAAATAAAAAATTATTCCATTTACTGTTAAGACATTATCTAAAATTATAAATTTATATATTCTCAAGTTTACAATTGTATCATAGACATTATCATTACTGATATATATATATATATATATATATATATATATATATATATATATATATATATAACCTTACAGTTCAACCCAACAATGTGTGAAATAGTTGGGTAGATAGGACTCTGTAGTTTTGATTGGGTGACCAGTCTAAAAGAAAGGAAAAACTCTGAATTCAAAACGCAACAGATCTTGGGAAGTGAACCCTGATAACACATCCTACTATTCTATCGGGTAGCAGTAGCTCTGAAGGCAGATGTCAACAGCAGAGCCCTGCTGCTCAAGTTAGCAGTTGCATAGTGTGAAGGAAAACTCTTTATTCTGCAGTGTTTGTGATTACTGGTTATATTGCCTCAGCTAATCATTGGAGTGTAATCACAATGATTCAGAGTGACTATAACCATTGGGGAAGGTATGAACCTTTTTATTTCCCCAGCTATGGTTTGAATAGTACCACAACTGTTTTTCTTCAAGAATGGTTTTGGCATTAAATAACCCATGGAGACTGATATGTCATTAATCAAAGAAACCAAACCTATACAAAACTATGGTATTTAAAAATTCTATTTGGATGAATGAATTTGTTTTCTATACCCATGGCATGAAAAGGTTTGTGTATGTGTGTTATAGATAATATAAATGGTATTAAAGAAAAACATTTAAATTTTTATAAACAGATTATGAGGAAATTACATGTGTACCCTTATCTCAAGAATTTATAATCCTAGAAACTTAGTTATTTTCAGCTTTTATAGTCTTCTTGTTGGCTAATATTTCTAGGGCAATCCTATAGACAATTAATAAATGAAATCTGATGTCAGGAAAATTTAGTAGGATTAAAGTGCGAGTGAAGACTTATGCCTCTCTGTTGTGGATTCTCACAAGGTAAATGCTATACAACTATCTCATAGCAATTTCAAGTGCTGTTAACCATGATGCAGAGCCTTATCAAGATTTGTATGAAGTTCAAAACAATAAAAATGTTAAATGATGTGACTGGAAAACAATAGCGTTTCCTTACTTGGCAAAAGAAGTACTACATGAGATTTTCATCAATCAGAGACTAAATAAACGCGAGCTCCATATTTGCAGACTAAAAAGGATTCTATCGCTCAAATCAAAACATGCTAAAGCTGGTAGAGCCTTCATTAAAGTACATTTTTATGAAGATGATAGTTTTTAGTCATCATTTCTGAGATCAGATAAAAGAAAAATAGTTTAGGGGCATAAGAGTGTTGTATTTGTTTTTTAAAAAGAAAGTAAAAACCTTCGACTCAAAGGACATTGTACTCTCAGTCAACGGATTGGATTATATCATTCTGAGGGTGCTTTTTTAGTTAATAGATTTGAAAACTGGGTAAAAGTGGATGGCACAATGAAAAAGAGAAATATATTTGTAAAAAATATCATTCAAAGCGGGTGCAAATACTGAGCTGAAAATTCTCGATGGAGCTTTTTCAGCAGACAACACAGAAAACAAATTCTTTTTCAAAGTAAAAAATTTTCTTTGCTGCATATTGAAACCAAGAAAAAAAACCTAGCTGTTTGTAGAAAAAAATCAACTTTTACCAAGGAAATATTCTGAGACAAGATGGTCAAGAATTGATCTATTGATAACAATGTCAATGTTTTGGAGTGACCCAGCCAGAGTTCAAACTTTAACCCTATTGAGATTCACTGGAGTGAGAGATACCAAAAGCTTGTGAACAATTACAAAGAGGCTGCAATAGTTAATAAAAAAAATTGCCTTTGATTACAAAAAAACTATGAATTTTTTCATATGTTGATAAAAATTGAAATCATGTTTTTCTTTAAAAGCTCTAATAGTTATTTGTCCATTTATCCAGCTATTATACAACAAAAATAAAAATTTAAGACACATCAGAATCGGTAAGAGTATGAATAATTTTGAGCCTAGATGTAGATACATAAGATATAAGGTAAGTTTAACTTAGTCTCAATGATGACCATTGTTGGGTTATTTAATGATTCAGTCATTTCTTTTTCAAGCCTTATGATTTCAATAGATATTCATGTTTAATAATAATAATAACAATAATGACCATAGGGTAAAACAGAAAGAACGATAAAATAGAGATAAATACCAAGACCTTGCCAGAGAACTGAAAAAATTATGGAACATGAAATTCATAGTGATACCAATTGTAATTGGTGTACTCAGTACAGTCACCAAAGGAGTGGTACAGGGACTGGAGGACTTGGAAATAAGAGGATGAGAGGAGACCATCCAAACTACAGCATTATTAAGAACAGTCCTGAAGACTCGAGAAGATTTGCTGTCACTCAAACTCCAGTGAAAAACGATCAGCTAATGACAGTGTAAAAAACTCTCATAATAATAATATGAAATTAAAAACAAACTTCTGCATTGAATCATAATGCTATTTAAATATTATGTTGAAATCCTTATTGATATTGCATTTAAAACACGTTATAGTTCATCATTTTGTAGATATAGCTCAGGCAAACTATGAAGAATACACAGCTGATCCAGGCCAAATTTGCAACAGAAATGAAACCAATGGTGTTTGGTAGGTCAACATGTACTACATAACATAACACAAGTTTCCTCAAAAATATTGAGTATATCTTCAAGTAACTATTCTTAATACTACCACTACTACTAATAAATTATTATAAATGATAATAGTCATTATTCTTAATGAATTATTTGCACACAATTATAGTATTTTAAGCATTTCCATACAAAAGATCAAGGTATGATGTGCCATTTTTGCTGGGTTACGATATATATATATATATATATATATATATATATATATATATATATATATATATATATATAAACATGATAAAAATTTGAGTAATATAAGTAAATTACAAAATTCTGTGTTTGATCATCAAATATTTTTCTCACTACCATGAAAAGATATTTACTTTATTCAGAAAGTGACTAAGGCTAAGTGCTGGATAAGTGGTTTGGTTAGTGGCCAGCAGTTTGAAAGGTCAAAGGTTTGTTTATGTTATACCAGGTTTAAATCCAGTCTGTACAAAATATACAACAGTAATTATTGTTTCATTTTTTCCCCCTTTGACAGTTAGAATTTCTGTGTTAGTACATTATCTTGAAATAAAGATTTGACATATTTGTTAATTAAATCCTACCCATGATATCACAGGTTAATTATATTTCTTTAATATAATGTTTCTGTATGTATACTGTTGCTGATTTAGGTTATAAGGCCTCTTTTGAATATTTTTGATTAAATCTCTCTGAACAGAAATTTTCCTTCGATAATCTTCTACCTTCTTCACATGTTTTTTCTTTTTCAGATTGTAATTAAGTGATCTAATACATCCAAAGCTGAACTGCTTTCAGAAGTCTTCTCTTCTTTCCTCATCTTGGGTTGAAAACATTTTTGTTCTTTTAGTTAATCATTAGAAATTAATAAGATACTGAGCACATGGTGATTACATATTCTATTTCTATCTTCTTTATTTTTTGATAAATAGTGCTTTAATTAAAATTTCTTTTTTGGTTTTTATAAGATTTTATTTTTCCATTAGGAGCTAACATTGCTATTTTTATGTTTTACTTTATTGTTTAAAAACTGTGTTGCAGAAATGGTTGTTAATTCTTCTGCCTTGAGTGATAAGGTTAGTTAAACATTATGTAGAAATCCTTATTGACATTGCATTTAAAAACACATTATAGTTCATCATTTTGTAGATATAGTTCAGGCAATCTATGAAGAATATGCAGCTGATCCAGGCCAAATTTGCTACAGAAATGAAATGAATTGTGTTTAATAGATTAACATGTCCTGTATAATATATCAAAAGTTTACCACCAAATATTAAGGGAAAGAAATTCAAATAGCTTGTTGTTCTTTAGTAGTAGTTATTTTGGTGTATTTTTTTTAAATTCTTCATTGTTTGTGAAACTTCTCTGACGCAAATTAAAATCAGATTATTTTATGTTTTTTGTTTTAGCAGCATGAAGTTTTTTATTGCATGACAACCATCTATAAAACACAAATGATACAACCAGATCAAATTTTGAGTAATGCATGAAATACTTGTCCTAATTAGTCAGGTTTCACAGTTTCAACATTCTGCAACTAGCATAACCCACATTGTCATAGGGTTTCATAATCAGATTCAGAATCTGTCTCATCTGGTAAACTTGCTCTATTAGCACAAATGACTTTACAGTCTGGGGAACAAACCAAATGATGCTTCCTACTAGAACACCTCATGGTATTGCAATTAGATCTGCAGGTGTGTTGAACAACTTCCAGGAGTTTCTAGGGGTTGTAGGCTGAAGATCTCTCATGATGGGTATAAACTACTTAAGTTCAACAGGCTATTTTTGGTAAACTTTTGACATGCTATGCGGTACACGTTGACCTACCATGCACCATCTGTTTCATTTCTGTTGCAATTTGTTCTGGGTATATCCACTGACTGCCCTAACTAATAGAGGATTTTTATCTTTGCAATATGAAAGTGGTATAACAGTTATTGGTAGGGAAAAGTCAAGTTCAAATTTCAACCAAGGAATGTTTATGTTCCTTTTATACTAATATCCTAATGAATGATTTTGTAACAATAGGTAAAGTAGTTGAGAAAACTGGGCCAGCATGACAGGTCCATTAAAACACATATTTTATATAAAACTTAAGTTTTGTTGTGGATTGAGAAAAAAAGCTGATGCATTTGGAGGTTCTCTCTGTAATACTTGCCTTACTTCTTGACCATTGACAATCCCTTTCATTTTGCTTTTTAGTACACAAGATCAAGATTGATTGCAAAAACTTACTCAAACAAATCTTTCAGAAAATTTTCAAAATTAGGGGATTAAATCAATAATGTCCTCTTTTAAAAACTAATTACATGATAATAACAGTTTTTACTTATTAAAATAGAGAACAAAATCCATATACTTCCTATATTGCTCAAAATAGATAACCCATTTCCATATTATATTAATAATAAACCATTATCTACTTACATATCTTGTGCAATGAACAACCCCTTGTTTTTTAGGTAAAAAAATTGGTCTTATTTTTACCCTCTAAATATATTTCTGATATATCTGTTTAATAAATCCTATTCATGACATCATATATTACAACCCTATGGAGTCCCAAGTATATCACTAAAGTCATTTGATTATGAAGCTTCAGTTCTGAAGCTCTAAGTAGAGTGGCATCACCTCTTCCCAGACATGATACTCAAGTTCACAGAATGACAGTACCTATTAGGATCCCATCTATGGATCAAACAGATCTATTTGAAAATTATTTGTTTTAGATTACTTAAAACCATGTAACTGTGTGCAAAATATTCGTATTATTCTCTCCTTCAGACATACTGTACCACTTGACATTCATGGTGGAATTGTCAATATGAAGATTTCAGAGTGTTTGGGTGTCAATCTGAGGACAGTGCTAAGGACTTGAAAAAAGTTGGATGAGTCCAATTGGTATTATAATGGTACAGCAGCTCAGAAGCCTCGGTCTGATGAAAAAAGAACTGCCAAATTTTGTTTGTGAGATACAGGTCATGAATGACAATGATCTCAACAAGAACATGGGAGTGTCCGAGTTTCTTATCAGTCAGATATTGCATGAAGACATTCAGTATTTCTCATAAGAGATGAGAGAGAGACAATTTTTATCATCACCCATGAAAGACTGCACTGCAAAGCTTTACAACAAACTCAAGCAACCCCCCACCAACTGAACGTGCTTTGGTTTTTCTCAGATGAGAAAAATTTCTGTCACAATCAGATGGTAAACTCACAGAACAACCATTGGCTTGCTATATTTTCATAATATCATACTGATATTGATGAAAAACAAACTCCCTCTCTACATCATAGTGTTTGGGGTGGTCACAACTGATTTGTGACATTATGCCCCCATTTATCTTCCCACATGGCCTCAGACTCAACATGGAGGCCTACATCAAGTGCCTGGAGGAAGTAGTGCTTCTTGGATCAAAATGGTGACTTCTGAAAGACTCTACATCTGGTAACAGGACTACATTATGCCACACAAGCATGAGAACCCAGTCTTGGCGGTGTGAATATTTCTGCAATTACATCACCCTTAACATCTGGCTAACTCCTCAGATTGCAGTCTCCTTTATAATGTATGAGCCACAGTTGAGCAAGAGACCATCAAAACTCTGTGAAACACCAACGATGAAGTGAAAGCAAAGTTAATGACAGTATTTACCAATTTAAACAAGTAGACTATCAGAAAGGCTTGCAAGAGATTTTAAAGACATTTTGTAGCTGTGATTGCCCACAAACATTTGTGAAAAGGAGTGATGTGATACAGACTCGGCAAGAAGATTGCAAATATGATGTTACACAATTTAACAATTAAACCGTACTTACATTTAAACTGCGTGCTTATGCTTAACTGAATTACTTCAAATAGAACTGTTTTTTGACATTAAAACTGTATTTACACTTAACTGAATTGTTACATATAACTGCTTGAATAGTTTGATATGGAACTGTTTTTGACAATTAAACTGTGTACTTATGCTAAAGTGAATTGTTTTGAATAGACCTGATTATTTACATAAAAATGGATTTGGCATTAAATAACCTCCAAAGGTTGATATGCCATAAAACCCAACAAACCAAACCAAACCATCCATTCAGTGTCAAAACTGTAGATTTAGCTATCTAATAGTTCTTGGTGACAGTGAGTCTAGAGGATCTGGAATAAGTCTTGATGCTCTTGGCAATTCTTAGGTGTAACTGTCAGGGGGGGGTGGAGAGTCAGACATGTCAGGTTGTGGAAGCAGGATGAGCAATATCTCAGTTATTTTTTCAGCAGTTAACAGAGGGTTTGGTTGATGTTGGCTTTGAAGATTCCATCATAGTTCGAGCAGTGCTGTCTGCTCATGGACTGGTCTTTTACTCTGAATGTTGGTTGCATCTGGCTGGCTGTTACATTATTGTTCTTGTACTGTTGATGAGATAAGACCTGCCAAAAGACCTTAAAAGGACTGAGGAATGGAAGTAAGACTTATAATCCTGAAAAGGATTGCTTGAGATGATCCTGAAAAAGACTGTAAAAGACTTTCTAGGTTTAAACCTGAAAAGGACTGTAAATGCTGGAAAAGGCTGGACTGCTGCTGATGATGAAAAGTCTGTAACTAGGCATCTGCTGCTAGTGGCTTGGAAGAGGTGTCTGGTTCATATGTACTGGTACTAGTGAAAGGGGCTCAAATTACTCCCTTTGCCTCCAGCCAAAGGCACACCACTTTTGGATTCTAGCCACAAGGAGAAATGAATTGCTGATTTGCCAGATTTTGCATGTGTCTGATTTTTGACAAGAAGTTTCTCTTCAATTATATATGATAATGAAGCAAGTCATTATACTGAAACTATGCTCAACAGTTAGAAAATATTTTCAAGATAGTTTGCAGAATTAATTTGTCTCAAAAATAGTCTGAGTTGGTAACTTGGTGATGGTGTCTTGTGTTGATACCAGGTTTCATTTCCAGTTGCAGTGAAAAATTCTTTACACTGATGACATAGATAACGTTGCATTTTTTCAAAATAATGATTCCAAATGTAAGTAGCTAGTGAGCTACGATACGGCTCCTCTCCTAGATAATTGATCATATCAATAAAAGTTTGTGGGATCAAGAATACTTTGATTAAATCTAATTTATAGTATTTCAAGATATTTTCATATAATTTTGGTAAATACATAATTTACCCATCATGCCCTGTAAAACTGTGTACAATCAAATGATTGTAGAGAAATAAAAATGTGCAATTTAAAATAAATGCATCAAAACATTGATTACAATAAAACATTTACTAATGAATAAAATTTCAGCATTAAAAATCCATAAAGAGTTGATATGATGTTAAACAAATCAAACCAATATTTACTTTATATGATACTTACTTAAAGCCCACTTTTTGTGACCAACATCAAGCTATATAAAATTAATTTAAATTATAATTAATTATAGATAAATAAAAGGATGTACTCTATAATTAGTATTTAAGAATTATCTCCCTTGAGTTGGAAAAATGATCAGGTGAACACAACTCACCCTGCCTTATTATTATTAAGTTTGGTTTGGTTTAATGACATATCAACCTTCATGGGTTATTTACAGCCAAAGCCATCTATATAAAAGAACAGTAGCAATACTATTTAACCCATTGCTGGAGGGATAAGGGGACTCATCCTATTTACCCAACCCCTCCGCTCGGGCAGGATATGACACAAGGTCAATTTTTAAGCGGAGTTTAACTGGTTTGAACTCAAAGTTTTCCTTCTCCGAGACTAGTTGCTTCACCAAGGATGAATAACCCAGTCTGCCCTACTATTTACCCACAGCTGGAGGGAGAATAATTGGATTCATACTGTTCCCAAGTGTATTAGTGCTATATGAAATGCAATCAGTCTCATCCAGGATTTGAACTCGTGCCATCGTGTCCATTTTTTATGATGGTAACCATTACACCATGGGCACCTCAGGATAAGGGGACTCATGCCTTTTTCAAGAGTACAAGTCTAAAAGTGAATGAAATAGCATAATTAGAGTCCTGCTTCACTTACTATGATGTTGCAGTCCAGCTTGTTAACCACTATGCCATGGGGACTCTCCTTGATATTAAATTAGTGATTAGAAATTACTTTATTCTTTATGTTATAGCATAGTAAAACTAGTTATTGCTCCAATAAAAATCTACCTTTGATGTGCCATTTTTGCTGTGTTACAGTAACATATATGCCAAAATCAGATTACCATTTTAATGTAGAATTCTGTATTCTCAGCATTATTTTCATTATCTTCTATTTTCAAAGACTTAAGGCAAGATAATATCAATAGATATTGTAACAAATGATTACCTTTATTGTCTACATTCTGAAATGAAAATATGTAACTTATACTATTTTCTAATGCTTTTGTTATATCAGTAATAACATTCTTGTTTTGTGTATATTTATTGTAATGTGATATTTAAAGAATCAACAAAAACAATTCTTTTTTTTCTCGAATGTTAATTTAATATAGATGATTATAATTTTCCCTTTTTTTTTCCTTAAGTAAATACTGTGTTAAACATCAAACTAACAAGAAGAGCAGCACATATTTTTAATTAAATAATAGTCAAAAAGTGAATGTGTTTTTTAGATAAGCTTTGCTTTAGAAGTAAGCCAGTCTCTTTATTATCTTTGGAGCACTGAAAAAAAACAATAACAAACAAAATATCTTTTGTCTGAAGTTTCCTTAATTTTGTTGACTGCTTCTAATTGGTCAGAAGAATAACAAACTACATAGACAGCCAGCTGCAGTGGATGAAGAAAAAGCGGGTGGGGATAAAAGAATTGGCTTATCTCTCTCTTTTAGTTGAGTCTTTGATGAGACTGTTTTAGTGTAATCAAACAAGTTTTTTTAAATAGCTGATTTTTTTTTATCCTGATAGCTTTACATCTCTCTCTCTCTCTTCATCTTTTCAACTATCCCTCTTTCTGTTTGTCTTCTACCAACTGTATATAATCTCAATATTTATATTGTCTTTTCTTCTGGACTATATCAAAACAAATAAGAAATTTAAAAAAAAAACAGAACAAAGAAAAGAACAGAATAAGATGCAATATGATATCTTAATAAGTAGGTAGCTTTTCTTTTGTTCTTTTATTTTTCAGATTTGGCATTGATTGGTAGATTATTTTAGTACTTTGTCTCTTCAGAGAAATGGTTAGCATACTAATCTCACTGACTATTAGTACTGTTGTGAGTTCCATCTTTACTGGTTGTCTCACACTTGTAGCATTGTATTGTACTAAATTCTATCAATGGCATTTGTTCATCTCTTTTGACCATGTAACAGCACCCAGATTGCAGTTATTTTTTGTTAAGGTTGTATGGAATACTGGCATTTGCCCATGCTGGAAGTTACCCCTCTCTATGCCACCAATATTGTCCAAGAGAAAATCAATGTTGTATGGTATACTAGTATTTTCCCATGCAGTAAGTTTCTCCACTCTATGCCACTGATGTTGTCCAAGAAAAAATCAAAGGTTGATTCAGCCTTTTATCAGTTTTATTGCAGGAGTTGCCAGAAGAAAAGTTAAAACAATGTTGGACTACCTTAGGGACTTCAACTTGTGGATTTGAATTCAGAATTGTTTATTTCCTAGATTTGTTGCCTACTAAGGCCAAAGAGCCCAGCCTACCTTACTACCTTACCCATAACTGAGGAGAGGTGTATTCATGTATTTCCTAATAGTATTGGTGTGAAGAGAGCACATTTATGATTATTACAGAAATTGTGTTATGGCATTGATGTGACAGATTTTTCTGTCATGATATCAATATGTAATACATATATATATATATATATATATATATATATATATATATATATATATATATATATATATGCACTAAAGATTTTGAATGATTCTTTTAATTGCTGAGGTAAATTTCTTTCCTTTTGCTGTTGTTCCGTGTTCATCCCTATCTGAAAAGTATTCCATAAAAAAAAGGAAAAAACTCTATCTACTGCTATGATAAAGGTTTCCTTAATGATAAAAAAATAATGATATTCCTACTTTCCTTTTTTCAAATGGTGATTAGGAGAGACTCACTCCCTTCTTCACTCAATATTATGCATGCATGTATTAACTTAGCTCTCCTTTAGTATTTTTCTCTCAAAGTTGGAGTGAAAATTTTTTGGAGTGCATCTTATTTCTTTTACCAAGCCAGCGGGACCAGCTCCTTGGAGCAAGACTTCTCTCAAAGCCTGGGCAAAACTGACTTCTTCTGGTAAACTCAAAGTGCCAACTAACGTCTCTCTGCTACACCAAGGAGAAAAACTGAATTTAGATTCTTATGCTTATATGCCCATCTTGCCACAAAGGGTCAATGAACTCCACAACTGATTTCTCTCTGAAATTATAATTTCATGTATCCATCAATGGAAGATTAAAATATCTGAGTTGAATTTTCATCATTGTCTGATTTTGTAGCACTCTATAATCTGATCTATTTTAAATGAATTTGAAACAATTTTTTTTCTTGAGAAAAGCTTAACACTTTGTTTCAGAATTCCTTCAAACTTTAAAACATAATTTGGGTTTGATTCTGTCAACTGTTCTTCCCATTTAAATTTTGTAAGTTCAGTTCCTGATAATTGATCCATTCTCCTGACTCCCATCTTTTCAATTATTCTGTAAGCCTCTTTTGGATTTTTCTTCATGTTATTCTACAACTAAAGTCACTTTAATCCCCCATTTGACTAGCAATACAAAGGGTGTGATGCATGCAACACACAAATCCATAGGCTATATCTGCACCAGAGCCAGCACCCTGCTACAATGACCAGAATTTGAAAACTCAACAATTCCATCTTCTGTAATGATCCTATTTACCCAACCCCTCCGCTCGGGCAGGATATGACACAAGGTCAATTTTTTTAAGCTGAGTTTAACAGGTTTGAATTCAGAGTTTTCCTTCTCCTAGACTAATTGCCTCACCCAGGCTGAAGAACCTAGTCTGCCCTACTATTTATCCATAGCTGGAGGGAGAATAATTGGATTCATACCTTTCCCAAGGGTATTAGTGCTATGTGAAATGCAATCAGTCTTGTCCAGGAATTGAACTCGTATTGCCGTGTCCATATCCTGTGACGATAACCATTATACCACAGGCACCTCTGTAATAATAAACATTATATTGCACACTCTTTTATTATAGATCAATGGTTAGCATATTTGTCACACAAACCATTGCTTGTGTAATGTGGTCATTGCATATTTGTAGTCTAGTTTGAAATAAACTATGCAACTTTCTACCCCTATCTGGCTTTGTGCTGCACTAAACCAACCATAAAAGATACCTAGAGAATGACTATACAGTAGAACCTCATTATCTGGAATAGATAGGTTGCAATACCCTTTCATGAATAGGTAAATTATTTGGCCTAGTGGGTATAGTCTTAGTCAATACCCCAAGAGACTGAGATTCAATCCCAGGTCATCATAGCAAAGACTCAAAAAAGGTACATATCAAGGGGGAGTGGAGCAATCCAGGGTAAGAACTAGTGCCCTCCCCTACACCTCGGTGTAGTAGCTATTGAAAACTACTGTTGCCAACTTTACTTGTATATACTAGGTACCCTTAGTGTAATGGTTATTGTAAAAAATGGAATCAGAGAATCTAGTTCAAATCTTGGATGGAACTTTTTGTTTCACTTTGTGCTAATTCCTTTGGGAAAGGCATGAATCCATTTTCTCCCTGTCCTTGATTATGGGTAAATGGAGCAGACTGCATTCTCTAGCTTTAGTAAAGCAACTAGTCTTGGAGAAGGAAAACTCTGAATTCAAACCAGAAATACTCCACTTAAAAATTGACTTTTTATTTCATTCATAGATAGTATTACAACTTTCAGAGAATGTACATGATATTGTTTATGATGAATAAAAAAAATAAAGGTGTTAATAATCTATGGTTGCATGATGATTCCATGGATGGTGAAATTCAAGAATAATTTCAAACAACATATACTAGGTATATCCAAAAATTTTCACCAGTAAACTGACAGCCTATTTTTAAAAAGTCAGAATTGTTTCTTCAGTTTTTTACTTCTTTTTTACTTTAAAGAAAAAAGCCAAAAACTTTTGTCTGATAAAAATAATGAATCACAAACTTTGATTAATTATGACAAATAAATCTAATCAAGTCAATGATTATTTTAATCAAAAATAAATCAACCATCTTTGACAGCTAATGTATTTAACTAATGAAGCTGAAATTAGTGATTCTGCAGATGGAGAAATCTCACTGTATATATCACATGATGAACTTCATGCATTTATTCATTCATTCATGTAGGTAAATATGGCTGGACTTTTGGCCAAAATAGTTATATATTTTCCATTTGAACAACTGATTTTCAAGGCAAGCAGGATTATACAAAATACGCTTCCCATTGACATCAGTTGTTGATGTTCAAGCCCAGGTAAAAGGGTCAGCTGAAAAGTTCTAAGGCTGACCAAGATATTCTCATGGAATGTGATCAAATCAGGTTTATTTTTCAACATAGTCCACCTTGCAGTCCACACACTTCTTCCATCAGTGTTGCAGTGCTTTAATCTGATAAGTCAAAAAAGTCATCAACAGCAAATATGATGTCTTCATATGATCTTTTCAGCCCAATCTTATAAGTAACTATGACTTGTCAAAAATGGCACATCATAGCAAGATTTTTGTTAGAGAAATACACTTGTCCAATTTACAACTCAACACAAAAAAAGGGGTGTCCTGGATATGACAGTAAACTCTGTTGGATGGTAAGCCTCCAGTTCTAGAGATCTGGGGAATGTGAAGTACCCCTTGATTGCCACTACTCCTGGGTCCACTTTGACCTGGAAGGGTAATATCTGTTAGGGTCCCATCTATTGGTCAAATAGATCTGTCTAAAAATTATTCATATTTGATTGAAGCATGTGCAAAAGAAAAAACATCTTAAGAAACAACTACACAAAAAAAATGTAAATATAAAGGTACAATATATGCAACTCTCTAACCTTTAGGCATAAAATAACCCAAGACAAGTTGACATCCCATTAATATCAGTCAATCAGTTAAATTTATTTAGTGTAATTTTATTGAATCTTGTGTTTTTTATAACGTTGAAAAAAAATTTTCACATCAAGATTCCATTATTGTATTTCCACAAAATATTTTTTCTTTAGCTATATTTTTATCTTTGCTAATTTATGTAGGACACTTAAATGTAGAAAGGCCAGTAAGCCTTTGTTTTTTTTTTGTTTTTGATTTTTTTGTTTTTTCTTTTGGTGGGAGGTTGCTGAGTGTACCTTTATGATTCACTTATCCCACAGTTCTTTGAGAATAACTGAATATGTTAATAGGTGACAAAAAAATTTTTTTTTTATTCAGTCACACATGACAAACCACTTGACAAAATTTTAGGATATTCTTAGTCAACTGTTTATTTAATTCAGTGATATAAAAGTAGGGTTTATTAAACAAATATAGCGAAAATTTAATTCAGTTATTTTTAACCAAAGGATTTTCAATTAGACTGGAATTAATACATGTCAGGCTGTTATATGTATAAATATTATTTTGTACTAGAGTTTTTTCTCAAGAAATTCATTACAGATGAGGGAAAAAGAATTTCCATTGATCAGGAATTAAACCAAAGATTATTGATAGGGTATATATATATATATATATATATAAGTTGACAACTATTGTCAAGGGTGACTCAAATGCTCTCTTTTCAATAGCTACAACACAGAGGTTTAAGGGAGGGTGCTACTCTTTTCTCCAGATTCCTTCACTTAACCCTTGACCCATACCTTATAATGCTGAGTGTTTAGTAAGGTGGCATCAAGTATCATTTTTTGAGTCTTTGGTATGACTTGACCTGGGATTTAACCCCGATCTCCTGGCAAACACTCTACCCAGTAGGCCAATATATATATATATATATATAAAAACAAAAGGAGAAAAAATACAAATCAGAAAAGTTGTATGAAAAGTGCTCAATGTGTCTATAGCAGAGCAACCATAAAACTTAAAATATTAAAATTATATCCCCCACTGATCTCAGTCTGTTACTTAGATTTTCATTTGTAGTACAAATTTATCAGATGGAAAGAGGAGAAAAATGGCTGGGTAACCATAATTTAAGGTAAGAGGATTTCTCATATGGTACGATGAGAAATATATATATTTATATATACCTATATAGTATCAGTGTTATTGTGTAGAAATAAATTGCAAATCCGGAAAAAGGGATTGTCAGTAATTCATAGAATACTGACAGAATAGGGTGTGTATATATATATATATATATATATATATATATGTGTGTGTAGTCATCCACAGACAGTTTCGTTGTATCACAACTCTTCAGTGTGGCTAGGCACATAGGACACTTGAAGCTGGGATCGAAACCCACCCAACTTTACGTTAGACTTAGTATCAGACTGCTCAGCCAACAAGCATACCACGTCAGCTAGGGAATTATAAGGTATTAAGTAGCAGTGTTTGTTTGTTTACATTTTATACCTTGTCAGATACCAGAGTGCTCAATTTGTTTGAAGAGCTGTGTGTATGTGTATATATATATATATATATTATTCTGTATCCAACTTTTACAGAAAGGGGGGAATTCCCATAGCATAGTAGTTGTGAAACTACAACTTCATAGTAAACGAGTTTGAACCCTAGTTGTACTATTATGTTTACTTTTGGACTAATAAACTTGGAAAAGGTATAATCTCCCCTATCTTTCCAGCAATTACTACTGCTAATGTCTCAGTGGCATTGTGCCACATCTCAGCAAAAAGGCTTTTTAAATTACTACTACCACTAATGCTTTTACTCCAGCCATTTTGTTAGTGTCTAAGTAGTGCATCCATATAGCAGTATTAACACGACCGCTGCTTGGAAGAAACTGCGTTTCATTTTATTGGTCAGGTCTGACTTCCATATGATCGATAGCTTATCGATAGCTGTTCATGTCTTCATTAGCTGCGTATCCTGGAAGCAACGCACCACAAAACACCAACTATAGGGCCACCTACCTCCCATCATGAAAACTATCCAAATTAGACAAACCAGACATGCAGGACACTGCTAGAGAAGCAAGGAAGAGCTCATAAGTGACGTACTCCTATGGAGCTCCACATATGGTCGAGCCAAAGCAGGACAACCAGCTCGGACATACATACAGCAGCTATGTGAGGATATGGGATGTAGCCCTGAAGACCTGCCAGAGGCGATGAAAGATAGGGAGAAGTGGCGAGAGAGGGTCAGGGATATTCGTGCTGGCGGCACAACATGATGATGATGATGATGACCACTTATGCCCTTCAACAAAGATGGCTTTGGTATTAAATAACCCATAAAGGTTTTCTGTGATTAAACTAAGAAACCAAGCAATCAATTTTTTAATTTAAAAATACATTTCAAATGGGAAAAAAAGGATTATTAGTGGTCATGAAATAAGATATTACTGGCCGAATAAGCCAATATTTATTTTGCATCAGTATTTTATGGAAATGAATTTAAATAAAGAAAAATGGGATTGTTAATTGTTGAATGTTATGTGTTGAATACAAAGAATTCAGAGTACAACACTTTCCATACAGAGACGCCTTTTTACACCCGTCCTTCTCACACTCTCACATAAACCAATATGGACGTCTGTTTACTTCCGGTCCCCAAATAACTTTCTCACTTCTCAAGAGTATCAGGGGAGGTAACTTGCATGTCTTAACAGTTCTTCCCCTTTTTTCTTTTCATTTCTGTAGGGCATAAGTTCTGCAAAAGAAAATAGGAGAGTGTAACAACATTAAACAGAGGACTCTTTCGGCTCAGATATAAACCCCAGGATCTTAAATGAAGGCACTCCTTTCTTTGTCAAAGAGTGGACAATTTGTGTGTTAGTTGTTACCCAAGAGATCTTTGCAATTTCTTTTCCTTCAAGCATCCCTCTCAAAATAGCCATCTTCATGCAAAGCCTCTGTTCATTGTAACTTTTATTAGGGTCTTTTTTTTCTTTCTTTTTTTTTTTACTATTTAAATCTTCTTCACTGTCACTGGAATCAAAATGAAGCTGTGTGGCATTCATATCATTTAGCAAAGTTGTATTTGCATCTTTGTTGAAGAAAGAAGAAGTGGATTTTATTTCTGTAGCCAAAACAATTACATGAGGGTTTTTCTCGCAAGTTGAACCTGGACTTTTTCCAAGCAATTTCTTCTTTGCAGAACATTGTGCATGAAAATAACTTTTGCAACCAAATCCTCTTTATTCCGATTCTGTTTCTCATTCATTGTTTCACTTAGTTTGTCATCAACTTCAGCATCATATTGTCTACAAGAAATAGATCCTTTTCCTGGAGTACAAATTGTTTCTCTTCTTTGAACATCAGGAGATAAAAAGTTACGTTCTTGAGTAAGTAATGATTTCATCCCATTCTTGTAGATTTTTGCTGATGTAGGATTATTGAGATCAACAAGCTGACTCTGCACTAATGGCTTTCTGTTTGTACACTTGGCCTTGATTCTTACCTTGAGTGCCGGCTTATTCAAAGACTTTTTAGAAATCCCAGAATTTGAACCACTGGTCACCAACGCCATATTAAAATTTCCAACAATAGGTTAAGGTTCAGTCTTTCTGTAACGAATGCATAGTTCACTTGAATTTGGGAGTGTCTGCAAAATTTTTATCAATTCAGGATCTGTCACTCCTGCATTTTTAACTAAGTTACTTAATTTCTTAATATTAGGATGACTAAATTGTCTATGTAACTTTGTTGCAATTTTAATTTTTTGGCCATATTTTTAGAAGAGATTTCTTTAATACAAGGTATGTATTTGAACTTACGTTTGTCTGGTAGAGGTTTGGTAATAATAATGTAGTAATGTCCAGAAGATGTGCAGCTTAATGGAATTTTCTTTTTTAACATCGTAACAGTGTCATCTTCAAAATTAAGGCAAGTTCCCGCCCTTTTCAGGGCGTCTTTACTCAAGAGAAGTGGAATGTCAGAGTTCACAACATCAGTGATAATACTGACTTCAATATCAGCGATAACACATGGTAGAATCACCTTGTAGAGTGAGTTCAGTTTATTTCCATCGCCGAATTTAAAGGTTCTCACTCCTTTGTTTTTTACTATTTTTTTTCTTTTGTGCATCCGTTAATGTTTCGAGAAAACATTTATACCATTTTGTTCCACAAACGGTGCAGGATGCACCACTATCTAGAACCGCAGAGCCAAGCATCTCACCCAAAAAGATGTTCTTACGTTTTTGTTGACTCATCAAGACCACATGCGACACGGACAAATCTTCCTCTTTTTCGACACCATCTTTATTCCTACTACTATGAACGTAAGGACAATCATAAGACCAGTAAAACCTGTAGCCACAATTAAAACATACTGTAATGTTACCTGATAGGTCTAGCGGGTTTAATTTCTTTTTGTTTTTGGAGCGTGTTTTATTCTTATATCCCTCTCGTCTTCCAGCGCAGTTTATCTTTTCTCGCAGATTATTAAAATGCGAATCACGTCAATATGAGGAGCGGCCATAATATACTTCAGTAGGGCACATTTGGTTATTTTCTGCATAGTTAACAATATCCATTTCGTTTTTTACCACAACAGGTGAAGTATTGGGTGATGAATCGCTAGAAGAATGTCCATGCATAATCTTCCATAACTGTTACGACATGGAAGATAGCGCTAACTCACTGACAGTAGCCTTAATCAATTTTTCTTTATCCGGAGTGATATTGGCACTCTTTAGTGCTCTGAAGGCGTGTATGGGTTCTGGTAAAAGAATGTTAAAGTCTTTTAATTTGGCGACATGTCGGCCAAATTCAATCAAAAAATCTTCTAATGACATCCCAGGTGGTCTCTGATAATTTTCAAATGTTTTGTATGCTCAAAAGGTAGACTGGTTTATATCTTCCAGAAAAAGTGTGTCCAGTTTTTCATACAACTTTTTCATTCCATCCTCAGAATTAAGAACCACAGTGTCCAACTCCAAAACAGCTTCTCTGGCTTTTCCTTCCAATGACAAAAACACTATGAGGGCCCATTTTGTTTTATCCAGTGAGGTAACTAGTTCCCATATTTTCATTTCTTTCCTCCATGTACTGTATTTATCCTTGAGCAATGTGGGTGGAGCAAAATACTTTGAAGCCATAGTGTCTTTTAGCTCTGCTACCAAATGTTAAATACAAAGTACAACACTTTGCATACAGAGATGCCTTTTTACACCCATCCTTCTCACACAAACCAATATGGCCGTCTGTTTACTTCCGGTCCCCGAATAATGCCTTCTCTTCTCAAGAGTATCAGGAGAGGTAACTTGCATGTCTTAACATTATGGATAGAAGCAAGCTGTTGTGTGTGTATATATATATATATATATATACACACACAATTTTTAGCAGTATTTACTAAATAAATGCATTACAAATAAAATAAAAATGGATTGTCACTGGTCAGGAACTAATAAGTATTGCAGATAAAACAGAACATTCATACCTATTATTTTTTACCGGTATTTTACTATAGAAAGACATTGCAAATTAGAAAAAAGAGATTGTCAGTGGTCAGCTCCGTATCTCTTTATCATTTGTCTAGACTACGTACTTAGAACATCGATTGACAAAATCAAAGAGAATGGCTTCGAACTGACGAAGAAAAGAAGCAGAAGATATCCCGCAACAACAATTACCGACGCCGACTACGCCGATGACATAGCGATACTGGCAAATACACCTGACCAAGCCGAAACACTTCTGCATAGCCTGGAACGAGCAGCAGCAAGCATAGGCCTCCATGTTAATGCACACAAAACGGAATATATGTGCTATAACCAAACGGGGGACATCTCCACTCTAGAAGGAACCCCTCTTAAACTAGTAGACAAATTCACGTACCTAGGAAGCAGCGTCGAATCAACCGAAAAGGACATCGAAACGAGGTTAACGAAAGCATGGACAGCTATCAATAGGCTATCGACTATATGGAAATCAGACCTAACCGATAAAATCAAACGCAGTTTCTTCCAGGCAGCGGTCACATCGATACTGCTATATGGATGCACTACATGGACGCTAACAAAACGGCTGGAGAAGAAACTAGATGGCAATTACACAAGAATGCTGCGTGCAATCCTCAACAAGTCCTGGCAGCAACACCCCACAAGACACCAACTGTACGGCCACCTGCCCCCTATCACGAAATCTATTCAAGTTAGGCGAACCAGACATGCAGGACATTGCTGGAGAAGCAGAGATGAACTCATAAGAGATGTACTCTTATGGATCCCCACACACGGCCGCGCAAAAGCAGGACGACCAGCACGAACGTACATTCAGCAGCTATGTGAGGATACAGGTTGTTGTCCTGAAGACCTACCTAGGGCGATGAACGATAGGGAGGAGTGGCGAGAGAGGGTCAGGGATATCCGTGCTGCCAGCACGATATGATGATGATGAAGAATTAATGTAAGTTTTTACCAACAAATTAGAGCAATTATATTGAGCACTGTTATTTTGTTGCAGAGTTTTACTATAGAAAATCATTGCATATAAAGAAAAGAAATTGCCAGTCATCAAGAATGAATCCAAGAAGTACTTACAGAATAGAACTATTTTTATTCATGATTTAATATGCTTATAGAGAGGAAGTTATTTTCCCTTCCTTTAATGAGCAAAGTCTATAAAAACAGAAAAAACACCCAAAAAGTGTGTGCATCAGGGGAAATAACCCTGTATGAATCTCTTTAAAGCTGTTTTTGTTTTAATTTCCACTATATTCAAGTTGCACAAAGTGCTAGACTATCCCTCTCTCCCTCTCTCTAGATTTTTCTAATAATCCTGACCTCCATGTCCAATCTCATGACTTACTGACTGGTTGTACTGTATTTTACATAAACCAATGACCTAAATGATCTTGAATTCTGAGATTTACATATATCTTCAACTGGTTGAGTGGGTAACCTATTTATCACCTTGTTAATAATAGGTCATAAATTCTAATGTAAATGTATCTTTTTTTCTTCTTTATTTCTTTACACTTATACAGAACTGCAATATTTGAAATTTATCAGGTTCTACTGGTAAATGCCATTCAGTGATATTTTTGGGAAGTAAATGAATACAAGGATTGGCTGAAAAGTTCATAGGATGACCAAGATACTCTCATGGAATGTGATCAAGTGAGGATTACTTTTTAAGATAGTCTACCTGGTGGTCCACACAGTCATCAACAGCAGATATAAAATCATCCTATGAACTTTTCAGTCCACTCTTGTAATATGAGGAATTTTACCTGATCACAACTTGAACTTTCCACAGCAGACTAATTTTCTGAAGAATATTTCATAAGTTTAATTTTTAGCATCAATTCCACCTGTTTCATTGGGTTGCTATGATCTGCAAGATACCCAGAAAATAGAGATAAATCATGTCAAGCTAAGTTTCAGTGAGGTCAATTTGAATATATCGATATTTGTGAGAGAGATTGATTTATGATTTTTATTTTGAATTGACTAAAAATATGGAATATATGGCTTGTATAAAACGATTTAAAAAACTCGTGTTTCATTTGGACTTGAATGCCAAAAGCAAAGTGATGAGAAGTCTTCAATTAATCTTTCAAGGTCCCTCCAGTAAATTCCTTCTTATATTTGGAAGAATTAGATATCAGAGGTAAACTTCTTTCTTCCTCCTCTCTCTAATGATCATTGTTATCTTCATGTCTCAAAAATTTACTTGGTTCACTGATTCTATTTCCTATTACGATAACTGTAATGCTAAGTGCACCTTCTTACTAAGGTTGTCAATGTATGACAGTAAGGAACAACACAGATCAGAATAATAAAGTATAAGTTCTCAGTGAAATTCCAGCATGAATTGGAATCTCCCCAAAGTCTTATTCTTCATTATTCTGATCTGTACTTTTAGCCAATAGGAGAAATAAGTCAGACTGACTTTTTCAGATGGACTCCCATGAAATTCTTATGTAATAGAAATTTACATTGGAAGCAGTGGTTTCAGTTGCCTTTTTATAACCCGTGTTTAGCTATATTTATATAGTCTTAACAATTCTGCTTGACATCTGTACTGGATGATTTTTTATTATAGTTATGGCTCAGTTCCAGGGGCCCTTCTCTTCAAACAGCACCCTTGTCTAATAGAGCTAAAGGCTTGGTTGACTGCCTGGCACCCTGAAGGGGAAATACTGATGAAACATGAGCAATTTTTTCCCCTGCTTCCTGCAGGACTCCCTTCATTAAACCAACCATATGTCACATCCTAGCACTGTTGGAAGGTTGGTTAAGTATTGCACTTATATAGGCATTGCCATTAATCAGTGGTTATTTTTAATTAATCTGCCAATCGTATGGATTGAAAAGTTGACCAACAAAGATGAGACAGCAACTTGTAGCTCTGACTACACAAAGCAGAATGCTTACGATGAATCATACTATTTGCATTACTTTTCTTATAAAAATATCTACTAAAAGTTTTATTTTGTGTTTTGGAAATGATGATTGTTTCAATGAATAAAATGCTACAAACATATCTACAGAAATTATCTTTATGAAACCTGTGCTTTATTTGAATCATCAATAACCATGGTGTGATCATTTTTATCAAGACAAAAAGTAGTTTTCAAGAAACTGGAAAGTGAACATTTGAATGATGATTTTCAAAACAGGAAGATTACTGATCCTGCAGATACTTTTTGTGGCACCACACTATGTTAGTAATAGTACTGTGTTTTTTTAGTATGTAGCATTTTTATCAGCCTCCATGTGTCCTGGTTTTGAGTTTTTCCTTCTCCATGACTGGTTTACCTATCTAAAAGGCTAAAAAGCCTAGAATGCACTATTAGTTATTTATAGCTAGTGAGAAAAAATATTGACTCATGCCCTTCACAAGGGAATTAGTATAAATTGAAACATATGTTTCTAAGATTTGAACTCAACTTATCAAATCCATTTCCTATAACTTTAACCATTACACCTCATACACTTCCACCAAGACAAGAAAGTAGTCTATAAGAATTTGAGAGTGAACTTTAAAAGATGATTTTCAAGGCAAAAAAAATTTGAGTAGTACAATTTTTTTTAGTACTCAGTAAATACTTACACTTGATATGAGTACAAAGTTGTTGAAATTAGAAGAATCAGGTATGAGAAATAAATCTATCTTCTTTCTCTACTGATGTTCCGGGTAGATTAAGTTTCCTAAGGCATATTATCCATAAATAAGTACAGCACTAACAATTTTTGAAATAAAAAGCTGATTTTCTTCTAAACCAAAGATAATAGAATTTTATTATTTCTAGAGGAAAACAGGTATTATAACATATTATTTATTATCAAACTTTTAAATTCAAACCAAAAATAAAAACGTATATATATATATAAGAACTATGCTTATTTTTAAATGGTTACATTTTGAGTTACAGAGTTTTAGTATTGAAGAGTTTGGTAATAAGATAATAACTAATAATATAAGTGTTTTAGAACATTCTGTTAGAAACAGTAGAAGTCTAGAATCATTGATTTTGAAGAAAATTGACTCAATAAATAAATTGTTTGGAATGTACTTATTTACAAGCAATAAGTACTTTATATAGAAATATTTATTATCAAAAAGTCTTTATTTCATTAATATTTATTTTTCAATATGGTATTGTTCCCTGACAATTCATTTAATTCAGTTGTGAATATTTAGCATCAAGCTTGAACATTATACGGGGAATATTTCAGATGCAAATTCAGCTAATAATTACCTGTCAACCAAAATATTGATCCAATCTCATAGGCAGTGAGAGAAAAACGAAAACAAGAAATTGAAAGGAAAGAGAAAAAAAAAAAAAACAAAGGAAAAGAAGAAAGAAAAGAATAAAAGAAATCAAGGAGATAGTGGTGGAATGGAAAAGGAAAAAAGAAAAATGAATATTATACACTGAAAATTTCATAACAATATTTTCGCTTTGAACTTATTGATACAATCTTGCATACAGCTGTGGGACAGGATCAAGTGGGCTTTAGTATGATGACTTGAAGATTTGTCTTTGTATATCTGTACTATCTGAGTACCAAATCTCACCTCCACAATCATTAGAGGATGAGAAACACAATTCGGAAACTTGTAGCAGAGGAAATTATTATGGCTTAACATTTATTCATACCAAACAATATAAAGCAATTCAGCATGAATTAACGATATCACATTTATTGCCTGACCAAACTTAGTAGAAAGAATGCAGAAATTAAATAAAATACTAAGAGTACATTATGGAGAGCAAGTCCTTTCTAGTAGTTAAAGTATGTATGAAGACTTACCATGTGTGGTACAACATGAGGTTTGTTGGAACAAAAGTCCCTCTAACTCCATCAGGAGATGCACCCACTTGTGGTGCTTCTTGTTGTCAAGGCCAAAACAAACCATTATTTCATAATGTAACTTCAGTCACAACATCTAGTGGCTATTAAAAGTACTATTCTGGAAAGTAAGGATGTAAAATTTAAATTATCCCACTTAATATCTCTTGATTTTCATCGTGGGCTGAGAAATTCACCAACCAAGATGAGATAATAGTGTGTAATCTCACTATACAGTAATGCATAAAGCTTACTATCAGCCATAAATTTGCATTATTTTTCTCATGAAAAATAATACTGGCACTGACACTTTGTTTTCCTTTAAATTCCAATTCTCATGCAATCTAAATATTAATCATTTTATTTTTAGTTGGCACAGTATTTTGAAAAAACATGATATTTTACTATCAGCAAACAGCTGAAATAGAAATAAATGCAGATTTCTATTGTACATCTTCATTTATTTGACTCATAAAGAAGAAGATACAGGTGAATTATATTTTTGCATTAAAGTACATCAAATATTGTTGACAGTAAGATTTTTATTTTTTTGTTGTTTACAAAACGATACACAAAACAGTATACAGACCTCCTTCATCTTTAAAAAGAAATGTCATGACAATTTTGCCTTTGTAAATCTCAATCAGAAATTTGTGTGATTTATTTTACAAATTTTAGCTTAGTCTGCAAAAGAGCTAGAGTAGTGATGAGATACATATTGACCTTTGATAGTGGATTTCAAAACAGGATATGCAGCTGTGTCTTAAGGTAAACAAAAGACAGCAAAAATACCACATAAATTGCATGGGAAGAATGCATAGGCATCTGAAAAATATATGACAATAGAAGTTTTCAGCCCCAGGTGGACAGTCAAAGAAGGCAGTCAGTTAGCAGTCAACAGAGTAGACAAGTCATGTCATTTTGGGCATTAGCCCTAGAGGGTAGCGGGCAGCCTCTGTATCAGTCTCCTGTGATAGAAGCATGAAGAAGAAAGGCTCTCTGGATATGTACCTCAACCTGGTGTGAATCTTAGCAGTTTCCTGACTCTCTCTTTCTCGCACAAACAATTTTGCCACCTTTCCTAAATAAACAAGAGAGAGTATATTTTTATACAGTAAGTGCTATTGTTTGCTCATTATGGGTATTTAACAGATGTACCCTTTAGAAATTGAAATAACTTGTAAGTTGATCCGTAAAATTTGGTTGCTATCTCACTACAATAGATAACTCAAGATATTTGCTAATTTTTATATAGTCTGGCACAAGGCTATGGTGGTATTGAAATCACCAACTTGCTAACCTTTAAGCTACAGTTGATGAATATCTCTTTTTAACTTAAATTTACATAAATGATGGATCATTTTAAATAAAAAATGGTTTGTGTTAGTTAAAACTTAAGATAATAGCTTATACCAGTAGTTTGGAATAAGGTTAAATTATCCCAGACAGGGTGAAATCAAAATTTCTGTGGGTAATAAAGGGTTAAAAAACTTCACTGTTCTCCATGAATTTTCCTAAATCTTGTTATCTATTTCTTGTGCTTTCCCTGGATAAAATACTTTTTAAATTACTTGGATAATGGTATCCTTGTATATATGAGCAGGATGTGACACAAGATTAATTTTTAAGTGGAGTTTAACAGAGTTTTCATTCTTCTTGGTTGGTCATCATATTATGGTTAAAGGTCCCAGTTTGCTCTACTATTCACCGACAGATGGAAGGAGAATAGTTGGATGTATACTTTTGCCGATGGTATTAATGCTATGTTAAATGCAAACAATCTCATCCAGGATTTGAACTCAATTCACCATGTTCATTTCCTAAGACAATTACCCTGTATATATTGTTGAATTGGAGTAATGGTAAATAGTATTCCCTGACTGCTGGCTTATGCAATGAAACTTAACATTTTATGAATGTAGCATTTAATTTTAATCCTGAGGAACTATCTATGTTATATACTCTAGAGATTATTCCATTTTAATTTAGCTAAACTAGACAAAGCTTATCACAAACAACATTCTTTACGTATTACTTTACAGAATTATCACAAGACAAAAATGACACAATTTTCTTATATCAGTATTAACCAATTTTGAATAGTCATACAGTGTTTTTATAGGAAAAGTATTCAGACTATGAATACCAAAGTTAATTTTAAAATTCAACTCTTAATTTCTGATTTTCTTGAAATAGTAATGTACGAAGTAATAAACAGCACTGCTGATTACTAATAGATGAAAATCTTAGAGCAATTAATTTTTTACTTTTTATCTCTCAAATTGATGACATGAATTGCACCTCAAGAACTCTGGGAATTAATTATGTTAAAAAACATTCATTTAACTTTTGAATTTCACAATGTGAATACCCTTCAAGATATTTATTGTGCCTAACTTAGTTCTGGCATAAGGATACAGTAAGTTGTGTACTTTAAGTAGTCAATAATCTAAGAACTGATCAGGTTTGACACTGGTAATCAGACAAGAACTGATTCTTCTAATATAAGACCTATTGCTTTGTCACTATTCAGCTACTATATGACTTTGGGAGTCTCTCCAGAAGTAGGTTATTTTTACTGGTTGTTGGAGAATGCCAAGAATTGTTGATTCCTGGACAGTGTGGTTAGCACTAAAGAGAGCTATATAATTGCTGAAAAGACTTTTCATATGGGCTGAAATCAAGAGTTGATAGAATCCTACCAGAAATTTGGAAAAATCAGGGCCCAGCATTGCATACACAACTCAATGAGCTCTTATTCTGTTGCTGGAAGCAGGGTAAAATACTGCAAGATCTCTGCAATGCAGTCATCATTACTCAGTACAAAAACAAAGGGGACAAATCTGACTGCTCCAATTATAAGGGGATTACCTTGCTCTCTATCACAGGAGCAAAACAGTGGGTTTTTTGACCTGATAAAAGCATTCAATATAGAGAAGGAATGTGGCTGACTCAGCTGTCCTTAAAAATTCTTGAACAGATGCAACAGTGACTTCTTAAAGCCTTTCCTGATCACCAATGATGAGAAGCAGGGTTGCGTCCTGGCATTGACTCTCTTCACTATCTTCTTCAGCATGATGAAAGGCCACAAAAAAATCATGATGATAGTGACAGAGTCTACATTAAATACCATCTTAATGATAGCCTGTTTGATCATAGGCCTACTCAAAGAACCTGGAGAAACTTATCCAAGACCTCGGCTTTGCTGATGATATTGCTGTTGTTGCCTATACAAAAAGAGCTTTGCAGCACATCACTGCCTGCCTCAAAGGAGGCTGCCCAGCACTTTGAACAAGAAGTTAATTTAAGGAAGATAGATGTACTTCACCAGCCTGCACCTTGGGAAGAGTACTGTTCTTCTTAATGTGACTGAGTTAAATGTAGTCCATTGGTTCATCTAACTGGGAGGCACTATCATGTCAAATGCTAAGATTATCTGGCTGGTAAAGGTGAGCAGTGCATTTGGTAGCTTGTATAAATGAGCATGGTATAACAGACACTTGAAGAAGGGCAGAAAGATCAGTGGGTATAGTGCCATCATCCTTGCTACCCTTCTATATGACTCAGAGTTGTAAGTCATAAATTATCACTACCTACAACTCCTCGGATGTTTCCACTAGCACTGTCTCCACTCCATCTTTAACATTCACTGGATTGACTTCATCACCAATATTGAAGTCACTGAAAAGGCAAATATCACCAGCATTGAGGCCATGCTACTGAATTCCCAGCTATGTTGGGCTGGACACATCTCTAAGATAAGGAATTATTGCCTGCCAGGATCATACTGCATAGTTTTCTACTAGATATTACAACAGACGGGCCCCAAAGAAGCAATTCAATTACTGTTAGAAAAAATCCTTTGGTGTATATCACATCAGCAATTGCTGATGGTCCACCCAAGCTGAGAACCATGATGTCTGGCATCTAACCACCTGCTATATTGTCTCCTCCTTTAAAAAGACAGCCACAGAGCTGCTCTCAAGGACAAAATGCTCAGTAGGAATAACCACAATACTATGCCATCGTGCCTTGACCAGACCTTTAACTACACCTGCTGCAACAATGCCTGCTTGTCCAACATTGGGCTTATCAGCTACAAATTTACCTGCATGGATTGGCCACTTCTTGATCTTCATTTCTGAAAGCAAAGACATGATGATGATACTTAGATATTCATCCAGCCATTTTACTTCATAGAAAATTCTTTTAATAATTACACAAAACAAATTTTGTTTAAAAGCTGAACATTCTGATTTCATCAAAGTAAGCTCAAATAAATTAGATATTATCATTATAATTGATTCTTTGTTGATTCTCTTCAAGTTTTTATTACATTCTGCATTCTTTGTTGCAAATAGTTTATTAATAAAATACAATATTCTCTATCAAGCAGATTCCAGTTTTTTCAAATTACAGTTGACAGATCAGCTTGTCTTAAACTATATTTTTAATTTTCACCTTAAATCTAAAATCAGATTTAGATCCAGACTCTTAGCTGACCATATCATTGAATTGGTATGCCTTTCCTGAAGAACAACTTTAATACCCTTAGCTCTGTAGCAAGAAGCATTATCACTCTAAAAATGACTGAATCATCATTGATCTTATTTTCTATTTCATGAAATAAGAAAAGTGTTCAAAATTTAAATATACACTTATGCATTGATGATTGATTTAATGATTGCCATCACTCTTGGCCCTTTACATGATATAAAAACCCCATGAATAGGGAAATTTGCTTGTTCTCTTCAGTAACTAACTTTATTTATTTCAATGGAATGAAACAGTATGAAAGTTCCAGCATCATCATCCTCACTAATGAAAATTCATGATTTATTACTGAATATCACTTTCATCCAATCATCAATATTCCATTATTGCTTCATTGTAACCATGTTTTCTTTTGTTTGGGTGTAAGTGTCGGTTTTCATTTGTTTTTTCTTAATATAAAACCCAATTGTCACAAACATTAACTCCTCTTTCTGCCTTTATGTTTGTGGTTCATTCTTGTGAATTTTCCATTTTCAAAGAATTGATACCTTGATATCTTCTGAGGTCTTCTCATGTTTTTTTTATCATTCTCTTAATTTTTGAATATTCCCACCAAATTCAAGACACATCTATTAATGTTTCATTCATTGGAACAACTAACTTTTACCTCACTGAATGATGGATTTCCTTCTTAAAGAAATTTCATAATCCTATTCATTGTTTTGATTGATAGCTCTCTTGTTGGGGGCCATGTATCCTTTCTATAAGCCAAGTCAATCATCATCAAGGCATGCCAACAGCATGGATTCTCTTGATTCTCTCCTGACATTTATCCCTATGAGTCATCACTCTTAGCAATTCCTCTAAATGGCATCCAGTGTCTACACAAATCTGATGAATATAAGGTTTTGCAGATCAGGCCAATACTTGTATGTCCTTGGGTAGTTGTAGCGCAGAGAATATTACTTATGAGTTTATCTTAACTTCTCCCACATCTTTCTCATCTGACTTGGATGATTTGTGAGATGGAAGTTAGAAAGCTGTATAGCTGCTGTTTTATCAGTGACTCTTTTTAATTGCTGACTAATTTGCATATTTAGATTTGTGAGGATATTTGTTTGAGAAATGCAAGTTACAAGATTATTCCTGAATTTTTTTTTTCCTGAATATTGAGTTATTGCATCATCTTTCCTTAACTTGATTTGGGAAAAAATACAAGGTTTGTTCAAAAACAATTAAGACTGAAGCTGTATTCAAAGACAAAAATGAACTTTCTTCAAAATAGTTTCTTTGGCTTTCAACATCGGATATTTCAGCAAGTTGTCACATTGCTCAAACTACCTCTTTTAATGTAATATGAAACTTTGACAATGGATTTCTTTAATGTCCTCCATATCTTTAAATCTCTCACACTTGTGCCAAATTTTCAATTGAGGAAACAAGTAAAAGTTGTATTGAACTAGATCTGGTGGGAATGCTGAATGTTGAACTTTCATAATCCTATGTTTTGCTAAAACATAGTGAGATTGGCTTCATTTTTTTCAAAAGAGCAATGACTCATATAGACATCATCACCTTATTATGTAAGTTGTTCAGTTGTGTATACATCTAGACAGAAATCTAGATGTCTAGACATCACTTTATTAAATAAGTTGCTCAGCAGTGCACATGTCTTCATTTCAATTAAAGATTTTCAGTCTCAATACTTTTTGATCACACCTTGTGTACTATTAATTTAAATGTTTAATTATTGTGTTATATTTCATGAAGCTACACTGTTCTACTCTGAAATAAAAATATTTTTGTGCCATATATGTGATTTAAAGATAAAAAATCGAAACTTCAAACAAGATCTAAGAGTGGATAATTTTCAGTTGACACTGAAGTGACACTGGTGGCTAACGTGCCATATTGCAGCCTCCAAGTAAGCAAGTTCTAACTCCAGTATGTGCTATACATTTATTTTTCGACTAATACCCTTAGGAAAGGTATGAATGCTCTTATACCCACCAGCTAAGGGCTAAATAGTATCACTGCAGTTTTTTCCAGAAGGGTGGTTTTGATGTTTAATAACCCATGAAAGTTGATATGCCATTAAACAAAGAAACCAATCAAACCTATCTATTACAGATTTTCATTATAACTATGGTCAAATAGGGAGCTTATAGGAGTGCTCAAAACTTTTCTGTCAACTATAATGACATGCTTTGTCAAGATATCTGCTAGTCAAACAAGATGCTGTGATTCATGAAGTAGATTCCTTTCTTACAAAAGAGTGTCTGATAAATTCATTATATATAAATTATTCATGGCTAAATTCAGAATTTAGTTGTTGCTTTTAAGAATTTAACAAAAATAGCTGAAAGTTTGGGGTTATGGAAATCCTATATCATAAGAGCAATTAATTTAATTCAATCAATTTATTGATGATAAATTTGTAACATAATGAATTTACTGCAAATCTTTGGAAAATGCAAGTAAACATGAATGTCATTTGCCAGAATTTGAACTTGATTCACTGATTTTATTTTCTGTATAAAAAACCATTTCTCTTTCTGTCTCATTTATGTGTGCATGTGCACACACACACACACACACACACACAGATATTGATATTTGTAATATAAGATAAGAATAAATACAACTTAATGTGTTATTTTTTTTTCTACAGCACTTAATATCTGGGATAGAGCCAATAATCAAATGTGGACCATGCTTAAAATTGCATTCAAAAAGCATCTATAAGGTAACAGCACAAGCTTATTGTGTTACAGTTTTGATGATTAACGCAATAAAGCAAACGCTATTGAAGAGCATTGCATATGATTTTTAAATGTGTTTCTATAAATATAGAAATGCATTTAAAAGCAAACGCTATACTCTTTAACGGTAAAGACGCTCTTACATAGTAGTAATATGCAAAACAAGTTACATCACTTTTATAATAGATCGTCCCCAGATGATGGCCCAAAGTCGGGCAGAAAGTACTAGGGATATATATAACTATGGACAATACATTAATCAATTCCTGCCTAATATGATAAAAGCAATATAGCAATACAAACAGATCCAGAAGAAAATATGTAGACAGAAAATGTCTATTATGTTAAATGAAATTTGTATTAACGAAGAAATGTTGCCAAAACATACATATATATATATATATATATATATATATATGTGTATATATATATATATGTATGTATATAAATATACATGTGTGTGTGTGTGTATATATATATATGTATGTATATACATATATATGTGTGTGTGTATATATATATATGTATGTATATACATATATATGTGTGTGTGTATATATATATATGTATGTATATACATATATATGTGTGGGTGTATATATATATATGTATGTATATACATATATATGTGTGGGTGTATATATATATGTATGTATATACATATATATGTGTGTGTGTGTGTATATATATATGTATGTATATATATATATGTGTGTGTGTGTATATATATATATATATGTATGTATATACATATATATGTGTGTGTGTGTGTGTGTATATATATATATGTATGTATATACATATATATGTGTGTGTGTGTGTATATATATATCATCATCATCATCATTTCGTGCCACCAGCACAGATATCCTTGACCATCTCTCGCCACTTTTCCTTATCGTTCATCGCCTCCGGCAGGTCTTCTGGGTTACATCCTGTGTCCTCACATAGCTGCTGTATGTAAGTTCGGGCTGGTTGTCCTGCTTTTGCTTGGCCATATGTGGGAGTCCATAGGAGTACGTCACTTACGAGCTCGTCCTTGCTTCTCCAGCAGTGTCCGGCGTGTCTGGCTCGTCTGACCTGTATAGTTTTCGTGATTGGAGGCAAGTGGCCGTACAGTTGGCATCTCATGGGGTGTTGTCACCAGGACTTGTTCAATATTGCTCTCAACATTCTTGTGTAGTTGCCGTTTGGTTAGCGTCCATGTAGTGCATCCATATAGCAGTATCGATACAACCGCTGCCTGGAAGAAACTGCGCTTCATTTCATCGGTCAGGTCTGATTTCCATATTATTGAGAGCCGTCTATAGCCGTCCATGCTTTCGTCAGTCGTGTGTCGATGTTGTTTTCTGTTGATGAGACGCTACTTCCTAGGTAGGTGAATTTGTCTACTAGCCTCAGAGAGGCAATGTTGCCCGTTTGGTTTTAACACATATATTGAGTTTTGTGCGCATTGACATGGAGGCCAATGCCTGCTGCAGCTCGTTCCAAACTATGCAGTAGTGTCTCTGCTTGATTAGGCGTATTCGCCAGTAACGCTAAGTCATCAGCGTAGTCGGCGTCTGTGATTGTTTTTGCGGGGTACCTTTTGCTTCTTTTCTTAGTCAGCTCGAAGCCATTTTCTCTGATTTTGTTGATCGAAGTTCTAAGCACGTAGTCGAGACAGATGATAAAGAGGTATGGGGCTAGCGTGTCTCCTTGTAGTACTCCTGCAACAATGTCGAAGTATTCCGTGTCTCCATCTGGTGAACGTACTTTCACTTTTGTGTTTTTGTAGAGGATCATTATTGCTGCTACGGTTTCTTTTGGTAGGCCGTGTGCTAGTAGGATTAGTTCCATTTTCCCTCTGTGGATGGAATCGAAGGCCTTGGTAAAGTCGACAAATAGTAATGTCGCCTGAAGGTTTTTGCCCGAACGCCTTCAAGGATTCTACGGATGGTCAATATTTGTGAGGTTGTGGATCTATTTCTCCGGAAGCCATTTTCGTTTTTACTAAGCATGTTGTCTATTTTGGGTTCTATGCGGTTTCGTAGTAGGGCATTGTAGATTTTGGCTGCTATATATATATATATATATATATATATACCTATGTAAATGCTTATATATATATATACCTATGTAAATGCTTGTGCTTGTATATATATCCCTGTATATATGCATGTGTATATATCTATGCAGGCATGTAAACATTTACATATGTATGCATCTATATATATATATACGCATGTGTGTATATACATATATATATATATATATACGCACGTGTCTGTGTGTGTGTATATACATATATATATATATATATATATATATACGCACGTGTCTGTGTATGTGTATATATATATATATATATATATATATATATATATATATATATATTGGTCTAATGAGTAGAGTGTTTGCCAATGGCCCAGGAGACCAGGTTGAATCAAACCTAAGACTCAAAAATGGTACTTGATGCTGCCTTGCTTAACACTCAGCTTTATTATGTAAAGATCAAGAGTAAAGTTGGGCAATCCCAGTAAGGGAGTTGCATCCTCCCCTTCACCTCACTGTTGTAGTTATTGAGCTGGGAGATTTCAGGTCACCCTCAAGAAATTTTGTCAGTGTTACTTATCTATCTATCTATCTATCTATCTATATATATTGTGTGTGTTTGTAAGTGGGTATATTTATATATATCTGTCTGTATATATGTGTGTTTGTGTGTGTTGTGCATGTATCTCAGTTTTTTATATGTGTATATATATATATATATATGCAACTTTAAAATTTGTATGATTGCTACTTATTTAAAGAATGAAAATTGTCATGTAAATATAAAAACTTAAACAGCTGTGCTGACAATGAAAAATTAAATACCACAAAAATATTGTAAATTTTATCCCTAAAACAAAATTTTAAACTCTAAACTTTAATTTTTACTATCCTTTGATTGTCACGTAAATGTTGACAATTAATCTCCTATACTCTTGCCACCTACCTTCAATCTTAGAAACCAACCAAATTAGCTGAACAAGACATGTGAGACACAGCTGGAGAAGTTAGGATGAACTCATAAGTGACGTTCTACAATGGAATCCTTCACACGGATGAGCAAGTGTTGGATAACCAGCTAGAACTTATCTACAACAACTCTGTACAGACACAGGATGTAGTCTAGAAGACCTGCTGGAACTGATGGATGATAGAGATGAATGGTAAGGGAGGTACAGTCTAGTGGCATTGCATGATGATGATATGTTTTAATTGTGTGTTTTTAGTTACTTGAACGTGTGTATCTTAAATCAATGCAGAAACTGATTTCACAAAAGCTCCATTTGGGTTGTTTTTAGTTTGTAACAATTGCAAATATGTTTTGTTTAAAAAAAAAAAAATTTTTGTTTCTGTAATTTTTTTATTTTATTGGGTATTGTGAATATCCTTTGTTTAAGAAAACAACTTTTGCTTTTATCATTAATAATGCTTATAGATAGAAAGAAAGAAAAACTTTAAAATGGATCTAAATGACTTTAACATCTTTTAGATACCATGTGGTCTGATTTTAAAACATTAAGAAAAAAATTAATCTATCTCAATAATGATTTTAAAGGAAATGTTAATGGTTATACGTCAAAAAAGCTCCTCTTTTTTATAAAAGCATCTAATCTTATCTTCTTCCTCTAATTAATGCTTAATGTCTTTTCTAAAGGCTATATCAGTTATATTATTTTACAAACAATATATTTAAGTACTGTAAACTAGAGTGATAATTTCCTCTATTTGAAAAGTCTTGAAGGAAGATATAATCTGTTTTTTTTTTCTTTTTTCCTTTTTGTATTTTTTAAATTTGATTGGTGTAACAAATTTGACTGGTATAACAAATTTTAAAAATTTGATTGGTATAACAATCAAATTTATTTTTGTTCTGTATAAATATTAATGAATTATAAGGTATCTATTTTGAAAGGACAGTGACATGGAAACTGGATAATCATCCTATAAACATATAGATATAAATGTAAGAAATAATTTATGATTAAATGTATTTTATCATACAGAAAATCCCAGTAAAGATATTCCAGTACTGTATAGTATGTATAGAATATAAGATCCTATATTCTACAATCCATAAGGAAAGTACAAATAGGTAAGAAATGCACACGTGGATGGATAAAAATCACGTGGATGGATAAAAATCACATGGATGGATAAAAATCACGTGGATGGATAAAAATCACGTGGATGGATAAAAATCACGAAAACAAAAACTTTCGTTAAAATCAGTAAAAATTTAAATAAGAGGTTTCTGGAATCTGATTGGACAGAATAGTCACATGCTGGCTTTTTCAACTATATCAGCACAGTTAAACTCCAAATGAACTTGTTTGGTACTTGTCCAATGCAAAAATAAAATCTTTCATTTGGTACCATCACTTGATAAGGAGACCTGTTTATTTCACATTTTCAATGGCAACAGCCAGACACAGCCATGCACTGCAACAGACAGTCAGACACAGCCCTGCACATCAACACACAGCTGAACATATGAGAACTCATGGCCAGTAAACGACACATACTAAAACTCGGTAAAACATCTTCATAGTAATGAAGATAAACTGGCAGCTACATCAACATTCTAACACTGACCAAAATTCCACTTCATTACAATGACAACTGCATGTCCAGACATAAAAAAAATAACGTTCATAATTGCACCAAAAGTAAGTTTACCATCTTTCTGTCAACTCAGTCAGACTTCACATGTCTCCACCTACACACACACACATACACACACACATTCAGTCAGCATATACTCTGCTAATATGGGTTTTTCATTCTCAAGTGCATATACACACACATTATACTCACTTCTCACCAAGAAAATTTTTGAACTTTTATGACCACAACACACCAAAGCACTAAAAACATAAGCGTGTAAATACAAATGTTAATGTTTATAAATGTGTAATTAATTCAATCTGGTTTTCTTCTTATTGTTTCTTCACATTGTTCTTTTACAAATTTGTATTGTATTTGTGGGCATAAATTTTACTTTTAATCTGAATAGACTGATCCCATATATATTTATAATATGGTCACTAAAATAAGTAAAAACTGTGTCAGATGGTAAGGCTCTTGTTCTAGAGCTCTGGGTAGTTTGAAGTACTTATTTATTGCAATTATTCCCTGTTCCACTTTGGCTTGGAGAAGTCATATCTGCTAGGGTTCTATCTACAGGGTTAAATAAATTTGTTTGAAGGTTTATTCCTAATTGATTGGACCATATGAAAAAAAAACTCTTAAACAATTACACAAAAAATGTAAATGTGAATGCCATCCCCCTCAACTCTAGGCATAAAATAACCCAAGACAGGTTGACATGTCATTAAAATATTTACATCCATCTATAAAATATGTAAAACAAATTTTCCTTTGAAATATAGAAAAAGTCTTAAGCTGTAATTGATCAATTGGAAGGGAATGATAATATATTATAGGAGAAATTTCTTTTTCTTTTTTCTTCTATGGCAATAAATCTGTTTCAAGACAATTTGTAGATGGTGATGAAGGCTGTGAAAGCAATGATTGTTTTGGGGTAGCAAACAAAATATCTTGCAAGCATCTTTGTTCTGAGGCTTTTTATGCTGTCAGTAAATTGGATGAGGATTCAAGACAATTGCAATTGAAAGCAATCATTGTCCTGCAGTGACTGACAGTATATTTTGCAAGAAATCTCTTTGTCATGGGTCTTTTTGCACTGGTAGTGAATCAAATGTAGAATCAAGACAATTTATAGAAGGTGATGAACACAGAGAAAGCAATTGTCTTGGAACAGCTGACAAAATAACTTGAAAATAATCTCTTCATCCATGGTCTTGTTACTATAACAATAAATCCAACAGTGGATCAGGACAGTTTATAGATAGTAATGATGGTTGTGAAAGTAAGAATCTTTCTAGATTAGCAAATGTGATATGTTGAAAGAAATTACTTTATAAGATATTTTCCAGAAAATTTCTTTGTTTTTTATCATTTTAGCTGTCAATCAAATGTGATAGCATTGATTGTTCTGAAGCAGCTTAGAGTATATTTCAATGATATGAGGCACACAAAAATATCCATGTCCCAAGAAGTTAAAAATTCCAATGACATGTATAATAAACTAGAATAGATTAACTCTGCATTTATCTAAACTACTGAGAAGTAATTCCTTTTGATCAAGATGATCTATGAACCAATAGTCTAATATTTGTCATGAGCTTTTTGACCTCAGCTTTATTACTCTGAAATTTCAAACTTTGTTCTTTGAAACCCTACTTTCATAATTCTTATTACTTTTGGCTATAGGTACAGCCTATCATGAGTAGGATTTATTTTCTTAGTACCTAAATGTTTGTTTTTTAATCTTCTTTTGTTTCTTTGAAACCCAAATAACATAATTGTTATTACTTGTAGCTATTGATACCTGTACTATCATAGTATTTATTAAGCCTGTACCAAATTGTTTACTGTTAATCTTCTCTTGCTTCTTTGAAACCCTACTCGGAGGAATCCTTATGGCATCTTGACTAAAGTACTAGACTGCAGCCCCAAAGTAATCAAGTTTAAACTCCAGTCATGCTATTATGTTCACTTTTGGATTAATAGTCTGGGGAAAGTTGTGAACCTCCTTATCCCCCCAGCTAGAGGTGAAATAGTATCACTGCTGTTCTTCTACAAGGATAGCCTTGGTATTAAATAATCCACAAAGGTTGATATCCTAAAAAAAAAAAAAGAAACATACTTTTATAATAATTATTACTTGTAGCTATTCATACAACCTTTGCTATCATAGGCAGGATTTATGAAATCAGTACCGAAATGTTTTTTGTTATTTTATCTTCACTTGTTTTTTGTCCCTAATTTACTTCTCTTTGTTTATGAGACCAGAGAGTTAATGTTTGTTTGTACAAGCATTTTTAAGGTAGACATCTTGACAGTGTTTGTCTTATAAGTAGACATCTTGATAGAATTTGTCTTATAAGTAGTCATCTTGACAGTATTTGTCTTATAAGTAGACATCTTGACATTACCAAGCTAGACAAGATAAACTTCTACACCTCAAAACTTTCATCCTTTTATCATATAGAATAATTATACATAGACACTGCAATTTTTTGGTAATGAGGGAAAAATTAAACCATAATCACAGATGTATTTTAGCACCAACTGCATTTCTGCCTAATATACACAGTCAAGTTTTTGGCCTTTTTGTATAACTGCCCACTGATTTATCCACTACTCTCTGACTTTTCTGTACAAACAAATAAAATATTTCTGATGGCAAATGAAAAAAATATTGAACATTAAATTTTGCAATTTCTTTATAAGAATTTGTTTAAGAAAGTTTAAACAAATAAATATAATATGCAATGAGAATTTTAAAAAAAGATGGTCAACAATTAATATTAATTTTGATTATTATTATCTTTAGTCTTGAATTAAATGATAAAAGAAAATACAAGTCAAAATTGTTAATAATAACGTTTTGATTCTAAAATGAATAAAAGTGGTTGTCAGAGGTCAGAAATTAATGCAACTATGACTGATAAAATAGAGATTTTATATGCTCCTCACCTCATTGAGCTACAGAAGTGGAGTAGGCTAGTGTCATACCAAGAACACAACTTTCTTTTAGTGGGGAAGAGATCTTAATCCTCTGAAGGGGATTTAGTCAGCATATTTGAAGCCCCTCTGACAAAGTACATTATAAGTGAGTCAAAAAAAGGATTATCAATGGAAAAATATTATTATAAGCATTACTAACATGATAATGGTATTAAAATTATACTTATACAGATAAGCATTACTGAAAAAACAGAGCTGTTATGTGTGTATGTTTTTTTCCTACAAGAATTTATAAATAAACAATAATATCACCAATTAGTTGACATTCTACTACATATTTACTAATCAGAACCACTAGATTATTCATACTGTCACCTTGATATGCAAATTCCTAGAAAGAGATATATTTTCTAATAATAAATCAATTCTAATCCAAATGATTCTAAGAGATTCTTCTGTCTTTTTCTTTCTTTCACAGTCAAAATCTTATTAGTTAAAAGCAAGTTACCGATCAAACTGAAAACCAACCACTCAGCTTATGATACACTGCATAGTGCATTCTATTCAATCTTGGTCAGTATTTTGTTGCAATGTTATTGGTTGATTTTTTACTAATCAGCATCTCAAATTTGCCCATTAAACTTGCATATAAACAGTCTACATTCTCTACCAAAAGAAAGAAAGATTAATTATGTTCAATGCAATTTGTTCATTTACAAGGAAATGCCTCCGATTCAGGATTTGATGCTTCCTGATATATGAGCATATTGATTACTGTTATTTGATAGTATTATCAGTTTAGCCATTATAGTCTCCAACTTCCTCTCAGAGTCTGTTGTGTTCTCATTCACCTATTGAAAGGATATCTCTGTCAATCTTTCCAATGAAACCCCTTTGGATTTTTCCACTGAACCAAAGTAATAAACCCCCTACCCAATCCAGTGATTGAACCTATGACCACGATGTAACTAGATGTATGCAACCATAAGATTTTATGCATGAGGCTGATCAAACTGTACCCTCCATTAGTGGGGCTGAGAATAGGCTGACTGTATCCTCTGCAGAGAAAGCCCGCAACTCCCAAAAAAACTTTTGTCCTGGTATGACACTATACTATTAAGGTTCTAGTTCTGGAGATCTTGAAAGTATAGGGTACCTCTTCATTACTACGACTCCCAGGTTCACTTTGACCTGGAGTAGGAGTACCTGTTAGTGTCCAATTTATGGGTTGAATAGGTTTGTTTGAAAATTATTTGTATCCAACGGGACCATAGACAAAAAGGAACAACTGCACAAAAATGTAAATATGAACATACAATGAATGTGATTCTCTAACCTCTCAGCATGGGTTGTGATACTGTTAAAATCAATCAAATCAGATTGGAAAATATTGGAGCATAAAACCAAATGTTTGGTCTTTCCTAATTAGATAGAAATTGGCAACTCTTATTTTACAATCCATAGACCCATGAATAATTCTGTTAGAAGGATAAGTTTGATCCAGTATTAAACCAGATGCTGTGATTAAAGCAGTGAAAATTCTAAAAGCATTTCTTTATCTAAAGCAAGAAAAAACAGCTTGATAAAGAAAGGTGTTTTGTTGTTTTTTTTGTGGGGGATTTGTGGCAGTTTGATATTTTGAATGTATTTTTTCAGTATTGTTTGTTGTGAAATTTTAGAAAATGAAGTATAATGTCATGTTTATTAAATTCATATCAATCCATAAATGGACAAAACATTTTTTTTGTGTTATTAAACTTTGAATTGCTTTGTGCTTTATTTTGAAATTTCAAAGATTCACCTTAGACTTTTTTTCATGGGCTCTGCGAATAATGATAAAAGTTCTCTTGAATTTTTATTATTATTATTTTAATTTACAAACTAACTTTGTGAAAAAAGAGACTTGAAAGAGACTTATTGATTTCTCCTTTGTTTTGTTGTCACTTTTGATGCTGAGATGAACTGAAAATTAATTTTCAGTCTCTTTATGATTTTTACTGTTGCAAAACATTTTATTTCCAAAAGACAATACCTACAGACATCACTCACAAATGTATGCTGACTAAAATTAACACAAAATATCATTCAGAAATTAATCAAACCAGCAGGTATCATGTTTGTTTTTCCCAACTTCATAAAATTTTAAAACTTAAAAAAAAAATGTTTAGTTTTATCAGATACTCTCTCAAAATTCATCAGCTTTTTTCTTTGTTTGAATATTTGAATATCTAGAATGGCATGATTTCTGATGAAATTTATTTGATGATTTTTTAATTACTGAATTTCCTGAAACTGTGATGCATACTTGCGAGTTGATAATTATCTGCATTTTTGTTATATTTTTCATAGGTTGACTTTACTGAGTTCTGTACTATACTGTTCTAATATTAAACCAAAATTACAGGGAGGGGAGTTCCTAATGTATAGTGGCTAATGTGCTTGGCTTGAAATTACATTACCTTATTTGTAAATGAGAAAAACTAATTAAAAAAGCCTTACATACTTCCTTGTCTCTACTTTTAAACCAAAAATGTATATATATCCAGTTCACATCCAAAGACAATGGGTGTGGATTATTCATGAATAGAATATATGAGGAATTTCATATAAATCAATGGAAATGCTTGATGTATGGCTATTGTTATATATTCCCTATCCAGGTGTATATAATTAAAAAATGTGTATATAAGTAAAAAAGGTATATATAAAATGTGTATATAAGTAAAAGGTATATAAAATGTGTATATAAGTAAAAGGTATATATAAAATGTGTATATAAGTAAAAAAGGTGTATATAAAATGTGTATATAAAATGTGTATATAATTAAAAAAGGTGTATATAAGTAAAAAAGTAAGTAAAGTTGGTGTCTGTAGTCGAGGATGACCCAAAGGCTCACTTTCATGAGCTTCTACACTGAGGAGTAGGAGAGGGTAGTACTTCTTTCCCTAGATTGCTCCACTTTACTCTTGATCCCTACCTTATAATGCTATGTTAAGCAAGGAAGCATCGAGTACCATTTTTTGAGTCTTTGGTATGACTCGACCTGGAATTGAACTCCAGTCTCCCGGCAAACGCTCTACCCACTAGGTAAATGGACTGTGGTATATATGTACATATATATACATATAGAGAGACATAATGTGATCTAAAGATCCCCTGCCTAATGGGATTAAGTAACCAACTGTCACACAACACCAAACTTATGCCTTTGCTACTATTCCTTGACACGGCCTAAAAGAGCCAGTGGACAGCAGCAGAGATCGGACATGTTACTGGTATGCTTAAATTGGGCAAGAACATCACCTACCCAGGAGGTAGAGCAATTCCAACCTACTAAGATGGTGAAGAAATATTCTAAATTGTGATAAACTCTAAGTACCATCATTATAAATGTTTGTTTGTTTTTTTAGTCTTCATGAAAATAAATGTCTAAAGTCATTTGGCATAGTTGCTATTCTTTGGTTACCTCATTATTTTCTGTTTGAAACCTCTTCAATGTACAGAGCCATTTATTACATTAACCCCACCAACACACACATATATATATATATATATATATATATATATATATATATATATATATATATATACATACAATATTATTAATATAATTTGCTATATTTATGAATAAAGAATGCTCTGTATCTATGATAGAGCATATGTAGATCTAATGCTATTGTAGCTTATATTTATATATACACAGATATACATACACCATACCTCCACTATTCTTATATTGTTCTTTCAATTGACTGTACTGAGTCCTGTACTATTGTTCAACTATTATACCAAAAGTGCTGATAATTATTGACTCACAGCCCAGTCAGCTAGGGCTGTCAAATATGATGACTCCATCTCTGCAGAGGTGTAATATCTTTTCTCCAACAAGTGTTCTGAAAATTACAATAAACCATTTGATGTTGAAGTGCCACTTCTGGACCACTATTCATTGCCATTACTCCCAGCTCCACTCTGACCCAGAGTGGTAGTACTTGTTAGGGTTCCATCTATAGGTCAAATAGAGATAGTATTTTAGGTGTAACACTAAACTTTATCTGAAGGTGAGGCTCCAGTTCTGGAGCTGTGGTGAATGTGAAGTATCCCTTTATTGCCATTACTTCCAAGTCCACTCTAACTGGGAATTCTAGTCCCTGATTGGGTCCCATTTATGGGTCAAATAGAACTATCTGAACATTTACTATACTTGAAACCATTTAATTGTGTGCAAACAATAAATAGAAATACTTGAAACCACTATTGAATTATAAGCAAACAAATAATCTCTGGCTTATTTAAAGATGTTTGCAACAAACTACTTATTTACAAATCATATATAATATAGGATTTGACATTAAATAACCTACAAGAGTTGATATGCCATAAAACTCAACTAACCAACCAACCTCTTATAAACATTACAAACAGGTTTATTTCTTATCAGAGTATTAAAATTGTTAATTTTTATGTTTATTTATATGTACAATTCAAACGAGATGATATATATATTTACTAAGCTTAACTTAGTCTTACTCAATGCCACAGTAGTCAAACATCCGTAATGATTAAACTCACTAGACTACTTAATGATTTGTCAAACTTGTTATTCATCACTCTCAATTCACCACCCTTAAAACCAAATTATATATATATTTCTTTAAGAAAAACAAAACCCGGTCACATTAGGATTATAAATTTATTTCCATCCTGTTATGGGTATTGATATGAATCAATAACACCAACCTTCCTGTGTCTATTCTGAATTATTTTATCCATTAGATCTGAAGAAGTCCTGTTATTTTTGGTGTTATTGATTCATATCAATACCCATAACAGGATGGAAATAAATTTATAATCCTAATGTGACCGATTTTTGTTTTTCTTAAAGAAATTATTGTTCTGTGATGTCTGTTACATTGAGCTCTTTACCAGGAAAATTTAAATGTTCATAGTTGAATGTTTTTTTATCCTGACGGAATTATTCCCGACTCCGGTTTAACTGGACTGAATAATATATATATATATATATATATATATATATATATATATATATATATATATAAGAGGAAATTCAGAACATTGAATGTAAAATTTTGTCTTTAATAATTATTTTTATCTTATTTGAGTAAACTTCACTTAGTCTGGTACGCAGGGCTCAGGGTACTTACAGTACCTGTGGTTCCTGAGTGGTCCTCCATTTAAGTACTAAGCAGGTTCATTGCTGCATAACTTTAGTGATCTTACAAAAACCAGCACTTTGACCATAACTCTTAATATTTTTCTCATCTCATATGGTATTATATTTCCTACCCGTGTGAATGTTTCAAACCATGTAAAAACAAGGATTCTACAAAAATGCCTATTTTTTCACATAGACAGGTCCTCTCCATGAAAAAAATTGATGCAACATCATCTTTAAATTTTTATTCTCCATATAAGCTTTTATGCTGTTTAAGCTCTGCATGATAAATATCAAGCACACATCGCTTTATTGAAAGAAAGGCTTCTCTTATATATTTTGACAATTAGAGAAATTGTACTGAGTACAAGGGAAACACAGCTTTTATTATTATTCTTTTATAAGCACCTTCTTTCTTTCTTTCATTTTAAATAAGAATGAAAGTGGATGCTCATTTGTTCATTTCATGACAATAGTAACATTTCTGTGCTTATTCTTTCTTTAAAAGAAAATACAGAATCCTGTTTTTCTAGATTTTTCTTTTCAAATGCCAGCACTTTCTGACTGCTGTTATTAATCATCAACCAACTAATATATTTAGTTTCATTGTAGCTTTGGATAGACACTGATGATCTTGTTTAAAAAACAAAACAGAACAAAACCTTATCATGTAAACTAGATATGTTAGTATAAACAGAGTAAGTTGACTTGTTAGTTGTCTGGTTTTTATTCTTTAATATTTTCTATGTTTAGCTTCTTACAAATATGCTGATAACTTCACCTGCTGAGGGGTGAGATCCCTCCCATCAACAAGGGTGTCATGAGTATTATACTAAACTGCATCTGATGGTGATGCTCCAGTTCTGAAGATGTTGGGAGTATGAGGCCCTCCTTCATTTCCATTACTCCACTTTGACTTGGAGAGGTAGTACCTTTTAGGATCCCATTTGTGGGTCAAATAGATCTGTTTAAAAATTATTTGTATTCACTTTGACCATGTGCAAAAATTGTATGATGAACATGATTTCCTAACTTCTTGACATAAAATAACCCTTGATGGATTGACATGCCATCAAAATCAATCGATAATTAATATCATAGCCATGATATGTGCAAAAAAAAGTAAATATGAATGTACAATGTGCACTTTTGGTATAGAATAACCTTAGCTGGGTTGAAATGCAGTTAAAATCAATCAATCAATCCATACTCTCCCAGACAAGTAGTTCTTGATATGTTTTATTAGAATTAACTTTGAACAAGAGATGATGGAAGAGAAGATATCATACAAATCTTTCAGTGTGAAAAAGAGATACAATAAATAATTATCTCTCGTAGATAACTTGTATCTCCTTTAGGGTCCTCATAGTGGGTCACATGACACTTCAGAAACCCATTCTTGACCTCTTTTCAACTCTGATTTTTGATTAGTGGAGTTGTCTTTGACCCTACTAGAAGAAAGTAATATGGCTATCTTATTTATATTAAACAAATACACTTTTTGCTATTTTGTACCCCTTCTACATACTGCTTGTCCATGGGGGGGTCTCATGGTGTAACGGTTATCATCATAAGAAGTACACATGATGAAACAAATTCAAATCCTTGAAGAGAGTATTTGCAATTCAATTAGCACTAATACTCTTGGGAAAGGTATGATCAAATTAGTCTCCCTCTAGTTGTGGATAGATAGTTGAACAGATTAGGCTCTTTTACCTTGGCATGGTAACTGGTCAAGAAGAAGGAAAACTTTAAATTCAAACCTGTAAACTCAGCTCAAAAACTGACCTTATGTTGAATCTTGCTTGTGCAGAAGGGTTGGTAAATACATATGGCTTGTTTATGGAATAATATGAGTATCAATTTAGCTATTGGAGCACATTTGTATATTCTTTATATGTAATGTCACCTGCATATATATTGTGTATATAAAATATCCAATGTTCTAGTATTTATAATTGAGTTTATTTTGTCTTTCCTTGTTTTGTTCAGTGTTAGTATATCAGAGATATACTAATGATAATGTTGGTCCTCGGAGAGTAAAGACTTGACTAAATATCTTCTCAATCACCAACCATTCAAATAGGATCTATTTAAAATCATGTTTTACTTGGACCTGATCACCAACCTTTACTGCCAATAAAAAAGAAACTATTGTCTTAGCTCTATGGAAGACATTTCTTTATATATATTTTTACGAAACCTAGTATAGTTTAGGGTGGAGAACTGGTGAGTAAGAATACTGTCGTTTGACCCTGCCTGATGAATGGAGAAGACTATATACCCTGAAAATCAACATTCAAAATCAAAAATATCTCTAGAAGTTTGTTACCTGGAGATTCCTCTTCCAGTCATTACCTCCCCACTTCACTAAAAGAAGCACATCCATCATGCTACTCACTAAAAAAGATTTGCTAAAAACAAGGAATTTAACAGACTAAATGAAGTACAACTTTATATAATGTACTCTCTATCAATAGCATTTTTTCTTTTTTCTGTTTATGTATCTTTCTATATATCAGTATATTACAAATACGACAAAAACTTTTTAATTTTTTGCCTGTGTTCCATTGACTAACAAAAAAATAACTTTCAATTTACTTTAAATCTTATAATAGCCAACGTAAATGTTATCAGTGTGTATAAGAACAATAAAAAACATTTTTTGAATAAGACCAGTAAATTTCCTGATTGGCAGGTGGAAAATATGAACTCACAAATAGAACATATTAGTAAATTCTATGATAATGGCACATGTCATGGTGCCAGAAATTTGTTTAAAGTTGCACACAGCATCAAAAGAGTTAAAATGAAATTGATTTTAGATATTTTTTGTCAAAGATACAGTTTTTTTTTTTAAGGGATTCTAAGATTTTTTGTATATTATAACTACCATTAGAAATTTTAAAAGATATCTTTAAGTTTATTATTATTCTGCATAATGTAATGTAAATCTGATTCTGATATTTAATCCATGATTTTCATTTACCACTTTCCAGTAATACTTGCATTTATTCAGAACGTAATAGTGCCTGATGATCATGAAAACATGAAATTATTAGTTGTAATATGTTTTTTTAATGTTTTTATACTATCCATATTTACCAACCCCTCCGCTCGGGCAGGATATGACACAAGATCAATTTTTAAGCAAAGTTTAACAGGTTTGAATTCAGAGTTTTCCTTCTTGACTAGTTGCCTCACCAAGGCTGAAGAACCTAGTCTGCCCTATTATTTACTCATAGCTGGAGGGAGAATAATTGGATTGATACCTTCCCTAAGGGTATTAGTGTTATGTGAAATGAAATCAGTCATGTCCAGGATTTGAACTCGTGTCACCGTGTCCATTTCCTATGATGATAACCATTACACCACGGGGAACCTCCTAATGTTTTTATACTATCTGTGGTAGTTGCATTGGATATAATATCTGACAAAATGGTAAGAAATAGAACATGAAAATTTGAAATCATTTTCACGCCAACTTCAAATTTTCAATATCCATTTCTTAGCATACTTATGTGTGGATGTGTGTGTGTGTGTGTGAACCTTTTTATATATATATATATATATATATGTGTGTGTGAGTGTGTGCAATTGCTTATGCATGCATGTATATATATGTGTGTGTGTGTGTGTTTATGTGTGCATGTATATATGTGTATGTCTGCATGTGCACGTATATATGTGTGTATGTGCATGCATATTTAAGTAAGCATGTTTGTCAGAGTTTTCATATATATATGTATATTTATGCGTATATATATGTGTGTGTATGTGTTTATGTATATATATATATATATATATATATAAATGTGTGGGTGCATTCATTCATATAAATATATATATATTTATATATATGTACATATGTGTGTATGTGTTTATATATATATATATATATGTATGCATATATGTGAATGTGTTTATGTGTATATATATATATATATATATGTGTGTGTGTGTGTGTGTGTGTGTGTGTGTGTGTGTGTGTGTGTGTGTGTCCCACTTGTATTTAGAAGTAGGAATTGTAGAGACTATGCCAAAAGTCTTTGTAGTTCTGAAAATTTTGATTCCTTCTCTCTGCAGTTTGAAATCCCGCCAAATGCTACATTCTCTGCTGACTGACCAGCCCATCAGAATGGACCTTGGAATAAGAAAAATGTGTTGAAAATCCATGTTACAACTTGCAAATGAGTTGAATGAATGCCAGCCATCAAGGTCAGATAACATTACAGATAACTTTTTGCTCTTGCTATCATTATTTTTAATATTGTTGTTTGTCTGTTTTTTTTTGGTTTTATTATTATTATTATTATTATTATTATTATTATTATTATTATAATAATGATAATAATAATAATAATATGATGATGATGATGATGCCCTTATACGTGTTCACACCAGATGTTGGATGGATATCATGAGAGGGTGAGTGATAGCAAGTACGTTTCATAGTATCCTCATAGGTCCCAGCACTATTGTAGTCTAGATAGCTTCCCTGCTTCTTTGAATCCCCAATTTATCTAATCTTCTGTGTTTTTCATACAGTTCAAGTCCATTAATTCCTCTAACCTTTATGTTCCACAGCTTTGTAATCATTTTCTCTTTTTTTACATTTTTTTTTTTTTTTTGCTTTTTTTTTTTTTTGTGATCTGCTAGTACAGCCACATATCCAATATTGATAGATCCTTTCCATCCTTTAAAACTCTCTCAGATCTGAAGGTCTTGATTTAATTGAATGGTCACTTTGAATCTGAAAATCCTTAAGGATCTCCTTTCTATTATTTACAACTTTCAGAGCTGCTCTTCTTATCTGACTAATTGAATTGGTCATTTTGAATCCCAAAATCCCAGACTATCTTATTCTTTTTATTTTTCTTGGATGGTTTTTGAGTTGTGCAGCCACTGATTGTTTGCAAGACCAAAACCAAGTTATTTTCACAATTCCCAGTGTATCCCTGGTCCCAATCCATTGTCCTTGTTTTTGTCTTTTTTCAGCCTGTATGATACATTTACTGATGATCTACAATTTTTTCTACATAGTGGTGATATTCAGAGTTTTTTTCTGGGTTTTGTCAAACTTTGATTCAATACAATTCATCATTGAATTTAGATGGCCTAATGGTTGAATGTATGAAAGATGGAATCAGCACACTTAGTTCAAACTCGTAGTCATACCTGTTAAGGTCCCATCTATGGGTCAAATAGATGTGTTTGAAAGTTATTAGCTTTAATTAATAATGCTTGATATATAGCTGTAAATTATTTGTGTAAATACATACTTGAACTTATAATCATTTATTAAGGATTATTCTTATTAGTTTCTTGAAACCATATAACTGTTGGCAAACAAATCAGAATTATAAAGGGGAGTGTCCTCGTGGTGTAATGGTTAAAGCGATAGACTACGGAATCGTAGTACATGAGTTTGTACTCCAGTTGCGCGATTACGTTCACTTTCGGGCAAATACCTTTGGGAAAGGTATGAACCCCCTTATCCTCCCAGCTATGGGTTAAATAGTACTATTACTGTTCTTCTTGGAGAATGGCTTTGGCATTAAATAACCTACAAAGAGTTGATATGCCATCAAACAAAGAAACCAAACCAAAGAATTATTAAATAAACATAGTTACTTGCAACCATATGATTATTAGTATTAGATAAGAATCTTTGAAACAGTAAAATTGTGCACAAATTGTATGTAGTAAATAGGAATACATGAGTAAAAAACTATTATTTACGCAAAAAATGTAAATATGAATGTACAATGAATGTAATTCTTTAACCTCTGGGCATAAAATAACCCTTGACCAGTTGACATGCTGTTAAAATCATTCAATCATCATTCAAGTTCAAACTCTGGCTGAAACAATTTTTTAACTGCATTAATGTTCTTAGGAAAAGCATGGTTCTTCTCCCCTTCCTCCAGTTAGGGGTAAATAACAAGGTAGTTAGAGCCCATTACCCTTGAAAAGGCAAGTTATCTTAAGCAACCAATTACTGATCAGGGATTATACTGTGTTGTTAGTACCATATAATGTATGTCATATATCACATGAACAGGAGGAGGCCCCTTAGCATAATGGCTAAGAAGTTAGGTGCCCGTGGTGTAATGGTTATCGTCGTAGGAAATGAACATGGTGACACGAGTTCAAATCCTAGATTAGACTGATTTCATTTCACATAGCACTAATACCCTTGGGAAAGGTATGAATCCAATTATTCTCCCTCCTGTTATGGGTAAATAGTTGGACAGAGTAGGTTCTTCAGCCTTGGTGAAGTCTAGGAGAAGGAAAACTCTGAATTCAAACCTGTTAAACTTTGCTTAAAAATTGACTTTGTGTCATATCCTGCCCGAGTGGAGGGGTTGGTAAATATGGTAGCCTCAACATAAGTGTGTTTGAACTCAAATTGCACTATTATATTCACTTTGGGGCTAATACCCTTGGGAAATGTAAGTAAAAGTAAAGTTAGCGACCATAGTCGAGGGTGACCCGAAGGCTCCCTTTTCGAAATGATCCCTTATCACCCTAGCAATGGGTTAAATAATATCACTGCTGTTCTTCAGTAAGGATGGCTTTGGCATTAGAGAACTCATGAAGATTGATATGCCATTAAACAAAGAAATCAAGCTAAATCACATGGAAAGAAGTTGGGCACTTCCAATTAAACCACATTGTTCTAAAAGATGTCTTGAAGAAAATATATTCAATGTGGCACCCAGATAACCTAAGAGATCAGATTTTTTTCTTTCTTCCAACAACTACAGAGCATCCTTTTTTTTTTATATCAACTGCTCTTAAGTTTTATTTTTTCGCTTATTCTCATAAGGTATTTTTTTACATTATATACCAATATATTATATACCTCAATGCTTCCTGGACTAAAAGACAAGGAAGGTGGCATTAACCATTGTACAATTGTTATAAGCATACAAATCTGATTTTTTCTAAGCCAATGAATATTTATATCAGTTCTGACTGAGAAGGTCATAGTTTATGGACATTTTTTTAGTTCATTGAATTTTTTTTATGTTTTGTTTGTATTTTTTGACAGTTCATTGACATAAGTAGCAGTTATTTTGACTTCACTGTTTTATGTAATATATACATATACACTACCAATATATATATATATATATATTATACCGGACATTGGCCTAGCGGTTAGAGTGTTCGCCAATGGCCCGGTTATACCAAAGACTCAAAAAATGGTACTTGATTCCTCCTTGCTTAACACTCAGTATTATAAGGTATGGATCAAGGGTAAAGTGGAGTAATCCAGGGAAAGGAGTAGCGCCCTTCCCTACACCTTGGTGAAGTAGCTATCGAAAAGGGAGCCTTCGGGTCACCCTCGACTATGGTCGCCAACTTTTATATATATATATATACACTCTGTAAACAAAAGTATGACTAGATAACAGTCCAAAATTAAGTACATCACCCAGATACTTAAATCTTGTAAATTAGCATTGCACATAGTATTTCTAGCATGAAAATAACTACCTCCACACTATCTGATAAATGGCCATCCTAAAACTTTGAGATAATTATCAAAATTCATGTATACTAAAAATCATTGAAAACAGTGCAAAATATATGTATTTAAGTTCTAATACAAAAAATAAAAAACACATGTGCAGATACTTAAATCTAGTAAATTAGCATTGCAAATAGTGTTGTTGCATGAAAATAACTACCTCCACACTAACCAATCTATGCCAATTCTAAAACCTTTGAAATAATCAGCAAAATTTATGTATACTAAAAATCATTGAAAACAGTATTCATTTTTTGTTGTAGTTTGAAACCTGAAGAATTTGGTCATAGATGATACCTAATAATATCATTTTTGTTTGGATAATATTCAACTAGAAATAATTTAGTTCATGTCTTAGTGCCTTTGATTTAATAGAAAATTAACTTTATAAAAAATGTTAGGTAATTATTTATAGGTAATTCTAATATATATATATAGAGATAAAATATTCAAATCTCAAATTTGTTCAACTGTAATCAACAATATAGTTGCATAATGCATTTAACTCTTAACTTTCTGTACTAGAAGCCTGTTTTATTGCTGAGATAGTCTAGGATTTTGAATGCTGATTTTCGATGTAATCTTGTTTTACAACTTTATTTAAACTCATTTGATTTTGTCATTATAAGCCAAGCTTGACAAATAATCTTTACACTTACTAAGCTTAACTTCATGCAGTACATGGCTACAAGAGTAGGGTATCAACTGAGGCGAGCTCACTATCTAAGTAATGTTCTGTGAAACTTGCTAACTATTGCTCCACAGCCAGGTTACCAAATATTTTTCTATTCTCAGCTTACTTTGGCACAAGACCACAAATACAGAGCATTCAGTGAGAATCAAACTCACTATAGAAGTCATGTATAGTGACATTAATTTGCTAATCAGGGCATCATCATCATCATCATCATCATCATCACAGCATGCTGACAGCATGAATTCCCTTAACTCCTTCTCACCATCAATCCCTATCTGCAATCACTCTTGGTAAGTCCTCTTGATGTCATTGTGTGTCTGCATATAACTGATGAATATGTTTTTGCTGGTAGGCCAACACAGGTGTGTGTCCATGTGTAGGAGTCCTTGGGAGAACATTGCTTCCAATTTAGTTCATGTCTTAACTTTCAATCAGATATTGTTTGCACAGTGTTAGTAGACAGATTCCAGAATTTCTGGTTCATCTCTCCATTTTTCATTACAAAATAAGGGATTATGCACACTTTAGACACCCAACCATTCCCCCCCACTCGAAATCTTTGCGAGATTGAAATATCAATGCAACAGAGTTAAATTCTTTCTTTCCTGTCATAAATTAACTTTGTTGTCATGTGATGAACATATAAATTGTATTTATGGTCTCTTTCCTCTTTTTCCTGGCGTTTTGTATTCATTGCTTCCTCTTTTTTCCTCTCTGTGAACACACACTCACTTTTACAAAGCTCTTATAATGGTAATGTCCATTTCATTTTATTACTCTTTATAAACTGGAGCAGTCACTGTTTTAAAGGCTTGACTTATCTTAATAGCCTGATATTTGCTTGTACATTATTCTATTATACTGTATATATTTTATGCTTTGGTGCTTACTTTATTCTGTGATAAGCCAAAAGATCCCATTACTCCGATGTGAAACTGGCAAATACTTATGAATTCATGTTGTTGGCATAATTTTGCACATCCCAATTTATCATGACAAAAGAAAACAACTAGTTATTTTTTTTAAGATCAATACATGCCTCATAATTCTTGAAAGATATTTCACTGTTAAGGATGTTTTTATATCATTTTGAGAATAAAATATGTGAACCAGCATAGTATTTTTTAACAGCTTCAAGGCAAACATTATTGTCTAAATATTGAGATGCAACAATATTTTTTATTAAACCTCAGAAAATGTTGAATGTTCTCCAATCAAGTGAAATTAACAGCACAGGTGACAGCTGTTGATCCAGTGCTGTGTCCATTTCTCATTGAAATATTTGCATATTGTGCAAAAATAATATGCAAGTGATGCCTCTTGAATTTGGTTTGGATTCCAGGGTTCTGCAAGATAAAGACAAAATATTTCCTTAACTGACAATTTTAACTAATGATGATATAAAAACCAAAATTGTGTTAATTGCTCAAGTATGTTCAAACTACACATTCAGAGATTCTAATTCCCTATATCAAAATTAACCAGTCCAGCATGTCACATATTTATCAATAAAAACAATTTTAGAGTTACTTTAAGAAATATAGTAGTCTTGTTTTTGTATCTTTTGCATTGATTCCTGACCACTGAAAATACTTTCTTCTCACGTGCAATAAAATTTCTAGCATTAAATCCCTTGAAGTGTATATCAATCAGATATCACTTCTATGAAATAGTATTTTTTTATCATTAAGGGTTTTTGGACTATGTCTTCATCTTTATTGTTATTTCCACAATGTTTCAGCCGATATGTCCTCTGCCTTCTTCAGGTGTTTGTCAAACTCAGGAACCTTCACAGAACTTCGAACTACGTCCTTTATTGAATCCATGGGGATCGCCTGTTCTGATTCCATTAGCCATAACTGGGTACGAGTGTTAAGTATTCCTGTATTGTTACTTGCCTTCAAGAATGCTAATCTAACTTTAGTACATAACAAAACACTTATAGTATTCCTTGTCGAGGAGTAGAAGTTAGCTGGCAAGTGTAACATTATAATATGAACAAAATTTTTTTTTAAAAAGCCAGAAGAAAGATGAGATGAGAAAGTTCAACATCTCATCCAGTAGGCAAGGTGTAATAAGATATGCATCAACTAGCTCCTGGAGCAGAAAATGGCAGTTAATCAGACTTGTGGGATTTGTAAGGTTTTTTATGGTAGTCAGTGGCTAAGGGCAAGGCTGTGTTGCCGTAAGATATCTGACTCCATATTTTGGTTATATTATTTTACCCCATGTTGACTGGCCGGTGCAATGCCGTGCCCAAAGAAGGTTCAAAAGAAATATGCAAAGAAAGGATAGAAACAGACAAGAGACGAAAATATTTCTTTCATACTTTCCTTTATTTACTTGGTGAATGGACTAACCAACGCTATGTCCCAAGACACAGCGTGGTGCCCAAACACCAGATAGTAAAATCGGTGTTGTCGGTTCGACGTCACTACCCGAAAAGATGTCGGTTCACAGAAAACCTGAGTATTTATCTCTCTCCACCGGCTCCAAATTCGCTACTCCAAAATTCTTCTAATTTTGGCGCGACCGCTTCTCATTGGCTACTTTACATTTTATTATTTTTCTTTTTTTTGATTTTAACCGGATGGATGCGTGGAGCCTTATGCGTGGCGACGCATTTATACATTTTGTATCTGGCAGCCGACGAGTCAATATCCGGTTGGGAGTTTTTTCTGTTAATTCCTAAATCGCCACAGACTCAATAGGATATCTAAGTGGTGGCAGCTAGCTAGATAATGGTATCCTTACAAGGTGGAAGTAGGGGTTATTTATTCTGTGAACCTCAAGGAAAGACAATGGGATTTCTAGATTCACTTTCTTTTAAATAAGTTATTTCCATTTAAATTTTTGAGATGAGTAATCATCATTATTATACCTTAATTTTTTCCAATTAATATCTTCATCTTGATTATTAGAGTCACAATAGTTTGGTCACTGAAGTCTTGATTGAAAAAATGATCTCTAGAGGTGCAAACTCTTAAATGGTGAAAAAAATTAGAAATACACTGAAAACATTATTAACCATTTACATTTTAAAGTGCAGATTTTACCCATATGAAAAACTTAGCATCCCAAGGAGGAGTTGTCAGAAACAGGAAATTGTCCTTAGCTATACCAGAGGAAATACAAACAGCCTTAGGGAAGCAATAAGTGAGGGACTACAATAGAATGACTATTAGAAGAGGTGGTAAAGAAATACCAAATCACACATACATTTTGACGTTTAACAAATCCATAGTTACTGAGGGAATAAAGATTGGAAAAAGGTAAAACAATACATTCCCACAGCCTTAAAGAGCTTTAAATGTCAGAAATATGGATACCACTACAAGAGCAACAGAAGACATCAAACGCATGAAAGGTGCAGTTAAGAAGCCCCAAACAACAAGGAGAAAGATTGTCTCTTTGAAACCATATGTTCAAATTGTCAAGAACTCACAATAAAAACAAAAGAGAGAGGGAAATCATAGAGGCAAAGTATAGAAGAAATATAACATTTCTTGAAGCAAAGATAATAGTGGAATCCTGTACAAAAGATAACACCTATGCTGATGTTGTACAGAAGGTGAGTCCAATTAACAATAATAATAATGAACCAGATAAATACAGAGCTCTCACCAAAAACTACTGCAACTAAAACCGAATGACTGGCCAAAGTTTCAAGAACAACTAAAAAATTATACTCAACTGAAATCAAATAAAATTAAATATGAACCCACTATAAATACCAATACTACAGTCAAAAAAATCTACAGAAAACATGAAATCTCCAACTAAAATAAATATCTGAGGGAAAAATCACTGAGATCACCAACTCAGCCACAAATTTCCAAAATAAATCCAGAACCAAATACCCAAGCAAAACACATCCTAATTACCCCAACCAAACTTGAACCTTCCCCTAATCATACCCAACCAACAACTGAACAAAATTCACTCAAGATATCAAATCCCTTGTCATCTCAATCTAGTGACCACTCAGAATCAAGAACAAAATCACTAAAAAATTAATAAAAAAACTAAATATTAAACAAGACCATATAAGTAATGATAACAATGTAACTCCCAAGAACAAAAATAATTAAGCCAAAACTCAAAATAAATCAAAGAGTAGAAAGTATGGATATGGAAATTGACAACAACATTGCAAACCTCATATAAAAAAAATAAAAGATACATCTATGAAACAAGATTATCTACAAAGCATACATCAGTGAGGCAAAACTGTCTGTTAACTTTTGGTTTGGTTTGGTTTTATGGCCTATCAAACATTGTTGGTTATTTAATGCTAAATCCTGTTTGTATATTAAATATATATGACTTGTAAACACATTTTGTTGATAATGTTTTTAAACAAGCCTGAGCTCATTTTTTGGCACACAGTTAAATGGTTTCAAGTATTGGGATCAAATATGAATAATTTTATTTGCTATTAATCATTTGTTTGCACACAGTTAAACGGTTTCAAGTATTATTATGTAACAGAAACAATTTAACATCTGCCATTTGTTTGCACACATTTAAATAGATATACATGATATGTAAGAGATTAGTTTGCCGGTAATTTCATTTTTAAATGAGTCTGAACTCATTTGTTTTCACACTGATATTGATATTGTTTCTACACAGTTAAATGGTTTCAATTATTGCTATCTATCACTTATAATTCTATTCAATAATATTTGTTTGCACACAGTGAAGTGATTACAAGTATTGCTATTTAGCATTAACAATTAAACATCAGTCATTTATTTACTCACAGTTAAATGATCAAACAGTTCTATTTCAAACAATTCAATTTAGTATGAGTTATTTATTTGCATACAGTTTAAATTTCAAACAGTTCTATTTGGCTCATCGAGTGGTACTCCACATTCCCCAAAGCTCCAGCATTATTGGAGCCTCACCATCAGATTGTTTAGTGTCATATCCAGGACACTCACTGGAGGGGTCTTACTACTCTGCAGAGATGCAATCAGGGTATTCTATAGCCCCAGCCAAACTGGGTTTAATAACCTTTGTCTAGCAATCAAAGAATTCATTTAAAACAAAAATATTTACTGATTCAATTACAAGTCATGTAAATAAAAAAACAAAACAGGATTTTGCATTAAATAACCCACAAGGGTTGATATACCATTAAAAATATACCTTCAACTCATTACCATCACTGATAGCCCTGTTGGTAGTGTTTAGAATATGCTGATTGTATCCCCTGCGGGAAGGATAAGACTCACCCACCAAAAAAAAGGAGTTTATTGGGTATGATAGTAAGACAGTTCTGGAGATCTGGGGAGTATATATTTCACCTTCATCACTTTTACTCCCAGATCCAATCAGACCTAAAGTGGTGGTATCTGTTAGGGTCTCATCTATGAGTTAAATAGATTTGTTTAAAAATTACTTGTATTCAATAAGACCATATGTAAAGAAAAAACTCAAGAAACAACTCCACAAAAATGTAAATATAAATATACAATGAATAGGATATCCTAACCTCTAGCCATAAAATAACCTCAGACATTGAAAATCAATTAATCAATCCTTGTCCCTGAATTTCCATCATCCTTTTATAGGTCAAAGGTCTATTCTTCTAGGGTAAAACAAAGACAATCTATCAAATGTCACAAGATCTTAGTTTAGTTAATCTTTGATTAGAAAGAAAAAGATTTTTTTAAATAATCTTATGACAAAGCTATCATCTTATCTGAAGTGTTCCACTCTGTCAAATTTTGAAAGCATCCCTTACATCACCTCTGATAAAAAAAAGTCTCTTCCCTCTTGACAAAGTGCTTGTTTTGGTCCCCTATCAAAGCTGCTTTTGGAAGTCAGTGTTTGGTATTGTGTTTCTGATCTTTCCAATTTCAAAGACCCAACAAATGATAATGGCATGTTTTCAATAATGTTATTCTTGTCAGATATTATGTTATTTCATCTGAAACATGCAAAAATTAAAATTATTGATAAAAATATCTCATGAGAGTTTATATTCTTTATAATTATCTTTTATTAATATTTTTTAATATGAGCTGTGTCATTATTTTTTTTCTTATTTTCTTTTATTTCTCTAATTTCCACAGTTATTATGATTTTTTATTGTTGTCTATTTTCAATATTGTAATTCTATGCCCTTATTGAGCTTGTTCCTTTTCTATAGAAGGTTGCAAATATTTTCTAGAGAATTGATTAAACTTGAATAACGTTATTGCTTTCTTGAAAAGTATATGATCAAGCAGCTAGAATAGGAATCTATTTAAATATCAAATTGTGTTATTTTTTTCCATTAATTTTCTAAACATATATACATCGAAATTCTCATGTAGTAAATTGTAAATAAGAATCAGGTTTTTGTTCAAAACAAAAGAAGCATTCTTTTAGAAAACTTCTACATGTTTTCTAATAATCTCTGCAAATCTTTGAGACATGCTCAGCATAATGATTTTTGTCGAGGTAAATGGAATTGTTGACCTGAGTTCAAGGCTATTTATCTTTCCTTGCACACGAAAACCCTTAGGAAAGGCATGAATCCATCTGTTCTTCTCCCAACTATGGGTAAATAGTAGTGCAGACAAGTTTCTTTAGACTTGGTATGGCAGTCTGTCTAGGAGAAGGAAAACTCTAAATTCAAACCAGCTTTACTCCACTTAAAAATTGACCCTGTCTCACATCTTGTTCATGGTAAAGGATTTGAGTAAATACATACAGCAAACTTTCTCAACCACTTTATAACAAGGATTTATTTTTATACACTGATATATTCATCTTGGTTGTTATAGTCACATCGTTTTGACTATTGCACTATCCAGACTTGTTCAAATGTCATCGGTGGTAGTAGATTGGTCTCATTCTACTGACCATGTGAGGATATAATACAGGAGCAAGAATAAGTAGCAGTTCCAAGTGTAAAAGTGTACTGTTAAAGCATTAGTCATACTCATATCATAATTATTTTCCATTTTATTAACCAAACCAGCATAAAATGTCCAGAGCTGTTGCATTCAAAACAGCTTAGGAACAACAAACTCTACGTCAGAGTTGGGGAAATTGGAAAGTGGACCTGGAAATATTTACTACAGCCTCAGGTGTCACAGATGCAAAAGAAAAGAAAGCTGTATTATTTGTGACTGGCGGAGAAGGTATTCATGAAATATGGAAAAATGTCACAGAAGAGTCAAAAGCCAAACAAGAGGTTAGCATTGAAAGAGCTCAAAAAGATATCTATCAAGTAGCCATCAAACTTTGTGACAACTACTTCTTGCTGAAGAAGAACCTACTTAACACCAGGTACAGAGTTTTAAGCCCAGTTGGCAGAGCTTAGAATACACTGACTGTATCTCTTGCAAAAGGGTAAGACCTCATCAAGAAAGGGTATCCTGGGTATCACACTGATCTGCATCTGGTGGTGAGGCTGGAATGTGTGATACCTCTTCCATACCATTACACCCAGGTCTACTCTGGAGTTGCAGTACCTGTTAGGGCCCGATTTATTAGTCAAATAGACTTGTTTAAAAATCATTTATATTAAATAGGAAGACTTGATATCATATTAAATAGGAAGACTTGATATCATATAAATACTTGATATCATATTAAATAGGAATACTTGATATCATATAAATACTTGATATCATATTAAATAGGAATACTTGATATCATATAAATACTTGATATCATATTAAATAGAAATACTTGATATCATATAAATACTTGATATCATATTAAATAGGAATACTTGATATCATATAAATACTTGATATCATATTAAATAGGAATACTTGATATCATATATAACCATGTGCAAAAAAGAAACTTCACAAAAATGAAAATATAAATGTATAATGTATGCATTATTTCTCTAGGCCTAAAATAACCCCAGACAGGGTGCCATGCTGTCAAAATTAATCAATCAATCGAGTGTCACTCCAGTCATTTTGCCAGTATGCTAAATTCCATTTAATGGATAACAACATGTTCTTGACAAACTCTAAGGACCTTTTCAGTTGGTTAATCCACTTGTAATAGTAGAAAAAAGGCTTGAAAATGAAGGAAGACATGGAGATTATTCTGATATTTCCATACATTGACATGCAAAGAAACAATGAATACCATCATATACGCACCATTAAGAAAACAACTTTAAAAAATGGCCGAAGGAAAATATTTCTCAAAAATTAATCTCAACATGGCATATCACCCAAATAGAACTCCATTATCATTCTACAGAAATCACTTCTTCTGATGCACCAAGAGATATAAAATATTCATGTTTGGAGTCAGTCCAGCAAATTATCAAAATCATTACAGACTGCTTAAGGGTATACAATATGTCTGATTACTTTGTAGTTGTAGGTAGTGCAGAAGAGGAACATCACTCTAGACTAGGTAATCTAATCCAGTGTCTTGTGTATTATATTAAACTGCATCTGAAGTGGTAGTATCTGTTAGCATCCTTGAATTACAAGCAATTCCTCACCCATAGGTCTACGTGCAATTCTGAAACAAAAATCAAGCAGAAAGTACTGGTGTCCTGTTATTTTGATTTTGAACAAGAAATCCTTGCAGTATTATGGGCACATAAAATGTTCCATCTGTACCTCAAGGTTAGAACAATGCCGAGAAAAAGGAAACCAAATATTATATCTACAGTATTATTAAATAAGCTATACATCATGCACTAACTACTTGGGAGCTGAAAGAAGCTTCAAAAGACCCCCATACATTCTACAAAATTTACCAAGCTATATTCAAGAATGATCGGACCTGCTTAAGGGGTACAGTATTTCTAGCAGTCATGGATGAATTCTGAACAGATAGTTATGCATGAGAGTGGAATCATTATTCCCAGAAGTACTAGATCATAAAGGATATCAAGTGCAGACCAAAAACCATCCACAGATAAAATTTAGTAGCTCAAAATTGACAAAATCATTGAAAAAGGAATGTAAGAATGCTCTAGAAGAGTTAAGAAGTACACCATTGCCTTAACAATTCTGGACTTATTGACTGTCTCAAATGAAAAATACCTTCTTGCTGTTGTCAACTACTATTTGAACTGGATAGAAGTCACAGTATTGAACAGAATAAAACTGAAAAACTAAACCATTTTTTACTTTTGCGACAAATTTTTATGTAACGACCATGGCTTAGACACAAGTAGGCAGTGGTTATTTTCCTTGATTATTGTTGTCAAAGGTTCCTTTGTTATATAGCAAAAAGTCATATAGCAAAAAGACTGATCTCAAATTTGAATATTAAATCAAGGTAAAGAAAATTCTAAGAAATTTCTTATTTTTTGATATTTCTGAGAATTTTCTTTTCGGAAAATTATGACTTTTTCCTACAAATAAAGGAACTTTGACAACAATAATCAAGGAAAATAATTACTTCCTATGTCTGTCTTTGATAGCCATCAAAGTTTCATTCAAATTTGTTGCAATAATAAAAAGATATTTCAGTTTTTTCACTGTTTTTTGTCCAATATTGCACATGAAAATTCCAAATGCAAAATGTTTGACCAAAGCTAACACCTGAGAAGGGATAATGGACTGTTATCTACATAGAGTAAATTTCATGGAAATCTAAATTGCCATAGTATTGCTCCGAAGGTATAATGTCTAATGGAAAAGTCTAGTGGTTCAACAGAACAATCTGAGAGATAATGAAAATTGACAAAAATGAAAAAAAGATTGGAAAGTAAAACTAAGGAATTTTCTGTTTTTCTGTACCACTCTTCATAGAGTAATTGGATTGTCCCTAGCCAAATGTACTATGAACCATGAAACTACTGAGTTTCTAGGAAGTTTCTACTGAATTTGAAAAGTTTATGACAGAAGGCATCCAACACAAGCTAAAACATTATGTAGCTGCCAATCAGAAAAGAACTAAAATTGAAGAAAAAAAAAAATTCAAGAATCTACTGAAGACTAACAAACTGGACTTTACCTATGAGATTCAATCATATGAAATTGCAGTTATCATGTTATAACCTCATAGGTCATCGAGGATAAGCAATGCAACTCATGTAAAAAAAAGTTGATGATAATGTACTGAGTAATCCTAACCACCATAATGTTCCAGATACTGTTGGTCTTCTGATTCACTCCCTTAAAACCTTCCTCTTGCAATAGGTATCACAGCCAGTACACCTCCTACCCTTACCCAGACACCATGTCACTTTTTTTTAACTTTCTATCGAGCAAAATAGACTCAAGATCAATTTATTGTGGGGAGCCATATGCACAAATCCTGACTCATGTGTTAGGTACAAAAAATACTTGTTTCCATTGGTATTACCCTTTAGTGGAGCTTCAGGCACCAAATAATTAACTTGACCCTCACTTCTTTTAGGCTAGAGATCAGGTGATGCCTAGAGGGAAGATTCTCTTAATCCAAGCTAATATTGTTTTCTCACCCACCTGGAATGGCTGTGTCAGGCCCTTCCCAGACACTATCAACTCTAACCCTAACCCAATACCTAAGACTTCTAACAAAATTGTTCCTTCTGTTTTAACCAATACATCTAGAGTTAAATTAACACCAGACAGATTTTGCCATGTCATAAGAGATCATTTTTTTTAAATACTTGTAAGTTAATAGATATTTAAAAAAATAAAGGAATATGTTGTATTTACAATAATCTCATAGTAGCAAGAATTGTAGTACTTGTAGTCGTGTTTTGACAAGAGATTGATTAAACTGGCAAACTAATATCCATGTGTATTATTATGTTATTAAATAAAACCCTTTGTTAACAACTTAACTGGATGTCCTTTGTTATAAACAATCCTTTCTTCTTGGTTAGAATTGAAGAGCAGGCATTGTTCAGTGAAAATTGTCTTACAATATATGAATATCTTGAACTAATTTCAAAGAAATCCAGGTTATCTTCTACTTTTTTTTATCCATTGTGAACTGTATTAAAGTTCTCATTGCGTGTAAATGATCCAGCTGATCTTCCAATATATACAATGTTGTTGAAATGCATCTTTAGTAGCATTTCCAATTGTCATCGTCAAATGATGACACTTTTATTAGACATAAATTCAGAGCTGTATTATCATTACTATTCATCCAGACCATCGAGCAATATCTCACAATTTCATCAAAGTCAATTAATTGAAAAATTTCAATCATATTGCTTGATATGCTTGCTACATCTAACAGGATGTAGCTTCTACTAAATTCTAAAGAATTTCAATATGTTTCCTTCTGACTTATTTATTCCAAAAAATCTCAGTAGTTGAAATTACTATGGAATCATAACTCCCTACCTCCATGAAAATATAGCACCAACAATTTTTTCCTTTATATTTGTATTTTTAGATACACATTTTTAAAAGAAATTTTGGTTCATATAAATTTAATATTGTTTTTGAAAGGAACTATTCACTCTGTAATGTGACAAATAAGTTGTGTTCAAAACGTGTCTGAGTTGTATTTACCAAGACACAAATGAATAATGAAGGAAATGTTAATTTTCTTTGAAATAGTCTCCTTGGCATTTAACACAATTATTCCAGAAAGCTTTCATTTGGTTTCATTTCTTTGATATTATATTATCAATTTTTCGTTTAGGAAACAAGAAAAAGATTGCATGGAGCAAGGTTTTATATGGAATTTGCTACACTTACACAGTCCTGTGTTTCATCAATAATAACTAATCAAAAAGTATCCATCCCGGTTGATTGGAGCTATTGAATATGCCTACTGCATCTCTGCCAAGGGATAGGTTTCGTTTCGTTTCGTTTCTTCATTTAATGGCATATCAACCTTGGTGGATTATTTGATGCCAAAATCATCCTTCCAAAAGAACAGTAGTGATGCTATTCAACCCATAAGTGGGAGGATAAGGGAGTTCATAACTTTCCAAAGGGTATTTTTCCAAAAGTAAACGTAATAGCGCAACTGGAGTTCAAACTCATGTATTACGATTCCGCAGTCCAGTGCTTTAACCATTATACCACAGGGACACCTCCTGCCAAGGGATAAGACCTCCCCCTGACAAATATCCTGGATATGACACTAAACCATCTGATGGGGAGATTTTAGTCCTGTAGCTTTGGGGAATATGGATTACTTCTACATAGCTATTACTCCCTGGTCCACTCTGACCCAGAATAGTAGTACCTGTTAGGATTTCATCAATTGGTCAAATAAAGATATGTAATCATTTAACTGTGTGCCAACAAATGACTGATATTAAATTGAATTGTTAATATTTGTTACCAATGCTTAAAACCATTTAACTGTGTAAAAATAAAATTATTAGTGTTAGGTAGCAATACTTGAAACTATTTAACTGTGGGCAAATAAATGAGCTCTGGTTCATTTAAAAATGTTACCTAATAACTATTTACTTACAAGTCATATATATTTAATATACATATGAATAAATAAGATTTGGCATTAAATAACCTGCAAGGGGTTGATATGCCATAAAACCAACCAACCACTATCTGCCACAATCAGGATGTAAGACAAAGTCAATTTTTAAGTAGAGTAAAGCAGATTTAAACTCAGAATTTTTCTTCTCCTTAACTGGTTGCCTAATCAAGGCTAAAGAACTTTATCTGCCCTACTATTTATCCATTGATCTTAGTATGTATATTTGAATTTATTGACCAGATAATCAAATCTGAATTCTTGTTAATTTGTTGGTTAAAGTTATCTCAGCTGGAAAAAATTATTCAAAATGAAAACTAAGATTGGAATTAAGATTGAAGAAAATGAAGAATGGATTGCTTTTGAGACTTCCGATGACAATGAAGTTGTTTGATTGATTTTGAGAGCATCGAGGGTTATTTTATGATTACATGTTAGGGAATTGCATCCATTATATGTTCATGCTTACATTTTTTTGTGTAGTTGTTTTTGAAGAGGGTTTTTTAGCACACAGTCCTATCGGATATGAAAAATTTTTAAACTGATCTATTTGGCCTATAAATGAGATCATAACAGATAGTATCACTCCAGGTCAGAGTGGACCTAGGAGTAATGGCAATGAAGGAGTTCTCCATACTCTCCAGATCTCTAGCTCTGTAGTCTCAACATCATATCCAGGATACCACCCTTTTCTCCATTTTAGAAGAGTCTTATCCTGCAACACAGGATGCACTCAGCATATATTAAACTGTACAGAGAAGGTGTTAAATGTGAAATGCAGTTGTATGGAATGTGAAGGTTGAATTCATTCAATGATATATTTAATCTTTTAGATTTTGTAGAGTTTCAAGTTTTTTATAAAAGACATGATAAACACCTTATTAATTTCTATTTATATAGTTTTAAAAGATTTATTTGTAACAATAGAATTCATTGTTATTTTAATTTTTGTGGGTTTTTCATCCCTGTAATAAATGGTAGTTTTCACTGAAGTCAGAGTGATAGCAAGGCTTCCCAATTTTCCTGGTCTTTTCTTAGTATTCTAATCAATTTAAGTCTGAATCATTTGAGTTCTTCCTCAAATCTCCAATTCTCCCAATCTCTTTTCCAGGTTTTTCAGGACTGTTCTGAGGGCTCCAATTATAACTAGTATTAGTGTCACCATCATGATCTGTAACTTTTTCAGTTCTCTGGCAAGGTTCTGGTATTCCTCTACTCTCTCTCTCTCTCTCTCTCTCTCTCATATCATTATCATCATGGTTATTATTTATTAGCATTTTTACTTGTTTTTTTTATTGCAACTTTCTTAGGTTGTCTTTCTATGCCAACAAGATAGAACAGATTGAAAATAATAAAGGGTAAGCTCTCATTGAAGTTTGAACTTAGATCCACTTTGCCTTAGGGCAGCCTGTATAATGCACCAGCTGCTCTACCAACTGAGCTATGAGGAGCCATTTATTTGCAAAATCTAAAATCTAATTATTTTCTACAAAAATCAATCTACCTTAGAGCACAGTTAATTATTGTTACACACTGAACTTACATATTTTTAGTCAGAATGTAAAAGAAGATCAAAGAGTTGTTTATAACCAGGAATATATTATTGAGTGTACAGTTTCTTAAAATGATAACCTTATTGGTAAAAGTCAAAAGAAGCATTCCCTGTTCAAAAGAAAATTAGTTTGTACTGTATGACTCTTTGAAATGGTTATGAATTCATTTTACCCTCTCTTCACAACACTAAGACTATTCGCTTATTTCTTTCATGAGTTAAAAAGTCAATATGCATTGATAATCAAGAAGGCTAAATTGATAAATACTAAACTTATGTTTTATGACCATAGTAGGTTAGATACAAATTGATCAGTGAATAGAAATAGTAGAAAAATAATGAGCTGACAAATATAGGTAAATATGACTTTCTAGTATATTGACATCTGTGGCGATTTAGGAATTAACAGTAAAAACTCCCAACCGGATATTGACTCGTCGGCTGCCAGATACAAAATGTATAAACGCGTCGCCATGCATAAGGCTCCACGCATCCATCCGGTTAAAATCAAAAAAAAGAAAAATAATAAAATGTAAAGTAGCCAATGAGAAGCGGTCGCGCCAAAATTAGAAGAATTTTGGAGTGGTGAATTTGGAGCCGGTGAAGAGAGATAAATACTCAGGTTTTCTGTGAACCATCCTCTTTTTTCGGGTAGTGACGTCGAACCGACAACACCGATTTTACTGTCGGGTGTTTTGGACACCACGCTATGTTTTGGGACGTAGCGTTGGTTAGTCCATTCACCAAGTAAATAAAGGAAAGTATGAAAGAAATGTTTTCGTCTCTTGTCTGTTTCTATCTTTTCTTTGTGTATATTTCTTTTGGACCTTCTTTGGGCAAGGCATTGCGCCAGCCAGTCAACGTGGGGTAAAATAATATAACCAAAATATGGAGTCAGATATCTTACAGCAACACAGCCTTGCCCTTAGCCACTGACCTCCTTAAAAACCTTCAAACCCCACACATCTCACAGGAAGTGACATTGGATTTTTCATTCAAAAAAAAAATTTCTCTAGTATTAACAAGTGCCCTGTTAACAAACCACTTTATTTAAAACTTTTATAAGCTTATTAAAGTTATATGGACATATTTCTACTGCATGAGATCTTACATATATATATATATATATATATATGTGTGTGTATGTAGATATATGCATAAATATCTACATATACATGGACATGTATTTAAGCACACATTAATATGTCTATGCAGGTATATGTATAAATGTATGCTTGCATGTGTGTGTATATATATATACATATATATATGATGAACAAAAATAAGACCAATAAAAATATTTCTTTTGTGTTATTTATTTTATGATTGTTCTCTAACTAGTGTAATGGTACAGTTCTCAAATAGATGTTTGTAATACTAAGAGACCAAATAGATGCCTGTACCACCATGGTTCTCAGCTGACCCTAGTAGCACTATGACACAACATAGAGATTTGTACCACCATGGTTCTAATGGGTTTATAAGTGTAGCACTTTGGCTTAAGTGTCAGTCAGACCCGTATTGTATCCTCGCCATGAGAAAAAGTGATGAACGTACAAAACACTGTCTTGGTTCACTAATACAGAAGTTTATTTGCTATTACTAGTAGTTGTTAAGAAGAGAGAAACAGAGTATGAAAAATGAGTCCTCTGCTTTAACTAGACAAAGAGAAATAAAATATGAGGAGAGAGAGACCTTGATATTGTCTTTCTTATTTTCTGTTGTACTTCTCGCACATGCTTGCACACCAGTCCTGTCTTCACAGCTTCATGGCAGGTGTGGGACTCCTTCATGGAGCTCACCCAAAAACGGGTGCTGTAATTTACAACTGTCCTCACATCAACACTCCTCATCTCCAACTGAATCTCTTTTCTTGTTTTCTATCCTACATCCACTCACACAACTCTTCCACTTGAACTTCTTTCAGTCAACCAGAATCTGTCATTGATATGATGTTGAAACATTTCTATTTTTAACCCACACATCTGCTGCTATCCCAGTCTAGACTTGAAGAATTCCCATTCACCTTCTCATTCATTTCTCCCTTATCATTGTGCCTCTCTCTTTCTTTCTCATACTGCCTCAGATTTCTTTCTCATATATGTCCTTCTTTTTCCACTGTCCTGTAGCCGACCAGTAAATCTAGCTAGGAAACAATTTATTATTAAAACAATTACCCAGCATCCCTAATTATATTTATAGTTCATGGGAAAATTTTGTTAAAACTATTTTTTAAGAAAGTTTTTAAGGGTTAATATGCTATAAGAGAAGTGATGACAGGTTGATATGCTATGAGAGAAGTGATGACAGGGTGATATGCTATAAAAGAAGTGATGAAGGGTTTATATGGTATAAGAGAAGTGATGACAGGGTTGATATGCTATGAGAGAAGTGACGAAAAATGCACTGTTGACATAGCATATTCATTTGCTGGATGAAAATTATTTTCTAATGCATATCTATCTATCTATATATATATATAAGGGCTGTTGCTATTGAAAATGAACTCAACTGTCCCAGTTCATTTTCTACCACTATAACCATTAATAGTGTATATATATATATATATAAATGTATGGATGTACAGTCAACAATGAATTCATGAAGATTTTTCGGGAACTAATGATTTATTTGAACTTTCAGTTCTTGCCATGGATTTTCAATAGGATTTTCAATAGTCAGGACTCATCGAAGAAATTTGGCAGAACTGTAATTTTCTTTTTCTGAAATCTACACAGTCACTGATTTCAACGTATGTTTGGGATCCTTATCTTGCAGGAAAGTAAATCACTGACTTAGATCAGGATTTTGCTCTGATAGTGGAAGATTTTCATTCAAATTTTTGGTATAGTCTTTAGATTTCATTATTCCTCTTATTGCAATTAATTGTCCCATCTCCCTTGAGCTAAAACAAACTGAAAGAATCATTAAGGCACCTCCATGTTTTAACATTGGCACTATATTCTTGGAAGAAAAGCCTCACCTTTCTTGTGCTGAATCTTCTGTACACCATTATGTCAAAAAAGTTTATTTTTTGTTTCATCAATTCATAAAACCAATTTTCTTTGTCCTTGAAAGTTTTGGCAAAAATTAAACCAAGTAACAATGTGACATGTGAAGTGTGATGAATATTGGTTGAATTGAAAGTGGTCTGACACATAAGTAGAATGATTCCCATTGCCATTTACTGGATGAATATATGGGTGATTAGACACCACTCATACAAATGTGTTGGGCAGGTCATGCTGGCACCACAGAACAACCCACCTGCTGCATTAGGTGCCCTCCTATAAATGGGGTAAACTTACCTGGTTTGCCTTTAACAAGAAGATTCAAGAAAGCCACCATGTTAGCAGGTGAGTCATTTGACTTTTACAAAGTGGGGTTCATCATAGTCAGTTTCCATATAACCCATTTCTATTCAAACAATGTATTGTGGAGGAGTACTTATGCTAATACTCATTGTATCCAAACTCTTGACAATGACTTTCAAAACAACTCTTGGATTTATATTAACCTCGTGATAGTTTTCATGTAGTAATCAGTGACAATTTAGGTTTTCTTCCCAAGCAAATTCTCTGTCATGTCAAACTGTTTAAACTTCTTTACAACGAACTGTGCTGAAGATCTAGGAATAGCTAACCAGTTTGAAGTAGTACATTAACTATTTCCAAACTTCTGCTAAGCTCCATTGTCTTCCCCATCGTGTTATTCAATAACAATGGTGATACTCTATGCACCATATGATGTTCTTTGCTGGAATTATTACAAATATTCTACTGAATAAATAGTCTAGAAGGCTTCACCAATAAAATAATTATGTAAATTACTTATACTTACACAAATCAATGAATTTAAAATATTTTCTACTGCACCAATAATTTTAGCATTTCCTCTTTTACATAAGTCACCTGTCAAATTTGTCGTAGTGTTCCAAAAATTGAGTTTTATATTCCTTTTGTGTGTGTGTGTGTGTGTGTGTGTGTGTGTGTGTGTGTGTGTGTGTGCTTATTAACATACAAAAAATCTGGCATCATACAGGCATTATAGAAATGGATAAAAATATTCAAAATTGATGGGTGTACAAGTAATTTTCTCATTGATTGTGTGTGCGTGTATATATGTATATATATCATTAATGGTTATTGTTTTTGAAAATAAACTCAGCTAGCCAAGTTCAAATTCTGGATGTGGCTGTTTGCATTTCACTGCACATTAATGCCCTTTGGAAAGGTATGCGTCTATCTCTTCTTCCTTCAGCTTGGAGTCAATAGTAGAGCAAACTGTACTCTCTAGCTTTTGTTGAGCAAATGTTCTATGAGAAGGAAGCTATGAATTTAAACCTCTTTATCATCATTGTGGAGTTACAAAATCAAGAGCTGGAGTCCCTAAGGCAATCAGATGTTGCATTTAAACTCATTCTGGCAACTTCTGCAATGACACTAATTCCAAGGTTTACATTTCCTTAGCTTTCCCCTTAACATTTTGTGAAGAAGAAGGGAGACCTGAAGCATGGGAAACTACTGGTCTTTTATACAACCTTGGCAAAGTCTGAGTTGAGATACAGGTATAGATCTACAATTTTTCAAATCTGATTTGTGATGAGCCATGAACTCTGAGACAAGCTGCAAAGTTTCTTGGGAGTATCTCCTGAATTTGAAAAAGTTCATGACAGAGGCATCCAATGATGATATGAGTACATCTATTTAGTGAAAGATTCTTATTAATATTTTTTAGTTATTTTCATTATATCAAGAATTTGTTTAGAAAACAACACTCAGCTTGGCTCATAAGGAAAAAAAACATCCTATGATGCCCCATTTTTGCTGGATTATAATTACATCAATACAAAACAAACACAATGAAAATTTTAGTCAAATATAGTCGTATATGAGTGCTTACATATAAAAGATAGATATAAGCATACAAATATAAAAAAAATGATATCTTTATTTACAAATGTGTTGCTTTGGACAGCTGAACAATAAGATCTCAAAATAGAAAATCCATTTCAAGAAAAGATTTGTCAAAGATGTGTAGTAACCGATGAATAGAATTCCAGGATACCATTTCAAAGAGAAGCCTCTGCATAATGAATGGTGCCACCTGACAAAGAATATGGATGAAGAATTAAGATTTAGAAGCTATAGTGCTAAACAAAAAAAGTTTGTTTGTTTTTATTTAAAAAATTAGAAAAGAAAGAGAAAGAAAAAAGCTTAACAAAATAATTGATGTTCAATATCTGAAACATTCTTCATTTTGTCAAGAATTATTTTAGAACATTTTTCTTCACGCTTTGTTCTTTTTCTTCATATTTTATTATAAATTTTCCCTTTATTACCCTAAACGTCACTCTTGACTTGTATCATGGAACAAATTAGAATTCAAATGCAAAACCTTTCAAATGCAAAACCTTCTTTATTAGCTTATGAATAAAACATGTAATTATTTTTTTAATGATTTTCTCACTTATGTACATGCATTGAATTTAACATCCATAATTAGTGCCATTCAAATCTGAATGTTTTTAATTTTCAACTGTTTTTATTGTTTCAATGAGAACAAAAGCAACAACCATTTCACATATGTTTCTGTTAAAAATTTGTCTACATTTATTTTCATTATTTGGTAAATATTAACAAATGTCTAGATTTATGATTTTTTAAAGAAATACAAGTTTTTATTTTAAACTATTAATGGACACTGTCAACAATAACATATATAGATATATAAAGTACCACCTGCTGTGAGTTGTGAATATATGGTAACAAAATCAGATGCATTGACTCTTATTACTCAGGTTTCCAAAAATAGATTCTCAAATATTCAAACATATATATGAAATAGTTTATTGTCTCATAATGAAAAATGCATTATAGATTTGCACTATAATCTCTGTGCAATGTGGTATTTAGTGCAATGCAGATACCCTTGTAGCATAACTCTTATTTTCAGAGGAAGTGGATTTGACTAATTGAGTTCAAATCCTAAACAAGGCTGTTTGCATTTCACATAGCACTGACACCCTTGAATCAAACTATTCTCTCTCAAGCCATGAGTAAATAGGAAAGATAGGTCTCTTTAACATTGGTCAGGTAACTATTCCAAGAGAAGGGAAACTCTGAATTCAAATCAGTTGTAGACTTGAAGAAAAGTGGGCTCAGCCAACGCCTTCTGTTATTAAATGCCTTCTCATGGAATCGCTACGTACCTGTGATGTCACCCAGAGGAGGCCATTCAGAGTTATTTGCTAAGAGCGTTATATGGAAACATTTCGTCTAGTGTTTGAGCTTTTACTGTTTTAAAATTATTTATCTATTTTTTTTAAATATTGAGTTAATTTGTAAACCAGCAGAATGCCATATAAATGCGCAGTGCCAAATTCATGCTGTTACATGAGTTAAGTTTTGGTATTAACCAAGGCTATCCCAAGTGGGGAGTCTCCACTGAATCATGGGTAATGTGATAGGTTACATCATTGTAAGCAAGTTTGAACTCCTGTTGTTACATTAATTTTCAGACTAATACCTTCAAGGAAAAGTATGAACACTCTCTTCCCCCATAAATGAGTTAAATAGTACCACTTCTAATCAACAAGGATGATTTTGACATGAAATAACCTATGGGGGTTGATATGCCATTAAATAAAGAAAGCAAACCAAAGTTTATCACAAGTAAAAGACTGGCAAGCATGCAGCTGGAGTTTTTAACTGGAAGTAGGCAAATGGTGACTTAAAATTTCTACTAACCTACAAATACTGAGAAAAGTTTTTGAAAAGGATTTCTTAGTGCTATCTAATAATTAGCTAATTCGCAACTGCAATCATTACTAAGAATTATGTATTTCTTATTGATCAGAAAACTGAAATTCTTCTCGTATTAATCAATCAGAAAGCGATTTTAACTTTCATTAAAAATATCCATTAACAAAACATAAGAAAAATGATTATTCTTTTGTATGAAGTGGCATGCCAAACATTTGATCACTTGCTGAATCTAGAAATAGCCCAGTCAGCAGAACTTCAAATGCATTAACTGTATTCCCCACAGTTGGGTAAGAGCACCTAAAAAAGGGGGTGTCCTGGATATGACAGTTAACTGCATCTGATGATGAGGCTCCAGTTCTGGAGCTCTGAGAAGTGTTGAGTACTCCTTCATTGGCATTACTCACATGTCCTCCTTGAGCCTGAAGGCATAGAGAAAAAATTAAATTGGAACTATACAAGAATACTATGTGCTGTCTTGACCAAATCCTGAAGGCAATATCCCACAAAACAGCAGTTGTATGGCCACCTACCTCCTATCTTACAAATCATTCAAGTAAGATGAACAAGACATGTGGAGTACTGCTAGATAAGCAAGGACAAACAATGAATATATCAGTGTTGGCTGACCAGCAAAGACATATTAGCTCTGTGTAGACACTGGATGCAGCCTAGAAGATCTACCAGGAGCAATAGATGATAAGGATGGATAGTGAGAGTGTCAGGGAACTCTGTGCTATCTACACAAGTTGATGATGATGATATTAAGAAATAAACTTGTAATTTTAAAGAGAAATAAATTTACTTCATTTTAATGCTAGTCTCATTATTTTATATGGTTTAACACAGCTGAAAGACCTTATTTATCAATCAACCCTCATATGCACAAATGAGACATTTTGCTTAAAGGTGAATCTATGCTAAACTGAGTGGAAACACTTGGAACCAAACTCTACAAGACAAATGCTTGCTTTATAACTTGCATCAACAGGACTTCAATCTTAATTTAGCATCTCAGGTTTTGGAGTGGTTTCATTGCTTGGGTAACCTCCTTCCCTTATACCTACCCACCTATCTTCATGCCAGATACATGCTTGAATAACTGAAAGATTTACCAATCAATGTTACTATTGATAAACATACAGTCATGGCTTTCGGGGTAGATAAATTTAGAAACTGCCTGGGGCTCTTGACTTGAGGGGACTCTTTAAATTGACTGATATTTTATATTCTAGTAAAACATTTTATCTGCTTCATTTATTTTTCGATGATATTTTAAATCTGCAAGAAGAAATATTTATTTTAATCAATCTGAAATTAAAAAGGGAATAAGATTAAACTGATTTTATTGAGGATTTTGACTCTAAAAAGACAAAATATTTTCATTGCAAAAATTATTGTTTTGATTTATTATCATGGTCATCAATTTGTGTTTTATGATCTTAATTCTAGATAAAGAGATAAGAGATGATTTTATCAAGTTGAGTATACAAGTTTAAATTTACTCATCTCAAATTCAGTTATTTTGTATTTTCTTAATGAAAATTCATGTAAAGTAATATAAGTAACCTGAATAAAACTTAACTGTAACTACTATTTCAAAATTTGCTTGTTTACTTTTCAAACCATAGTTTAATAAACTTATATATATATATATATATATATATATATATATATATATATATATATATAATTTTTGTTGATCATGGAATCTTGACTCATTCAAAATTAAAGAAATTCAAAGAATTAACAAATCTGAAATCTAAGAGGAATATGAGACTTTTAGAATGATCAGAAAAAAATCAGAGACATTATTAAATTGGTTGGTTGTTTGGGTTTTATAGCATATCAACCTTGGTAGGTTATTCGATGCCAAATCCATTTTTATACAAATAAACAGTTCTATTTCAAACAATTCAGTTAAGCATAAGTACACAGTTCAATTGTCAAAAACATTTCTATTTCAAGGTGTTCAGTTGAGTCAAACAGTTCTTATTATAACAATTCAGTTTAGTATAAGTATAGTTTTTGTTTACACACAGTTAAATGTCAAAACAGTTCTATTTTGAACAATTCAGTTTAGCATAGTACAGTTCCAATGTCAAAAAACAGTTCTATTTCAAATAATTCAGTTTAGCATAAGTACACAGTTTAGATGTCAAAACAGTTCTATTTCAACCAATTCAGTTTAGGACAAATACACTGTTTAAATGCAAAAACAGTAAACTCTCAAAACCACTGTAAAGTTCTATTTGACCCATAGATAACACCCTATCTGGTGCTACCACTCCCTGGCCAGAGAGGACCTAGGAGTAATGGCAATGAAGTGTGCTCTAAATTCCTCAAAGCTCCAGCATTACTGGAACCTCACCATCAGATTGTTTTGTGTCATATCCAGGACACTCGTTGGGTGGGGGCTTACTTCTCTGCAGAGATGCAGTCAGTATATTCTGCAGCCCTGGCCGACTAGGCCAGACATTATTAAAGGTATTGGACTGATCAGATTAAACAGATATTAGTCTTGTCAGTATTTTGAAGAATTTTTGTGAAACTAGATAGATAGATAGATAGATAGATAGATAATAATTAATAATGCTGTTTACTATATTTAGAAAGAGTGCTAGAGCATTTGAAGATCAAAGTTTAATACTGTAGACACTGAATCAAGAGTTGGACTAAGACTAATGATCGCATAGATGAGAAAGTGACAGTTACCAAGCACTATTGACTCTCTACTTCTTAACTTATGTAAGTGATATCCAAAAGGAAAGAGATTGTAAAAAGTACAAATGAATTAAATGTCATATGGACTTTTAGTGCTAACATTATCAGACACTGCTGACTCATGAGGAAAACATTTTCTTGTAGACAGTGGAAATTAAGTATTAGAATAATTAAAATGTTTTTTTTCATGGTCAGATTCTTTAAGCTTTTGGGATAGCACACACATACAGAGGCACGTGCACAATAAATATTTCGGATTTTGTACAAACAAATTAAAAGTGCTAGTGCTTAAAGGCCATGCTAATTTCAGTATACCAAATACTGAAATAAGAACCTTGCCCTGGCAGTTGGGCTTGAATACACTGACTGTATCTCTTGAAGGAAAGTAAGACCTCTCCCCATCCCTAAAAAAAAAGGTGTCCTAGGTATGACAGTAAACTGTATCTGATGGTAGGGCACCTGTTCTAGAATTCAAGGGAGTGTAGAATACCCCTTCATTGCCAATGCCCTCAGATCTACATTGAACCAAAGTGTTAATACCTGTTAATGTTCCATCTAGAGGTTAAATAGATCTGTATGCTAATTATTTCTACTTGAATATAGAAGAGGCACTTAAAAAGTACCACACCTCCACTGGTGCTCTACCTTTTCAGCAGGGTTTAGAATATATTGTCTCCAACACAGAAAGTTAAGAATCCCCTTTCTACTCTAGAAGAGATGTTCTGGGTATGACAGTAAACTATATCTGATGGTGAGACTCCAGTTCTTGAGATTTGGAGAGTGTGGTATACTGCTTCATTGCTATTACTCTCAGATCCACACTGAACTGGAATGGTAATACCTGTTAGGGTCCCATCTATAGGTCAAATCATCATCATTATCATCATCATCATCATCAAGTCATGCTGATAGCACAGAGTCCCTTGGCTCTCTTCCTCTCTCTCTTCATCTGTCTCTATTAGCCATTGCCCCTGGCAAGTCTTCTAGACTGCATCCAGTGTCCTCATAGAGCTAAAATATTTAAGTCTTTGCAAGTCAGCTAACATGATGTATCCATGTGTAGAGTCCATTGGAAAATGTTACTTATTAGTTAGTAATTACTTCCCAAACAGTACCCAGCATTTGTTTGTCTTACTTGGATGGTTTATGAGATGGGAGGTAAATGGCTGTACCACTGTTTTGTGGGGTGTTGCTTCCAGGATTTGTTCAAAACAGTTCATAACATTCTTGTGTACTTCCCATCTAGCTTTCTCTCCTTCTGTTTTGTTTGAGACCAGGTGGTGCAACCATGCAGTAGTACCAATACTACCACAGCTTGGAAGAAATCTCACTCTATTTTATCAGAGAGATCAGTTTCCATATAGTTGTTAACATGTCAACAGCAGTCCAAGCCTTTCCTATGCATAAGTTGATATCCCTTTCAGTAGATGAGATATTGCTGCTAAGGTATGTGAACTGGTCAACTAATTTCAGAGGCTTGTTTCTCAAAGTGGAGATGGATCCATCTTGTTTAAAACACATTAACTGTTTTCACATAGAAGCCAATGCCTTTTACTGCTTGCTCCAAGCTATACAGCAGTAATTTGGCTTGGATAGTTGTATTTGTAAAAAGCACTAAATCATCTGCATCTTTTATAGTTTCTGTGGGATATCTTCTGTTTCTTGTCTTTTTTAACATGAAACCCTTTTCTTTTATTAGATCTATTGACATTTATGTACCTAATTTTGGCTGATTATTAACAGTTATAGTGCTAATGAATCTCCTTGTGAGACTCCAGTCAGTGACAATGACAAAGTTGCTGTCACCATTCAGTGAGTGAACCATTGCTTTCATGTTTTTGTATACTTATAGCTGTAACAGTTTCTTCAGGGAGACCAGATACTGATAATATTTGCTCCATCTTTCCTCTGTGTATTGAATCAAATGCCTTGGAGAAATCTACAAACAATAGTGTTGCCTTAAGATGATTCAACAGCTAGAATCTGTAAGGTTGTCAATCGATTTCTCTGAGAGCTATTTTGATCTTTCCTAAGATTTTTCTAAACTTCAGGTCAGATATGATTGAGAAGCACAGTGTTATAAATCTTAGCAGCTATAGTAGTTGTAAGAGTTATGCTTCTGTAGTTTTTAGTTATTTGAGGTATGCTTTAATTAGTTTCCTCTAGGCTTCCTTAATTAAGTTTAATGTTTTCTGGGGGTGGGGTTAGATGATAATGTTTTTTTTTCCAGTTATCTCATTTTTCCTTAACTGCTATTGACTCCCATAGAACTCCCAATGGAATTGTATGTTTGGCTCTTATTTAGGTTGGTATACACTCACCTGTTTTTAGGTGAGTGGTAAAGTTTTCATATTTGTCATTTGGAGTATGTTTTTGAGAGTATTAAACTTGTTTCTTACAGTCACTTGAGATTGATTGCTTATATCATTATTGGCTAATAAGGACCAGTCACATTATAAGACTCAATCTGCTTGTTTCTTATTTCTTCATAGACTCAGGCAAATATTTGTTGAGATGATTCTGTGATAGGAAGATACTCCTTCAAAGGAGGATTATGCTTCCCTGTTGAGACAAATAGATCTGTTTAAGAAATATTTGTATTCCAATGGACTAATATACAAAAAAAAACTTTTAAGAAACAACTACACAAAAGATATAAATATGAACATACTATGAATATGAATCTCTAACCTCTTGGCATAAAATAACCCTAAGCAGTTTAATATTCCATTAAAATCAATCAAATAACAACTTAAATTGTTTGATATATCATTGTGTTTAGCCATATTCATATAAAGACAAAATAGAATATTGACAAATTGAAACGAAAAAAAAAAATGCTGACTGAATGACTCCAATATTTTTCTCCAATGATTTTTTAAAACCCAAAGCAAGGCCAGTTGCTCAGTATAGGTAAAGGGTTTTAAAATAATAAATAAAGGGGTACGATAATATCCTTCAAGACCTCGGAAAGCACTTTTTCTTAAACAGTGTTAAATAACATTGCTAGAATTCAAGACAGCTCAGAGCTTTTCAGGACTACAGCCAAGACGTTATCTGGACGCATAAACTTTATTGGTTCAAAGTTAAAAATGAGATTGTAAACCTACTTTCCTCTAACTTTAATATTGAAAGAAAGAGTTCAATATGAGATGGTAAGCTGGGTATTAGATGGTTTGAGTCATCCACAGTGGAATTGGAAGCAGAGTTTCTAGCAAATATGTTTGTTTTGTTTAAGGAAAATTCAATAACCTCAAGCTTGTTAATGATGGTTTGTATTGATATCTTTCAGAATTCTGTTATCCTGTGTATGACACTAAACTGCATCTGATAATGAGCCTCCAGTTCTGAAGAATGTAAAGTACCTCTTCATTGCCATCACATCTAGATCCACTCTTAAGAAACAACAACAGAAAATACAGTCCCCTAATTTTCAGGGAGGAAATAATCATAGATGAGGTGACATGACATTAAAATCAATCAATCAATCAATCTGAGACATGATGGATCCTCACCAAAAGTTCAGACAAGAGAAGAATAAATAGATAATAATTCTTTTAAGATGAAAATATTTTTGATATCAGATTTTAAATGTGACATGAATATTAGGCATGAACGAATCAAATATTTTAAAATAAAGTTTTTTATAATCTGTATTACATATTGGTAAATACTAGTAGTTAAGCATAAACCATAAACAATATCAGTTTATATTTATGATCTTTATAAAACTATAGGGATAATAATAATCACAAAAGGAGATTTTTTTCTACTCTTAGAATATACTGACAGTATCCCCTACAGAGAAGTAGGATCTGTCCCCACAAAAAAAGAGTGTCCTGTGTATGAAACTAAACTACATCTGATGACATGGCTCAAGTTATGGAGATCTGGGGAATGTGGAGTACTCCTTCATTACCATTACTCTCAGGTCCATTCTGACTCAGAATTGTAATACCTGTTAGAGTCCAATTTATATCTGTGCAAAAAAAAAAATTCTTAAGAAACAACTACATCAAAAATGTAAATATGAATGTACAATGAATGTGATTCCCTAACCTCTTGGCATAAAATAACCTTATTTGGGGTGACATACTGTTAAAATCAATCAATCAAAAAATTTTCAAATAATTCTCAAATTTCAAAAATTTCTAAACAATTAATGTTCCTTGTTTGTTTTCTTGATAGTTGCATCAGCAACTTCACTATCATTTACAAATTAAATTTTGTTGTACCTCATAAAAATGTATAAGCAAAACATATTATTTTTTGTCAGCTTCATTTTCACTTTTCAGCAGTGGTATTTCTTATAATTATGTTAATTTTTTATGGCCCACTGGTTTCTGTATAATGGTTTACTTTTGTCAGACAAATTCTTGAGATAATTTCTTATATGTCAGAACATAGTCGTTTTCTTTGACATAAAAGTGAAAATATAGAATTATACTGTTTAGATATGTACATAGAGGGAGTGGAAGCAAATGATGATGATGATGAGTATAATAACAATAATAATAATAATAATAATAATAAACTCTATTGTAAAACAAGATTAATTTCAATTTTAGAAAATAAACAACAAAATAAGAAGATAGACACAAAACAGCAAATTTACTCAATATGGTTGCCATCATTTTTCTAATTATTGTATCAATATTCCTTCCAAACAATTTGCATGACTTCAAAATAAATCCTTCAGACACTTTATTCTATTCCTCCTCAATAGCAGTCTTAAGTGAACCAATATTTGGATGGGAAGTTGCATTTATTTTGTTTTCTAAAATGCCCCATAAAGCATAATTAAGGGGGTTATGGTCTGGGCTTGATGGAGGACATGAAGAAACTCCAATTATTCAGAATTTTTTTTGGCTTAGTTTCAGCGTTAAGTAAGTCATAGATTCTTTGTCATTTCTCTTCTTGCTTACTCATATTGAGCTGAATTTTAATGAAAAAGTGCTTGAATAAATAGAGCTAATCATGTAAATTTAGATTTATCACATTTCTTTTTAAAAATTGGACTAATCAGACAAAAAGAACGTTTTAAAAATTATTCCATATTTTGCTTCCACACCCTGTATATCTTGATCTAAGGAAAATAAAATTTCTATAATAGTACTGGTTAATTGGTTGAGTGATTTAAATGGCATGTCAACTTGTCTTGGATTATTTTATGCCTAGAGCTTAGGGAACCATTGTATGTTCATAGTTACATTTTTTTGTGTAGTTGTTTCTTAAGAGGTAAAAAAACTACACAAAAAATGCTATATTAAATATGAATAATATTTAATAAGATCTATTTGACCCATAGATGGGAAGCTAAAAGGTACGACCACTCCTGATCAAAGTGGACCACTCTTATCAAATATGAATAATTTTCAAGCAAATCTATTTGCCCCATAGACTGGACCCTAACAGGTTCTACCACTCCATGTTAATGTGGACCTGGTATTAATGGTAATGAAAGGATACTCTACTCTCCCCAGATTTATAGAACTGGAGCCTCACCATCCGATACAGTTTAGTGTCATACCAAGGACACTTTTTTGAGGGTGTTTCTCCACTCAGTAGGAGATACAGTCCGCATATTCTAAGCCCTGCCAACAAGGCAGACAAACAATGAAACTAGCAAGAAGTGGGTTGTTAACAGTTACTCATCTGCACCACACAAAGATGAAAATGAAAGTGATTGGTTATTCACATATGACCCATTCAAAACATTCAAGTCATTTAAATGAATGAGTGCTCTGGTTCTGATTGAAAAGATTCAAATCTTTTCAACATAGTTAACTATGCATGTAATCAAATTTTTACAAAAGAAAAATTTAAAAACAATTATATTTTAAACAAATCATTTTATAAAAATACCAAATTCTAAAATTTCTCTTTTTATAATAGGTTATGAGATATCTTTTGAAACAGATTATTTTATAATTGTGCTGGTCTGTGATATTGTAGTAATCAAGTCTGAAATCCAATGACACAATTACATTAATTTTTGGACTAATACCCTTGGAAAAGGTATGAACCCCTTATTCCCCCAGCTATGGGTTGACAGCACCACCACTGTTCTTCTACAAGGATTGTAAAAATCTTAATAACATCTGTTTTTTGTAAAAAAAACTTTATCTTGAAACTGAAAACCTTTAAAAAATCAACCCCTCTATTCATAGCATCGAGTGAGACTAAGAAAAATTTTGGCAATATTCAATTTATTTATTTGCAATGAATGGAAGTAATTTGGTTAAAAGGAGTGCATCAAGTAAAAAATTTAAAAAAGCCCTGGTTTTTAAGTAACAAGTCTTAATTCTTAATGAAATATTCAAATATTCTTTAGTTAAAATTCTTAATAGTATATACAGTTTGTTGTATTATAGTTTATTTATCAATTTATAATATCATGAGTATGAATATATATAAAAAAGAAAAAGATAATTTGAAAAATAAGGCTAATATGTTTCACCAGAGGCCTGACATCATCAGAATGTATTCAGATGACACCAGACCTATGGCAAAATAAACTGTCTTTTTTTTTTTTTCATTCTATTGAATTTCATTCCAAACTTTACTTACACAAACATATACACTGTCTCCAAATCACTCTCTTATAGAGATGCTCATCTATCTATGGGTTTACATTTCAATGAGCCTGTATTAAAGCAAAGAAATCAAGTTTAAAAAGATCCTAGCTGGGCCATTATCTCAAGTTTATCCTCTTCTTTTCACCACAGGCATGAGATGCACTTTGGTATTTAGTAGATATAGTAATGGGCTTATGAAAATATGATTAAAAAACAACATTGTATGATATGAACTTAAAACTTGTGATCACTAATAAAATTGAAAGCTGGAGGAATTCTGCTGCTGCCATGTCACAGCATTGGTAAAAATATCATACTTCCACAGAATCATTCATCAATGAATAAATAGTTATTTAAATGTTTTATAACAAATGAATGTTTATTACTCTCATAGCATCATAAGTTAGACCATCTTTATATGCATTTCAGGTTTCAAATTATATGTATATATCCAACCCCACTGCCACAGGCAGAATGTGACATAAGGTCTATTTTTCTAAGTGTAGTAAACAGGTTTGAATTAAGAGTTTTCATCCTTCTAGACTGGTTGCCTTACCAAGATGAAAGAACCCAGTCTAAGATATGAACCCCTTCATCCTCCCAGGATTGGATTAGATATAATCACTACTATTCTTCTAAAAGGAAGGCATAGGTATTAAATAACCCATGAGGATTGATATGCCATTAAAAAAAACAAAGAGACCTAGCTACCATACTATTTATATGTAGCTGGGGTAAGAACATATGGCTTCACTTTTTTTCAAGGGAATTAGCATGAAGTGAAATACAAAGCAGCCTTGCTCAGGATTTGAAATCATGTCAATTCAATTTCTTACAATAATAACCATTATGTTAAATGTACCTCTACAGGTTTCAAATTGTACCCATCTGATTAAAAAATGATAAGGGGGTTATCAAATACTAAAGGCCACCTGGAATTATATAAATCAAGGGCATTTAACTCTGTTCTTTGTCTTTCTCCTTCATTATGCAAAATTTCAAAGCAGAAACAAATAGGAATTACAGTGTAACTCGCATTCTTAGAAATTATTTATTTTTAAAAACAGGTTCATTAATGCCAATCAAACTAGGTATATGATGAATACAGAAGAATGCTTGTATTCTGAGGTGTTCAACTATTTAGAAACAGGAGGCACACTTAGTATAACAGTTATCATCATAGGAAATGGAATCAGCAACTAGAGTTCAAATCCTGGATGAAGCTTTTTGCATTTCACTTCATGCTAATGCCCCTAGGCATAAATCTAACTACTCCTCCTACCTATGTATAAGTATTCAGGCAGACTGGATTCTTTAGCCTTGGTAAGGCTACCAGTCTACGAGAAGGAAAACTCTGAATTCAAACCAATTTTACTGTACTGAAAAATTTACCTTGTGTTACATCCTGCTGTAGTGAAGGTGTTGGGTAACAAGATATCTTAAGAGAAATTTTTATGTTTCTGGCTCAAGAGAAATTTTTACATATCTGGGTATTTTTATTCTGACAGTGAATCAAATAATGAATCATGATGATGATTTAGACTGTGAAAACATTGAGAAACTGAAGAGATATTTGGCCTATGTGATATCATACAAAAATCTCTCAGTTCCAAATAGTCAAAGATTGTTTTGGAATTATAAAATAAATCTAAATCAAATTTATTCCAATTTGTCTGTTTGTTTATACTTTTACAGTTCATCAGCATCAGTTTTCCTTAAATTATTTGTTTACTATCATCACCTGACACTTTTTTTATTTTTCTCTGATACTCTCTCTTTTCTGCTTAATTTTTATTTTCTAGAAGAAGGGCTGCTTCAAATAAAGCCTTCTCTTGCATGTTTTTTTCTGAGTTGACAACCAAACATTCAAGTTTGTTGTAAAATTATCTTAAACACCAACTTATTTATTATTTCAGACTTGGGAATAATAAAAAATAATTTACTTCATAGGAGAGTCTGCTGAGTTATCTTGCAAAGAATATTATTGTTTTAAGTCTTTTTATTCTAGCAGTAAATTAGAAAGACATTGAAGGCAGTAAAAGTAATGATTGTCCTAAGGCAGCTGACAAGATATCTTGTAAGAAATCTTGTTCTGAGTCTTCTTACTCTGCCAGTGAACCAAATAGTGAGTGAAAGCAAGTGTTCAACATAGACAGTGAAAACAATGGTTGTCCAGGAGTGAATGATAAGATATTTTGCACAAAAATATCCCTATTGCAAATAGTTTAAAAAATTAATACATTGTCCAATTTAATGCCTAATAGCTAATCATTTAAATAGTTTCCTTTCTCAAGGTTGAAATCATTTTAATCAATACATTGCAAACTTTTCATTAAGCCTATTAAACTAATCATTAATGTTTCAAAGAATTTACTTACAATGTGAAAACAAAATACTTTATACTGATTATAACACATTAATGCATTTAACTCTTTAAAAAAGCTTAGTCATTTGATCTGGCATATATTTCATGGAAGCAAAGTTTTTGAAAACAAGATGACTTTACAATATTCTCAGAATGAAAGCTTCATTAACCATATTGCTGTAAACTCAGTTTTTTACCTTTTATACATTACATAGCTTCTCATTAATATATATATATATATATATATATATATATATATATATATATATATATATATATATATAACTAAGCAAGAATGGTACATCATAGTGAAATTTTTATTAGAGTAATATATTTAAAATGTTCTTAGGGAATAAAACAGTTTAATTTGCAACTGAATGATGAATTTTTTTTTTCCATGTTTGTGCCGAACATCATTTTTTGATCATCCAAATTCTTTATATAATGGAAATAACTATGAAATGTCAATTTAACTTCTTTAGTCCTTCCTCAATAGAAGCATCAATATTGTCATGGACCACTTTTACAATGCAATATGATGGGACCATGGATCACCTAGTTATCTTTATTCCTGTAAATTCTTTTACTTTGTATAGTATAAGAGATGTTATAAAAATAAGGTACACATAAGCATAAATTGACCAAAATTAAAACAGTGACTGCAGAAACACAAAGTAACTGAAGATATACAATACATCTTGGAGCAGCCAGAACAGCATTAATATTATGTGTATGTAATGTCACAACAAAGATGGCTGCCACCATAATGAGTGGACAAACATTGAAATGCAAGGTGTAATTAACTGTGAATTAGTTGCTGTGTATGATGAGCATGTAATGAGCAAGAAGCAACTGTCAGTCTAGTGTGGTGCATTCTTAGAAGACTGTGAATCTGCAGATTGAGACTTTCATGTTCATCTTCAACAGATTTGATTCAAGATGAGAGATGTTAAAAATGGCTGTCAAACTTGATGTTAGGAACTCAGTGGTCAATAAAATTATCCATGACAAACCTCATCTTGTTGGACCCCAGAGCAGTTCTGGCACATGTGTTGATATGGTTAGGATGCTTTCCTGCATCCTCTGAATAGTCCTGGCTTGTTTTTTTTTTTAGATCTCTATCTTCATTTGGTGTCTTAAACAACATTTATAGAGGAAATAGTCCCACACAAGTTGAACTTGTATACAGAGGTGCAAGAATGAATGTACAGATGGAATAAGTGCATCAATTTCTGTGGTTACAATATGGAAAAGTAGCATCGTAGGGCTGGTAACATATGCACACAGTTCTGTTTGCATGTTAATAAAGATATTAAGATAGTAAATATTTGTACCTTACTTTTTGGACACCTTTCTATTGAAATTAATTAAACAAAATTTGCAAATAAATTCCTCATCAGTCATTTTGAATCCATAACAGGACAAATGCTTTTCACAAATATTTTCATGATGACCTTGATTGTTGTCTTTAATTGGAATCATTTTGAGATGAGGTTTCTTAATTTGAGAATTAATTTTTTATTTATTGCGGACTTTTATTCTCATCTTGATTGTTTTTTTTTAAGAAGGCCAGAGGTGAAATTTGGCCGAAACATAGTGAAAGAAGAAACAACACAAAAACACAAAAACTACCAAGATGAGAATAAAAGTCTGCAATAAATAAAAGATTAATTCCCAAATTAAGAAACCTCATCTCAAAATGATTCCAATTAAAGACAAGTATAAAAATTCGGTATGGACCCGACTCTGGAAGAACAGATAAGGATTTATAAGACCCAAAAATCCATCCTTGATCGCCCTTCGAGGCCCGTGGTGCAGCGGATAGAGGCGTTGAGTCTCTGCGGTTCCAGGTGAGCATTGTCAGAAGATAGCGGTTTCAAATCCTACCCAAGCCGGCCACAGGTTTACTTGGTCAAAAACGTGGTGCGATAGACAACAACTATGGAAGGCAGTAATTACTGGGGATCAGTTACAAGACTCAGCATTCCTATCGCGGTAAATCACCTGAAGAAGGCCAGAGGTGAAATTTGGCCGAAACGTAGTGAAAGAAGAAACAACACAAAAACACAAAAACTACCAAGATGAGAATAAAAGTCCGCAATAAATAAAAAATTAATTCTCACCTTGATTGTTGTATAGTCTCTGTTATGTCTTTTCCTACTGTGCTTGTTCTTTCTTGGGCAGTATTTTATTCATCTTTTACACCAGCTGTCATTTTCTCTTCTAGCTTTGTGTCCTGCCTGCCTCTTTTTTGTTAATCACTTTTATATTTTATTATTAGTTAGATTAATCTGAATGTATTTACTGAATTATAAGCAAAATATAATTGCATAAAACACGCTAATAGTATAATGAATAAAGCAAAATGAATTATTAAAAACTGATCATGTTAAATATAAATAAATATTTTAATTCAAGGCAAGAAAAAAAAAAGCTTTGTTTAGTTTAGCACATAGGCCTGAGATTATTTACAATACCTGCTGTTACTAAGTGATCTTTTTTTTTTCATTAGGTTGGCTCATTGTTGCTCAACTTTAGTGATCTATTAGGAACCAGTACTTTAAGTATGACTAGACTGTAAGTATAGCTTAGAATTTGCACAAGGTTGAAAGTATGAGATAGCTAGCAAGGATCAAACTCATGTGTCAGTAGTAATTGATTTGTAAGACAATCTTGCTAACCACTGTACCATGAGATGCCAAAGTGAAAAAAAAGGAAAAAATCTGTTCATAAACTCAATTTTTTATTTAAAAAAAAATGTTTTGCCATTGTTCCTAATTTGTTTTATATTGACTATTATATAATGTGTACATAGTGAAAGATTGCAATAAATGTAGGTCTGTTGAGTTAAAAGAATAAAAAATTTTCTTGACAAGCTATAAAAAGGTAATGTCCTAAGCAATAAAAAATAGAAATTACTTGAAAAAATGACTTGTATATCTGTTCTGAATAAAATTTTATTCATATGTAGCTAAATCGTTGTTTTTTATCAGAAGTAAAAATAAGATAAAGAAAAGAAAAAAGAACTACCATATTTTATGACAGATAAGACACCCTCCATTTCAGCAGGAAATATTTAGAAAAAATTGTAGAATGGCATATTGAATGTGACTGGAACTTCTATGTTCCTTATTTAGCCTATTTCAAAATAAATTTCTTTTAGTGCATTTATGAGAAATTCTAATATTTGTGAAGAAAAAAAGTATCTCATATTCCATCAAATATGCTACCTCCTCTTTTATTAAAACACACACACACACACACACACACACACACACACACACACACAGATGTGTGTATCTATGTATATAAAAATATCACCTCCTATCAGCCTTTTTTAGTTCACTACAGGATTTAGGCTTTCCCCAAGACATGGGTAATAATAGGTCTTACTCTTCCCTCCCATATGACAGAATGAAATAATTTATTCCCTTTTGCTTGTTCCTATACACATGAACAAAGGAACTGCTTAACATGGCCTGGTTTAAAAGTAATGAGAATAAAGTTGCAGAGAGTATCCAGCTCTTCATCCCAAATTTTCCTAATTATTGCAGTCATTTCAATTTGAATGTCTTCGAAGCAAAGAAACCTTTCCATGACTTTTTTTTTCAGACAGCTGTCCTTATCTTTCTTGTTATTTTCTCAAAAATTTTTCTTTTAGCATTTTTTAAATACAATCAACTGGCGAGTTTTTTATTTGCTTTTTAACAAAAATTTTAACATAAATTGTGTGGGGGAAAATAATGTTAGAATTCAAAAGATTATTTTGTTATTATATTCACATTTGTGAGCCTTGAAAACTAATAACAACAAATATGGCATTGAACAATCAAAGATGGGGTATTGATTGGCTTTATAGGTGTTATTTTAACTTCTTTGATACCATCCAAACTCATTGCTGAATTGATAAAACAGCTGGTTTATAGAATTAGGCATCTTCAAGGTAGAAGTGAACATGAGTTTGAGTCTTGTTAAGATCTGATTTTTTATTCTTGTTCCTGGTATGTGTGCTGTTCAAAACTATAATACAGGAGGTGACCTAAATGAGTTATGATAAAAAGTAACTTTAATTAGAAAAAGGAAGAATAATACTATTCATAATTATTAATAATAATAATAATGATTGACACTGCTTCATATATACATGATTTTCGTTCAAAAAGTTGTAAGCCTTACTCAAATTCTAGATTTTTCATATATCTCTCACTTTTGTTCAGGCCTTACCTGCACAGAAATTAAGACCAAAATTAAAATAAATTTTTCTGGTTTTATGAAAAGTGGTAGTGTGTTGCAACAATAAAAATGTTCATCTATAGCTCTTCTTTCTGAGTGAAACTTAAAACTTTTTAAATGATCCTCATATATATATACTTTTAACATTAAAAATTTAAGTTGGTGACCATAGTCGAGGGCAACCCAAAGGCTCCCTTTTCAATATCTACTACACTGAGGTGTTGGGGAGGGCGATAAAAACAATTACAACAAATACAATAATGAGCAGGAGCATTGATTGGGTTTAAAGGTAATATTTTGATTTCTTTGAAACTATACATACTTATGTAGCATAGTTGATATAGCAGCTGGTATGTACAACCAGGCTTCGTCAAGGCTGAAAGAAACGTGAATTTGAGTCTCACTGGGAACTTAACTGTTGTTTCTAATGTGTTTTATCTCTTGCTGTCATAGAAGTGAAAAACTGAATTGGATAAAAAAACTAACTAGAATTAAGAAGATAAAAGATAATACTAGTCAAAATGATTCTCAACAATAGATTAAATAGTTCCACTACTGTTCTTTTACAAGGATGACTTTGGCATTAAATAACCCACAAAGGTTGATTTGCTATTAAAAATCAAAGAAAGAAAGAAGTAAGACTCAAAAAATGGTACTTGATGCCTCCTTGCTTAACACTCAGCATTATAAGGTACGGATCAAGGGTAAAGTGGAGCAATCCAGGAAAAGGAGTAGCGCCCTTCCCTACACCTTGGTGTAGTAAGCTATCGAAAAGGGAGCCTTTGAGTCACCCTCGACTATGGTCGCCAACTTTACTTACTTAAATATCAATTAGTATTTACAGAAATGAAATCTTTCAGTGAAATAATGTCTACAAATTTCAAAAGTAATGTATGAGATCTATCCAAAAAGTATAGAACTGTTATTACAGAAAATATAGCCTACCTATGGCAATGATACCTCCACAGTACTCACACCAGTATATCTTCCTCTTTAAAACAGTCTGCAAAGTCCTCTTTTGGGATTACTATCAGCTACCATTTGTCATGTCCTTAATCCTACCTACATCATTTCAGTGATGATTTTAGCTTTAGTTAGACTAGAAGTTAAAGAAAAGCAAATCTAGATTGTAGAGGAGTGGGGCTGACCAACATGGGTGATGGCAATATTTTGGCAAAAAACCTTGCACAAGATATAAGAAATCTATTTGCTCAGTCATTGTAAATGTGACAGTCACACAATATACAAGCACAATCAGTGGTTTTGCCTATGAAATAATTTCACATGAAAGTGTTTATTCATAAATGCACAGAAAGGCTTATCCCCTCTGATAGGTTGCTAAGTTTCATCAAAGAAGCCCTTGAGATATTCAACATAGCTGGATACATTATAGACAGAGCTAGCATTCTAAACATCAGTTGAGGTTCTAGTTTTGAATGACAGTATTACAAGCTAACTACTGCTTTAAGTACTCAGATAAGGCATGTGATGTAATGGATATTATCTTCGGAAATAGACATGGTGACTCCAGTTCAAATCTTGGACAAAACCATTTACACTTCACTTTCACACTAATGTTCTTAAGAAAGGCATGAATCCATTTCTTCTCTCCTCAGCTATGGGGAAATAGTTGAGCAGACTAGGCTCTTTAGCCTTGTTATGAAAACCAGTTTAGGAGAAGGAAAGTAGAATTAAACAAGTTGTACTCCACTTAAAAATTGCCCTTGTGACAAGGTTGAAGAAATACACTCTCTGATTATAAATTGCATAGTCTTATAATAATATGTATTCATTGCTACCATATGGTAACCTTCATATTAAAAAGGTTAGAATTCTCACAATATATACATTCATTCCTATTTCAAAATCACTATGTACCTATCAATTTATCAATCTAAGAACTATCATTAAAATGAATCAGGTATTGAGGAACAACTTTTTCAGAGTTAATTGTGTTGTTAGATTGAGCCTTAGGTATAAAGAGATGGACTTTGGAATATACAATCTTATATTTAACTTCTAAGCTTGGCCTCCAAAAGCTGCAACTTGTAGTATAGATCACAGCTGTTAGTTGGAATGAACAACAACTGTTGTCAAGGAAACCAGATACTTCTCTTGCAATTGAGAATTACTGACAGACAGCGGCAGATGTTCTTTGGCATTGCCGATTGTAACTTTTGTCTTTTAAATCACAAGGAGGAAAACATCAAATTGAGAAGTAACTTGAATTTTGACAAGAGGATTTCCCAGAAGCCCATTGTTTCAGTAGATGCAAGCTTTACAGTTTTAAGTTTGATCATAAAACAAAATAAATTTTCTAGTTTATTATAGAGACTTTTCTTTTTCCTTTGTTTTACTTCTGAATTTTAGCAAAAACATTCTCACTTGCTTTACTTTGTAAGTACAACAAATTTTTGACTATCACACAATTTCAAAATATAAAGGATGAAGGAAACTTTAAAAAAAACATACTTGCAGCTCATTAACATTTGATTACCAAATCAAAAAAAATGCTATCTCTGATGTTCATATTTTAATGTATATTCATAGAATCTGTTGGTATACATTAAAATAATTATATATATATATATATATATATATATATATATATATTCATAGAATCTGTGCATATTTTTCTTTTTTAAGTAGAAGAATTAATATTGTGAATTGAATTACCATGACCAGAATCTGTTGGTATATATAAATACATTAAAATGATTATATATATATATATATATATATATATATATATATATATAACCTGATAGAATGTAACAGGAAGGTGGAAAATAATTGATTTTTTTACTTAAAATTTGTCATAGCAATTTAAAATATATCATCTATATTTGCATCTTAAAAATCCAAAGAATAAGGTCATGAATAAGTTTATATGTTACTGAGAGAATAGGGATATTCATCGTAGAATCTTCATGGAAGTTAATAGTTTATAAAAGGTACAGCAGAGTTTAAAGAATATAATGAATGAAGGCTTCAAAAATTTACCAAAAAAAAAAGAGATGGAAAAACCTTAAATCAACCTTCAAATTAATCCACAATCTTTTTCCAATATATTTCCTAAATAAACTTTATGCATACATATATCTGACTAGATATTAGAAGAGAAAAACTGTTGAAATAAATATATCGTGAGAGTTTATATTCCTCCTAAAAAAATAGATATCAACATCCTTGTTCACAATAACCAGTGAAGACACAAAATAAGGAAATTAGAATATAATTAACCAGAATGACTTTTATTAAGAATACTTGAGATTTTACAAGCAATCAAATTGGATATGCCTGAATTCTATATTTCAACATATTTTTATGTATGTATTTAACCAACCCTCCAGTGGCAAAAGTGGCACAATATCAATTTTTAAATGGAATAAAGTTGAATTCAGAGTTTCCATCCTCTTAATTGGCTTCCTAAAGAATCCACTTTGCCATATTATTTCCCAATAGCTGATAAGAAGAGATGGATTCATGCCTTTCCCAAAGGCTTTAGCATAATGTGAAATGCTAATGGCCTTGTCTAGGATTTGCAGATATTTTTTAAGTACACTTGAGATTGACAAAAAATTCAGAAAAGAAAAATGCATTTTTTTAATTATTTCAATACAAATAGAATTTGAGTCTAAATAACAAAAATTAACAAAATATATTTTTGTTAAGAAATTAATAAACTTACTCATGTATAAAAGGAAAAAAAATAATAACCTCTGGGACATCCTGAGAGAAAAGAAGCTTTGAATTGAATCAGTGTCTCTTTTATATGGTGAACATACACAGTAGTAAGCAAAGAAAAGTTGGTTGAGAAATTTCAATTTTTGTCCTGAAATGGTTTGTTAACAATTTGATCTTTTTTCAAGCTACAAAACTATAAAAGTGGGCAGGTTTTTGCCACAATAATAGTTAAACTAAGGAACTATTATAGGATTTACATTTTTTATTTTTTTAAATGGCTGGCGAGGACCATGTGGAGCAATAAATTCTGAAAAAATAGGATCCATGACTCACTTGTTCTTGAAACAAAAGTAGTGGGGCATCAGTAAATTAAATAGTTTCAGGAACCTGATTGAACAGAGTAATCACATGTCGTATGCTTTCAAATATGTCCATACAAAAGTAAATCTTGACATGGATACCTTATATATTCTATGCTTTCAATAGTTTTTTCTCTCTTACTCACAGTTATTCCCAGCCCAAGACGGCTCGATGCTTTGGACATGCAGTCAAAAAATGGGAGAACATGCAGCCAGCAAAATACATTCATTACCATGATGAAATTGGTACATTTGCTCCACTCTAATGTGCTGAACTTTGCATGGATGTCAAAATTACCTTACACATACAGATCAACACATTTAGTTAGCAACCAGGTGAATACTTCACTGTTATGTACTTATTAGTTTAGTGCATTTACACAAAGACATATTTGAACAAAACACACTTACGTTCGCATAATATTTGCATTGGTCCACATACGACTATCTAACAAACAATATTCAAATAATCTTCCTACTTTGTATTGTTTTTGCTTAGTTGTGAGTATATAAAATTGTTTGTTGTATGTTATCATATTGTGAATTTTCTTTTGCCCGTATTGTTCATTTCTTTGTGTTGTAAATTGTGGAACAGCTCTCAAAATTTTGTTTTGAGAGAATTAAATAATCAACTCATACTCCACACTATATTCCTGTTAAATTTTCTGATCCAGTGTCCTAGAGTTTAAAAAGTGTTAATTTTTGTAGTAAAAAAATTGGATTTCTATCCAAAAGCACTGAAGTACAACAGAAGGTTAAAATAGATGAGTTGTTTATTAAAAAAAAAGATTTCCTATCTTAATCATAATTTTAGACAAAAAATTATTTTTATGCAATATTTATTGATGAATAAAATAAGATGAAAAAATATGTTGATGGAAATTTTTTAATAGTCAAGAAAAAGAAAATTTTTACATTGAAAAATTTGAATTGATTGAATTGTTGAAGACTAGTTAATACTGCGACAAATTATAACCAACATAATGTTTGTCTGTTTGGTGTGTAAAGTTATGCTCTGTTAAAAATATATTTATAATTGTTTAAATTGTAGGTAATTCTGTGAACTAAAGTGAATGGTGAGGCTAAAATAAATTTAAGATGAAGTAGAAATTTATGTAACTCTATATGTTAATAGATCATTTCTAAGAACCTATATTTAAGAACTTTTAAAATTTTCCTTTCAAAATGATTAATTTGCAATTGAAATACTCATTCTTTCATATGGAGACATATAAATAATATGATTATTTTATATTGTTTCTATCAAAAGAAAAATTATACAAGCTTTTGTTTTTTCTTTTTTTTTTTTTTTGTTTTGCTGTAACATGTTGATTATTTATTAACTTTTTCCCCTTTTGATAACAATATTTTCAGAGAGATGTTTGATAACGTCTGTCTCATAGTTTGATATTAATGTTCATCAGAATAAAAGAAATTGATTGAAAACATCAAAGTCTGAAGAAATTGCAAGTAAATGACAAATTCATCATCAACTAAATGAGATGAAAAATTAGTAGGACAAGAATTTTAAATAGTGGAAAAGGAAAGAAACAAATCATGAAAATATTTTTCTTCTTCTTCTTCTTTCATTTAGTTGATGACCTTGTGTAAAGTAGCTAGTCATAAACCAACTATTCTCTCACCTCTTTTTTTTCACTAAAAAGCCCTATTTGTTTTTCTTTCTCAGTATAGCTGTTACAAGTCAGTAAAACACTTGGTGAGAGAGAGAGAGAGAGAGAGAGAGAGAGAGAGAGAGAGAGAGAGAGAGAGAGAGAGAGAGATTTTAACCCTGCATAATAAACACTTCATTCTCAGTATAGTTATCCTGCAGATAGTAGATTAATACTATTCAAATATTGACCACATTAAAAGTAGTAGTAGTCGTAGTTGTAGTAGTAGTCGTAGTTGTAGTAGTAGCAATGTTACTGATTATGATAATGTCATTATAGACAGTTTTAAATAACCTATTTTTATCTTCATTCTGAAAATCCTTCTTATTTTAGAAATTCTTTACAGGTAGTTTAGAGTTAAATTAGTTTGATGCTGAAAATAATAAATTGGTTTCATTTTGAAAATAATAATCTTCTGTGGATAAACAGTTACTGAATTTGAATAAAACTGAAGTATTCTCTTTTTTCCTTTTCTTTTTTTTTTTTCTAACTTCTCATTATAAGTTAATCTAATGCTGAAGATGATATCTGTCCATTTTGGAAATATTGATTTGTCTTGTTCCATCAGATTAATATCTGACTGAAATTCAACAAATTAGGCTTTACTTTGATACTATAAATGTTAATTTTGCTTGAATGTTTATTTTTTTTTAAATTTGATGAAAGTTTGATCTTATTTCTGTTGGGTTTTAATCTGGTTTGTTAAGTAAACATATTATGATTTCACCATATTTTAATTGCATTTCAAGAAAATAAATGTGCAGATTTGTTAATATCTTTTTTGCTTACCAACTCAAAAGCAAGATATAGCAATCACTAACATTGATTTTTTTAAAAATAAAGAGTAGGAATTTACTCATGAGAACTTAATTTAAATGAACTTGTTAGATACTATATGATAATGTTCATTCATGATGATTATTAAACTAAGCCAAGCCTTATGTAGAGACAGCCAAAGGATGATACACAAGTGACACTTAGAATAGGCTAACTATATTCCTTGTGGAGGGGTAAGACCATCCCAAAAAAGGTGTTTTCAGTAAACAATATCTGATGGAGATCTGAGAAGAGTGGAGTACCTCTTCATTGCCTTTAATCCTTGGTCCACTCTGTCCTGGTTCAGTCATTACTATTAGAGTCCAATCTATGGGTCAAATAAGTCTGTTTCAAAAATTCCTTCATTTGGACCATAGGCAAAATAAACTACTTAAAAAAACAACTATACAAAAATGCATATATAAGCATACAATGAATGTAATTCTTCAAGTAAATGGATATTAATATCAAGCTATAAGACTGATGCTATCAAACGTCATTCTGAAAATATTGTTATCAAAAGGTGAAAAAATTAGTAAATAATATATTACAGCAAAACAAAAAAAAAAAAAAAGAAAAGACCAAAGCTTGCATAATTTTTCTTTTGATACAAACATAATATAAAATAATTCTAGATAGTTGAAATGCTTTTAAAATTGATCAATCAAGTTTAGCAATATAGGTGATTTGTTTTTGTGGAGAAGGCTTATGTAGAGCCAGCGACACTTTTTGAATAAGCTGATAACTGAAGAACTGTACAGCAGTATGCTGCAGATTCTCTAAGAAATACTCCTCAGGTTTTGGATTCAGAATTTACACTGACTTGTCTAGAAACTTACATCATGCACATGACTTGAATAAAAAAAATTTTAGAATTAAAAATTCAGTTTTTAATTACGTCACATGCATTCATGAAATTTGTTGATAGAAATTTTTCAAATTCTGAAACATTTAAGATAGGAGTTTATTAATGATTAACATTCTTTTAAAATTTATATTTTACAACAAATTACAATTTGATCTTCTTGTAGATATCTAAAGTATGGGATTATTCAGTTTCCTATCAGATAAATTGATTTCTTTCCAAAGATTAGAAATATCATAATAATAGCAAATCAATATCCAATAAAAGACAATTGATTATAAATTGATTCTATCCAGGATATGTTGAGTCAGCAAATGATAGAAATTATTATTTTGATTAATTTATCAAAACATAAAATGATTTGACACATAAATTATAATTTTGATTTCAATTTTATTTAATTCATTACATATTTTTTCTAATATATATATCTTATTATAATTCACGAAATGTTCATTGATCAGTACAGTGAAGACTCTGCCATTTTTGGACCAATTTCAACAAAAACTTTTAGAAATTGTCTGTGTAATCACTTGGAAAGGTTTTAAACTTTATCTGGAGTTTAGTAAGCTTATGAGAACTATCAGTCTAACATTGGACAAGCAAATACCAGATTGTAATTTTATGATTGTTAGTTAACAATTTTCTGATTGTGAGTTTATGACTGCTTCTTAGCAAGAATCAGGTGGGATATCTTTATGAGTGTTAATAATCAACTCTCAGATTGTGATTTTATAATTTTTTGTAAACACCAAAGATTAGAAATGAAGCATTGACCTGTGATTTGCTAACAACCACAGATTGACAAATTTGATTTCTACAAAAAAGAAGAATGTGAAATCAACAGAAGTGATATAAAAGAAACTCTAGTCACAACTTAGTAACTTGTACTGCTTCTTCACTGACAATAAATTCAAAATAAATTCTCAAAAAAGACATCTTGATATTTGGCTTTTTTGTAATTAAGACCTTTTTTTTTATTCAATATGGAAATATTTAAACATTGATGTAATATTCAAGAAAAAATGTTTATTCCTTTTTTTCTTTATGTATTCTCATTTTCTAAAAATTTTTGTTGCTATCAGATATATTTATATTGAGTGCCAAGATGTTTTCTGCAGAGTCTGTCTGAGTCTGTTCATCTAGAAGACACGTTATGACAACCTCAAAGTCAAAAATCCATGACTCATTGTGGTGCTATTTGCAGTTTAAAGAGAAAAGTGGGGAAAAAAGTAATTTGCTTTCAGCAGATTTGTAATCATCAGGCCATCCATCATGGCTGAAAAGCTCAATTTACAGTCTAGCTGTCTTTTACTCAGTGACTACAGATTAAGATTTTCCTTTTTAATACTCTTCATTATATAAATAGTCAATAAAAGCTATGACTTCTTGCTTAGTTTCTGCATGTGTCATTATAATTTTAAAGTGTTATTGTCATCCCTTCCACCATGAGTGAAAACTAAATGTGTGAAAAGATGAAGATGAAAGATAATTACAGCTCTATAGCCCAAAATAATCTTTGTGGTATGCCAGACAATTTCAGTAGAGGAGCTTCTACTTTGAAAGGTGTAAAGACAATATCAAAAACCCAATCTGTTACAGTTTGAAAAGACTTGCTGTTGGCAGATTTTCAAGATGTTCCTTTTATACCCAAACCCTCAAATCACCTAGAGACACCATCAAAAAGCCTAAAAAGCAAAAGATACAAAGGAAAAAAACAATATTTTTATAACCTTCAATATTGTAACTTTCAAGAAAATTTCATTCCACAAAAAATACCAATTAAATACATTTTTGAATTTGTCCTTATAAATGATTCTTAATTATGACAGTAATTATATCTTTACTGCAAACTAATTTATCCAATTATATCAGTGATAAAGATAATTTTATTATAAACAAGAAAGACAGGTACAGATATCTATTATTTTTTTTTGGTAATCTTTTCAGTATCATCCTAAAATAAATAAAATGCAATCTATATATATTTATAATTGTCCATAATGAAAAAATTGTTAATCTATTTTATTATCATTTAAAACTGTTAATCAAAAGTCATTCATCATTTTTTATTGTAAGTTTTTCACACCGGTTTTAACAGTTTTTTTCTTCTTTTTTTACTGAAGTCTGAGTGACAGCAAGTCTCCTCAGTTCTCCAGGATTCTTCTAAGAATTTTAGCTTATTTTAACAGTGCTATGGTTTTGATTCTTCTTCTGATCTCCAGGTCCTCCAGTCTCTTTTCCTTGCTTTTGAGGACTATTCCAAAGGTTCCAAGTACAGTTGTTATCACTTTCACATTCCATAGCTTTTTCAGCTCTCTGGCAAGATCCAGGTTTTTTGTCTAGCTTTTTCGCTTAATTTTGTTTTCCTTTTCTTTTATTTTCACTCTATGATCCACTGGAACGGTAAAATCCATGAGATGACAAGTTCTTTTTTACTTGTTAATTAACAAAGGGTCTGGTCTTCTAGTCAGGATTGGGTGAAGCATTTTTATCTCAAAGACCTAGAGAATTTTATGCACCTTATTTTCTAGGTCAGATTCTTGTTTGTGCATATACCATTTGTTAGGATGGTGAAATCTTAATCTCTTGCACAATTCCCTGTGGATCACCTTCTCCACCCAGTCCTGTCTAATCTTGTATTCCTTTTATGCCAGTTTACTGCATTCACTTATGTGATTAGCTGTTTCATCTCTGTCTTCACATAAACTTCACTTGCTATTTCTTCTGTATTATCAACTTTTGTGATCACCTATAAATAAATTCATTGCTTTTATAAAAATTAAAACAATATAAAAAAATTTTGGTTCATAATTCATACTTTTTTTTTTTTTTTTTTTTTTTTTTTAGATGTAAAAAAAAGTCAGCTATTCTTTGTGTAGTGACTAAATAAATTCTTATATTTCTACTTACATACCTGTCCTGTGAACAAAAATCACTGATTGGTACATGGTGATACTTACACAGCCTGTAGAGGAAATGTAGAAGTATAATTCAACTATATTACATATTTTTAGTATAGTTAATGTACACAAGTTAAAGATTAAAAAAAGAAAGCTTTCAGTGAGGTTTGAACTCATATTTCCTTTGGCTCAAAATAGTCTAGTTAAATGCACCAGCTTCTCTAACCAAGTGACACTGCCTATTTACAGAATTTATATTATAATTATTCCAAAGAGACAGATCGTTTCAGCAAGTATATATAGATTAGTATAAATCTACCTTGTTGAATTGTATATGAAGTTTGTTGCTCATTCATATTTACTATTTGTTTTCCATTTGGTTTACTTTCAAATATGTATTTATAGTATTTGCTGACTGATATCTTGTTTTATAGGGTTTTTCCTTGTGTTGGCTACAGGTATAAATGATAGTTTGTCTCGATTATTAATCAGAGAACTCACTATGATACTATGATACCACAAATAACAGCAAATACTTAGAGGACAGATGAATTTTTAAAAAGTTTACTTCCATATATTTATATGATGTAACTTAATAAACCCTTCCTTATTGTCAAGTATCCTTGCTGAACTTGTATTACAATTAATGCACAGACAATAATAATATAAAGACATTTATAAAAATATAGATTTTATTTTATTGCTATAATTAGTGTTCTGATCACTCTATTTTTTTAACAATGCTCAGAATACCAATTTTGATAAAATTCATTGGAAACATTTTGGTTTTACATAAAGATGAAATGCTCAATCTAAGAAACTGAGGATGTGTATTCATTTGCATGACAAGTTGCTGATTGCCTAAAATAAACTCACTGTGCATTTAGCATAAAAAACTTTTGGTCTATGTTTCCTTTCCTACAGATTATATAACAATGTATTAATGGGCACCTTGGGTGATGTAATAGTTTGTAAGCTAGACTAGCAAACCTTCATGAGTGAGTTTAAATTTCTTTTCATAAAGCCTTGTGCCACATCTAAACAAGCGCTTTGTAAATTACAACTATGTATATAAATCAGATTTCATTTTCTATTTGTGTCCAACTTTTAGTTCTTCAATTTTCACCCTTGGACATCTTTGTTCATAATACCACTTTAACACACTCTCTTTTATAGTAGTCATTCAATTAGTGTATGCAGAAACATTCAAATTTAATTTTTTTCATTTGCTAGAAAATTATTTTAATGCTCTGTTGGTGGGGCTTAGAATATGCTGACTGTATCACATGCAGCAATGATCGTTAGTCTACAGAAATGATACATGTTACATCTAAATCTGGCTTGTAAGTTGTCTGGTATACCTGCGTGATGTGATCTCTTGCCAAAAATAAAAATAAAAAAACTTACATGATTGAATGGGCATAAGTATTCATATTATGAATGCAATCGTCACACAGTACACAAACTCACCCAACAATGTTCCACTGTCTACTGAGTAATTACACTAGAGAGTGTCTGTTCACACATGCACAATAAAGGCCATTCTAATTTGTTCCTTCATTACACTAAGGTTGTGTAACCATTTCTTGAAATATACAGAATGACAGGATACTTTCTGAACAGATCTTATATGTATGTATTTACCCAACCCCTCCATCTCAGGTCAATTTTTAAGTAAACTACTATTTACCCATTGCTAAGAGGAGGAGAAAGGGATTCATACTTTTTCCAAGGGCATTAGCATAAAGTGAAATGCAAACAGGTTACCAATTCCATTTCCTATAATGATAACTTTTACGCTAAGATATCATTCATATAATTTTCTTTAATGTTTATTCTAATTTTAAACATTAATTCAAATTGTTTTCTGGGGGAGTACCAGTGATATAGTGGTTAAAGTGCTAGAGTACAAAATCATAGTAAACCAGTTTGAACTCCAGACATGCTAGTAGATTTACTTTTTTATTAATACCCTTAAGAAAGGCATGAACCTATCTTATACCCTCAGTATGGGTTAAATAGTACCACTAATGTCCTTCTACAAGGATAGCTTTGGCACTAAATAACCCATGAATAATGATATGCCATTAAACAATTAAACATTGTTTTCTGTAATATTGAGAATTTTTTTAAATATTAAGAATGATGCTTAAAAACACTTTTGATTTTTTCTTTTACTTGCATAAAACCTTGCATTTCATCCAAAGTCAGAAAGATGGAATTATCAAATGGAACAACTTGATTTGTTTAGTGACCTTTCAGAAAAGACTTACTCTAAACTTAATCAATTCTTTTCCACCTCCACCACTTACTGACTTTCTGCAGACCCACTCAACCAGCTACAAGCCAACTCTCTTCTCCCTAGCAATGAATAACACCAAGCAACACATTTCTATTTATATAACATTTGTGGCTGACAAATCATTAAAATTATGAGTTTTCCAAGCAAGAATGAAATTTATGTTTCAATCCTAGGACTTTGACTATTTATTGAGGAAGAAAATTTATCCTGCCTAATAAACAGGAAAATAAAGTAGATAGTGACATTAGAATATAATATGCCGTGTTCTTTTCTGAAATACTCAGCTTGGACCTTGAGTGACAAAACTAAGCAAAATCTGTAGTAATCCTTATTATAGAAATGTTTTTTTCATTCCTAACATTTCTACATTTATTGACATTTCAGTGTATTTCTTATGGTTCCTCAATCGAATATTATCCAGTCAACTGAAACTGTAAAATATGCCAACTGCATCTCTACAGAACGATAAGATCCTACCCACAACAAGTGTCCTGGATATGATTATAAACAATCTGATGGTGAGGCTCTAGTCCTGGAGTATTGAGGAATGTGGAGTACCCCTTTATTGTCATTACTCCCTGGTCCACTCAGACCTAAAGTTGTAGTACCAGTTAGAGTCCCATCTATGGGTCAAATAGAACTTTTTAACCATTTAACTGTGTGCAAACAAATGACTGATATTAGATATAATTATTAGTATTAGATAATAATACTTGAAAGTCTTTAACTATGTGCTAACAAATCAGCACTTGCTCATTAAAAATTGTTACCTACAAACTATTTACCTAAAAATCATATGTATAAACAGGATTTGGCATTAAATAACCATTAAGGGTTGGTATGCAATAAAACAATAAAAAAAAGAACTAAACCATCTATTGACTATAGCAGCCCATAAATTCAATAAGAAAAAACAACTGGGAAAAGTATCCAATGAAAAGAAATTTTGTGATGAAAGATGTTTGAATGGTATCATCATACAAACACTTTTTGATAGGTTGTTTAGAGTACAATTTTTTTAATTTCTTAAGTTTTAACTTTGTTAAAATCCAGTTATTCATCATTATTTAATTTTTTTTCTCTTGTTCCAATGTGGTACTTGTTCTTTCAGCTCCTGCTTTCAAATGGTGAGATTCCATGACTTTATTCTAAAAGTTGGTCACATGACTACAAATATTATTCTAACTTTAAACACTACTGTTCCTCTCACCTCTTAATTACTTTTACAAACCCCTCTTAAATTAACAGTTACTACACTTATGTATTCAAACAGATATATGTTGCAGAAGGGTTAAAAATAAAGATTTTTTAAAAAATTATAATAATAATAATTAAAATATAGATAAAATAGAATATGTAGTTAGTTCCAAAAGTTATAGCAAAACAGGACTCAAAGAAAAGTTACTATCATTTGATTATTCATTTCTGGAATTAACACACAACAGTACAGCATTCCATGAAAGCTACAAGTCAAGAAGAACAAATTCCAATGTGGAAAGAACATAAAACTAAAAGCTGCCGAGCTGTCAGCCAATAAGAATGAATACACATGTAGAAAGAACATTTCAAGAATCTGCTAGGAAACTCCCCTAAAGTCACAAATAGACCTACCACATAAATTATTAATAGCCATCTAGACATTAAACTAGAGCAGTTTATTCAAGAACTCAGTGTAATACTGACAAAAATTAAAAGCGGAAAAGCTGCCGGCCTCGATAAAATACACCCCAAAATATGGAAGTCAAGGAAATTTGATGACTTACTTGTTTGATTTTGCAATGCCATACATAAATACAACAGAATAGAGAGATAGACAAAAGGCTGCATCCTCCTCTTCCTGAAAAAAGATGACCTCAGAATCACCAACAACTACTGAGGCATAACTCTTATTTCTATCGTGGCTAAGGTTTATAATGCTCTGCTTCTCAATCACATTGAACCTGAAATTGAGAAAATTCTTTGGAAAAATCAGAATGGTTTTCAGAAAAACCAATCCACAACATCACAGATTCTGACTATCTATTGAATCATAGAAGTTTGTGCAAAAAAAACCTTAAGGCAACACTTTGTAGATTTCTTGCAGGCATTTGATGCCATACGCAGAGGGAAAATGGAGTAAATACTTCTGCAAGAATTCTGCAAAGGGATACATTAGCACCATATCTGCTTATAACTTGCCGAGACTTCATATTCTGAATGTTGATAGATCTAACAAAAGAAAATGGCTTTACACTAAAAAAGACAAGAAGCAGACAATATCCAGCAGAAACTATTACAGTCACAGACTATGCAGAAGATCTAGTGCTTCTTGCCATTACATCTACCCAAGCCAAATCTTTCCTGCAAAGCCAGAAGTATGCAGCAGAAGGGGTTGGTCTCCACATGAATATAAACCAAACAGAGTATATATGTTTAATCAAGGAGGAGCCGTCTCCACTCTAAATGATTGTTCTCTTAAATTAGTTGACAAGTTCATATACCTTGACAGCATCATCTCATCAATTGATAGGGATGTTAATATGCACCTAGTGAAGGTGAGGACTGATATCAATAAGCTGTTGATCATTTGGAAGCAGCAGTTGTGTCATGACTACTATACAAAAGCACTACATAGACACTGACAAAATGTATAGAGGAAAAACTAGACAAGAACTGTACAAGAATGCTATAAGCTGTATTGAATAAATCCTGGAAACAACACCCCACAAAATAACAGCTGTACAGCCACTTACCTCCGATCTCTAAAACCATTCAAATAAGATGGACAAGACATGTGGGGAAACAGCAGGAGAAGCAAGGACAAACTCATGTGATGTTCTTCTATGGACCCCTTCACATGGATGCGGCAATGTTGGCAGACCATCAAGAACTTAACTACAACAGCTCTGTGATGACACAGGATGTAGTCTGGAAGACCTACTGGAAGTGATAGATGATAGGGATGGATTGAGAGAGAGAGTGTCAGAGAAATCTGTGTCAGCAGTGCGACTTGATGATGATGATAACATATTCATATTTTTGGTCATAGAGCTTCTTTGCTGTAGAGTTTGGTAATAAATAATATCTAATAATTCATCGTATAAGGTTCCACTCAAAATAATAGAATCCAGCTATATTTGATTTCAAAAAAAGTTAACTCTTTACAAAAAAATTGTTACTGTGTATTTAAGAGTGATACTCTTTCCTCTTTCACATTGATGAAAAACCAAACTATAGCATCTTTCGATTTCCTAAAAATTAAATCACCCCAGTTGACTGGGGTGGTAGAATACACCAACTGCATCTTTGCAGAGGGGTAAGACACCACTCCAGTGAGTGTCTTGGATATGATCCTAAACCATCTGATAGTGATGCTCTACTCCTGGAGCTTTGGGGAATGAGGAGTACTCCTTCATTACCACTACTCTCAGGTTCACTCTGACCCAGTGTGTTAGGGTCTCATTTATGGGTCAAATAGAAATATGTAATAGTTTAAAACCATTTAACTGTGTACAAATAAATGACTGCTAAATTGAATTATTTGTATTAAATACCAATACTTGGAACCATTTATGCACAGATGAAACTATTAATGTTAGATTGCAATATTTGAAATCCTTTAAGTGTAGGCAAACAACTGAGCTTTGGCTCATTTAAAAACTGTTTCCTATGAAATATTGATTTACTTTTTATATATTTAATATATACAAGATTTAGAATTAAATCACTTACAAGGGTTGATTTACCATAAAACACAACCAACCAACCTTAAGATTATATTTCAATTTACTTAATATTAAATGTATAATAATGCTAGATTACAATATATACTGGCTCTGTGGTCTAGTGGGTAGAGTGTTCACCAATGGTCCAGGGGACCTGGGTTCAATCCCAGGTCGCGTCATACCAAAAACTTTTAAAATGGTACTTGATACCTCCTTGCTTAACTCTCAGCAATATAAGGGTAAATTATCAAGGGTAAAGTGGAGCAATCCAGGAAAAGAAGTAGCACCCTCCCCTACACCTCGGTGTAGTAGTTATTTGGGGAGTCCATATTCTAGAAGTATTTGCTCCATCTTTCCTATTTGCATGGAATCAAATGCTTTGGAAAAATCTACAAGCAATAGAGTTGCCTAGAGATTTTTTCTCATACTCCATCAGTGATTCAATGGATTCAATGGATTGTCAGAATCTGTGATGTTGTGAATTGATTTCTTCAAAAGCTGTTCTGCTCTTCCAAAGAATTTTCTCAACTTCTGGTTGAATACAATTGAAAAGCAGGGTGTAATAAATCTTAACTGCTACGACAGTAAGGGTTACATCTTTGTAGGTCTTAGTGATTCTGAGGTCATCTTTCTTGAGACAGAGTAGGATGCACCCTTTCATCCATTTCTCTGTTATGTTTTGTTTATACACAGCATTTCATGGTCAAAGAAGTATGTTGTTGAATTTTCTTGTCTTCCATACCTCAGAAGGTATTTTGTTGAGGCCTGCAGCTTTTCTGCTTTTGAATTTTTTTAGAAATACATCAAGTTCTTCCTCTGTAAACTGTTGGAATTTGGTGTCTAGTTGGGCGTTAGTATTTTTTAGTAAGTTTATCAGAGATTTCAAGTGGGTTTACAAGCAAATTCTTGAAATGTTCTTTCCATTTCTGATGTCTTTCTTCTTGGCTAGCAGCTTTTGGCTTTGCTCTCAAAGTGATTTTCATTCCACTTACTTCATTTACCATCTGCCATGCTAATCATGATTGTCTTCTACAAAATTTCTGATCTTATTGATTTGGCTTAGAATGTATTTTTGTTGTTCTTTTTCTAATGTTTTAGTTAGTTTTCTTTGGACTTTCTTAAATTTCAGTGCATTAGTGTTTGTTGAGTTTCTTTTATTAGATAATGATGCTTTTTCATGTTATCTTGTTTTTCCCTAAAGAGTCAAATATATAGTTCTCAGGAAGTCAAGATAGATAGATAGATAGATAGATAGATTTATGGATGATACTGTATACACTTAAAATATATTTTAAGTTAATTTTCTTCTAAATTGACATTATCAGATATTATTTATTACCAACCTGTTCTGCTTGAAACTCTGTAACCAAAAATGTAAATATATTGCAGTCCAAAAATTAGTATACCTCTGATATATATTTATCAAATACTTTTTTTTAGTTACAGAGGTGTTGCAATTATATTTCTGGTTACATTTCAGTACTGTATAGATTAGCAAGGAATAATACCAAATAACATTTGTTTTGATTGTATAATATTCCACTTGAAATATCAAAATCCTGGTTGAACAAAAATTCACTTGTGCTTATTTCTGGGAACACACACACACACACACACACATACACACACACACACACACATACACACACACACACACACTTTTGATTAGATTTTAATGTTATAAAATACAGTGATCTTGACTATGTAATAGAATGAAACAGAATAAATCTCATAACTTTTAGTTTCAAACTGTTGAACCTCAGATGAACCAGAATCAACATGTCTTGATATTGATTCATCTGAAGATCAGCTATGTGAAACCCAGTTGAGAGTTTTTATCCTATTTTATCATCGGAAAAAATTATAATCCTTCTTATATATATATATATATATATATATATATAGAGAGAGAGAGAGGGATTATAATTAATGATGATGATCAAAATCCAAACAGTACCTGTAAAATAAAACAAAAAAATGAGGTCAATGATAAGAAATTATTAGTGAATCAGTGATAAAATCACCAATGTAATAATCAGTATTAAATTTTGAAATATCTGGAGAAATGCCAGGTCATAAGACAATAGGATAAAATATTAATTAAAAAATGATGCTCTTTATTTCCTGGTAAATTGAAAACTGTTGAGATATAAGAGATAACCAGATTGATCAGTCTTATCAGACTCCTCCAAATTTTTCTGTTATATTGTATATTGTATTCACTAAACTGTGTGTTTATAAATTTCATTAAAGACTACAGACAAAGAATTTTTGTTTTCTTTTCATTTTTACATACAAGAGAGTGCATATGTGAATTTAATGAATGTAAGTATTATCTAAATGTCTGAGATTTAACACTCAGTCCTGTGCTCTTCATGTTTATATTAATGAATAAAATCTCTAGAGAATTTAAATTGGCTTCTCAGTTCAAATCCAGAAAAAAAAACTGTTTGTATTTCACTTTGTGCCAATACCTTTGGGAAAGGTGTGAATCTAACTATTCTTTTTCAAGCTATGAGTAAATAGTAAGGCAGATTGGCTCTTTAAAGTTGCCATGACAACTAATATAGAAGAAGGAAAATTCTGTACTCAAACTAGTTGTATACCTGGAGAAGGATGGGTTCTGATGGGATAAATTGACACAAAATGCTCATAAACACTACACATGTGTGACCAAACGTTTTTAAGAATTAAATGAAGACAAATGGACAATTGAGCAATTTATATGATGATGTCTAAACAGTGAAACTGCTATTTAGATGTCTTGATGTCGTTCTTTAAAGACTGGAATAAATGGTATTCTGAAGGTTTCATATTTGGTCAATATGGCTGCAAGTCCAAAATGGTCCTCAAAGAAATGTGAAATCAAGTGCTATGCTGATAGGATATTACACCTTTTCTCTGAACCCATTCTACACCCTGTTGGCTGGGGCTGTAAAATATGATGATTGCACCTCTGCAAAGAGGTGAGACCGTCACCCTGTGGGTGGCAACCTATAATGCCTGAGGACAGGATCCTAGTAACTGAGCAGTCCAAAACCTGGATACCAAGTGGTCACCACCTGACCTGTAACTCTCCACTTCAGCCCTTACTTGGGCTAGATGACCTGTCAGTTAGGTCCAATCTGATCAATCAGCTAGTCATGCCAAGCCTTAGCACCTATAGAATTAAGTCCCAACTATATTCTACAAATTGCTCTTATAACAAATAAACACCCAATCCATTTTATCTTAAAAGATCTTGAAGGCTGAGGCTGAGAGTCAACTTCATTGAGAGTTACAAGACCTTGATCACTGTTTCACTTTAAGTCAACAAGTTTTGAGTACTGAATGACTGAAATTAACAGGGGCTTGAAAATACCTCTCCTAACACAAGAACACTTGCTTATATATCCCATCCAAGACAAAGTGGTATCCTTGATAAATTCCCAACACTAGTTGAACTCTGTGGTGGATGATGGAGCACAGGACTAGCAAATAAAAAAAAACACATATGACGATTACAAACAAAAACCCAAGAAAAATCTCTCTGAACCTGATTCAGAAAATGAAATGACAGAATTCCCAAGACTTATCATAATTGAATTACTAGAAGAAACTTCTTTAGTTAAATTTTCCCCTTTATTGATTGAAAAAAATAATCTCTATATATGTAAACTCTTTAACTGTGAAAAAAATTAATCGCGGCAATCTACTTGTAAAGGTAGATAACAAGAAACATACCAAAAACATAATTAACCATCCACATCTTGAAGTGCAAAGTTTACCGATATGAAAAACTTAAAATCTCAAGAAGAGTTATCAGAAAAAGGGAGCTATGCTTAGCCACAACAGAAGAAATACAAGCAGCCTTAGGAAACCAAGAGGTCATGGACTACAAAAGGATAACCATTAAAATGGGTGATGAAAAAATACAAACTCACGCATACATATTGACATTTAACAAATCCAAGGAAATAAAGATTGGATACTACCTCAAAAAGGTAGAGTAATATACCCAGGCATCCTTAAGATGTTTTAAATTTCATAAATATGAACACTTTAAAGATTGCAGCAGAGGACATTCGACATGTGGAAGGTGAAGCTAAAAGCTCCAGACCACGTGGAAGAAGTTTGTCTCAATTAAACCAAACAGCCAAGAGAACCATCTTACTTTTTCAAGAACTTGCAATATATAATAAAGACAGGAGTTAATCATATAGGAGAAATATATAGAAATATATAGAAATATATAGAAATATAACACTTGTAGAAGTCAGAAAAATTATGGAATCATATATGAAAGTTAACACCTAAGCTAATGTAGCACAAAAGGCAAATCCAATCAACAGTAACAACAATCAACCTGATAAATACAGAGCTCATCAATAAACTAATGCAACTGCAACCAAAAAATTAGCCAAAATTCCAAGAACAGCTAAAGAAACTGCACTCTGCTGAAATCTGTTAAACTGAACCACAAATTAAACAAAAAAAAAACATATCAAATATCCATACCACAGCTCCAAATCTCCAACTAAAATAAATTTTGTAAAAGGAAAATCATAAAGATCACTGATCCACCCACCAATTCTCCAAATAGAGAACTCTTGAAAAACCCATATCACAAATTCAAAAATTAATACCAAAACAATCAATGAAAAATCAAAACATAATCTAACAACCCCAGCTGAACTTGAACCTTCCCCCTCATCTAATATAAATCATACCCAACCAACCACTGGACAAAAATTACTGGAAATATCCAACACTTCATCATCTCAATCAAAAAAAGCCCTCAACATCAAGAATATAACCACCCCAAAAAATCATTAAATAAGACCATGCAAACATGGAAAAACAAGGATCAACCAAAATTCTGCATAGATCCTATTGTGTAAAAAGTATAGACATTAAAACTGATAACATCATTGTAAACTTTAATTCAGCAGATATATATATATATATATATATATATATATATATGATAGAAATATGTGGAAAGTTGGATAAGTCAAACACTCAACTCAGATTTAGACATGTGATATTTCATTTGGGTTTTATTTCATCTTCACAGATTTCTTCAAAACTCTTGAAGAAGTTCATGAAGATGAAATAAAGCCCGAACGAATCTGAGTTAAGTATTTGATTTATCCAACTCTCTACATATTTCTATCATGCTGTCAGATCCACTACAAATCTATTTTTTCAACATGTATATATATACAAAACAAGACCATCTACAAAGCATACACCTGTGAAGCAAAAATTGTCTACTAACCTTTGTCTCACACTCTAACAATGCATTCAAAAGCAAAAATATTTACCTTCAAACTATTTGAGATATGTCCCCAACTGGTAATGGCTAATGTGTTGGACTGCAGCTTTGAAGTGAGTGAGTTTAAACTCCAGTTATGCTATTACATTTACTTTTAGACTAATGCCCTTCAGAAAGGTTTGAACCCCCATATTCCCTCTCCATCTATAGGTTAAATAGTATCACCACTGTTTTTTTCTCAAGAATGGATTTGGCATAAAATAACCCATGAAGGTTGATAGGCAATTAAACAAAGAAACCAACCCAAACCAAGCAAACAATTCCTTTACAAATCATATTTATTCTAGATGTTTTTTATCAATTGCTGCCATCAATCAGACTGGAAGTAGTACTTGTCCAAATCAAGGGATTGCTTCACTGAAAGAGGTTCATAGAAGATGGAACTTTTTTAATCCTCTTATATACACATCATCACTTTCTTTGGATAAAAACCAGTCTTTAAGTTTGTTTTATTGTGACCCACTTCACTTTTTCTGATCACTTGTACTTCACATTGTTATAAAGTATCCACTTTTCATCACCCATCATAATTTTAAAAAAAATGTAATTACCGTTCAGTAGGATTTTTTCTTAACATACATGGAAGTTTCACATCAAAGTAACTAACATAACCCTAACTTGGATACAAATATTTTTTAGTGCTTGATTTGGATATATCAATTTTTTTAAAAATTGTATTTTATCTTTCTTAAAATAAAAATACATATGATGTCCAAAATATCTTTATTCTATCTTGAAGAATCAACTAACAAAAATATGACAAAAAATTCATGCTAATATCGTAGCTGTCATAATACAATCAAAATTGATCTTTTTCACTGTAATTGTAAGTGATCCTAATACCATCAGACATGAAATTTTGTTTTTAGCCAACACAATATAATTTGCTTTAACTCTTTCCAGATGGACTAAACAGATTTGATGGGGCAAACATATGTATTTGTTTTTTTACAACTGAATCTAATAACACCAATTGTTCTTTATATTATATGCTATGAAAGTAAATATGGATAAAATCCGACAGTATAAAGGTAGCAGAAAAAACATAATCCAAATCGGTGAATATATTATATCCATATTTACTTTCATACTGTCTTTTCGGAAAAACAAATACCGAATACATTCTTACGTAACATTTAACATGGATGATTCCAAATGATCTATCCATATGAAAACTTACTTGTTGCGTATTTCTCAATAAACAGGAGGTTTTGTCTCATTTCTTTGGGAAATCCAACATTTTCAAATATGTTTCCATGTACCAGACATATTCTAATGACTTTTGAATGATGAACACTATGTGCACATTTATGCATCTTTTCGTTGTATATTTCTCATTTGCTCGTGTCATCTTAGCAAGCATCCATCGCTATGTGAACTATTTTGCTATCCAAGTCCTGATGATGATTATTGAAACTGAAATGTTAACATTGACTTTACGTCATAATATATTCACCTATTTGGATTATGGTTTTTCTGCTACCTTCATTATATTAGGTTTGGTTTGTTGGGTTTTATGGCATATCAACCTTTGTAGGTTATTTAATGCCAAATCCATTTTTATGTAAATAATCTGTTCTATTTAAAACAATTCAGTTTAGCATAAATACACAGTTTAATTGTCAAAAACATTTCCATTTCAAACTATTCAAGCAGTTATATGTAACAATTAAGTTAAGTGTAAATACAGTTTTAATGTCAAAATACAGTTCTATTTCAAATAATTCAGTTAAGCATAAGTACGGTTTAATTGTCAAAAACATTTCTATTTCAAGCTATTCAGTTTACTCAAACAATTCATTTTAGTATAAGTATGCTGTTAGTTCTATTGAACCCATAGATAGGGCCCTATCAGGTGCTACCACTCCGGGCCAGAGTGGACCTGGGAGCGATGGCAATGAAGGCGTACTCCGCATTCCCCAAACCTCACCATCAAATTGTTTAGTATCATATCCAAGACACTTGTTAGGGGGAGGTCTTACCCCTCTGCAGAGGTGCAGTCGGTGTATTCTACAGCCCCAGCTGACTGGGCAACTTCATTATATGCTATGTATAAGTTTGTATCAAATTTAAACTTGAGTTATCTTAAAGTTGGTAAAACTTAAAAATAAAGTCTGGAAATTTTTAAAAGAGCTTGTTTTTTACCCCTGCAATAGATCACATTTGTTTTTCCTTGAGGAAAAGAAAAATGTAAATATCTAAAAAAAAAAATTAATCTAATATGGTTATTAGTAATGGTTTTCAATAATAGCACCAATTTAATGCTCTACTTTGATGCATAGTCTTTTATGAAACATACCAATTTCAAATGTAATCACTACTAAAATACAACCATGATTGGTTTTAAAATTTTCCCTCCCCACTGCATGAATTTGTTTTGTCACTCTATATGTAATCATTAGAATAAATGAAACCATACATATTTGTTTAATAAATAACTATCATTCATTTTTTTTTTGTAAATTAATTTCTGATAATAAAATAATAATGATATTAATGCTTTTAGTATTTTCTATGTCATTTTATATGTATTCATTAGTGTAGATTTGATACATTTGTTTTATAAATCCTGCTGATTATAGGTTATATTAAAAACTAGGATTACAAAAATTTACCATGCATATTTATAATGTCAAAATTGATTATGCATTTCAATAGTATAATAATTCACCATGCATTTCTACATTATAATTTGACATGCATTTCTATAATACAGTAATTAGCCATGCATTTCCATAAGATAATAATTTACAATGTATTTTGATAGTACAATAATTTGCTTGCATTTTTATAATATAATAATTTGATATGCATTTCTATATAATTTACCATGATTTTCCACAATACAATAATTTCCCAAGCATTTCTATAATATGATAATTTATGTATTTCCATAATATAATAATTTACTAGGCATTTCTATAATATAATAATTTGCTGTACATTTCTTTGATAATTTCATATGCATTTCTATAAAATAATTTGTCATGTATTTATATTGATAAACATTAATTACAATAAATGCTTCCTTTATCATAAGGTTGCAGAGTGACTGATATACATAATTAACAGCATCACAAATTGCCTCAATCCTGGCATTGATAAATATTTGTTTGTTAATGACTTCTACATTACTTCTTCATCCAAATATATTCATACAGCAGAACATCAATTACAACTAGGCATCAATAAAATAAATAAATGGGCGATGATAAACAGCTTTATGATCTCCAAAACCAAAACTCAGTGTGTGCATTTTTGCCAACTAAGAAAAATGCACAAAAATCCAACCTTAAAACTGGATGGATCAGAAATACCAGTCGTGGACCAATATAAGTTCCTCGGCATTATTTTTTATAAAAAGCTCTCCTTCATTCCATATATTCATTATTTAAAAGACAAAGGTAACAAAACATTGAAACTCCTTCACATAATAGCCCACAAAGACTGGGGTGCAGATCAACACACCTCGCTGAAGCTGTACAAAACATTAATCTGCTCCAAGATTGATTATGGCTGCTTCATATATGGAGCAGCCAGAAAAACTTACTTCAAACCATTAAATACAGTACACCATGAAGGATTGAGACTCACCTTGGGAGCTTTTAGAACATTCCCATTGGAGAGCGTATGAACCTCCTCTAAAACTCAGAATTATAGAATTAGGACTACAATACTATTGTAAACTAAAATCACTCCTGACCAATCCAGCTCATGACTGCATTTTTTACCCTAAACAGAAGAGCCTATTTGATCAAAAAGAAAAGACCATAAAACCTTTTGACCTCCGTATGAAACATATATTGGAAGAGACTGACATTTCACTCACAAGCATTCATGATACCATACATCTAAGCTCTCCCCCTTGGCTACTCAAATAGCCTGTAGTTATCCTTGACTTAAATAAACTACCTAAAACAAAATTCATCCTTTAATATACCAAGAGAAACTAAACAACATTCAGGTAATTTATCCAAACTACCAACACATTTTCACAGATGGCTCCAAAAGTAATTACGGAAGTGGATGTGGAGCAGTTCTCCACAAGAAATCTCTGAAAAAATGCCTCCCAAAAGAAGCCTCCATATTTTCTGCTGAAATCTATGCTATAAACTTGGTACTTGACCTAATTTCAACAAGTAACTCCAAGAAATTTATCATCCACTCAGACTCCATCTCAGGTCTTCAATCACTCAAATACATCAAATTGAAAATTCCGCTTATTGTCAAGATCTTCTACAAACTCAACTCACTGATCCATAGCAAAAAGGTGATATTTTGCTGGATTCCAAGCCATATCAAAATTCAGGGCAATGATAAAGCCGACTCATTAGCTAAAGCTGCCATCTACATGACTACCGATAAAAACATTAAAACTCCATATACTGACCTCAAACCTAAAATCAAACAAATAGTAACCAAAAAATGGCAACAATTATGGGATGAAAATCCCCACAATAAGCTCTTTCAAATACAACCCAGTTTTAAAGAAAGGAAGCTAGATCCTAATTATACTAGAAGAGAAGAAACTACCCTTACTCGACTACGCATTGGACACACTCAACTGACTCACTCCTTCATTCTTAAAGAAGAACCTCCCCCAAAATGTCCATGTGGAAACCAATACTCAATCAAGCACATTTTGATAGAATGCACAAAACTCAATCACACCAGGAAAAAGTTTTATAAGGCGAACAGCATGAAGGAACTATTTTTAAAAATTGCTCTCAAAAACACAATCAACTTCTTAAAAACAATTGGCCTCCTATTAAAGATATAGACTGTGTTACCAACACCTTCGACCATCAAGTTTATACAAACAAAAAGCTTTAACCTATTTTAAAACACTTATTCTGGACTATTTATTTACAATTAATATTCATTTATATATATCAGAATTTGACACTCAATGACCTTTAAGAGGTTTAATTTGCCATAAAACCCAACCATCACCAACCTAAAAATATGTGTTTACAAATCTACACATATGATATATGTGTAAGGGGGATCTGGCATTGAATAACCTATAGAGGTTGATATGCCATTAAATCCAACCAACCAACCATGATATACCTTCATATACTTTTACCAATAGCAGTGTTCCTCAATAGGTAATGTTTAGAGAGAATGAAAGATTTAACATATTTGTTTAATAATTTTTACCAGTTGATATATTAGCTATTTTACATGGAACTTATCATAATAGGTAGTTCACCAATTATTTCTATATAAGTTGGTGTCTTTCTATGGTTAAGAGTAGAAAGAAAACACTAAATGATATGCAGACACCTATCCAGACACCCATGCAAAAATAATATTATCCATTAAAAAAAATTCTTAGTTTATGGCCAGCAAGAATTTTCTTTTTTAATATCTTTATTTTTGATTTTTGAATCAGTCTTTGTGATATCATTCGTGTAATATGTATTGTTTTAATATAAACTCTTGTGTTTAAGAAAAAGTTTTTTTCCTTGTTAGAAACGAGGTTTTTATCTAGTTACACAACGGATTACTTTTATTAATCTCTTTTCTTACTAAATCATTTTACATAATTCTTAAATCAGAAAAAAAATTTTCATTCTGTGTTAATACACTACCAAGCAACAGTTAGATTTTGACTACCAAATCAAAAGCACAACTACCTTTTCTGATAAAGAAAACTCTTTCATAAACTATTATTAATTTTTATCATAATGACTCAGACTATTACCCTACAATGAACCCTCTTATCTACAAAGATTTGGGTTAAATCATACTACTACCATTCTTTTACAAAGACGGCTTTAATATGCTATTAAAACAAGGAAACCAAATCATTGGCCTATAATGATTAGTAAACAATAAAAATTAAAATAATCCTACAAATTAGCAAAACCTGTGAAAATTCCAACTTTTATAAGTTTTCTTTTTCTTATTTTGATACATATATTTACAAACACTGTTTTATTATGTTAAAGATTTTTATGATCATGAGATTAGCAACAGATAGAGGTTATTATCTAAAAAATTAAGATTTTGAAAACTTATACCATTTCTCAAAATACAATAAATATTAAACATAGCACAGCAGAAGTAAATTTAACCAAAGATTTTTGAAGCCCACTGAATAAAATCAGAAAATTCTGTTTACCTCAAGACCCTACTGTATATGATATTTTATGGAGAATCCTATTGTATATATTGTTTTTGTGATAGTTTTCTGTCATTGTTCTCCTTGCTTACTTGTTTGTCTGAACAATGACTGTAATGTCTGATGATTTTCATGCTCTATCTTTTCCTCCTTTCTTTCTTCCTTCTTTTCTTCCATAATATTAAAGCAGATGATATGTATCTAATGTATAGTATTATTGCTTCCTTTATCTCTTTCTTATTATATTTGTATTCTTTATCTCTCTAATATGTAATGTGTTCTTTTTTTTTCTCTTTCTTTTCTTAGAATCAAAACAAAATGGTCCATTATTTATTTGAGTTGATGAAAAGATCTAACATTTGAACACATGCATTCACATATCATTTTCTGAATATTATAGATACTACTAGTGTACAAAAAAAGCAATGACAAATATGTTGTAATAATTTTGATCAGTATTATCTTTCATCTTGCTAATTCTTGTTGCTTTTTATCAAAACTCATGATAAAAAGGCAAAATAATTTGGGAGATGAAATCAAAATTGTGAATAATAATGATTGATAGAACTTTGTGCAAAAAAGAAATTAAATTAAATGAAAAAATATGATCTTATGAGATCAGGAAAAATAATTAAAGTATTTTCATATGGCTAATTTTTATCTTTTGCCAAATGTAGGGCTTATACCTCAGATAGTAAAGCAGTGCTAATGGAAAAACAGGTTCTCTTGAGTCAAAAGAGATATGAGTTTGAATTTGACCAGCTCATTGGCCATGTGGGTAGAGTGTCCGCCAATGGCCCGCGAGACCTAGGTTCAATCCCAGGTCATGTCATATCAAAGACTTTAAAAATGATACTTGATACTGCCTTGCTTAACACTCAGCAACATAAGGTACATATCAAGGGTAAAGTGGAGCAATTCAGGGAAAGGAGTAGTGCCCTCCCTTACACCCCAATTTTGTAGCTATTGAAAAGGGAGCCTTTGGGTCACCCTCGACTACGGTCGCCAACTTTACGTTTACCTAGAAATGATCATAGGTTGATGGCCTGAGTTGCCACTTTCTAAGCTGAGCTTATTTTAACACAAGGCCAAAATCAAGGTGCACACAGTGAAACTCAAACTAACTGACAGTTGTTAGCTAACCTAATTTGCTAACCATTAAACTAGGCAAGGCACCCAACTGATAGTCTGAGTAGTTGTGATAAAAAAAAAAAACAACTAAATTTTAGAAAAAAATACATATAAAAAATTAATAATTGTCAATCATGTTTCATTTGATAAAAGTTAGAATTAATATTACTAATACTAGAATAGTTTTATTTTTAGCTTCTTTCAAATTAATGTCTTATGAATAAGACAGTTGTGTATATCCTACCAGTACCAGAGTTTGGTATTGAGGAAAAGCTATACTTTTGAATACTGATTCTTGAGGTATGTAGGTTTTTGCTACTTCGAAGATTCCTGTTAAAAAGATGTCCTACTCCCTTTTCCTTTCATTTTACCTTGTTCTATGATATGTGAATTTTATTAAGTATCTGTTACATGACTATGCCAAAAAGATTTTTAAAATGATTTTAGCATCAACAGTAATATCAAATTATTCAGGTTAGTGAAAAACTGATTTTTAAGATAGTCCTTCTTCAAGAATATGTGCAAAGCAATCATTGGTGCAGAAAGCTGAACTGGAAAATTAAGATCAAATTTCAATCAGATCCATTTGCATTCATTTCACACTAATTCCTCTGGAAAAGGCATGAATCCACATCTCTCCTCCAAGCAAAACTTGAATTGCAGGGTTAGTTATATGTATTTATCCAACCCCTCTGTTATGGGTTGGGAGTGACACAAAGTCAGTTTTTAAGTAGTGGAGAGCTTGTTTGAATTCAGAGTTTTCTTTCTCTTAGACTGCTTGATGTACAAAAGCTTAAAAGTCCAGTCTACCCTGCTATTTACTCATAGCTGGTGGGAGAAGAGATATATTCATACCTTTTTGAAAGACATTAGCAGGACAGTTATTGTCCTTTGGCCATATAAAGGCAATCCAACTAAAGAAAGATTACTTAGTGTTTAAACCAACTCTCCTATAGTTTTAGATGAAGAGAACGGACAGCAACTCATTTGGAATAGAAACTAGACTTCTCAACTGGTGGATGAACTAAAAAAGTCCATGCTCAGAATACTAAGAATGATATCTTGATAAAAAAAATATACTGTGACGAAGACAACAAGGAAATTTCTCAATAATTCCAGTGAAGAACAATTGTAGTAATGCCTAGTTTTATAGATAAAGGAAACTGTGGAGGACCATTATTGTCTATATCCTGAAATAGAGGGTAGGGTCTTCTCCACTTGAAAGAGTGGCTAAATTTCCAATAGTGATTTTCAAGAGCAGATTCTCAAGACTTAGATTAGTCCAAAACAATCTTTTTTCACCTCACCATCTTTCCCTGTACTATGCTAAACTAAGCTCTGTAAATATTGACACTATAGCTTTCATTATAAAGACAAATGCATACTCTATCAATACTTTTGTTCAAAGTAAACATTTTCATTCTCTTCCCTATCCCCTCAGTAAATAATCTTAGAAGTTGTCTTCCTTCAATATAATCCTGTATAAATTGGATTCTTGTATTTATCATTTTCTATCATTTATCTTAGAAAAGAAGTTATATAATGATAGATTTGGGAGTGGTGGTGGGAGCGTTGATATATGTTTGGAGGCCCAGAATAAAATAACAATCAGCACATGGTGACTAGGAGGGATTGTCATCATGGAGGATTCAAATTCAACCATTTTCTGCTAAATTGGCAAAATCTTTCAACTGTTATTCATTCAAAATTTCCATGATTGATTTGAATTATTCTTATTTGACCTTTCAGCAAAAAGATTTTGTGCTTCAATCAGCATTGATTTACAAACAAATTGATATTGGATACTTAAATAAACAAATCATTAATTTCATGATGTATGTATCACACACATATAGATATACTTCAATACGTACTTTATTATATGTGCATCTATGTACCTCTTGTCTTTAGGCAGAACAAGAGTTAAACAGATGAAAAAACAAAACAAAAAAAAAAACAAAGTAAACTAGATGTGAGAGGAAAGCAAAATGAGGCGAGAAATGAGGCAGTGGCTGGCTTCTCTAATGCAGGCATTGGTAAACAATTAATTTTATGCATTAAAAAAATTGAATTCATTCACAAAATGAATGCACCAATTGGCCCCTGAAGACATAATGATCCTCTAATTGTGATATATAAACAAATTGATGTGTGTGCATTTTTTTTAATATATTGATAAGTGCGTTCATGTATCTGATAATGATCTGAGGCAATTCATTTAAAATCCTAGAATAAAAGCTACTAAATGCACACACACACACACACACACACACACACACACACACACACACACACACACACACACACCTGAATCTGTCCAGAAGGAACAATCCTACCTAAATGAGTCGTATAAATCAACCATACAAATATAATTACACTTCTTAAGCTTAACAATTATGTAATATGTAGGTAGCTAGATATTAACAAATCTTCAATAAGTCTGACATAAAATTAGTATTGTGAGAACTGAACTTGTTATACTAGCAGTGGTGGAGTAAGTCTTGCTTGCTAACCATCTATCTGTAATAGACACCAGTGATAAGAAAAATGAATAAGGTAGATCGAAATAGAGATAGAGAAATAGATTAATAAATAGAAAGAGAAATATATAGTGAGAGAGAGAGAGAGAGACACACACACACACACACACACACACACACACACACACACACACACACACACACACACACACACACACACACACAATGAGAAAAACATAGAGAAAGGTATAGCAAAAGATAAAAACAGAAAAAATAGAGATAGATAAATATTTACTTAGGTTTGTTTAGTCTGGTACAAAAAAATCTGTATGACTTCTTAAGACCAGCCATTGATTTGTTTTTCTAGCAAAAATGAATAAAATATGTGAAAGTCTATGTTGATTAATCATTAAAAATATGAAAGTTATGTAGTATGAATCAAGAGATGCATTAGTACAAATAGAAAAAAATTACTTAAAACTTAATTCGAGGGAATAAAAAAGATATCATAACCAAATACCTTCCCATACCTACCCAAATCTGGTTTGAAAGATTGATACCAATTTCTTGCTTCATGAGAAAATTTAATATAATTTCTCATAACTAAATTTATTGTTTATTTTACCAAATTTCTATTTTAGTTTATCATGCAAAATATTGCATGATGGGATGAAATTTAATATGATGATAAATCTCTTTCCCTAATATATATATATATATATATATATATATATATATATATATATATATAGAGAGAGAGAGAGAGAGAGAGAGAGAGAGAGAGACAGACAGACTGACAGATAGAGAGGGATAAAGGGAGAGAGAGTGAGAGAAGGCCTGAAAGGTTTGAGGCAGGGTACTTTAACTGGTTAATCAACCTTTCATCTTTAAATTACCCAACATTTCCTCATCTCACTGGTTACTTTATACATATCTAACTCAGAATTATTCCACCAGGAAATATCATATTCTAACAATAACAACAGCAGCAGCAGCAACAACAATTATATATATATATATATATATATATATATATATATATATATAAAGTTAATTTGTGCCTTAAATTTATCAAACAACTAGGCAACACTTTGTCTGCATCCTTAAAGTTTGATATCAAGTTACTTGGGTGGGAAAAGAATTACATTTTTATAAAGTCTAATATTTCAGCTAAAAGATTAATGATTAGGGTACAACTAAAATTTGGCCATTTTCAGTGTTCAGATATCAATAAATTGTGATGTAACTTCTTTCTAACTGCTATACAAAAATGGAGAAAAAAAGCACAAAGAAATAATCACCAGATTAAATTTTACCAATTTGTTGCCAAAGAACTACAAATAGATTACAAAGAATCTGATAAAAAAATCATCATGTTAAATGCAAAAAAATCACTTTTTATTCAACTTTATTTAACCTTTTTATCTTCATGACATTTGTTATATCATCTTCGCCATGTTTTATCATGTCTTTGTTTTTTGTTTGGTTTTTTGAATTATAGGTAAAAATTCCTTCCCATTTAACATGGCGTTTTATTTCATGCAGTTCCACTGAGAACAGTACATAAAATCAAATTTGGAAAATGGATTGAATACTATTTTTTAGTCACTGTTTATTGATTTCACCTTACACTAAAATCAGATTATAATGAAATAAACTGATATACTCATTTTTTTTTTAATTTATTGTATAAATGAAGAAGAAAGTTATTGAATAAGAATAGTTTCTTAAATAATTAGTCTAAGTATATTGCATGATGGGAAATATTTGCCATGCAATTGTTTGCTGTTTCAGTTTAAGATTTCCCCAGCAACATTTCACAGAAATTTGATCCATCTTCACATTGAATAATCAACCAGTAACTACACAACTATTTTTCTCAAATAATATGCTCTTTTCATTTTACTCTGAGTTTGTCTCATGCACAGGATTCTTTAATCTCTATAGCTTTGCTTGTTATTCATTCATTTAAAAACAATATTATTTCTTATGATTTTGTTATTTCTTCTGTTATATCAGACCTAAATTCATAGATAAATGAGGAAATAAATAAAAATAGTACATTAGAAATTAGCAAAATAAAAGTAAGGCTGTATATTGTTTATTATTCTTATTCTATGTTATTAAATATGTCAAGCTGAGTGGTTGATCTCTTTGTTCATGAGAAATGACATGTCTCTTTATTAAACATGGGGCGGAGGGGGGCAGATTTTTCAATATTTTTACCCGCCATCTTGATTTAACCTACCAGAACCTGTCTATCCACCCACCTTACCATCTTTAAATTCTATTCTCAGTGTTGACATAATGGGCAATTGAATGTATATTGATCTAGTGCACTATATAAAAAAAAAACTACATTAACTCATTTACTGCAAGAAATAACAAGCTTTTATGCCCTTTTTTATTTTATTTTTTTATTTTTGACAAATAATTTTTTTGATATTTTTTTAAAATGGGTGGTGTCAACATAGAAATATCAAACCCTGTTTGTCAGTATTGAAAAGCACAATATTTCAGTATATTGGATGAAAATATGTTTTTTTTTTTTTTTTTCTTTTTTCAAACTTTTTTTAGGGGAAGATTGTGGTCATGAGAGTGTGGTGGTGGTGGTGGTGACTTGAAAGTTCAAATTGGTGCATGTCTTTCTTTAAAACAAATTGTTTCATAGATTTTTTTTTCTCTAAGCTTAATTATGACACAAGGCCAGAAGTATAAGAATTGAACTCACTACTAATGATCTACTAGCTAGGTTACTAATCATTACATCATTCAAGCTACCCTAAGATTTGGCACAAGGCCAAAAGTACAGGGTGCTTAATAAGGATCAATCTTACAACTTAAAAGTAGTTAATTTTTTAGACTAATTTGCTCACCATTAAACCACTGCACAGTGCTTAAAAAACTTATTACACGTGTGAATGATTAGCAAAAAAAGGTTTTTGTTTATTTCTTTTTTTAAATATAGAAATATTAGATGAATACGAAGTTCTCAAACTCCTTTTTATGAAAATCAGATACTGAGTTTTTTAGATTTCTTTATACCCATCCCCATGAAATTTTAGAAAAATCGAGGGTCCTTTTGGCGGAGCGATCACCCCTCCCTACAAAAAAAAATTAATAATAAAGAATGAATTTAAAAAACTGAAAACTTTTGCACACATCTATTGTATATAAAAATAAAGAAAGAACCAATAGAATCTAAATTTCTGTTATGAATTCTGCTTGTGTTTCCTGTATTAAACAATTTTGATATCTATGTATATATACCATTTTTGCAAGCAGGTGATTCTACTTAATATAAGTAGATATATCAATAAATGTGTTCCCTGTTTGTATAAAACTGTGTGCATTTGTATGTTTGTGCCCATGTTGTGTTATGTAAGAATTCATTCTTAAAGGCATGTAGATATTTTTCATGTATTAAAGTGATAGATTAAGGGATCTTTTATTTCCTACATCACACATGAACAAGTAGTATATAGAGTATGAATGAATATTTTATGCATATATTCATAATAAAACATAGAAAGATAAATGTAATTATTTCTTCTCTCATTAACATTATTTTGAGAAGAATAACTGATTATCATTGGTTAAAAAAGACTGTTTTGCTATCCATATTTTGCATATTATCTGACATATAAGATAAAATATATTATTAGAATTATCATATATTTTAGAGGTTAAGTTGTATAGTATATTTGTATCAAATAGCTTGGGTATTACCATAATAAATTTGATCCTCATTGGGTGCCCAACTGCTAAACTCAGCTGAGCTTAGAGAATAGGTTAGTGAATAAATAAATAAATAAATAAACAAATAAATAAATAAATAAATAATAATAATAATAATAATATTTATTATTATTATTATTATTATTATTATTATTAATTACTACTACTACTACTACTACTAATGATGATGATGATGATGATGATGATGATGATGATGATGATGATGATGATGATAATAATAATAAAAAAAGAAGTATTAGAAAAATACATGACCAGATTGTGTTGATATTTTAATATGAATTGAATATATAGTATAAAACATACATCCATGGATACTTAAATTGCTTACAGCTATATCCTTTTATCCTCACCATCACAAAAAGTTAAATAATCAGACTTATAAAGTAATAGCATGATGTAAAATTAATATAAAATTTATAATAATATAAGTCATATAAAAGCTGTATATTATTATCAAATGATTGAAAAAGTAAATTCTGTTTATATTTAAAATGTAATAATGTATAGAGGAAAAAACTGTATGTGTAATATAAATTTAGAAAATTATTTTATCATAGAAAACAAAAATTAAGTTTTAATATTTTTAATGAGATCAAATGCATAACTATACATACACACACAACTATACACACACACACACACAAATATAATGATCATTAGATAGGCAACTTCTGCTACTTATAAAGTGAGCATAAGACAATGTATAATTATATAATCAACATAAAGCTGTGTATATATATATATATATATATATATATATATATATATATATATATATATATATATATATATAAAGTTGTATCAGTAAGTTAGTAACCTTTTACAAAGTCATTAGCTCTGTATATATATATATATATATATATATATATATATATATATATATATATATCAAAAGACAACTATATATATGTATAGTTGAATCAATAAGTTAAAACATTATGCATATATATATATATATATATATATATATATATATATATATATATATATATATATATACATACACTTTTTTATCATTATTGAAGATGCTTTCAAAGAGTAAGTGAGTGAGTGAACCAAGCATTTTGAGAATTTATGACAAACACTGGCACTACTACAATTATTTGCATAAATGCCAAGAAAGGAAATATAAATAAGATGTATTGATTATATTTAGGACTGCTTTAGTGTCTGTTGCTCTCTCTCTCTCTCTCTCTCTCTCTCTCTCTCTCTCTCTCTCTCTCTCTCTCTCTCTCTCTCTCTCCTTGTTAGTGCATGTGTATGCATGTACCATTTTGACAAATAAACATGCTGATAAGTAAATATGCACCATGTAGATAGATATTAAAAATAACACAAATGTGTGTATGTTTTTACATATATGTTGGAATTTAAATGTTTGCATATGTTAAATATTTGATTCAAATGCACATTTAAAAATAGATATTTATGTTGATATCCAGTATATTTTTTGTTAACTATCCTTACCTTTGTTTTCATAGCATTTCAGCTGGTTCCTACTCCTACTTTCTTCAGGAGGAATTGTTATTTTGATATTTAAAGAAAAAAAGGTTTTGAAAATAGCAACAAAGAAAATGAAAATAATTCCTTGAATACTAACAATAACTAAATTCAAAATCTCAGCCAAAAGCATATTAGTGTCTTGAATAATATTAAAGAATTCTTGTAGCATACACTCGTACTAAATAAAATTAACTCACCCTGAAGGATGCTACAAATTTTGACCTTGGTTCTGTATGTGCATGCAAGGATGTTAGTAGATATTTAGATAAAATTTTCAATGTCTATGGTCATCTTGTGATGTAGTATCTTTCATTCAAGAGAACTAGCTGCATCTGTATGTATAGATAAAGGCCTGAGTTCAAACACCAGAAAGTATAAACATGAACTGAGCAATGTTGATAAACACCTAATTTTAGAACCTGTGCGCATATCTATTGGTATATATGATAAATTGTTGTTATCCAACTATACTACCAATAAGATAAATCTTGAATAAAATGAACCGTGTTGTAGTTTTATTTACTGCCTCTGTGTTTGTGTGTGCCTATATATATATATATATATATATATATATATATATATATATATATTAGTTTCAGCTATAAAATAGGATAAAACAAACAACTCTGAGTTTTATGTTTTCAATCCTCAGATGTACCAGTATTGATATCACCTGACTCACCTGAGGATTGACAATGTGAAACTTAGAGTTGTGAATTTTTATCCTGTTTTTATTGCTATTCTATTTTATGATTGAAAATATTGTGATATTGCCCAGCGTTGTTGTGCATAGAGTAAAGATTTTACTGATTGAAAATGGTTTTAGTGTTAGATTTTAAACATAATTGTATTTTAACACATACAAATGCATACCCATGCTTTAATTATATATAATATCTCAAGTTATAGATATGTATTTTCTGATATTTAAACTTCTATTTACTTTCTGTCCAGTTGTTAATACATTCTACGATATAAATACTGTAATAATAGATATGTATACTATTATAATAGAACTCCCATTTATATTTACCGGGGAAGGGGTTTCCCATGGTGTAGTGGCTAATGTGCTGGACTGCAGCATTGTAAAAAGCAAGTTCAAACTCCAGTTGTGCTAATACATTCACTTTTGGACTAATACTTTTAGGAAAGGTATAAAGCCCCTTATCCCAAAGTTGTGAGTTAAATAGTACCACAACTGTTCTATTACAAGGATGGCTTTAGCATTAAATAACCCATGAAGGTTGACATGCAACTGAACAAAGAAACCAAGCCATTTATATATACTCACTTAAAGCTCACCTTTAGTGACTATTAATTATGATGGCTCATTATATCCTATTTATAAAATCAATTGCAAATATGGGAAATACTATATAACTATAATTTATTAGTTAACTCCCTTGGGAAATTATAATTGATGAGCATCAACACATTATTAAGTTCCAAATTATAAATTGCTTTATTGCCCAGTCGGCTGGGGCCGTAGAATACACTGACTGCACCTCTGCAGAGGGGTAAGACCCCCCACCACCACCAACGAGTGTCCTGATATGACACTAAACAATCTGATGGTGAGGTTCCAGTGATGCTGGAGCTTTGGGGAATGCGGAGTACCCCTTTATTGCCATCGCTCCCCGGTCCACTCTGACCAGGAGAGGTAGCACCTGATATGGGTCCTATCTATGGGTTAAATGGAACTAAACGGTGCTTTTTTCACTATACTGATTTTTTGCATTTAAACTGCGTATTTATGCTAAACTGAATTATTTGAAATTGAACTGTTTTTGACATTGAAACTGTACTTACACTAAACTGAATTGTTATATATAATTGCTTGAATAGTTTGAAATAGAAATGTTTTTGACAATTAAACTGTGTACTCATGCTAAACTGAATTGTTTTAAATAGAACTGATTATTTACATAAAAATGGATTTGGCGTTAAATAACCTACTAAGGTTGATATGCCATAAAACCCAACAAATAAACCAAACCAATAAATTGCTTTATTCTCTAAGTTGTAAAACCATTGCTCTAATAAAAATAGCCTTTTGATGTATAATTTTTGCCATGTTACAGTAACATATATGCAAAAGTCAGATTATCACTATAATATAGAATTTTGTATTCTTGGCATTATTTTCATTATCTTGTATTTGTAAAGACTGAAGGCAAGATGATATTAATAGACATCATGACATATGTAAGTATATTAATGCTTGCATCTATGTTATAAAGGCAATAAATATGTATATAGATGAGCTAGCTTAATATTTCCATTTGACAGATAACCAATTCGATGTATCCATGACGAGAATTATTTAATTTGTATTATTAATTCTCAATAAATGTTAATACATATTATTATCGTCATCATCATCTGATATTAAAAGAAACAGAAAAATGTTTAAACCTGAAAATTCAACTGAAGAAAATTATTAGCTACACTTTGTGTTAATTTACAGAATATTAAGATGGTGAACATTGATATTGTTGCTACCATTAGAATCATAGATAAAAGATTATGTAAATCACTTTTTCACTAATAATGATTAAAGAATGATAATAAAAAAAGATGCAATAAATATGAAATAAAATCCAATGTAATCTACTATGATTATCATAATTTTTCTGTTATATTTTGATTTTTATTGA
>OY757911.1:11609166-11711666 GCA_963585895.1 Sepioteuthis lessoniana
AACACCTGATAGGGTCCTATTTATGGGTCAAATAGAACAGTTTGACATTTAATGTGTGTGAAAACAAATGAAAGGCTAAATTGATTTGTTAGAGATAGAACTGTTTGGCATTTAACTATGTGTAAACAAATGACAGATATTTAACTGAATTGTTAGTGATGCATAGAAATGCTTTGAACCACTTAACTTTGCTGACTTATGCGAAATTGAGTTGTTAGAAATAGAACTGTTTTATCCTTTAACTGTGTGTATCTACAAATTGTGTTTACAAATCATATATTCAATCTATAGGTATAAATGGTTGATATGCCATAAACCCAACCTAAACACTTAAACTAACATAATTTTTCAAGGAGTTTCTCTTGGCTTTTTTGATTATTCTGCTGACTTTTGCTCAGTAGTATTTGTATGAAATTAGATTGGAGGTTGTAGGAGTGATCTTAAATTTGTGCTGGGCTGCTCATTGTAAGTGGATAGTCTTTTTGTGTTCTTTATTGAACCATGGTGTGTTTTGCTTATGCAGGGCTGAGTTCTTTGGGATGTATGTCTTGGCTCTTTTGTTCAGTCTTTTTGCAAAATCTTCTACAGCACTTTTGCTATTGTGTTTTTTATCAGGTGTTGCAGACATGGTATTTGGAATTTTTCCCAAATTCTTTTGTTTAGCCTCCATTGAGGGAGATTTTCTTCTTCAGGATGTAGCCCTTATATTATAATTGGGAAATGATCACTGCCACTTGAGTCATCATGTTCTCTCTTGATATAGTCCATAAAGATTAAAGGATCACAGACAGATCAAATGCTGAGTAGGTACCTGAAAATGGATCAAGATAGGTTTGGGATTTCTTATTTAAGAAGCATATGTTGTTATCGTTGATGATCCTTTCAATTATTCCCCTATTTTTGTTTGTTCTTTTACAACCTCATGTAATACTGTGGCTGTTTAAATCTCCTTGTACGATAAAAGCCTAAGGAAGTTGTATCAAGTTGTTGAGGTCATTTTTGTTGATAGAATCCTGTGAGAAAATTTATTAGGGCAAATATCTATAGTTCTGTGTATGGTCACTTTAGCAGCTTTGCTGGTAGGTAGGTATTTGGTTTAATTTTGCTTTGGGATATATCATTCCTAATCACAATCAATACATTTTCCAAAGTCCTGAGTTCGATGTTATATATGCAATTGTAGCTTTTAATATTTTTTATATTTATCTTGCCACTTTCTTTGAGAAATGTTTCTTTCAGGCAGATTAAAGCAGGATTTATTTCAGTTAAGAACAAAAGAAAATCATTGAGGTTTACTTTGATTCCACTACAGTTCCATTGTATTATGTTTTTATGGATATTTCAATTTAGATCTTGTAATTTTGAGTATTTTCTGTTTTGTTTAGTTTGTGTTTGCAGGGTTGGAGATTTTCTTCTGTCTCCGTTTTTTTTAATATATTGAATTTGTTATGAATTTTCAGAGTTTTATTGGAAGTTTCTTGTGTTATGTGTCAGAATTGGGATAATTGGCATGGTTTGTCTTGATCTTTTTGCTTAGATGATTCTTGTTTATTAGAAATTTTCTCTTTCAGTGAGGTTTCTATTGAGAGAGGTAATTTTGTTGGGAGATCTTGATGATTTCTGTTTGGGACTTTCTTGGGCATCTTGAGAGGGTTTTCCTGTTTGGAAGGAGTATGGTAGTGTCATTTGCTCTTTTTGAGTGAATTTTTGTGTAGAAATTAGATTTGAGGAAAATGTTTGTTTAATTTGGTGTATGGAAGCCACTTACTCCTTAAGAAGGGTTGGGAACTCATCCAGTTCCAAATTTAGAAGTTTTTCTATTAAAATATTGTCCTTCTGGTATGGAGCTGAAGGATTTTGTATAGGTTGCATTACTCATGAGTCAGCTGAGTTATCTCTGTTAAGACATGCAAGTTACCTCCCCGGATACTCTCAAGAAGAGAGAACGTTATTTGAGGACTGGGAGTAAACAAACGGCCATATTGGTTTATGTGATAGTGTAAGAAGGACGGGTATAAAAAGGTGTCTCTGTATGCAGAGTGTTATAGTCTGAGTTCTTTGCATTTAACAATCTCCATTGCAGTTTGTAAATTTTAATTGCTTACATGTGGATTATGGGTGGTCAGAACTATCTTCCTCACATTTTTTGCATATTGTCTTTTTTGTGTACTGGCTTTTGTGGTATCCTAACTTTTAGCAGTTATAGAACTGGAGTGGGTTAGGGATATTAGTGTCAGTCATTATTATCATATTGGCAATTTTAAGTTTAGGTGAAAGTAAGGATATAAATGTTGGTATTGATAAATTGGTCATTTTTCTAATTGATATTTTCTTTACATCAGATACTTGATTTTTGGGTAGGAGTTGAGTTTTATTTTTTCAATGGAACGTTCAGATAGATCAGGACTTCTCCCCACTCCTCATGATCTCTTGAGAGATTTATGTGGATATGACTTGAATTTAATATTGCGGAAGTTGATCATTTTTAATAATAGTGTGGTATATTTATTTTTTGTTACTTTCATCATTAGATTGTTGTACCTTGTTTTTACGATTTTAGGTGCTACATTTGCTAAAAGATTTCTTTCCATTGCAAAACAGATGAGCTTTACAATTGTATTTTTTCTTTGTTGACTCGAGAACTTTGGAAATAGGAAAAGAAGTTGTCACTTTTAAATTGCTTCCACTCACTGTATCAGTAAATGTGTTTGTGTTTGTATGGGATTTCATTGGGTAATTTGTGCTGAGTGAACTGGGTTTTTTTTTTGTTTAAATAAGTTACATTTATTGTTTTGTTTTTTCACTGATCCTTTACTCCACCACCCACAGTGGAGTGCAACTTCTGTTGAGAATTTACCAAAGGGGAACCCATTCACCTTGGTTGAGATGAGTATACATTACCAATATATTTGTGTCAGGAGTGGAACCCTAAGCTCTCACTAATCTCTGGTCCCCAGTATCTAATATTTGGTGCCCAACAATTCAACAGATGTAGAAATCCCACTTTCTCAGCATGATTGACCCTAAGTTACAACCTTCTAGTGCCTATAAGATAATTCAGGATTGGGTATTTGTTTTGTCTCATGAACAATTGAAGAATATGATCAGAGAATCATATTAATTGCAACGGCTTGACGTGACCAGTTGATTGATCAGATTGGGCTTCTCCTGCCTGACTGGTCTTATTAGGACCAAAGTAGAGTGTTGCAAGTCATTTGACCACTCAGTTGCGGGATCAAGGATCATTCAGCCACCAGGATCCTGTCTTAAAATCTTACAGGTAGTCTCTCTTGGCCAACAGGTGGCCACATTATTGTTGGGGGGAGGGTCTTACCCATCTGCAGAGGTAGTTGTTGTATTCTAAACCCAGCTGATAGGGCAGAAAAAATGTTCTCTCAGAGTCTTTAGTTAATCAAACTTCTGTTCTTGGAGAGAGCAGAATATTTGCATGTTGGAGTAAAGTATATAGCTGGAGTGAAATCTTGCAAAAAGAGAAAGGGTATTGATTTAAGTATTCCATCAACCCAAATAAAATGAGTGCTTAAAAAAAATCAAAATTTATTTGCTATCTTTCTATCAAGGTGATTGTTACTACCAGACAATAATGAAAGATCCTGCTCAGGATCAAATGGGAACTTGATAACCTCCACAATAGTAAAAGTATTTTTGTTTAAATAAGTTATATTTATTATATTAATTCAGTACATTATAATAATTTTTTCTTTTTGTTTTCTTATGATTAACTATTAGTTGATTAAATATTGGCTAAATAACTCAAGAATATTTCACACAGTTGTGTTTCTAGTTTTTCCTCCAAAATATTATGGAGTAAAGTTAACAAGCAGCTAGTTTTGTAAATGTGGGTTTATTACTGAACATGGTGACAGTTTATACTATGTAAACAAGGATGTTTATTATTTGCATAAATTTCTGTGATGAAGTCTGATGATTTTTATCACTTAAAATATTTGGAGTATTGTCTTTGTCTTCATTGTTATACTCATAATGTTTCAGCCGATATACCCTTCAGCCATCTTCAGGTGTATTATGTCAAACTCAAAGACCAACACAAAAGGACACCTGGTGCAGTGGATAAAATGTTTGTCTGAAAGTGCTTCTGAGTGAAACCATCTGGAAGTACCAGGTTCAATCCCTCTTCCAGGTAAGATAAAATAGAATATTTACATTAGCTTAACATTTGCACCAGGTTATGGTTAATAGAATTAGAACAATCTATCCCTGTAGATTAAATAAAGGGTTCGGTTTGAAGTTCTTTATATGTTCCTGAGTTAAAGTAGGCCGAAGAACATATCAGTTAAAACATTGTAAGTATAACAATTAAGATGAAGACAATAATCTGGCTATTTGAAGTGATAAAAAAAAGATGTTTATATTCAAAAGTAATACCAAAACTCAAAATTTAAATGTCTTGTTATTTTAGATATAAATATCCTTAAGCTGCCTTCATCAACATGTCAACACCATTGCTTGGCTGAGCAGTATGTGAGATATGTATATATGTGAGATTGCAGATTTAATCAAAGAAGACTGGGGAAGAGAAGACATAAACTTAGACACTGGCTCAGACCAAGGAAAGGCCCAAGGGTAGAGGTGAGAGCCAGATGGAAGTCAAAGAAGATTAGAAATAAACCAACTCTATACTGTCTGTTACAAGTGACTATAGCTTGAAGGTATGCTTAGTATAATAGTCAAAGAACATTAGAAATAAACTAACACTATACTGTCTGTTACAAATGACTATAACTTGGAGGTATGCTTAGTATAATAGTCAAAGAACATTAGAAATAAACCAACACTATACTGTTCGTTACAAGTGACTATAACTTGGAGGCATGCTTAGTATAATAGTTATTGCCATAGTAGATGGAATGGGTGATCCAAGTTCAAATCCTGAATGAGGCTAATTGCATCTCATTTTGCATTAATGCCCTTGGGAAGAGCATGAATCCATCGGTTCTCTCCATTTATAGGTAAATAAGGAAGCAGATTAAGTTCTTTAGCCTTGGTTAGACAACCAGTCTTGGAGAATGAAGACTTGAAACCAGCTTTACTCTGTTTAAAAATTGGCATTATTTTGAAGGTGTTGAGTAAATACATACAAGTGATTTTAACTCTTGGATATTTCACCTTACTAATGAGAACTAAGGAAATAAAAAAGAAGGTTATACATTTAAGAAGGTTGCAGTTAATGTGCTTCTCCCATTAGACAATCATATTATTATGTTCACCTGAGTTTCTTTCAGCTGCTGGAAGGTCACCTCATAATGATCATTGTTCCTATGCCATAATATTTCTTGCCTTTTATAACATTCTTTTAATTTAATAGTTAAATAGCAGATCAGCTAAGAACATGAAAAACAATAAAGATACATTTTTTAAAATTGTAAAAAGAATGTGTGCAATGATAAAATTACTTAATCTCTGAATCTTCAAAAAGTAAATGTATTACCAAGTAATAAGTGAATGTATTACCAGATAATCAACAATACAACATGAAAGATAATCCCAGAAAGGACAATGGATGATAATCCTGCTTAATCCTGACAACTTTGGTTGCCTATTTAGTCAAGATATTAGCCATAAAAGAAGATCTCTTGAGGTATGAGATATACACAACAGTCTCATCACAGATATATTTTCCAGATTATCAGAGATTGATTTAATAGTCAAATAATAGAACAAGCATTTATGATGAAAAATGGTGATAATTTTTTATTCACACAAGTGTGAAATTAAAAAACAAACAAACCTTGTCTGAGAACCCCAGAAAAAAAGATTCAAACAAATAATATTCGTCTATGGAGCAAAATACTAAACCAAAGAAAAATAAAACCTTATCCGACATCCCCAGAAAAAAAGATTCAAACAAATAACATTTGTCTATGGATCAAAATACTAAACCAAAGGAAAACAAAACCTTATCTGAAGACCCTGGAAAAAAAGACTCAAAAGAATAATTTTTGTCTATGGATCAAAATACTAAACCAAAGAAAAAAACAGTCACAACAAAAGTGCAAAGAATTTTTCCTTCTTCTCAGATAATTCTTATTTTTTAGACAAGTTAATGAGAAGAATGATATTATAGCGGTGATGAAATGGTTAATTATTTAGCGCTATATATTTTAAGGCAACAAATGAGTTACGAGGCTTTGATTTAACAACACACAATAACGAAAGTTTTTATTTGCAGCTTTGAGGCGGTTTGTTCTTGGTGCTGCAAGACTTGTGGTATTTAGGCTTGTTGGTTTTGGAGACGCGATAGCTTAGCGGGATGTTGAGATGGCAGCGTGTCGTTGGACGTGTGAGGGAAGTATTCAAGGTCACCGTGTAGTTTTGTGTGTCTGGTAATTGGGGAGAGTAGGCGTTATCTCCATTAATGTGGACCAGAGGTGAAATGAGAGCTAGGTGTGTCGAGAGTGAAGTGGCGCTCGGATCGACATAGTAAATTTTTGTGGTGTTTGTGGAAGGCATGCTGAACGTATCTAATTCATATTCAACTGGGATTCCTTGGTCTAAAATAGATTAGACGCAAAGAATCCATAAATTAGATGGTTCCCTCGTTGAGTGTCCATGTTGCTGCTGCTAGGGTTAAAGCCACAGTGAGATGTCCCACTGGGTGGCTTGTTTAGCTAAAAAGCATCGCTAAGCAGGGGCGACCAGAGACACGACTGCTCTGGTCGCTGTCTCAAGCTGAAGAGAGTGTGTTTGGCCGCTCACCCGTTTTGCTAGCCGGAAATGAAGGTCCGGGCTGAATAGGATATATCATCCTGATTGGGTGAAATTCAGTGTTGAATTAAATAGCGCGCCAAAAGAAAATACAAGATTTTCCTCTTCTCTACAATATTTATAATTCTCTACACATTGCAGACTACTAAGCTCATCTTGGGTGCTATATTCAGAATGTTTCGGCTACAATACTCTTTGGTGTTCTTCAGGTGCAAGCAAGATAAAAAGCACTTAAGGAGGTTAGAGAATGCATTTGCCCAAAAAGTCTGCAATGTGTACAGAATAATAATGACAATGCCTCATCGTAGAAATATAAACTGATGAGATATATAATCTGGCCACATATACCAAAATTTGCTTTAAGTTGATCCAAGTAGAGTGAAAGCAAAAGTTTTATTTCAGAATCTTCAAACAGCTATACTATCCTGTGGATAGGGGAAAAGTGGGTAGAATATGAAGACTGTATCATCTACAGACCCCACCCATCTGCTGTGTTTGGTGGTGAGGTTCTAATTCTGGAGCTATGAAGAGTGGAGAGTCACCTTTTTGTTGCCATTACTCCCAGAAAATCACTGTTATTTATACTACATAAAATTTTTTGTTTAGAATGCATTAATAAAACCAGAAGAGTTGTTTTCCAGTGTTGTTTATTTGCAGTAAAATAAACGTGTTGAACTGAATGCAAGTATCTATATATAACAATATCGTCCGATTCAGAGCATGTAGGGTTACTTGAACAAAAGGTTTTAATAGAAAGATAAAATTCTTTCATTTGAATTAAAATAAAAAAATTTTGTTGTAAAGTCAGTTGAATCAACAAAGGTAAAAGAAGTAAATTTTTTGAAACAATGAATTAATCTTATTCCAAAGCGTTTTAAAAATGATCTCAAACCGATCTATTTGAGCCATATTTGGGAGCATAATAAATAATACCACTTCAACTCTATAATGGACCTGGAATAGTGGCAACGAAACAATGATTCATTCATGTGAATTAGAATTTCATTACCAGATGCAGTTTAGTGTCATATCCAGGATCCCACATTTTGTTGGGGATGGGGAAATCTTACCCATTTTGCAGTTGATGCAGTCAGCAATTAGCCAAGCCAATAGGGTGTTGATGGAATTAAGAAGGTGGCACTATTTTATGATGTAAAGATGAAAGTCTTTCAATGGGAATTAAAAGGAAAAGATTTTTGTTTTAATGTCAAAGAAAAATGATGAAAGAACAGACACAAAAAGTAACCTGATAAGATATGAATTGATAGAATAAAAATATAACATATCAATTTTTATCAATGACACAAGCTGATAGAGCAAATAGCAATCAAAAGATACATGTGTATTGGAGCAATATAACAAAGAACTTTCTAGAAAAATAAAGAAGTCCCAAAATCCACTGTAGGGAATTCTGTAATATGCATAAAAGGTTTGCTATGCAAATACCAAAAAGTGTTCAAGAAACAAAGGATGATTTTTTATGGAAAGTTCTTAAATGACATTTATTACAAAGTAATGTCTGAAACGGATATAAAATTACAGAAGTGTAATTTCATGAATTTAATCTCCCGCACACCAAGAGAGAGCACTGCACTCCCCAGAAAGGAGATAAGTGTATCTTCACACTCAATTTTTTATTGCCAGACATAGTTGTAGCCACTCCTACATTTTCTTAACCTTTTGTTTATGGTACTCAAAATACAAGTTCATACATATATGCAATAAAATCTAAATGATTATAATGTTTACAGAAAGTCACCATTACTTTTAGTTTTCGAGTTGCATTAGTTTTTTATTTATTTATTTTGCACAGAAAAGAGTAGATATTATGTAAAATAAAATTCAAAAGATACATCTATGGTAGAACAATACAACAATATTTTTTTTCAGAACAAGATGAAAGTTTCAAAACTCCTAATAAGGAATTCAGCATAAGGTACAAAATATTTGCTATGCGCAAAAATAAAGGTTCGGTTACTTCTTCTATAGGCATTAAATGGGATTTAGAATAGAAATGATGTTTGGATAGGCGATAAAATTATAAAAAGGAATAAATCACTCAGTCACTTGTAATGCCCAGGTACATGCAAGAGAAGTGATAAAAAGTTCTCAGCCTGACCAACAAGGGAATAAATAAGAGCCATGAAATGTTCATATTATCACATGTATAAGTTCAGCCCATATAGTATACAGTTTCTCAAATTTCACTTTAAAAAAAAATTGATAAAATTAAAAGATATATTATTCCTTGATTGGTTGATTGATTGATTTCCTTGTCATATCAACTTTTCTCAGGTTATTTTATGCCAAGATGTTAGGGAATTGTGTTTGTTGTATGTTCATATTCACATTTTTTGTGAAGTTATTTCTTAAGAGGGTTTTTTTTATGCATAGTCCAATTGAATACAAATAATTTCTAAACAGGTCTATTTGATCCATAGATGGGGCTCTAAAATGTATTATCATTCTGGGTCATAGTGGACATGGGGTTAATAGCAATGAAGAGGTAAGCTACACTCCTCAGTTCTCCAGAACTGCAGCCTCACCATCAGATGTAGTTTAGGGTCATACTCAGGACACTACATTTACTTTTTGGGAGGTAGGGGTCTTACCCCTGCAGAGGAGTAAGAACATTCTAAGCTTCTCCAACAGGGTGACATTCCCTTTTTGGTTTGGCCAAAATTTTTTATACCTCTCCTCAGAATAGAAACTCCTGCATTTTTGAGATCTTTGACAATGACAAAAAATGTTTGTGTTTCTTTGGAATTTTAAGGATTTGCATGATGCAAGGTCTTTGTGACTAATTTTACTGAAAAAAGTCTTTAATTTTAGTATTTGATATGTTGTATGAGTTTTGTTGTTCCGAACACAAAAGAGATGATATGATCTAGTATAAGGATGCTTAAGTCTACAGATTGATAGCAGAGCATGGAATTTATTCTTGACATTGTTCTTATGTTTACCATAGGAATTCGGCTAATGTATTCGACAGACTTCTCCAGATGTACAATCAGGGAAAATATTTTTAGGGGAATATTTCCACCATTCCTCAAATGGTTAGTAAAAAAAGCTAATTCCATTATTGAGAAACAAAAAAAAAACTTGTATTACAAAGACAGATTTATGCAAGAAGGGTATTGTTATGTTTTAAAACAAAATCACTGGGTTAATTAATGCCAGCCATACTTAAAACTTATTGAACATGTATGGGACATGTTACAGACTTCACTAAACTCCGGGTGGCTCTTAAATGGACCTGGAAAAATATCTCTCTGCAACAACTCGAGCATCTCATAGAATCCAATATAACATTTGTGTAGTCACTGTCAATTTGGCAAAGGATGAAAAGTTACATATTATTAAATAGCTAACTCTAATTCTTTGGTACTTGGTATCATCAAAAGTGGTTTAAATTTCTTTTAAAAGTTCAAAATCTAAAACTGGTTACAACTATTTAGATAATTGAATTTGAAAGAGAAAAAACCTAGAAAAAATTACACCTGTGAATGGGCATAAATTCAGAAAGATTTTTAATTAAAAATTTTCAAAAACTTTGTCTACATTAAATAAAATCATACTTTAATAAAATGTGAAAGTCAATGTTTTCTTGAACCAAAGTCAATATATTTTTCTCCTTTTTTTCTCATTTGATACAGAACATATTGAAGATATTTTCATAAAATCTATAAAATGATATTATATTAAAAAAACATCACAGTTATATGCAATTATAGATTGAAAACCAAAGTAGATCAATATAGATTTGGAGAAATATATCAATGTATAGAATTTGAATTACAAGCGAATTAAAAATGGCATTTTTTTTTTGTGTGGCATTATGCACGGACTGAGCCATAAGAATATTTGTTATAATTCAATTGTGTGTGCAAAACTATTTTCCAGATGAATACAAAGGGGCGATTGTCTTCATGGTGAAATGGTTAAAGTGCTGGACTGCAAAATCATAGTAAGTGAGTTCAAACTCCAGTCACACTATTACATTCCCTTTTGGACAAATACCCTTGGAAAAGGTATGAACCGCCTCATACCTCCAAGGGGGTGTCCCCGTGGCATAATGGTTAAAGTGCTGGACTGTGGAATCGTAATAAGTGAGTTCAAACTCCAGTCATGCTATTACATTCACTTTTGGACAAATACTGTTGGGAAAGGTATGAACCCCATTATCCTCCCAGCGATGGGTTAAATAGTACCACTTCTGTTCTTCTTGAAGGATGAATTTGTCATTTAATAACCCCAGAAGGTTGATATGCCATGAAACAAACAAACAAATAAACCAGATGAAATAACTCTGAGTGTGTAGGTGGTTATCAAACACAGACCAAAGATGATAAAATTTACTGTGAGTATTATTTAGATTGTTCAATAATATAATCATGGGTCATAATAAGAAAAGATTTTTTTGTTCTCTATTATTAGATACTTTGGTAGTCATTCTGAAATAGCACTTTCCTACTTACGAATTGTATCATATTATTACAATGTGCGGATGGCAAGATAATGAGAGGGACATAGATAGGAGTTTGGGGGTGAAAAATGTCCCATTTTTGTTTCTTGGTGAGAAGCTGTATGTATAAATTCTTTGAATTATGAAAATTGTATTTTCTTCCAAGAAAAATGGTTTGGTTTCTTTGTTTAATAACATATCCACCTTCAGGAGTTATTTAATGGCAAAGTCATTTTATCGAAGAACAATAGTGGTACTATTTAACACATAGCTGGGGAGAATGAGAGAGTTCATATTTTTCCCAAGGGTATTAGTCCAAAAGTGAACATTATAGTGTGATTGGAATTTAAACAACAATGTTGCAGTCCAGTATATTTGCCACTATGCAACAGGGACTTCACTCATGAAAAAAATTGTAAAAAAATGTTCTAAAATCAGTCATCCGGCCACTTAATTTAATTTTAGTAAATTCAAAAATATGTATTGTACGAGGATCATTAAATAAGTTTCCAGACTTTTTTTTTTGTATGGGCACTTTTATTGATAGTACACACATGAAACTCTAGTCCCCTTTGAAGTAATCTCCTCCGGCTGCAATGCACTTGTTGCACCATTCCAACAACTTCTGGAAGGCCCCATGGAAGTCCTCTTGTGTAAGCGTGTCAATGACCTTTGTCACAGCCTCTTTCATCTCCTCAATTGTTTCATAACAACAGCCTCTGAGCTTAGGGAATAACCAAAAGTCACAGGGATCAATGTCTGGACTATAGGGAGGGTGAGCGACTGTCTTGATGCCCATCTTGGTCAAATAGTCAGTGACAAGGATGGAGTTGTAGACTGTTGTATTGTCCTGCTGGAAATGCTACTGAGCCAATTTGAAGAGTGCTGGCCTCTTCTGACAGAATCTCTTCCTGAACTCCCTTAAAACCTCAACATAGTAACCCTAACCCTTAGCCTAACCATTTGGCCAATCAACTCTGGTGTACTGACTTCCTTACTCCTCCCACACCTCTCATCATCCCTCACAGACTCCCTGCCTTCTTTGAATCTCTTATGCCACTCAAAAGCTGATGCTCGATTCATGCAAGATAGTTGAAAAGCAGTCTGAAGCATTCCATTCTATGGCATTTTTTCTAAGTTTAAAACAGAATTTTATTGCATATCATTCTTCTAAAGTGTCCTCATGTCCAGATTGCATTTTTGAAATTCACCAGCTGTAAGAACCAGGCTTTAGCAGGGTGTATTCCAAATCCTGCTGTAGCCGTTCATTTGAAGCTGAAATCATAAAAACTGGTCACTCATCTCATAAGATGTATAGCAATAACATAGTGAATTTTCAAGAATCTACAACAATTCTAAATGCCTGTACAAAAAACTTATTGAAGGCACCACAAATATATTCATTATTGTATGTATTTACTCAGCTACTTCATCATCTGAAGGATACAATGGAAGGTCAAATTTAAGTGGAGTTTATGGCAGGTTTGAATCCTGAGCTTTCCTTCTTCAAGACTGGCTTCCTTTCAGACAATTAATCCATTGCTGGAAAGAAAATAGTTTGATTCTTAACCTTTCTCAAGGGTATTAGCACAATGTGAAATGCAAACAGCCTTGTCTAAGATTTGAACTTGTGTTGGCAAGTCCATTTCCCAATAATGATAACATTATATCATAAACACTACCACAAAACTTTAAATAAAAAAATTTACTCTTCTCTAAAGATCTCAGAAAAATTTTTCAAGTAATACTTATGCCAGAGTAGTAGGTTTAATATGATAGTACACCCTGTGACAATAACAACTCTCTCTCGCTTTCTTGTTTCAGTCAGTATGTTCTACAGACTTCTTCAGGTATACAATGCAAGAGGAAAAAAAACAATCATTCTATGAAAACCATATCAAATGAACACGTAAAAAAATTTGGTATCAAGAGCAAAAAGATCTCACATTATTCTCTCGGGAATAAGGGCCAAATAATAGTTGAAAACATCAAAAGTGACAAAAGTGACATTCACTAATGTAATTGACATATATAAAGTCTGTCTAGAAATGATCAAAGCCTTTAATATTAATCAAAAATGTAGCCTACCAAGGTAAATGGAAGGCACTCATGGCAGAATGGTTATCATTGTAGGAGATGGAATCAGTAATCTAAGTTCAAATCTTGGATGATGCTGTTCCACCTGCAATGGATAAATAGTAAGGCAGACTGGGCTCTTTAACCTTGGTATGTGTCGTGGACCAGTAAAAGGTCTGGAAGAACAACACAAACTTGGGATTACGTGAAACAAAGTATATTGAATGAAAGTATAAATACAGCATAGGTAAAAGAGTGTTGAACGTCAGTCTAACTGCCAAAGTGTTAGGCTGGAGTTAATTTAACACTGAGCGGAATATTCTCCCGGTATTCATAGTTGTAGGAAGAGTTCATTATAGTCCATAAGGTAGGTACCATAACAGTATTTGAATAAATAAATAATTTTACTTTGAATCATTTAGTCCCCCCGCTATGGGTTGAATTGTTGGACTTCTGTTCTTCTACAAATATGGCTTTAACATTGAATAACTTACGGTCGCCAACTTTTTTATTAATAGTAATAGGTTCATTATGGTCTGTAAGGTAGGTACCATAACAGTATGGCGACTGGTTTAGGAGAAGAGAAACTCTGAATTCAAGCCAATTGTTCTCTGTTTAAAAAAAATTAAACCTTCTGTTGCATCCTACTTGTGGTGGAGGAGTACTTCTTTGGACTCCTTGCATATATATGCCAGTATACCTTCTACTTTTCAAAACAGTTTGCAAAGTCCTTCCTTATCTTCAAATGTCTACTGTATTCAATTACATTCTAAGAATGTCAAACAGAACTGTATATATATGTTCCAGTCTGCTTTCTCAGGGAATTTCTCAGATGAGTTGGTTTGCTATAATACATTGATTCATTTTGATTAGTTTCTATGTCTTTTTTTACATTTCTTTGTTTTTTTTTTTACATTTTGGCCACTTTACTGTTTTTTTTTTTTTTCAAGTGTCTGATGCGCTAAGTAACCTTCTGAGAATATCAAACATAAGAAGCAGTAAAAATGGAACGAAGGATTAACTTGTCTCATAATATGTGTATTATTGTCATGATTTTGGCTATGCTTGTAACAGGTTTCTTATGCTCCAAACACTTGAAAATTTTAATAATTCATTTTATTTGGTTATATTTTATATTTCATATTTACCAATCATCCTGGTATCATTAGTTAGAAAGTAATTAATTATTGATCAAATAAAAATTCTGATACCTAAACCTTTTAAAATATAATAGAAATGATTGGATCTTTCATAAAAAAGACTCTCACAAAGTTAATATATAAAATTTTATAAAATATATTCGACTAGTTTTGAAAGGTTTAAGGTGATAAATAGAGAAAATATCTATCCATCCATTAACTTACATGAACATATTTATGCAAATTTGGCATATATATATATATATATATATATATATATATATATATATATGAAACCTAAAATGAATGTTTACACATTCCTTTATAACAGTCTCATAACTACAAGTTTCATGTATAAAATCTATTCATTAGAAGAGTGAATAAACATTCATTCATCTTAAGTTTTATCTTGCTCTACTAGCCAATATTGAGGACTTTTTTTGATTTATGGAAAATGATTTGTTTATTCTAATATATATATATATATATATATATATATATAAGAATATGAAAGAGTATATTAATCGATATATCTATATAGGCATCGAGTAGATACACAGGAAATAAGTAATTTGAAAAATAGATCATAGCAAATATAGATATCTCAGTTGTCATGGAAACTGTTTTCTTTCAGTTATTTGTGTACTGAGTAGCATAAAACAATTTATGGTCATAGCAATTGTTTATAGATATTTACAACGTGATACCCATCCTGAATTAGGTATTGCAATCAAAACTTCTAACATTTTAAATTGTATGTGAGATGATGCAAAAATCAATATTATACACATAAAAGCCTTATTCTGTTAGTCATACTTGACATAATTTCTGACTACTGACAATATTTTTGAAAATATGTCTATTCTTGGCTCAACAAGTTATTCTCCTGGTGAAGAAATGCAAAATAAGGTAATAGAAAATGGAATTATTAACAAAAACTTGAATTTTGATGGTGGCTGTTAATGTTCTCATGGAATTAATGCCTTTGTTAAAGGCTTGAATCCACTGCTCCTTGGATTTTATATAAATTAGATAAATGTGTCAGGTAGAGTAACATGTTGGCAGAGAGAACAGAAATGGCAAATAGAATTTGAATTACCGCTGAGTCTGATTATTTCAGTTATATTTAATTTTCTGAGGAGGCATAAATCCACTTGTCCCTGCATTTTACATATCTACTAAATAAATGTGCCAAGTAGTATAACAGTTATGAATGAGGAAAATAAATTCAGGAAATTTTAAATTTTTACAAAGGCAGTTTATAGTCCATTAAGATTAATATCCTTAAGAAAGGCATAAATCCACCTCTCCCTGCATTTTAAATGTGTACCGAACAGAGGTGTGGAGTATGATAACAGTTGCTGGCAGGGAAATCTCAAGTTTTTTTTTATGTTCACTTAGAATTAATGTACTTGTGAAAGGCATGAAGCAACTTCTGCCTGCATTTTGTCCTGTTACCAGATATTCTGACTAAACATTGTGTCTACGATGGAGAACACAGTGGGTGAGTAAAGAATTGGGCAAACCACTTCTTTATAATTACGATTCAATTGGTAATAGTTAAAAAATTGTTACACTCATTATTGACTTTGGTTGCGGGCTAAAAGTTCTGACTAATGGAAAAGATGAAAGACTCTAACCAAAGTTAAATGAAGTGGTTTAGATTTATTTCTAGAAGGTTCAGTAGTGTTGCTTTTATACTCATTCCCTAAAACTGAATGATGGGAATAATCATCAACATAGTATATTTGGAGGAAGGATGTCCACCCTGTTAATGGTAGTTTCTTTAGTGTTACAGTCTACAGCCATATTTCCTATGTTATTGATCACAAGGCTGATTGATTAATTGATTTTAATAGCATGTCAACCTGTCTAGAGTTATTTCATGTTTAGAGGTTGGGGAATTGTACTCATTGTATATTTACATATACATTTTTTATGTAGTTGTTTTTTGCACACAGATGATATCAAGTATTCCTATCTAATAAAAATAATTTGCCCACAGATGAATGGTTTCAAGTATAATAATACTAATAATCATAGGATTTTAAGTAACTAACAGTAATTCTAAGAAAACAATTAGAGCTTCAAATAACTTCTTAATACAAATAATTTACAGTTATATGGTATCAAGTATTGCTATCAAAATACAAAAATTTTCAATAGATCTATTTGACCCATAGATGGAACCTAAAACATTCTACCACTCCAGGTCAGAGTGGACCAAGGAGTAATGACAATAAAGAATGACTCCACAGTCCCTAGATCTCCAAAATTAGAGCCTGACCATCAGATGCAATTTAGTATCATCAGCAGGACAAACAATTTTTTGTTGGTGGGGTCTTACCCCACTGCAGGAGATACAGTCAGTATATTTTAAGCTTCCTTTATTGGGCATCTTTAAAGTCTACAGCCATATTGTCTGTGTCCTTGATCACAAAAATGTCTATCTTAAGAGTCTCATTTATGTAGTGTCATCAATTATTAAATGGGGGGGGTTCTCGTGGTATAATGGTTGAAGCGATGGACTGCGCAATCGTTGTAAGCGAGTTTGTATTCCAGTTGTGCTATTACGTTCACTTTCGGGCAAATACACTTTGGAAAGTTATGAACCCCCTTATCCTACCAGCCATGGGTTAAATAGTACCACTACTGTTCTTCTCGGAGAATGGCTTTGGCATTAAATAACATATAAAGGTTGATATTCCATTAAACAAAGAAACCAAACCTAACCAAACCAATTATTAAACAGAGAAAATATAACAGTTTCATCTGAAACAAAAGAAACTTTGTAGTTACAGTCTTTAGATGATGATAACAGTAACAATAAATTATTCCACATATCTTGTTCATCTAATTTGCATGGTTTTAGAGATGGGAGGTAGATGATTGATTAGCTGTTCTTAAGTGGAGTGTTGCTTCCAGAATTTGTTCAGTATAGTTTGTAACATTCTTGTATGATTGCCATCAAGCTTTTTTTCTATACGCTTAGTCAGCCTCCAAGTGGTGCGTCCATACAGTAGTACGGACTCGGCCACTGCTTTGAAAAAAATACGTTTTATTTTACAGGATAGGGCTGACTTCCATATGACTGATTACCTATCAATAGCTGTCCATGCCTCGGTAGTCGCGCATTGATGTAATTTTCCATATACGAGACACTGCTACTGAGGTAGGTGAACTTGTCCATTAGTTTCAGAGAACAACCATTTTGTGTGGAGATACTTCATAAATATAAGATTATTCCTAATGGATTTTGCCAATGAAAAAAATTTGCTTTAAAATTACTTTAAAAAAGAAAAACCAAACAAAATAGGTTATTAGAAAAAAATAGTTTTAAAACGAATATTTCAAAACTTATTTAATAGCATTGACTGGTGTCACTTCATTAATAATGATTTTATCAAGATTATGAAAGTCAGTTGAGCTCTAAAATGATATATAAGGTCTGTTTGGATGCCCACTGGACAAACAACTGTATTGAGAAGTTATTTACTAAGCTTAATTTAGTACAAGGCCAGAATAAATAAAACTCCCTAACAATGGACTGTTAGCCTACCTTGCTATCCATTATAGAAGATAATTTTAGTTCAGTTTGGCACAAGGTCAGACAAATTGAGCAACCAGGGAGAATCAAACTCCTCACAATGGTCTGTAGGTTTAATTTGCTATTTATCATACCACAACAAGTGTTCTTAGCTTAATCTGATACAAAGTCAGAAGAACTGGGTCCCCAGTGAGCATCTAACTTACTCACAACGCTCTATTGGCCTATTATATTACATCATGTAAGGTATGCTTTGCTTAGCTTGGCTCAAGGCCAGAAGTATTAAATTCACTTACATTAGCCTAGTTTGCAATTCATTATACAACACAAGGGGATTTTACTTTTGTTTAACACAAGGTAAGAAAAATGGTGAATCTAATAAGAATCAGACTCACTAGTAATGGTCTGCTAGAATAACTGACTCAACATTCAACCAGCTGAGGTATCCACACCCATGCTAAGTTGGTCACATATCCATGATGGAAAGTTTTATTATTTAATGACCTACATAGGTTGTATTAAATGTGGTATTATCAAAATTGATTTCAAAGAAATAATATCTCTTAAAGAAAGAAAAACTTTCTTACACCTATGATTATTCATAAAATGACATATTATCAAACAGTGTTGGGAGACAATAAATAATTGTCTCCCTTGAAGAAAACCTGTATTCATTAGGTGGCCCATGGACTGTAACTTGACAATCCAGAAATCCATTCTCATTCTCTTTTGCCTTTGTTATTCGAACTGTAGAGACATTATCTCTTGTTTCACAATTGAACAGTAAAGCCAACATGGCTATGACCATTTTATTGTGTGCAATCTCAAGTAAACTTTTTTCTGTTTTTGCATTCCGTTCATATACTGCTTATTCATAGAATAACATGTATACATTTTATCTGTTTGTGTTAAAAACAAAGAAATGAGACTATAACACTCTGCATACAGAGACGCCTTTTTACACCCTTCTTCTTTCACTCTCACATAAACCAATATGGCCGTTTGTTTACTTCCGGTCTTTGAATAAAGCCTTCTCTTCTGGGGAGTATCAGGGGAGATAACTTGCATGCTTTAACAGTTAGGACACAATTTTCCTTACACATTGTGTGGTGTTTCTTCCTTCATTTTCCACAATTTCCAGTCGTACTCTCTGTCTATGATTTTGATTTCATCCCAGAAAGTCTAGAGTTTGTATCTCTCTCTATTTCCTATTGAAATAACTCACATAAGAATACCAAATCAATGTTTAAATTAGGGGCAGCAAACAATACTTAAGCTTCCACTATCTATGTGATCAAATTGTGTGTCAAACTTTAGGATTATGCTACAGAAACATTATTTTTAGTAGAACGTTGGAGAATCAAGACAGATATTATTAGGCATTATCTATGACAAAACTCTGCTGCAGGGAAACTCTGTTACAAACCTATGAATATTTAGCAGTCAAAGAAACAATAAAGTTGACTTAAAGATATAGACTGCAATTCTGGCAAAACTTAGAATAAATTTAAATATAATATAAACTTTTTGTATATATATATAATGGAAATATTAATTTTTACAGCATATGTAAATGAGCTTATCTTCTTTTTCCTTGAGTTTATTCAGTGTTCATATATCACAGATATACTAATGATAAAATTGGTCCTTGGTGAGTAGAACTCAACTAAACCTCATTCCTACCTCCAAGCATACCAGGTATGAACCCCTTTATCTCCCCCTATCTATGGGTTAAATAGAATCACTACTGTTCCACAAGGATGGCTTTGACTTTAAATAACCAACGAAGGTTGATATGCCATAAAACAAAGAAAACAAACCAATTCTAGCATACCAATGAACATTTCATTGAAACAACTTTTCATTTAATGACTTTTGATCAAATGACTATATGTTGATATGGATTTTTAAAAAATAGAATGAATTCAAATATAAATTAGTTCTAAATAGATATTTTAAATAGGGAATGATTTAAAAACATAATAAAATTTGATTTGTATGACGTGGAAGGTGTTGACAGCCAAGATTTCCAATATGATATTGAAGTATATATGAATATAAGCAGAATAAGTTTCCATGTATCAATAACAACTTTGAAAGTTGACATAATGAATTTAGGAAATGTATTATTACTAATTAGGCATAACATAAATTTGTACAAAATAAATAAACAAAAACAAGTCATAAATGAAATGTTAAACAACTGATTGGTTATCTTGGGCCACCTAAAAATCAAAAGACCAAAAAGTATTGTAGTTGGATATCATGCTGTTTAATAATCAAATAATTAATTATCTGCCATCTGTAGCATATAATTCATAATTTTATCGCTGTATTTTTTAATTAAACCTTTTAGTGAAAATTCTATTAAACAAGGTTGTTATTTAGTTTATCTCACAATTTAAAATTTTCAGATTTTCACATCCAGAGCATTTTAAAATCTTTTTTTAGAAAAAAATCTGAAAAGATTTAAATCATCATGGGATTTATCTTTTAAATATCTAAACAAATTTGGGGTTCCAGAAAATAATTTATTGAGATATAAAATTGGTTGAAAAGTTTACATGATGATGGCATATCAGCTATTGATGACTTTTTAACCCATGGGATCCAAGTACTGCAACACTGATGAAAGAAGTCTGTGAACTGCAAGAGGAACTATGTTAAAAAATAAACCTCATTTGGTCACATTCTATAAAAGTATCTTGGTCAGCCTATGAACTTTTCCGCTAGTGTTTGTAAAGGGGGAGAGTGTAGTTAATTTTTTTTTTCAAGGTACTCTTTTTAAAGATAAATTCAGTAATCAATGAACAAATACCAAAGATTTTATTAAATTTCATTAATTAGTTGAATTTTAGTAATTTTTTTCAAATGCAAGAGAATTTTGCGCAAAACATATTAATTGATTTTTTTTATGTCCTTAACTTTTACAATGCAAACACAAATAAGAAAAATAAACATTAATTTTAAAATATAAAATTCTATTTTTTTTCCATTTAGATACAAAAATGATATATTTTCTGTTAAAACAACAACTCTTAAAACTGTTATTCCTTTAAAAGAATTAGATTGTGGAAGAAATTTCAAAAGTATATGATCATATCTAATTTTACATTCAAAATTACTTTAAGTTTAAAAAGGTCTAAAATGTTTTTATATCTAAAGTTATCCTTTTACTAATTCCATAAAAAGTCATCTTAATGAGAAGTAGTTAGATAAAATATTTCTCTCTCTCTCTCTCTCTCTATATATATATATATATATATATATTTTTTTTTTTTTCTTTATACAACATGTGAAAGCATGTGTGATACCCTGCCCTCATCAGCATCAACCAGGGGTGATAACACAGTTTCAGTAGCTCAAGGCGGTACTGCCACTCCAAGCTTTTGCCACCGGACATGGTATTTATATATATATATATATATATATATATATATATATATATATATATATATATATATATATATACTCTGTCCGGTGGCAAAATATGTATATATAATTAAACAAGATAAAACCATGAATTTCACATGGTTGATCCTCAGGTGAGGTAATATTCAGAACATCTTCAATACTAACTCACCTGGGAATTAATAATGTGAAACTCTGAGTTGTGAGTTTTTATCCTGTTTTATTATTATCTTATTTTATACTTGAAATACGATACAATATTGCACTACATTTTTTTAACACTGACCACTGTAAAGATTTTATGGATTAAAAATGTTTTTAGTATAAAATTTAAATCATAATTGTGTGTGCATATATATATATATATATATATATATATATTCATATTGAATGTATGTCACTTTGGAGTTTGTCAGGCAGGTGACACTGACAGCTAATTTACATGGCAGTAGTGGTGATGGGTGATTAGCCAATCAGAATTAACCTCATTCATATATATTAACTGGTATCTGTGAGTAGGAGAGTAAAATACAAAAAGAGCCACTTCATGTGAATGTCATTTAATATCTTACACACTTATTCATGAATACACAACTAAATAATGTCTTAGAAATGAATAAAACCTATTTTTAAATGTCATTCTCATCAAGTCACAATTAACCCAATACATATAAACAATAGAGTATTTTGGTTGTAAACCTGTATATATTTTTAAGAGCATAGATATACTCTTGTGATTCTAACTTTCTCAGAAAATATTTGTTAAAGAACCTCTCAAAACTTGGGAGAGTTAAGTGCGGCCGAAGACATTTTGTTCTTGTTATATATAAAAATAATATGCAATATTATATGTATAAGTAGCTTTGCACTTGGTGCTGCAAACATTCTAGCTGCTTTGCAACAGGCTCGTTATATTCATACCTAAGGACAGTTTGTAAAGGGCTCACTGTGCTTGAAAAACCTCAAAACACAGTATTCGGAATATTGTCATATAATCTCATGGAAATTGCTTCCTAATAGTATTATTGTTAGCCTTAACAAATTAAGTCTTTTTTAAAAAACATTTTCTTTATTCAATCCATTTAAAACAATTGTTAACTTTTTATTTGGTATTTAATACTTTTTACGCATTGCTTTTCACCATTTACTTTTTATTTATCCATTTACTGTAGATGTGAGGTGTTCCCGTGGTGTAATGGTTAAAGAGTTGGATTGTGGAATCGTAATATACGAGTTCAAACTCCAGTCATGCTATTACATTCACTTTCAGGCAAATACCCTTGGGAAAGGTATGAACCTCGTAATCTTCCCATCTATGGGTTAAATAGTACCACTACTGTCCTTCTAAAAGGATGGCTTTGGCATTAAATAACCAGAGAAGGTTGATATGCCATTAAAGTAACAAACAAGCAAACAAAAAATCCCAGTAGATGACATGGCCATTATGAGAAAAAAATCACAAAATTTCCCTTGATAGAATAAGGTTTGGCTTGATTATTTAGTTTAATGGCATATCAACACTTGATGGTTATTTAATGCTAAATCCTGGTTATACATATGATTTTTAAGTCAATACTTTGTGGGTAACATTTTTTAAATGATCCAGAACTCTTTTGTGAACACACAGTTAAGTACTTTCAAATATTGCTAGTGTTTGCACTTGGTTAAATAATTTAAAGAATATTAAATGATTAAACAGTTCTATTTGACCCATAAATGGGACCCTAACAAGTACTACCACTCCATGACAGAGTATACTGAGGAGTAATGGCAATGAAAGGGTACCCTACATTCCCCAAAGCTGCAGGAATGGAGCCTCACCATCAGATAGTTTCGTGTCATATCCAGAACAGTTGTTTTAGGGAAGTCTTACCCCTCTGCAAAGATGCAGTCAGCATATTCTATAGCCCCAGTTGACTGGGCTGCCAAATGGAATAAGTCACTTTATATATATATATATATATATATATATATATATATATATATATATAAAGAGAGAGAGAGAGAGAGAGAGAGAGAGAGAGAGAGATGCAGACTGAGCTATAAATATAAATCTGGTTTGTTATAAACACAGTCACAGCTGTCTTTATCTTAAGTCTTGTGCAATGTATTTATTCTCAACTGATAGTTTATTTTTTGTATCAACTTTGTTTTGATAACTAATTTTAGAGAAAATCCAAGTGGAACATTACCTTTAAATTTAACTTGGACTATTTATTTTTGATTAGATTTAGGTTAAGAATTCTATCCTTTAATTTAAGACAAAAAAATACTAGATTTGATGGTATATAGAGATTATTTTCAAATACACAGAAAAATGCATGAATAATATTTTGATTTCTCCAAATACCAAAAGGATATTTTAATTTTACCAAAGTCAAGAGATTCACTCTCTTCAAGATGAAAATACTTTTCTAATACTAACCTCAAAGCTAAAATAAAGTCCATTAGACCAAGCTGATTTCTTTTTGAATGTATAAGAGTCATTCAATAAGTAATGTAAGTAAAGTTGGTGACCCTAGTCAAGGGTGACCTGAAGCCTCCCTTTTTTATAGCTACTACACCAAGGTGTAGGGGAAGGCACAACTCCTTTCCCTGGATTGCTCCACTTTACCCTTGATCCTTAGCATCAAGTACCATTTTTTGAGTCTTTGGTATGACTTGACCAAGGATTGAACCCTGGTCTCCCAGGCCATTGGTGAACATTCTAACCATTATGCCACTGTCCGGTGTCATTCAATAAATAAGGGGAATTTTTTTGCAAAAAGCAAAATGAATTATTTTTCAGAATTTTTGTCCCATAAATGTAAACCCTGCATTGTTTGGAATTGGTTTATAGCAAAAATTATCTTATTCTTGCAAAAAATTTGTTTTAAGGCAATTCAAAATGGCAACAAATCAAGTCAATATCTGCTTAAAGTTGATATCTGCTTAAACAGATATCAACCATCAAATGTTTGGTGACTGATAATTGCAAACTATGAAAAATTTATAGAAGAATGGAAAAGCCTGTTTTAGTAAAAAAAAAATATGTTTATGAATGGGCTAAACATAGGTTTGCCACAACAAGCCCAAGTCAAAAACATCATCCATGGAGTGAAAACACTGACTCCCCAGTAAAGAAAAAGTTCTGGGCACTGGGGTTAGTAATAAAGGTCATGCTGACAGTTTTCTGGGACATGAGGTGACCAATCACAATTGGTTTCCTTGAAAAAGGTGCAACTGTTAATAGTGCTTCTTATTGTTGTTTCTTAGCCAAAATTCACCTTATTCAATGAATAACCCTTATATATATATTTAAATAGATATTATAAGTGTTGGTTGTCACTAAATCACTTTGTGGGTTCGTGATGAACCAAGAGCAATATAATATTGAGAGTGCTCAATATCAAGGATAGAGCAATTATATAATAATAAATAAATATATATTAGATATATATATTTACTGTCTTGGAAGTTTGTCTGCGACCCCTGGGTTTCATGAAGTTTTTACAAAACAACAATCATCAGGCAGATAACAAAATGAAATGAATCCAAATTGAAAAATACAGTAAAAAAACGTTGGGATTGTGTAGGAATCTTTATGTGTGCTTGTGAGAGTGTGCGGGTGTGCCTGTGTGTGTTTGTGTGGGTTATAGTTGCATATTATTATGTGTGTATGTGTGAGTGGTATATAGTGCATGTGTATGTGATGGTACATACGCAGCGTGTTGTTTTTATTGGATGTTAGTCGTCAATGTATCTGATATTGCTACGGTATTGTCAGGAACGATTCTTTATCTATTTCTGTATGTGTTGGTGATTATAACTAAGGAACAAAACATCATCATTGCATGTTGAGGGAAATAAATAAAGATTTGATTTGTTAGCGTATTTAAGCGAGTATAGTATGGTAGACCAGAATCATATGAATATCAAGGAGTAGGGATATATTGTATTGCAATATACTATGGAATATTGTACAATATTGGTATTATATGTAGAGAAGAGATTTGGGCTAGAATAAAATAATAATTTAATGAAATGTTGTGTATATATTATATATACAATAGTTTTCTGTGATAGTATGTACATAATGAAAATAATGAAGGGATTACAACAATAGTTAGTATTTTTATTTACAATGATGATTATATCTGAAGAGCAAAACGTTGTCATTATAAAATATAGAGCATACTCTAATGTCAACAATTTGACAGAGTGGCCGAGTTATTTCTTTTATAACATCTTGTAATAAATTTTGTATGAAGTGAAGATGCAGAAAAATATATCACTTCATATTTCAGTAAATCAGGAAGATGTATGTCACTTTGAATAAAAACAGTATTATTTTTTTTCTCATTGACTTAAAAGAAAAATATTTGAAAAAGTATTTTTCCTTTTGGAACTGGAGAGAGACATTTTTTTAAAAAGATTTTTTTATCTTGGTATTTTTTTTATCTTCTTTTTGGTATTATTTTTCATGAAAAATGTTGAACCCTGATACCAGACAGTTTGTAGTGAAATTGAATTTTATACAAGAAATTCTCTGTTGCAGGGACATAAATATTTACCAAATTGATTTGCATCAACAAAAGCAGCACAAAATTAGCTTGGAATAAGTAAGTTGTTTTTTTAAACACATAATAATTAGTTTATGAGTTGTTATCTGTCTGCTGATGTGAGATCTGCCCAATTTATGGCTGTAGTTGTTGAAAAATGAAAGGAGATAAAGGAAAGAGTTTTTATTAACATTTGATATTATTTTAATTTTATGTTAGGCTGTTCAGAAAGTAATATCAAATTTAAACAAGAGAATTTTGAAACCTATCAACTAACTACTTTGCAATCAAGATTAAGTAGAAAATAGTGAAAGCTAAATATAGCTTAACACTTGTTCTCTATAAAGATGTGCATTGTTTATCATAATATTTAATCCAATGGGAGACAAAATCTTTAATGAGTGTTGCTTTTGTATGCATTAATTTTATAAAAGCAATACGGCAATGCAAACAAAGACTATTAATGGAATTTTCCCTAAATGTAATGATTGTGAGGAAATGACAAAAAGGATTTTACAAGTATAAAAAATGATAACTCAGCTTTCAGATAAGTCTAGATCTGGAAGATCAATTATTTTGGATAATGATATTTTGAAGGTATTTGTTGAAATAGATTCTTGTCAAAATAGATAAAGTAAAAAACACAATGTATCATGTTTAACTATATAAGAACATCACAAGCAAATTATAAAGAGATTTAAGGAGAGAATTTGAAACTCACCAACTAATTAAGTGTAATATTCAACCATTTGCTAATCAGGAATCAAATACTTTCCTTTTCTTTATCTGATTATTACAGTAAATAAGAAATGGATATTATGACAAATGCAAAAAACAATGGTTATCATCAACTTGTCAAAAACTTCATCTACATAAAGTTTTTTTGAAATATGACAAATATCAATCAATATAAGATCCAAAGAAAACCATCACCAAACACATTTACTGTCATGAAAGTGTATCAGTATAATATGACATCAGAAATGCATAACTTTCATAAACAAAAAATCTCATTCTTAGGTAGAAGACTACAAGATTACATTCAGCATAACACATTAAAAAAAATCACTGGGTTTTACCGCATTTTCAATTCTCACCAAAACACAACACCTTCAAATAAACGTATTTCTATTATATGTATAACTAGTTTTTAGCTTTAAGACAGAAATTAAAAAAAAAGATGTCAACTTGGATTTTTCTTTTCATTAAGGACAAAATTTCATCTTCATAGAATGGAAAATTTTTCCTTTAAACTAAGCTACTTATATCATTAAGTAATCAAATTTAATTCAATAACATTATCTGTTTTTATCTACTCATTCAAAATATATTACATTCCAAATAACCTGATATTTTCATTATTACAAAGCAATAAAAATCGAGTTAATGATTATGCAATAATGATCCTACAAAGAATATTTATGCTGTTTTCCCAAGGTGTAATGACATAATGCATGAATATTTTGATAAGTCTATCTGAGGATGATGACAAATCTCTTTGAGTTTAATGTAATGAGCGCACACATTTACTAATTTATCTTCAATTTGAAATTCTCTTGTTTTGGATGATGCAACTGTTGTTATACTGATGTTATACTTTAAGTCAAATCTCATTATGAGTCATAAACTTGTAACAGTCAAAATATAGAACAGCCAGCTGACCATTTAAGTTCACTGCTGGATGTAGTGGTGAGCAATCATGGGGGAAAGAATTAAGCCTTTTTTGGCTAATCAAAAGGCACTACAAGCTGAAGTTTGTGAATTCTTTCTTGATACTATCAAAAGAAGATAAAAAGCACCGAGCATTCTACAGTGGGTTGTTCTCATGCTCACAGGCACTCATACCCTTGCGGGGGTGTCCCTATGGGGTTAAAGGGATGGACTATGGAATTGTAGTATGAGAGTTCAAACTCCAGTCACGCTATTGCGTTCACTTTTGGACAAATACCCTTTGGAAAGGTATGAACCCTCTTATCCTCCCATCTAAGAGTTAAATAGTACCACGACTCTCATTCTAAAAAAAAAGATGGATTTGGCATTAAATAACCCAAGACGGTTGATATACCATTAAAATAACAAACAAACACACAAAAACATTTCTTTACTCACTCTAATGGTCAGGCAAGGTTAACTCTCAGAAAACATCCTTTTGGGACCAAGCCACCTTATCTCATACCTGCATGAAATATTGCCCAAAACAAGTCATCCATGAACTTAGTGAGAACTCAACTATCTTAGAATAGATATTCAATCATTTAGCTTCATTGTAAGTCCTCTGAACTCTATTGAACATTTCTCTATATAAATTTCACTGCGTTTGTTCATTCTATTGTTGTTTCTTAACACTCTTTTCATCACCACCAATCTGCAATAGTATAACATTCCTGGTCAGCAAGTTACCATTCTTTTACTCTCCCTCTTTTTCTCCTTCTCTCAAACCTTGCATTTATATACATGAATATAATACCTATAAAGACTTTATTTATCGCCTTTAAATAGTAAATAATATCTAATTATTGGATCTGTGGTTAGAAACCTGTAACAATATTGCCTTTAGGTTTTGGGAGAGCGTAGAAATACAGAAAGGATAATTCAACTTAACATTATATAAGTAACTATAATAATTAAAGAATCTCTTGGTAGTTGATAAGTTGTCATCAACTCAGTATGTTTTGCACTGGGCATATTGATGGCAGGTTGGTGCAAGTGTATAAATATAGTGGTAATAGTAAAGATAAGAGTTGAGGAGATAAAAGGAGTTCAAAGGAGATAATAATGACATATGTCGTTAAATGATTTAAACATATATTATCAAGATCATCATCAAGGCATATTGACAGCACAAATTCCTTTGACTTTCTCTTGTAAACTGTCCCTATCAGCCATCGCTCTTGGCATGTTCTCTACATCCAATGTTCACACAGAGCTGATGAATGTAAATTTTTGCTGGCCACCCAACACTGCTTATGATTTTATCATTACTTCTCCAACAATGCCCAGCATGCTTTGGTCATCTAGTGAGATGGGAGGTAAGTGGTAATACAGGTGCAGTTTTGGAGGGTGCTGCTTCCAGGAGTTGTTTAAAATAGCATGCAGCATTCTTCTCATCTAGCTGTCTCATTAGATCCCAAAGACCATGAAATATATATTAAGAATATATTTGAAATGGTCACAGATGTTATAATATTGCAACATTTACGCTTATTGAGCATTTCCAATGGATTTTTTGTTTCTACCTTTTGAGCTTCCATAGCTTTAAGCAGTTTAGGATGGAGCACTTCATCCAAGATTACTGGACAGTTTTTGAAATAAGAAAGCTTTGTTCCTTAAACAATATCTTTTTTTTCTTTATATTCTATGCCAAATGACATAATGGTGAGAGTGTTTGCCAATGGTTCAATCCCCAGTCGAGTTATACCAAAGGCTCAAAATATTGTACTTGATGCCTCCTTGCTTAACATTCAGCATTATAAGGTATCAATCAAGAGTAAGTAGAGCAATCCAGGGAAAAGAGTTGTACCCTCCCCTATGCCTTGGTGTAGTAGCTTTTGAAAAAGGAGACTTCAGGTCGCCCTCAAAGACAGTTAGTCAACTTACTTAAATAAAAATAAATTTTTCAACAGCAAAAAACATTGGGTATTCTACTCTTTACAACAAAACATATCATTTGACTTTCTACAATTTTAGTTATATTATAGTAAGTTGTGTGTCTTGAAAAAACATGCTGAGATAAGCAAATAAGAAGACTGTTATGATCTTTGCTGGTGGAATTGAAGATAATAATTAGTAATTAAAGATTAAATTAAATGCATCAAATTAATTCCAAAATTTCAACTGAATTTTTTTGAGAGTTTATATTTACAATTAACCTCTGAGCATTATTTTCAAAACAATATTTAACAATTTCAAACACATTTATACCATTTAGTTATAATAATTTCTGTTTGCATAATTAAATTATCTATATAAATGCTATCATTCAAAATACTTATATTAAGTAATGAATTCAACTGAAACAGAATTATACATATATATATATATATATATATATATATATATATATATATATATATATATATTCAGAGTCAGGTAAAAAGTTCAATAGCTGACCAAGATAGTCTCATGGGATGTAACCAAATAAAGTTTATTTTTCAGCTTTGTCAGCCTTACGGTCCATACACCTTTTCTGTCGGTGTAGCAGGGCTTGGATCACATTGGTTAAAAATGTTATCAACACCAGATATGATGTCAGTCTATGAAAATTGTATCTACATTTCTTATACATACATATATATATATATATATATATATATATATGTATACGAGGATCATTAAATATGTTTCGAGACTTTTTTTTTCGTATGGGCACTTTTATTGATAGTACACACATGAGACTCTAGTCCCCTTCGAAGGAATCTCCTCCGGCCGCAATGCATTTGTTGCTGTACTGTTCCAACAACTTCTGAAAGGCCCATGGAAGTCCTCTTGTATGAGCATGTCAATGACCTCGACTATAGGGAGGCTGAGGAACTGTCTTGATGCCCAACTTGCTCAAATAGTCTGTGATAAGGATGGAGTTGTGGACTGGTGTATTGTCCTGGTGGGAATGGAACTGACCCGATTTGAAGAGTGCTGGCCTCTTCCAATGGAATCTCTTCGGGAACTCCCTTAAAACCTCAACATAGTAACCCTAACCCTAACCCTAACCCTTTGGCCAATCAACTCTGGTGTATTGACTTCCTTACTCCTCCTACACCTCTCATCATCCCTCACAGACTCCGTGCCTTCCTTGAATCTCTTATGCCACTCAAAAACTGATGCTCGATTCATGCAAGATGCTCCAAAAGCAGTCTGGAGCATTCCATATGTTTCTGTGGCATTTTTTCCAAGTTTAAAATAGAATTTTATTGCATATCATTCTTCTAAAGTATCCTCATGTCCAGATTACATTTTTGAAATTCACCAGCTGTGACAATCAGGCTTTAGTAGGGTGTATTCCAATTCCTGCTGTATCCTGTTCATTTGAACCTGAAATTACAAAAATTGGTCGGTCATCTCATACGATGTATAGCAATAACATACTGAATTTTAAAGAGTCTATGACAATTCTAAATGCCTTAACAAAAAAAGTCTGGAAACTTATTGAATTCACCACGTGTATATATATATATATATATATATATATATATACTTTAGGGACAGATATGTTATAACAATAATATTCTTCTCTAGGTTGTTGTAACTTTAAACCCTTCAAAACTATTGGACTATTTATCATAAAATTTTATATATTGACTTTGCGGGAGTATCTTTTTGGAAAGACCTAATTATTATAATTATATCTTAAAAGACTTGGGTATTTACAATAAAATATATTAAAAGGATTTATTATAAATAAAAACTTTCATTTGTTGCATATTGAACCTTGACAGAGCCGTCAGAAGAGGTTTTCTTGAGCAGGATGCCCCTATGTAAACAGGCGGAAGCAGATACCTGGGTTGAACTGGAAAAGCGTAGGTATTTTGAAATTGTACATACACAGGTACTCACGGCAGTGCCCCCTCCAGCCAAGAAGCACAAGATGGGCTAAGTGGGGTCCTGAGTATGAATATGGCACTATGTGGCTAAGAAGTTTGGAGTCAATATAGCAGTCCCCTATGTGTCTCCATCTCCCTGTCTCTCTCACACTTACAGGCAACTTCAGACCTTTTTGGGAAATAAAAATGAGAGTTTTATTTTTATAAAGAAGTGTTATGCCTCTTCATTATGCTGGTATGATATGCAACACATTCACTCTAATGATTACATACAGTGACACAGCAAATAATTAAGTATATATAGAAATTCATTGAAGATTATTTACTATAGAAATGCATTACAATTATTTATCAAACACATGAAAACTTTAATTCACACACACACACACACACACACACACACACACACACACACACACACACACATATATATATATATATAATCAAGTAAAACATATATTGGCTATTTTCTGTTTCACAAAATCATGAGCAGCTAAATGCTATGCATACTCGCTTATTAAAGTCAGTAGCCAAATCTACACCATATTTCATTGGGAAATTTCACATAATGGAGAAAGAAATTGCTAGAAACTGAATTTTACATATCAGAGGTACAGTCTTTTAAAGGTGACTATCTTTTTACAAGTTTCAAATGATCATTGCAATAGACATAAATTCACTGAGTCTATAAAAAAAAATTAAATCTAATAAATAAAGATATTTTAAATTTTGTACAGAATAATTTTTACAGAGAAAGCAATTCATATCTTGCTTCTTAGGAATACAGGACAAAGAGTTAAGTGGTCAAATGATTGGAAATAAGGAAACCTTATCTCTTGTTCAAGCTCTTTTTCTCCATGATATGATAAAACAAGGATTTTCCTCTATAGAAAAATGAGTTGTATTTTGTTATATAAAGAAAAGTTGGCGACCTTAGTCAAGGGTGACCCAAAGGCTCCCTTTTCAATTGCTACTAGACTGGGGTGTAGGGGAGGATGCTACTTCCTACCCTGGATTGTGCTACTTTACTCTTGATTCTTCCCTTATAATGCCGAGTGTTTGTCAAGGCGGTATGAAGTGCCATTTTTTGAGTCTTTGGTATGGCTCGACCTGAGATTGAAACCCGGTCTTCCGGACCATTGGCAAACACACTACTCAGTTTTTGTAATATACTACTGTTGTATTTGTTTGATAATGCAGAGAATAAGAGTGAGAGAGTAGAAGAGAGGCAACTTGCTGACAAGATTGACATAAGGTCAGCTTAATAATTGGAGTGGAAGAAGAGATAAGAAAATAGAATCAATAAATAGGGTTGAATTTATACAAAGAAATGTACAAAAGGGTTCTTTTTTTTATATTAGTTCAAAGAACCTAAGTTATTGAATGTCTGTTCTATGGTGTAGAGTTTTTTGGTAAATAAAGGAACGTCTTGTTTTTGGCTATCCAAATATGAGGTAAGGTGTCTTGGTTCCAAAAGAATATGTTCTGAGTACTGAGCTGAGCAGTGGAAATACAATTGAAGATGGAAGGAAGCTGCAAGAATGAGAAATGATTTTCTGACCTTTGTGGAATGTTTGTTGTTATTTATATACTTTTGATCGAATTGAGAAAGTATCCACAGTTTCAATCTTCAGTGCCTTCTAATTGATTAAAAAAATGGCTTAATTCCTTGTCATAAGATTTCTCACAACTACTTCCCACTGTTGAACAATGACCTTAAACAACCAACAATCTGTTCAATTTTCTGATTGCAATCAAGAGTTCAGGAACACTACTAATCACTAAAGAGAAGATCAACAGCTTTTTCTTAAGATTTATCATTACAGCAACTTTAGTATTAAAAAAAATATTAATTGTTTTGTGGTCAAGTCTTAACAAATTTTATCCGTTTTCTCTCAATGGTTAGGTAGGAACTTTAGAATGATTAATATACATAGATAAATGCACAACTAATCTTAATATACAGTATTTATATACAATGTAAACAATTGTGCATCAGAATCAAAAACCAAAATAAGTGGTAGTTTTATCATACATTAGTTTGATGCATTTATTCATATAAATTCATATTATCAAAATATTTTCTCAGGCTTTCTCAGATTCTATATTACCTTTCAGCAAAAATGCATATTCTGTCCTTTTAGACTGATGAAAAAAAAATTCTAACATTTTTGATAACATTTTTTTAACCCTATTGATGGGTTTTAGAATATGCTGATTGCATTCCTAGCAGACAATTAAGACTCTCACCAAAAAGCTTGTCTTAGGTATGACATTCAGTGGTATCTGATGGTGAGGTTCCAATCCTGGAGATCTAGGGAGTGTGTAGTACCTCTTAATAATTATTACTTCAAGGTCCACTCTAATATGGAATGGCAGTGCTTGTTATGGTCCTATCTATAGGTGAAATAGATCTGTTTAAAAATTATTCAAATGAGATAAGGATACTTGATGCTATATAATGATGAATTACTTGTATTAAGAATAATCACTTGAAGCTATGATTGTGTCTTAAGTATCAATATTAGATACTTGAAACCATTTAACTGTGTGCAAATGAATGATTATTACTAAATGATAAATAATTAATTGAAACCATATAATTATTAGTATTGGATAGAAATACTTGAAACCATACAACTGAGTGCAAAAAACTACACTGAGCCTCACTATCAGATAGTAAATCTTATCTAGGACACTTGTTGGGAGGTGGGGCTTAACCATCTGTAGAGATTCAGTCAGTGTATTCTACTGGAATCTTTTGGTTCTTATGCTCAAATCTACTTTTTTTTAGATCACTCCCAACTCATAGTTGAACCTATTACTAGTCCAGGTTAAAAGTGTAGTAAGAGTAATCTGAACTGTTTTTCACCTTATTTTTCTTATGTGGGTATTATTAGGGAATGAAAAAGTTTTGGTAAAACAGGACAAAGCTTGCCCATAAATCAAAATAACTGAAGTGCAAAAAATGTTTGACTTCAGGTTAGCCTTACTGTGCTTTTTACCTTAATCACCATAAAGTTTCATTGATCCTTTGTCGGTCTTTCACAGCAATTTTTCCAGATTAAACATGATTACATATGAGTTTTATAGTCAATCATCATCATCATCATCATCATCATCATCATCATCATCAAGGCATGCCACAGCATAGATTCCTTTGTTACTCTCTTTTCAACCATCCCTAAGAGCAATCACACTTAGTAAGTCCTCTAGACGGCCCCCAGTATCCACATAGTGCTGATGAATGTATATTTATGCTTGTCAGCTAACACTAATGTGTTCATATGTAAAAGTTCATCAGAGAAAGTTGCTTATGAGTTTGTCCTTACTTCTCCAGCTGTGCCTAGAATGTCTTGCTTGCCTTCCTTGGTGTTTGTGAGATAGGAAATAAATAGCTGAATTGTAATATGGGAGATAAATGGCCATAAAGCTGCTGTTTTGTAGGGTGCTTCTTCCAGGATATTTTCAAAACAACACGCAGCATTTTTGTATAGATCCTATCAAGCTTTTTCTCCAAGTGTTTTGTTAGAGACTAGGTGGTGTAGTCATACAATAGTACTAACATAGATACAGCTTGGGAGGATTTCCATTATATTTTATTAGAGAAACTGGATTTTCATGTGGTTATTAACCTGTAGATAATAATTCATACTTTACCCATGTATATGTTGATATCATTTTCAGTAGATGAGATATTGCTACTGAGGTATATGAACTAATGTTAGAGGCTTGCCATTTGATTTGGTTTGGTTTAGTTTTTATGTACAATGGCATATCAACTTTTGTGAGCTATTTAATACCAAAACCATCCTTGTTGAAGAAAAATAGTATCTAATCCATTGCTGGGGGGATAAGGAAATTCATACCTTCCCCAAGGGTATAAGTTTAAAAATGAATGTGATAGCCCAACTAGAGTTTGAACCATGTCCTACTATGTCATTGTCCAGCATGTTGGCCATTGCACCATATCGACTCCTTTAGCTTGCCACTCAATGAAAAGATGGCACCATTTTGATTAAAACACATAAACTGTTTTAATTTAACCCATGCCTCTTACTGTTTGCAAAGAAAAATGATTACTTTTCTGTCAACAATTCTTGTATACACCCAAGCAATAAATAAGTGAGTTTTAAGTCTCTTCTAAAATGTTCATAGCTTTGTAAAAAAACGTCACAGGGAACTTTTGCATCAAACTAATATAAGTGTTATATTCTGGTTGTTCTGTTTGCTTGTATCAACTACCCTTCCTTGTTTCTCATTGTTGTTTGCTAATACTAAGACTTTAATAAGGCTGACTTTAGAGATAAAACTAACTTTGAATTGTACGTTTTATGAAGGAGATTTAAGTACTTTATGAGCAGAGTAAGGTATTTATAAATGGTCTGAAGAACACAGAATCTCATTACCACTAAAAGCACTCCAGATGCTTGAAATTAAAAAAAAAAACAAGGAAGCACTTATAAATTAAATCATTTTATGAGCAAAGGTCTCTGTGTTTCATGTTGATTAACATTGTCCTATTCATCCAAGCACAGATCGTATTTGAGAGTGGGAGAAAAAAATCATTTCACACCTGTTATTGATCAATAAGATGGAGAAGCCATAAAACACTACTGAATGGCAAATCAATTTTTTGATATTTGCCAGAATCTATGAAAAAGAGCAATATCCATCTTGAAAATCAGTTTATTACATGATAATATATCTTAATAAGGCTGTATTTTAACAATAGAGTTGGCTGTAATGAATGTCAAGTTAGAAGAAAAAGGCTTTATTTCATGAAATATAAAATCCTTTACATCAAAGAAAGATGAAAAATACAGGATGAAAAGAAAGATGTGAACCAATCAGAATACTCTGATTTAATCTTGTCAAGGTTGACAATGGAAATTTTAGCTTTTTGCTAAAAAATGTATAACATTATTTATATGATTGTCCGATTGGTCGCTTGGTGGTAGGGAAGGTATTTAGTTGAGTCCCCACTAACTAAGGACCAATATTAGCATTAGTATATCCATGATATACTCATTTATGCATACAGAAATATTTAATATATTCATAATATACATACAAGATCATGATCATCTTGTCGTGCCACCAGCATGGATATCACTGACACTCTCTTGCCACTCCTCCCTATCGTTCATTGCTTCTGGCAAGTCTTCAGGGCTACATCCAGAGCTGCTGTATGTAGGTTCGAGCTGGTCGTCCTGCTTTTGCTCGACCATGTGAAGGGGTCCATAGGAGAACGTCACTTATGAGCTCGTCCCTACTTCTCCAGCAGTGTCCTGCATGTCTGGTTCATCTGACTTTGATAGTTTTTGTGATGCCTTCAGGACTTGTTCAAAATTGCTTGCAGCATTCTTTTGTTGTTGCCATCAAGCTTTTTCTCCATCCGTTTTGTCAGTGTCCATGTAGTGCATCCATATAGCAGTATCAACATGACCGCTGCTTGGAAGAAACTGGGTTTCATTTTATTGGTTAGGTCTGACTTCCATATGACTGATAGCCTATCGATAGTTGTCCATGCCTTTGTTAGTTGTGTGACAATGTCTTTTTTGGTCGATGAGACACTGCTTCCTAGGTAGGTGAACTTGTTAACTAGTTTCAGAGAGCTACTGCCTAGTGTGGAAATGTCACCTGTTTGATTAAAGCACATGTATTCCGTTTTGTATGCATTGATATGGAGGCAACAGCTTCGAGCTGACAAAGAAAAGAAGGAGAAGGTACCACGCAAAAACAATTACCAACGCCGACTAAGCCGATGACATAGCAATTCCGGCAAATGTATTCGCCCAAGCCAAAACCCTACTGCATAGTCTGGAATGAACCCAATCAAAATATATGTACATATTACTCTATGAATGAGTTGTAAGTGGAAAGGATACAAAAATGTTCATGTGGTATATAGCAAAATTGCTGGATTGCAGCCTCAAAGTAAGAGTGCTCATACTAACACCCTTGGGAAAGGTATGGACCTTTTTATCTTGGTAGCAATGGGTTAAATAGTATCACAGCTGTTCTTCTGCAAGCATGGCTTTGACTTTAAATAACCCTTGAAGGTCTGGTACGTCATTAAAAAGAAACAACGAACTACTCTACTTGTTTGTGATTTAAATATTAACTGTTTTCATAACAGAAGAATTCATTAAAACCGTATATCAAACTTGCAGTTGCTCTTATGATAACAGAAATTTTTCAAGTTCTTTCTTTTAGGTCACCTTCTAATTCATTTCATTTGCACGTGTCCTTTCTGAAATGTATTCTGTACATATTAAGTTTGTTTTGCAGAATGTATTTTTTAGTTTATATATATATATATATATATATATATATATACTGAAAACAATGTCAACATATGTATATTTCAAGCATAGACTGCTGTTTAAATATATATATATATACGGAAAGAGAGAGAGAGAGAGAGAGAGAGAGAGAGAGAGAGAGAGAGAGAGAGGTACAGTTGGTGAAAGAGCATATATGAATTTGAATAGTATAGATACAGAATCAACTGTGATTAGTAACTGTCAGTTTTCACCAATGCAATTGTCAGACTAACTTATATATATATATATATATATATATATATATATATATATATATATATATATATATATATAGGGTATTCTTTGGTCCAGTTAAACCGGAGTTGGGAGTAATTCCATCAGGACAAGAAATTATTCATGAATGAATATTTAAATTTTCCTGGTAAAGAGCTCAATGTAACAATAATACAGAGCAATAAATTCTTTAAGAAAAAACAACGAAACCGGTCACATAGGATTATAAATTTATTTCCATCCTGTTACGCATTTTTGAAATTTCCAAAAACATGAAAAAAAATTACCAGGACTTCTTCAGATCTTTTTGAGAGTTTTATTTATCAAAAAGATCTGAAGAAGTCCTGTTTATTTTTTTTCGTGTTTTTGGAAATTTCAAAAATGCATAACAGGATGGAAATAAATTTATTATCCTATGTCACCGGTTTCATTGTTTTTCTTAAAGTATATATATATATATATATATATATATTCATTATTTTTTTGTAGAGTGTTTGCCAATGGTCCAGGAGACCTGGGTTCAATCCCAGGTTGTGTTATAACAAAGACTCAAAAATTGGTACTTGATGCCGCCTTGCTTAACACTCAGCACTATAAGATAAGGATTAAGGGTAAAGTGGAGCAATCCAGGGAAAGGAGTTGCACCCTCCCCTACACCTTGGTGTAGTGGCTATTGAAAAGGGAGCTTTTGGGTCACCCTTAACTAAGGTTGCCAACCTTACTTAATGTTCAATATCCTTTTTTCCTGCCAACTTTATATCAGCATAAAGATGACTGGTGAAGGACACTTCGCAGAACTTTCATCTTTACATTGATGACAATTCTAAATACACATACAAATATCAGAAGAACTGTATGTAACTACTCTAATGTTACTTCCAAGGTCACACAACCTTTCATATTAGACCCCCAAACCATCCAAGCAAGCCATGACTGGCCATTCATAATTACCATGTACTGTCACAGAATACTAATTAATATTCAAACATTTTTACTACAACTCTAGAAGGAACTACTTCACACAATTAGATTAGTTGGTGCTGGAGAGGATATTTAGTGGATTCCCTCCCCACATACCAAGGTCCAATATTAACATTAGTATATTTTATGATATACTAATATTGAACAAACAGAAGGAAAGACATACAAGAAGAATGAATAAGAATACATAAACATGCACCAACAGAAAAATGGATACGTATTGTTCTATGTATAAGCAATACATAAAAGGGGTACAAAATAGTAAATATGTGACACAAGGCCATATGAAAGGGGCATCCGATGAGACATATGTTCTCTGACAAAAGCAACTGCTGGAAACCTTCACGTTTGTAAGAATGAAACAAAAAATTATTTAAAAAATACAAATCTCTTTGTTGACCTATTCTTTTTGAAATATATACTTTTTTCTCTCTTTGCACCTACAATGAAAACTTTTTTTACGTATATATATATATATATATGTATATATATGTGTGTGTGTGTGTGTGTGTGTGTGTGTATACAAATTGGTCCTTTATCAAAATGAATGCACACTTAAGTATATAAACTAGTACAAAAAAATTCAGTATCAATAAAAACAATGAATGACCAAATTTAAGGAAAATATTGGCAGTGAAAATGATTATATCAGAGGTTATAAGGAATAAGTAATTGGTTGGCTGTATGCGATCAACAGGTTGCCTATTTGAGGCCCTGCTATATAGGTAAAACATTGGAGTAATTTTCAGCCATTAAACACAAGATCAATTTTTAAGCAGTGTTGTTGGTTTGAATTCAGAGTTTTCCTTCTTCTAAACTGGTTATCATCAACCCAGTCGGCTAGGGCTGAAGAATAAGTCAACTGCATCTCTGAAGAGGTGTAAGACCTCCTCTCACAGCATGTATCCTGGATATGACGTAAAATTATCTGATGGTGAGGCTCCAGTTCTGAATCTCTGGAGAATTTGGAGCACCCTTTCATTGCCATTACTTCCAGGTTCACTCTGAGCAGAAGTAGTAGGGTCAAATGAAACTCTTTAATCATTTACTATTCTTGATATCATTTAACTGTGTGCAAACAAATTGTTTCCGATAAAATATTTGTTTAAAAATCATATATATTTGATATATAAGGATAAAAAAGATTCAGCGTTAAATAACCTACAAGGGTTGATATGCTGTAAAACTCAACCAACTGGTTGTCCAGTCAGCTGGTGCTGTAGAATACACTGACTGCTCCTCTGCAGAGGGGTAAGACCCTCACTAACGAGTATCCTAGATATGACACTAAACAATCTGATGGTGAGGTTCCAGCAGTGCTGGAGCTTTGGGGAATGTGGAATACCCCTTCATTGCCATCGCTCCCAGGTCCACTCTGGTCCGGAGTGGTAGCACCTGATAGGGCCCTATCTATGGATTAAATTGAACTAACAGCATACTTATACTAAAATGAATTGTTTGAGTAAACTGAATAGCTTGAAATAGAAATGTTTTTAACAATTAAACTGTACTTACATTTAAACTGCGTGCTTATGCTTAACTGAATTATTTCAAATAGAACTGTTTTTTGACATTAAAACTATATTTACACTTAACTGAATTGTTATATAGAACTGCTTGAATAGTTTGATATGGAAATGTTTTTGACAATTAAACTGTGTACTTATGCTAAACTGAATTGTTTTAAATAGAACAGATTATTTACATAAAAATGGATTTGGTGTTAAATAACCTACAAAGGTTGATATGCCATAAAACCCAACAAACAAACAAACAAACAAACAATCAACCAACTGGTTGTTTTACCATAGGTAAAGAACCTATCCATGAGGTCAAATGCAAGGCAGTCTCCTCTAGGATTTGAACTCAGATTGCTGAGTCCATCTTTTTGTCAATTGCTACTCTACCATCAATGCCTCGTTGTAACTTAATATCCAATCAAAATTTATTTTACTGGTTTATCTTGTGTCTCTTATGGGAAAATCAAATTTTAAACTTGTCAATAAGAAATTAGATGAAGAAACACAATTAGCTTGTGGAAAACATACTATTAGTTGGGAATCATTTTACATTCACTTAAAAATTGAAAAAAAGAAAAAAAAAGTCATGGAAATCAGACTGTTTAATTGAGGTCCTAGTTCTTCAATTAATAATAGATGAGAGCATTTGCTAATAATCAAAGTTGCTTATTATGATGGATAGAAGGCCATTTGTACTATTACCTCTTACTTTTCCAGATGCGGTGTTTCTATTTGTGTTTATCAATTGGATGGAACTGGAAATTAATTAGTACAAGAACTCACTCAAGTCAGAAAATTGAGAGACATTTTGAGTGACAAAATGAGGCAAGGTTATTTTATTTTCTAAAATAAGATTTGCCAAGATTCAAGATAATTGCTTAGCTGTACTTTCCATGATGGTGCCATCTTTTCTATCAACATTTATGCACTTTATTCTGGAAATAAGATATTATCATTTAGACAAGTAATTTGGGTGAATTGTGGTTAGTTTGACAACAATAAAAATTCCTCAATTGATGTTGATGATGATGAGGAGGAGGAGGACGATATGGTATGATAACAAGTTTTTGTTACAAAAATAACTGAAACATATTGACTTGTGGTCACAGAGACTTCAATGAAAAACCACCATTTAAAATTGGTATGAAAACTCACAGGAAGGTTCATTTTGGTTTCTTTGTTCAACGAAGATTTATCAACCTTTGAGGGTTATTTAATACCAATGACATCCTTGTGGAAGGAAGTTGTTATACTATTTAACCCATAGTTAATGGCATATCAACTTTCTCGGGTTATTTAATACCAAATCCATCCTTTTTAGAAGGACAGTAGTGGTACTATTTAACCCATAGCTGGGAGGACAAGGGTGTTCATACCTTTCCCAACAGTATCTGTCCAAAAGTGAATGTAATAGCATGACTGGAGTTTGAACTCACTTATTACGATTCCATAGTCCAGCACTTTAACCATTATGCCATGGGGGACACCCCCTTGGAGGTATAAGAGGGTTCATACCTTTCCCAAAGGTATAAGTAAAACTCATATAGAATAACAATAATAATAATAATAATGATTATAATTATAATAATGATGAGATTGATACCTTCTTGATAGGAATTACAGGATAAAGTAAAAGGACTACTCGAGAAAAATTAGTATTTAAAAAAGAAAAATAAATCTATTCTATGATTATCATTGCACTACAGCCTATGAAAATACCTCTTTTTCATTCCAGCTCCCTTACTAAGCCTTTGGGGATTGTTTCAAGTGCACCAGCTACAATTAGTATGAAGGTGACTGTGATGCTAATTGTAATTGGTGCACTTGGAATGATCTCCAAAAGCTTGGTAAAGGGGCTGGAAGATTTGAAAATTGGCGGACGAGCAGAGACCATCCAAACTATAGCATTGTTAAGATCAATCATAATACTGAGAAGAGTTCTGAAGACTTGAGGAAGCTTTCTGTCTCTCAGACTCCAGTTTGGTTTGGTTTGGTTTCTTTGTTTAATGGCATATCAACCTTTGTTGGCTATTTAATGCCAAAGCCATTCTCCTAGAAGAACAGTAGTGGTTCTATTTAACCCATAGATGGGAGGATAAGGGAGTTTATACCTTTCCCAAGGGTATTTGTCCAAAAGTGAATGTAATAGCGCGGCTGGAGTTCGAACTTGCTTACTACGATTTCACAGTCCATTGCTTTAACCATCACACCATGAGGACACCCCCTCAGACTCCAGTGAAAGACCATTAGCTAATGCTGGTATGAAAAACTCATAAGGAAAAAAAATAGAAGAAGAAGAGGAAGAAGAAGAAAGTGTAAAATTTATTTTCAAAAATTATAGTAGATTTAGAAAATTTAAAAGAATTATTATTCAAAAATATATAAGATAAAAAGTTAAAAATAAGAATTCTCAGTTTAAAACAGTTAAATTTTAAATAGAAACACTTTCAGAATTTTTAATTAAGTACATTTGTTTATTAGTTATGAGTCATAACCAAGAAAGTTTCCAAGTTTGTTTTGTTGCTTTGGAATCTTTTCAACCTTTTCCTTTGTTTAGTTTTCGAATAAGCTTTGATTTATTGTGGTTGAAGATTTGGGTTCTTTTTTCTTTGAAAAAGTGTCAGTTTTTAAGACTGAGTGCATTTTTCCCTGGCATTATTTGTATGTGCTAGATATATTTATCTCTGCCTCCCACCAGACAGATTTTAACACAAGGTCTATATTATAGAGGGGGATGTCTTGGGAAGGGGAGGTCTGGCACAAGCAGAGTCATCCCCTGCTGGACTATGAGAGTCATATTAGCCGGCTAGACTTGAACTCACTAGATGTGAATTGAGTCTGGCATGTATGTCTGTTCATAGCTTAAACTAGACCAGAATGGTCTAGTGCTATGCTTTGTTTGTCGATACCCCATTCTGCGCAAATGACAGATGGCCTATGATAGTAAAGTTACAATCACCTGAGATTGTTTTATTATGAAAAAAGGCTGGGTGATTATCTCTCTTTCAGTGGCTGGAATTATCACTTTTAGTACATTTTATAACTTAATGGCTGGAGAAGAAGCTAGACGGCAATTACACAAGAATGCTGCAAGCAATATTGAACAAATCCTGGTGGCAACATCCCACAAGGCACCAACTATACGGCCACCTGCCTCCCATCACGAAAACTATCCAAGTTAGACGAACCAGACATGCAGGACACTGCTGGAGAAGCAGGGACGAGCTCATAAGTGATGTACTCCTATGGACCCCACATATGGCCAGGAAAAAGCTGGACGACCAGCTTGAACTTACATTCAGCAGCTATGTGATGATACGGGATGTAGCCCTGAAGACCTGCCAGAGGCGATGAACGATAGGGAGAAGTGGCGAGAGAGGGTCAGGGATATCCGTACTAGCAGCACAACATGATGATGATGATTATGATTTATTTCTAACTATAACTTAGATTATTCATAATTATTATTTCATATCTTAGATCTATTCAACTTTGAATTGTTTTATTTGAATTAGTTACTAAAGAAAATAAACTTTAATTTTTATCCATGTAAATGGATTTATTAATTCAAATTTTAAAATGATAACCAGACGTTATTAACTGAACAAAGAAAGAAAATTTTTCTGCGTAAAGCTTGTAGTTTTTTTATTGAATTTTATCCTATCTGAGGAAAGATAATTTATCTTAATTTATTGTATTAAAACCAGGAAGGCTCTTTAATATATGTGATATTCTCCTTGAGAGAATCAATTTAATTTTGAATTCTATAAATAAATAGTATTTAATTTATTCAAATAAATATTTTGCACTAAGTGTGTATTCAATTTTTATCCAGTAAAAGGTAATTTGAAAAATTTATATTGATTGTAAATTTTTCACAGAGTGTATGGATGTTAGTTGTCTTATTTTTTAATGTCTTATGTGATAAGAATATGTTTATTGTAAAAAAAGAATGAAGTTTAAGAACCTTTTGAACCATAAGAATATAATAAACATAAAAAGAAAATTCAGCCCATAAGATTTTACCAATCCCAGCATTGAAGAAATAAGAACTGTTTGAAATTATCATATTTTAACCGCAGAAGTTTTGAAAACAACAGAAATAAAAGAAAAAAAGAAAATCAAACAATATGAACAGTAACATCTTTTTGCTTTAAAATACATTTTGAAAAAGTTTTGTTGTAAAAAATTACTTGGACCTTTGAAAAGAATATTGATGGTAGGTATATTAATTAACTGAAATTTTATAAACTTCATTTCAAATTTACTTTTTTAGCATATAGAAATTATATGCATTTATCAAATTATATATTTTTTTAATAACTTGAATTTTTAAATGTTTTATCTTCATTCTTTTCAGTGTGGTCATTAAAGTAATTTAACATTTATCTCTTGGGTCGTTCTACTTTCATTTTTTTCAAAAGATAAAGACAAATCATAAAATAAGTTGGAAAGAAAATATTTCCTTTATTAAGGGAATGAATAAATAGGTTGAAAACATTATTTCTTGTCACTTGATTTCAGGTAAAGAGAATGCCTAAGGAAGCAGACAATGATAGAAAAGATCAACTGTCCATTCTTTGAAATGATAGATATCAATATAAAATCAAGAGGGATTAGTGTATATATATATATATATATATATATATGTGTGTGTGTGTGTGTGTGTGTGTGTGTGTGTAGGATATGAATTAACATTTTTATTATTTTACCACTTAATGACACTTTCAAAAATTCATGCCTGGCTTCATTTTGTCCTTCATTGTTCTATTCTTGGCTTATTCATGTCAACAAAAATTGTTTTTATTGTGTTAACCTTTGAAATAAATTGCTTAGCCATAAACATGTCTTTAAACTGGCTGGTATAGTTATTTTACAAAGAATCAAATAGACATTTTGAAATATTTTTTTAGCTTTGAAGTGATTATTCACATTCTTGGGGTAGGTTGATTGATTGAACTTAATGGCATATCAACCTGTCTTTGATTATTTTATGCCTCAAAGCTAAGGAATTTCATTCATCATATATTCATATTTAATTTTTTCTGTACTTATTTCTTAAGAGTTTTTCTACACAGTTATATCAAGTATTCCTGTCTAATACAAATAATTTGCATGCAGTTGTATTGTTTCAAGTATTCTTATCTAATAATAATAATTGTATGATTTAAAATGGACCTGGGAGTAATGGCAATGAAGGGGTGACTTCACACGCACCAAAGTTCTACAACTAAAGCTTCACCACTGGTGTAGTTAAGTGTCATACCTAGAACCCTCATTTTGGACAGGTTACCCCTCTGCAGGGATGCAATCAGTACATTTTGACTCCTCCAACAGAGCTGTCCTGATAGTGATTTCTGAAACCCACTAAAACAAATTTTAATTTAAAAATTACAAGATTTAGTATTTTAATCCTTTTAAAAAATTTGCCATAAAAAAAAAAGAAATATTTAATGTATTAATACAGAAAATGAGTAAATAGAACTAAGGGGAAGGAGGATTGATTGAGTTTAATGGCATATCAACCCATCTGGGTTTATTTTATGCCTTGAAGTTAGAGAATTGGGTACATTGTATGTCTATATTCATATCTTTTGTGTTCTTTTTTTGTACATGTGTATATGATATAGAGTAGAGCGTTCACCAATAGTCCAGGAGACCAGGGTTCAATCCCAGGTCGGGTCATACCAAAGACTCAAAAAATGGTACTTGATGCCGCCTTGCTTAGCAGTCAGCATTATAAGGTTTGGATTGAGGGTAAAGTGGAGCAATTCTGGGAATGGAATAATGCCCTTCCCTACACATTGGTGTAGTAGCTATTGAAAAGAGAGCCTTCGGGTCACCCTTGACTAAAGTTACCAACTTTACTTACTTTTATATGATATAGTAGCTGTAGTCCCACTCTTGGATACAGGCAGTTCAGGATATTGGTCATCTGCTGTTGATCAGGAAGTGATAATATCATTCAGCATGTTAATGAATGACCAAGCAGCCTTTTCTTGGAACAACACTACTTGCTCTACATGAAGAAGGGCTAGAAAAGTTTGTCTAAAAAAAGCTCATTTTCTAGAGCACCAGTTGGATAATCATAGTAAATGGGCTTCTTCTTCAAACAAAAAAGAAAAGTTACACAACCACTGCAAGGGTATAAAAGAAGTAAATATAACTAACTGGAAAATTAGAACTTTGCTTGACTCAACAAATAGTGGTTGTCCAGGATGTCATTCAGCTTTAATTGCAAAGGGACTGCCAAGACTACAAATTGACATTGCTGTCCTCAGTAAAGTTAGCATCCAGAGGAAGGCAGATAATGAGAAAATCGCACAAGATATATCATCTACTGGTCGGGTAAATCAGCAGCTGCAGAGAGATATCTTTCAGATATGGGCTTTCTGGTCAGAAATTCCATCACTCCCTAGCTTGAAAACTTGCCAAAAGGTTATTCTGACCACATCATCTTTATGTACCTCCCACTGAGTAATCAACAATATACTGCACTTTTCAATGTGTACTCCGCAATTCTTCAAGAAGATCCTGTAGAAATGAACAAGTTTTAATTCTGATCAGTACAGTCTCCTATGAGACACCTCTGCAGATGTCAAGATCATAATTCTTGGTGATTTTAATGCAAGAGCGGACTGAGACTCTATGTGTTTGGGAGACATGGTGTTGGTAACTTCAAAGACAATGAGTGCATACAGTTAGTGCAGAACATCAAATCATCATTACAAACACCCTCTTTCAGCAGAAAAACAGTTTGAAACAAACTGGATGCATCCTCAGTCCAAACATTGGCACCTCATTGACTTTGTTCTGGGGCACCAGCATTACATAAAAGACATCTTGCACACCAAAGTGATGCTTGTTACAGAATGTCACACTAACCATCACCTAATTCACAGCAAACTTAAGCTCCACTTTAAACCAAAACCTGAATCAATGAAAGGAGGGGCTCTCTGAAAAAAAAGTAAGGTTGGTAGTATCCTGTCGGCTGAAGTAAAAACTAATTTCCAGGCAGCCTTTCATTCAAGACTTGAAGATGAAAGTTTCCCTACTGATTCATTTCCTGAAACATTTTGGGAAAAACTCAAGGTTTCAGACATTTGTGGTAGTACTAGGGTTCTCTTCAAAGAAGACCAAAAACTGTTTTGATGAAAACAATGAGGAAATTCAAGAACTGTGAGAAGAGAACAACCCATCAGGCCCACTTTACTCAACCTTCTTATCATGAAATGAAGGCTGTATACTGTTTCATATGCTGTGGACCCCAGTGCAAGCTTTGAGAGATCAAGAATGAGATGGGAAAAGACACAGCTGTGTGTAGATATTTGAAACATCGGAGGGTTTTATGAGGCTTAAAAGCAGTGTATGTCCCTGTTATCGGGTTCAAATTCCTATGTGCCATGTAAATGGCTAGTCATTCTTCACAGACAAAGCATCCATTCATAACCGTTGGTCAGAGAATTTCCAGGCCTTTTTCAGAGCTAACCACACAGTCCAGGAATCAGCAATTCCCCAACAACCCCTAAAAGCAGAATTGGATGAGTTGCCTACCATTACCAAAGCTATTGAGCTGCTGAAAAGTGGCAAAGCAGTAAGTGTCGACAAAATCCCATCAGAAATTTGGGAGCCCACTATTGCAAACAAAGTTCCACAAGCTCTTTATCTGTTGCTGGGAGCAGGGCCAATGACCACAAGATATCTGAGTTGCTGTTACAATTATCTTGTACATTAACAAAGAGGAAAAGTCAGACTGCTCTAATTATTGTGGGATTACTTTGCTCTCCATTGCAGGAAAAATCCTTACAAAAATTCTGCTGAACAGACTGATATTCTTCATCACTGAAAAAGAACTTTCAGAGAGCCAGTGTAACTTCAGTACCAACAAAAGCATCACAGAAATGGTGTTTGTTATCAGGTAGCTCCAAGAGAAGTGCCCGGAGCAAAACAGAGGGCGGTATATTATACAGAGTGATCTGACAAGAGCATTCAATTTTGTGAGCAGAAGGGAAATGTGGCAGATCACAGAATGATGCAACTGTCCAACTGTCCCTCAAAATTCCTGAATAGGATCATCCAGTGGCACTAAGACTAGCATGGCCAAGTCAAATATAAAAGCGGCCTCTCAGAGCTCTGCCTGATCCCTAACAGAGTGAGACAGGGTTGTGTCCTAGTACTGACTCTCTCCACTATCTTATTTAACATAATGCTCAAACAGGTCAGAGAAGATCTGGATGATGAGAGCAGAGTCTACATCAGTTACCATCTTGATAGCGGCCCAATTAACCTCCAATGATTATCAGCCTACAGGAAGACCATGGAGCAACTGATCTAAGGCCTCAATTAATCTTGTTGACCACACAGAGGAAGCCTTGTAGCTCATCACTTCCTGCTTCATAGATTCTGCAAAAGTTTTGGGGTGAGAAGTCAATTTAAAGAATACTAAGGCCCTCCACCAGTCTGCATCTTGGGAAGAGTACAATCCTTCCAACATCACCTTTGGTATGACTGAGTTCATCAGTTCACCTGCCTGGGGTGCACTATCATATCAGATACCAAGCTTGACAAGGAAATAGATAACAAGCTGGCAAAGATGAGCAGTGCTTTTGGCAGACTGTAAGATATGTATAGTGTAACAGACTCCTGAAGAAGCCCACAAAGATCTGTGTGTATAGAACCAGAGTTCTTGACAACCTCTTATATGGCTCAGAGTCATGGTTCACTTATCATCATCACCTACTTGAGTAGTTCCACAAGCACTATCTCTACACCATCCTAAACATCCACTCGAGTGACTTTCGTATCAATACTGGCATCCTTGAAAAAGTAAAGATCACCAGCACTGAACCCATGCTACTGAAATCCCAGCTATGCAAGGCAGGAGATGTCTTCAGGATGAGAAATCATTACCTGCCTAAGATCATATTGTATGGCAAACTCTCCAATGGTCATCCCAACATGGAAGCATTACAAGGACTGGTATAAAAATTCCTAGTCTCATCAACCATAGGCAATAGTCTATCCCGACTAAGAACCATGACACTTGGCAATTCACCCCCAACCATGTTGTCTCCTCCTTTGAAAACATCAACAGGGCAGCTCTTAAGGACTAAAACACAGGAGGAAGAACCACTACACTATGACATAAATCCTAACCAGACCTTCAGTTGAAGTCTTTGGAGCTTTACCTGCCTATCCTGCCTTGTCCCTGTCATCCATGGATGTGCCCGCAGTCAGCATGAACCACCCACTTCTTGATTGTCATTCATGAAGCCAAGTCATGATGATATAATATTAAGTATTCCTATCAAATATAAATAATTTTTAAACTGATGGGATCTTAACGGGCACTGTCATTTCTGGTCAGAGTGGACCAAAGAGTAATAACTATGAAGACATACTTCACACTCTCCTGAGCCACAAAAGTAGGGCCTCACCATCATCAGGAAACCTCTTTTTTTATTAGGGTCTTAACCAGAGGATGCATATTCAAAGCTCCATAAATTGGATGGCTGAGAAATCAGGGTGGAGTATAGAGAAAGATGAAGAAAGCTATAAGAAAAGCCAAAACTTTACCAGGTTTGAATTTAGTCAGTGCTCATATACAATTTTGTTTTATCTTCGGGGCCCGTGGCGCAGCGGATAGAGGCGTTGAGTCTCTACGGTTTCCAGGTGAGCATTGTCAGAAGATAGTGGTTTCAAATGCTACCCCAGCCGGCCAGAGGTTTACTTGGTCAAAAATGTGGTGTGATAGACAACAACTATGGAAGGCAGTAATTACTGAGGATACGGTTACAAGACTCAGCATTCCTATCTGAGGTCGCGGTAAATCACCTGAAGAAGGCCAGAGGTGAAATTTGGTCGAAACGTAGTGAAAGAAGAAACAACACAAAAAACTACCAAGATGAGGAAAAAAGTCCGCAATAAATAAAAATTAATTCTCAATTTTGTTTAACTTTTACCCCCGAACCAGAATTTTCTTTCTCTCTATATATAAAATTATCTGAGTTTGAGCAAAAAAACACAAGGTAACAGTCTTGCTTGTAGGTTTCTCTGAGACATTTGAATTCATTTATGATGGAGCAAATACTTCTAGCTCATGGTTTTCCAAAGAGACTGTCACAATCGTATAGTAATGTAAAAGCCAAGGTTCACTCACTGATTGGAGACACAGACTTCTTTAACATTGTTGCTGGAGTTCTGTACGGTGATACATTGGCACCATATCTGTTCATAATCTGTCTTGACAATGTACTTTGAACATTATTCGATCTAATGAAAGAAAATGGCTTTACACCAAAAAAAGGCAAGAAGCAGATGATACTCTGCTGAAACTATTACGTGTTGCATATTGACCCCAGCCAAGCTGTCAAAAGAAGAAATGCACCTGTGTAAATAACAGGTGCATCCGGTCGAAGATATCAGGAGATCAAGGGTGACCTTGACTATCGAGGGGTTGAATTGAGTGCAAATTGTGACGCTCGCAGGAAGTAGGTGGGCGTCAAATTATTATATAACCCTGGCGACAGGAAGTTCAGATGAGAGTTGGAGAGAAGATGCTGGAATGAGAACCATGTCCCAGCAGAGGCTGGGCCTCCAGGCCCCCAGTTGAGCAGCCCAGGAGAACGAGAAAGAAAGGCGGTGATAGCCAGAAGAGTGGCGGTCAATATGTTGCAGTTCTGTTTGGTCTCCAACTCCCTCTCACACACAACCCTTTCGAATAAAGTGAGAGGTATATTTTTCTAAAGAACTGTGTCTGCTCGTCTTTATTGTGTCATCGTTATGCATATGTGTATGTATAGTTGTTCATGGTTATACAACATTACGAACACAGACTATGCAGATGACAGTCCCTGTTGCATAGTTGGGAGAAAGCAGCAGGAGGCATTAGCCTCCACATGAATTCAAACAAAATAGAGTACATGTGTTTTAATCAAGAAAGAGACATCTACACTCTGAAACTAGTGGACAAGTTCACATACCTCAGGAGCAGTATTTCATCAACTGAAAAGGTCATTAATATGTGCCGAGCAAAGGGGTGGACTGCTATTGATAGGTTATCAATCATATAGAAGTCTGACTGATAAAATAAAATGGAATTTCTTTCAAGGAGCAACTGTGTCAGGACTACTTTACGGATGAACCACATGGACACTGACAAAACATATAGAGAAAAAGCTAGACAGGAACTGCACAAGAATGATACAAACTACATTGAACAAAGCCTGGATGCAGCACTCGACAAAACAACAGAAGAATGGCCACCTCTTATCTCTAAAACAAACCAAATAAGATGAACAAGATATGCGGGACATTGCCAGAGAAGCAAGAATGTTTTTTGGACCCCGTCACATGGATATGTCAGTGGTGGATGCACAACAAGAACCTACCTACAATACCTCTGTACAGACACTGGATGTAGTCTGGAAGACCTTCCTGGAACAATGGATGATAGAGACAAATGGCAAGATAGAGTCTGTGCTAGCAACAAAACTTGATGATGATGATGATGATGATGATGATGATATCATAAATCACATAAAAAGCTCATATTAGAATCATTTTCAATGCATTTCTGTCATACAATAATTGCTAAGGAATTTATATATTAATTATAGATTAACAAAGCCACGTTTACAAAACAAGCAAATATGAAGATCTCAAAAAAGAACTGGAAAAGGAAGGGTATAGCGTTACCGTTAAAGCTGTGGAGATTGGAGCAAGAGGCTTCATTGCAGGCACCCTGTATCAATTTCTGGGACAAATTGGAACCAATCGGCATAATAGAAGCAAAAGTATGAAATGCCTTACGGAAATAACTGAAAACTGTTCAATTTGGATATGGAATAAAAGAAACGTCCAGTGGAACATTTCAAAATAAACACGTCATAGCATCACCTGCTTGCAAATGCACAACAATATTCTAATTACGCGAGCAAATTTGAAAATTTTTACTTTTTGGCATTAGACGTTGATTTGTCAGGATGCTTTAATGGGGCCTCATGTCAGTGAGGAGGGGGCAATGTGCAAATAAAACCATCGAGAGAAAGGCCCCAAAACAGTGCACATTCTCCCCTGATGACCCCAAAACAAACATGGAGTTAAAACTGCTTGGTGGAAATAAGAATGGCTAAAGGAGCGTTTTCTATCCGCTCACTTTTTGGTGAGTTTCTGTTACTTGGTAAGTCACCCTTCTCTACATATTATACTAAAATAATTAACAATGTATTCCTGTAGTAAAAGTATCTTCACTGAATTTCTATATATACTTTTAATATCACTGTATGTGTAATCAATATAGATGTAATTGAAATTTTTGACATATTTATTTAATAAATAATTGTGATTTATTTTCTACAGTAAAATAATTTTAAAGAATTTCTTTATTCATTTGCAATATTTGCTGTGTCCTTATAAATATAATTATTGGAGTGAATGAAAATCTTATGGCTTATATAGATAATGCACTTAATTGTAATTCTTATTATGTTTATTTTGATTGGATAATGTAATAACAATAAAATAATTTAATTTTCTCTTTATTTTAGGTATAACTCAAAATTGTGTGCAGAAACAAGAAAGAGAGGACAATTTGATGACATCTTGAGAAATAATTTAAAAATCAAATTTAAACATTCTATAAACTATGATTAAGACAAAAATATTCAACTTTTTAAAATTATGAATATAATACTTGCTGTATATGATCTACTGCGGACCTCAATGGATCTACTGCGGACCCAGTGGAAGACAAGAAAATTTGACAGCATACTTCTTTGATTATGCAATGCTGTGTATAAACAAAACATAATCGAAAAATGGACATAAGGCTGCATCTTCCTCTTTCTCAAGAAAGGTGACTTCAGAATCACCAAGAATTAAAGGTACATCACTCTTGTTGCAATTGCCGCTAAGGTTTATAATGTCCTGCATTTTAATCATATCCAACCTGAGATTGAGAAAATTCTTACTGATAATCAGAATGGCTTTCAGAGGAATTGATCCACTAACTCACAGATTCTGACCATCAGATGAATCATTAAAGGAGTATTTGCCAAAAATCTTGAGGTAACACAAAAGTTCTTAGATTTCTTCAGGGCATTTGATTCCGTACACAAAAGAAACATGGAGCAAACACTAAAGCATGTGATCTCTCCAAAGAAACTATTACAGCTATAATGATACTTTACAAAAACATGAAAAAAATAGTTCACTCACCAGATAGTGACATCGATTCCTTCAACATTGTCTCTTGAGTCTTGTTAGGAAATACATTAGTGCTGTATATATTAATAATTTGCCTAGACTATGAACTTTGAGTGTCAATAGATCTCATAAAAAAATGGTTTCATCCTAATCATATTTACCAACCCCTCCGCTCGGGCAGGATATGAAACAAGGTCAATTTTTAAGCGGAGTTTAACAGGTTTGAATTCAGATTTTTCTTCTCCTAGACTAGTTGCCTCACCAAGGCTGAAGAACCTAGTCTGCCCTACTATTTACCCATAGCTGGAGGGAGAATAATTGGATTCATACCTTTCCCAAGGGTATTAGTGCTATATGAAATGCAATCAGTCTCGTCCAGGATTTGAACTCGTGTCGCCGTGTCCATTTCCTACGATGATAACCATTACACCACGGCCATAGTTTTATCCAAATACAGTAAAAAGCAGATGAGATCTTGCAGAAACTACGACAGATACAGACTACATAGATGAACTTGCACTTCTCTCAAAGACACCAACCCAAGCCAAATCCCTACTGCATAGTACTGAGCAAGTAGCAGGAGGCATTGGCCTTTATGTGAATGGAAATAAAACAGTTCATGTCTTTTAAACAAGCAGGAGCCCTCTCATCTCTTAGTGGCCAACCTCTAAAATTAGTTGACTAATTCAAATACCTCAGAAGAAACATCTCATCAACTGAAAGTCATGCCAACATATGCCTAGTAATGGTTTGAAATGCTATGGACTGGTTATTGATTATATGGACATCTTATCTGTCTGATAAAATAAATAGGATTTCTTCCAATATGTAGCTGTGTCTATGGATGTACCAAATGGAGACTTACAAAACACAGAGAAAAAGCTAGATGGGAACTTCACCAGAATACTATGTGCTATCTTTAACAAATCCTGAAAGCAACACCCCACAAAAACAGCAGTTGTATGGCCACCTAACTTCTATCTCATAAACCACCCAAGTAAGATGAACAAGACATGTGGGGCACTTCCAGAGAAATAAAGATAGACTCATAAACGATGTTCTCTAATCGGCTCCTATACATAGACACACCAATGTTGGCTGACCAGAAAAGACTTACATACATCATCTGGAATAAAATTGATATAAATAATAAATATCAAAAAGTATATAAAGAAAGTAAAATTTTAATATTTGATATATATATATATATATATATATATATATATTTCAAACAATATTGTATAAAAGTCTTAAACTATTTTTAAATACTCAAAATTTCTATCAATTGCAAGAGATACTGTAATTCTGATAATTTCTTGCCATAATCCCTGCAACATCTAATAAATGCAACATATTTCTAGGCCTATAAATAATTTTTATTTAACACTTACAACTCAGAACTAATACCCTTCACCCTACTGGGCCACCAAATTTGGACTCTTGACTGAAAAAAAATCGCTAAAAATGTAAAAATACTATTTTCTGCAATTTAACAAGTTGATTGACTTTATTGTTGCGAGGCAACAGCTATGTAGAAATGGGTCTTTCCAAGTTGAAATTCAGGATACCCAAGTATAAGAACTTCTGGGTCGTGGCACAAATACTAGCTGCTTGATTTTTAAGGGCTAAGGTTGGGTGTTATTTAAATTTTGTTGGGAATATTTTAACCAGAGAAATTTCTTTGAAGCGATTGCTGTTTTTACTCAATTGGCTGATGTGAAATAGGTGATTGAAATGTAAGTGTTTTGGTTGACGTTAGACAGGCTGTAGTTTTATCAAGTTGATTATAAAAAACTTAATGAAAATATCTAACAATAAATTAACTTATAACTCTAAAAAATGTTATGACTGCAGTATTAGTACTTAGAATAAACGAGAAAACCTATTGTCTGATTATTTGCTGAATTTTTATATAAAACTTTCCCTTTTCAACATTTGATGTATGAAGAATGATTGGGCTAGATGCATTGAAAAACGTTGAAAAATCAAACTTTATTTTCTAATGTTTTCATTCATCATGATAACAAAAATACCCATATGCATATTTATAATGGACTGTTTAGAAGCTTTGTGAAGATGTAATTTGATCTTCATCTTCCATTTAGTAAATTAATATACCATTGAATGATATCCCCTACCAAACAAACAAAAAACCCCCAAAAAATGAAAACAAAAAACTGATTTCTTTCTCTCGCCTTGTAGTCATAATTATATTTGAAATTGAAAGAAGTCTTCCTGTAGCTTGTTTCAAGATCACTCTTTTCACTTTAATTTTTTTCAAACATGATCTGTTTGCTCAGCAAAACAACCCGAGTGAACGTGAATACAATGCCTGTTAAATGAATCTCATAAATCACTGTTCACTTCAGTAAAGAAATAATCTGTCATTTCAACCAGGCTTGTTAATGAGAACAAATTTAACAACAAACAATTGCCAGTATAGTAAACTGCCATACTAAATACATAAATTACACAGAGCTGTTACAAGGTCAAAAAAGTCCCTGGAGAGGAACAATGTTAAAGCTAGAATCATTTTGAATGATACAAAGCTTAATAAAACAACATCATATTCAGTAAGAGTAAATGTTCACTGTAAAATAATTGCTTTTGACGGGATACACAAGCCTATAACAATGAGTAATAATGACGAGTTTATATTTTTCCATCGAGTTACAGAGATTTTATAAATTTCTACTGCTATTCCAAAATAGCTAAGTCTGCATTCAGGATAAAGTGCAGTTCCACTTAATTTTGATAATCAAGGAAAAGGTTATTAGGATATATAATTGTAATTTGCCAAATGTTCATCTGTTCATATTATTAAGGCTTCAGGATTTTTTGATCTGAATTCCACCAAACTTTCAAGAAATGTAAATCATGTATGGAAAAGTTTTAAACTCTACTAAGAGGAACTGTTCTCACCATTTATGTGCCCGTGGTTTAATGGTTATCGTTGTAGGAAATGGACACAGCGACACGAGTTCAAATGCTGGCTGAGACTGATTGCATTTCACAAAGCACTAATACTCTCGGGAAAGGTATGAATCCAATTATTCTCCCTCCAGCTATGGGTAAATAGTAGAGCAGACTTGGTTCTTCAGCCTTGGTAAGGCAACTAGTCTAGGAGAAGGAAAAATCTGAATTCAAACCTGTTAAACTCCGCTTAAAAATTGACCTTGAGTCATATCCTGCCTGAGCAGAGGGGTTGGTAAATATGTATGTCATACTGTCACTCTCACTGTAAAAGGGTGTCTATCTTACAGTACTTATTCCATTTCTTGGAAATCACCAGAAGAGGCAGATAGCTTTCTTCCTCCTCTAAAAGCACTTGAATCTTTTATGCTGTGGCCAGGTGCTGAGCCACTCATGGGACTTCATTTTATCTCAATGGTTTCCAGGTCTAAAAATGCCTGAGAGACCAATTTATTTTTTTAGAGCTTTTGTTAATTCTACTTATATGGAAAAGGATACAATGAAATATTCATTTAGAATATTCATCGATTCTTAGAGGTTTTCAAATGAACCTGAAATTGTCTTCCATATTATAAATAAGGCGATCATCTATGAAAGTAAATAATAAGAACAAATAAAACATCCTTTAAATACAAATAAATTATCTTGAACTTAATAATAAGTGCTCAACATCTTTTATTTTTAATAATCCCTATTTTATAAGCTGTGTGTAATATGGTCATGTACTGAGATTTGTGGAAAAACTTTTTGGTCAAGGATGTTTAAAAATATCTATTTTAATAAAAGGATTGAGAGGAAGAGTGACAAATAATATATACATTTTGATAAAATCCGAGGAGAAAATCCAAGGGGTAGAAGTATCCAATTTGAGAGATCAATGTCAATGGCTAACAACGTATAATTAATTTGTGATTAAAAATACATCAATACTCGACATGCAGAGGTAAAAAAATTTTTTGTATAGAAATAAAAAATAAAAATCACTTCCTTGGTGTCATTATAAATTTATTTCTAGTTGTGATGACCATCATCAGATGTAGTAGGAAAAAAAATTATTTGGGTATTCTTATATAGCTTCCAGCGAGAATGGGATTTGAAAAAAAGTGTTTTTTTTAAATTAAAATAATTTTTTTAATTAAAATAATTTTTTTAAATATATCTTTTATCATTTTTTTACGGTGGAGAGCCATCTATTATTATTTTTTATTTATACAATGTTTATACAATCTTATAAAACAAAAAAAACGTTACCCCTAATTGCAGAGAAATTAAATAGAGGTATGCGACTTATTTGAAATGATAGATAAACTATGCATTCATACTTCCATTGAAACTATTATGTTTTACAAATATTAAATAATATAATTTCTGTTATCAGGAAATAATAATTCAAAGTTGATAGTTATTGATTTACAAAAACTAATCCTAATTGTTCAAATTATCGTAAATATTCATGTTATTTATATTTGAAAGAAATTAACATTTCGAATGTTAAGTCAATCGTAATAAGCAAAGAATTAATATGTAATTCACATATCGAATGTTAAGTTAATCACAATAAGTAAAGAATTAATATATATATATATATATAATCACTATTATCATCACTCTTGCCCCTGAAACTATAACAGTTATACATTCTTGTGAAAGTCACATCACAAAATAATTCAGACTCACATCGTTCCCTGTGGTACAAGGTGATAATTATGTTTATGATGAACTCTACATGTGAAAAGTAAAGACATTCCAAAAAAACAAAACTGAAGACTCTTTTTTCTTTGATTTAACTGACTATATCAAAAGGATTCAAATAAATCGGACTTTCTCTCAGAAATACATCCATATCATACCAAAACTTTCATCATAGACATTCTTCCAAAGAAATGAACATTTCAGGTATTTGATGGTTTGATTTCTTTTGTTTAATGGTATCTCAACCTTCATGAGTTATCTAATTTTTTTAATTAAGATAATTTTTTAAAATATATTTTTTATCATTTTTTTTTCAAAGAATTGCAGTAATACTATTTAATCCATAGCTGGGGGATAAGGAGGTTCATACCGATCTCAAGAGAATGTAAACCTAACAGCATGACTGGAGTTCAAACTCTGTTACTTCAATTTGCCCAGTCGGCTGGGGCAATAAAATACATCGATTGCATCTCTGCAGAGGGATAAGATCTGGTATTTGTTGTACATCCCGCTGACCAGACGAGTATGACACAAGGCTTTTTTAGGTGGGTCCAAATGCAGGACCATAGCCCAAATATGCCTGGCAGCTCCAAAACTGCCTCAGGCCCTGTCAGCATTTCCCTAAAAGGGGAGCCTCAGGCACCTGGCAATAGACCTAGCCCCTCTGAGGAGGGTTAGAGCCTGGGGGGAATGGCCTCCCTAAGGCTCGAGGAGAGCCAGTTTTAGCATGTGTAACATGAAAGCTGGCTTCCTGGAATCCAGAAAGGTAAGACTCCCCTAACGAGTGTCCTGGATATGATGCTAAACAATCTGATGGTGAGGTGTCAATAATGCTGGAGCTTTGCTGAAAGAGGAGTACTCCTTTGTTGCCATCGCTCCTAAATCCACACTGACCTGGAGTGGTAGCATTTGATATGGTCCTATCAATGGATCAAATAGAACTGAACAGTGTACTTATGCTAAACTGAATGGTTTGAAATAGAACTGTTTTTTGAGATTGAAACTGTGCACTTAATAGAACTGTTTATATGTTTAAAAATAGATTTGGCATTGATAACATACAGTGGATGATGTGCCATAAAATCAAACCAAACCAAACCACATCTGTTACTTCAAGGCAGACTGGGTTCTTCAGCCTTGGTGTGGCAATTGGTCTAGGAAAAGAAAAAATCTGAATTCAAACCTGTTAAACTCTGCTTAAAAATTGACCTTGTGTTATATCCTGCCCGAGCGGAGGGGTTGGTAAATATGGTTACTTCAAGGCTGCAGTTCAGCACTTTTGCCATGATACCTCAATGACTCCTTTTCAGGCATTTGAATTTAATTTTATACTTCATATGAAAGATAAAGGAAGTAAAAGATAATTCTTAACGAGAACATTTCTCAGAACAATGAAGCACAAGTTTCCTAAAATATTTTGAATAAACTTGCATTCCTTTGTTAAATTCATATTTATCTCATCTTTTCATCACGTGCATTTTGAGTTGGATATTTCTTCATGCATCATTCTTTAAGCAGGAGATTTTGTGGATCTTGATTGATCTGGCACCTAGTGTTTATGCTTCCTCTATACTTTCAGTTCCAAATCATCTAAGGATTCACCATAATTTGCAAAAGAACATTATCATTGGACAAAAGAATATTGGACAAAGACATGAAGACAAAAATTTCCAGAAGACACCTGTAGAAGAACGGAGAGTAGAATAGACAAAATGTTAGATGAGGATAATAGTCCAAGACATATGAATAGGGTAAATAATAACTTCTCATTTCAGAAATTTTGACTGATATCATACAATTTACTTACAAAGCTAAACATGATCTAATAAGAAAAATATGAGTGATTGTAATACTGTGAAAATCTCTTCTGCAATAATTTCATGGCAAAACCCTCACAAAATATGAAACCAAATGTTGAAATGTTGGTCTAATTACTCTTTTCATTTTTTATTTTTTATCACTCGGCATCAGGATCTCCAAAAGAAATTCTGCAAATCAAAGCAAAACATTCTTTAGGTTCTGAGGAAAGAGCACCTTAAAAAATTGAAGGGTTTAAAGCCTAAATGGGTATTTGGTTGTAACTAGGTTTTTTGAATAAAGATAATGGTATAAAATTATTTTTAAAGTAATGGTTTTTCTTTTTTTGGAGAAAAATATATTTAGGATAAAATAGGAATTATGGTTTATAATCATAAAATTTGTAATTGAAGATGATGGCTAATATTAAGCTACCTGAATAGGAGTGCTTGTAAAATTTTATTAAGACTTTATTCTATGTGCATTAAAATAATCAAATAACCATACACTTTATACAAATCATAACCAATTAAAGAAAATCCCTTTTTATTTTTAATTAAAAAGGAAGGAACTGTCAGAATTACACAACCCCTCTTAGGCTCTTTGGGTCCTGGACCAATGTGTCAACTGAACATCCTTCTTGTAGGTCTAGGCACAAATACAACACTTAATATTTATTTATTCACCTTGAACAAAGGCAAATTTGACATAGGTTGGTTTAATGTATGGTCACACATGTGTCAGTATGGGCTTGGATAGAATTGCCAAGTCCTCCACAGCCTTTGAGGCTAAGGGTTCACACTTCTCTACCTTCTTTTATAATCCAATGAAGAAGTGCTGTCTGTGTTAAAAGTTGCAGATACACAAAAAATAAAACATAGAGGAGAAATAAAAGGAAGAAAAATCCACTTTAGATGAACTGAAAACCTGTAGTTTTCCAATTGTAATATTCTAAAGCGGTAATTTTCACTTCTTCATAGAAAAATGTGTTTATGATTAAATATTAATAAAATGGAAAGTTTTTGCTTTAGTCTGTTTTTTTTATGGCATATCAACCTTCAAGGGTTATTTAATGCCAAAGCCATCCTTGTATAAAAACAGTAGTGGTACAATTGAACGCATAGTTGGTGGGATAAGGGGTCTCATGCCTTCCTCAATGTAATTTGTCTGAAAGTGAATGTAATAATTCAGTTGGAGTTCAAACTAGTTTACTATGATGTTGCAGTCCAGCATATTCAATGCAATTGGGACTTCCCAGATAGATTTTAGTGTATGATTATAAAGCATAATTGAACATGAAGACTAATATCATCTACCTGAATATGAATATTGATAAACTTCCATCAATACTTTATTTCCTGGGCTCTAAGATGATGAAATAAACAATATACTGTATGCAACTTATAACTAACTAATTAAAAGAGGTTTTTTTATTGTTTCAAAGAGGATTAAGTCAGAAATTTATTTTTTCTTCCTTGGTTTTCCAGGTCTCAGACTAATTTGACAGCTGAACCTCTTTCTCACAGGCTCTGCTTAAAATATTCATCGAGTCAGCCATTTGTTTCTGACCAGGTAGAACATTGATGGTGTCATTCCTTTTCTACTAAGGTTCTATCATTATAACTCCTGAGTCATGACTGTATTTGTGTTTGATAGTAAGACTTGCTTGTTTATATTAGAAAGCACATAATTAAAATAATTAAAGTAATCTCTAGGGAAAGACCAGTGAGATAAACATGTTCAGTTTACTGTATAAATGTCATGTTTATGCAAAAGATAAATGATTGGAAAAAACAAAAAAACAGCAGCTCATTATACGATCACACACATACGGACATGCAAAAGCAGTTGTGTGCTTAAACGCGCATCTCAGCTATAAAAACAACAACAAAAGACATACACCCATATGAAGATAGATTCATCAATATGCCTAGTTTGATAAGGAAAAATGCATTTCTTTTATATAACAAATATTTATTTTTCAGCATAATCTCCTTTTGATCAACACATTTAATTTATTGGATAATATAATTCCCCTTTGATCAAAATTCAGCAAATAACTGTGCCAGGCTAGAGGTTTATTGATCTATCCTCATATATGCTTATTCATGATTATTCATCTAAGCTCTGAGGAGGGAGGCGCACTTCTCATTGAAAAAAATGGAATTGGAAACTTGAGTTCAAATCCTAGACAAAGCTGTTTGTGTTTTGCTTTGTTCTAATACCTTTGGAAAAGGCATGAATCCACTTGTTTTCCTTCCATCTAATGGTAGATAGTAGGACTGACTTGGTTAGGCAACTATCCAAGAAGAAGGAAAACTTTGCATTCAAACCAGATTTACAGCACTTAAAAAAACTGATCTTGTGTCACATCTTGCTCATAGTAAAGGGGTTGCATAAATACATTTAAGCTCTGATTTGTATTTTCTAAATTTATGTAAAGGTTTTAAAATCTGTTTTCTGTTTGTAAGTTTGGCTGAAAACTCAACAAGATAGAGCCCAGTTGGCTGGGGCTGTAGAATACACGGACTGCATCTCTGCAGAGAGGTAACCACCACTAGCAAGTGTCCTGTATATGATACTAAACAATCTGATGGTGATCCTCCAGTACTGGAGCTTTGGGGAATGTGGAGTACTCCTTTACTGACATTGTTCCGAGGTCCACTCTGACCCAGAGTGGTAGCATCTGATAGGGTCCTATCTATGGGTTGAACAGAACTGTTTGACATTTAAACTAAGTGCAAACAAATGACTAATGCTAGATTAAATGGTTAGAAATAGAAATCTTTGATGACTTAACTAAGTAAACAAATGACTGTCTGATTGAATTGTTTGTGATACATAGAAATACTTGAAACCATTTAATTGTACTAAAACGAATGTGTGCAGCCTTGTTTAAAAATGTTATCAATAAAATATGTTAAAAAATCGTATATATTTAATATATATGTATAAAAAGGACTTGGTATTGAACAACGTAGTTTTGTTTGTTTGAGCTCTGTAGCTGATTTTTCGAACACTGAGGCCAGGGCTCCAACCTCAGCAGGACGCGCCCCTTTTTTACCCGCGCGAAGAGCGATGCGGTTTGTGTATGTGGTTTGAGTGTGGGTCATGGTTATCTTTCGATGGCTGTTTTATTCTCTTCTATAGAAGCCACTCTTATAGAGGAGCAGCAGTAGTTCCCCTATCGAACTAACGATCCTGAGCGTAAAGTCGTCAAACTCACGTCCAGGACCCGTTTAAGTATTGAGTTTGGTCGTCCATGGGTTTATTCAAATACCTTTACGTACATCATGCAGCTTCCCATGTGTACGCAAAAAAAAAAGGGGGGGGGTAATTTTGGTTTAAGTTTTAAGTTTTAACTTAGTTAAAGTCCAAGATTAAGGTACTTTCGTATGACTTTCACTGGTACTGACTTTTGCTTTTTTTTTTTTTGCTGTATTGGGACTTTTCCTAGGCTTTTTATTTTCTACAGTTGGGAACCTAGCAGGCTTCAGGAATTATAGAGCTTAAAAAAAAATTTTTTTTTTCTTCCTTTCTCTTGGGGGGGGGCTGTGGTAGCATTAGGTGTTTTAGGCTTTTTCTTTTTCTTCTAAACTACTGTTAGGGCTTTCTTTACGAATTTTTAAATTATATTATAGAAGAGATTCAAAAACATTCTGCCTTGTTCGCTGACATTTGGAAAGACTAACATCAATTTGGCTTTATAGTAGAGTAAGCGTGTCTTTACATTTAAAACGCATAGTTTAAGCATTGTTTCACAAACAAAATACAGCATAACATTTTGTAAAATTCAGCATTTTAAATTGATAGGACGTAAAGACATACAGACCAATATTGATATATTTCTTCCAGTTGGCTCCTCACGAAACTGGCAATGGCTGGTCGCTCGCCACTGTATCCGCATGGAAAAACTCTGTCAACACCGCAGTAGGAGGGGTAGGATTACTTATAGGACCTAGAGCACTAAAAACGCTTAATAGGGTTGAGAAAATACAACCTAGAATGATGGCAGCTACATTTAACGGAAACCCCAGAGCAACAATCATCTCATCCTACAGCCCCACCAATGTTAGTGAAGAAACTGAACTAGTCACCTTCTACGATGAGTTATCCTCATTAGTGCGTAGCATCCCGAAACACAACATGTTAGTCATTGGCGGAGACATGAATGCCCAAATCGGGAAAAACGGAAAAAACAAATACAGCTTCCACAACACGTCAAATAGGAATGGGCAACATCTAACAGATTTCATGATAGAAAATAGATTAGCATGCCTCAATACAAACTACCAAAAAAGAGAGGGCAAACTATGGACATACACGTACGCAAACAATACTAAAGCTCAGATAGACTACGTCCTCATAAACAAGAAATGGAAAAATAGTGCAATGAATTGCGAGGCACACTCCTCTTTTGAGGGTGTGTCCACCGATCACCGAATAGTCACGGCGAAAATACGGTTAAGCCTACGAAAAAACGCCAAACGAACAGCGACCACCAAACACTATGACTGGGCCCTATTAAACAACAAAGATATAAGAGATAAATACGTATTAGAATTAAGAAACAGATTCGAAACACTACAAGAAAAGACGGAAAAAAGTACACCAAACGACGAATACGAAAATTTCGTCAATGCACACCTCGAGGCAGCAGCAAAATACATTCCAACAAAAATTAAAACTAAATATAGAGTCCCATGGGAAACTTTAGCGGTGAGAGAAAAACGTGCACTAGTGAAAACAGCCTCCAAAAACTATCGAAAAAACCCAACAACCACAAATGCCTTAAAACTAAAAACGGCACAATATCAATTAGCAGGCATATATATAAAGGAACAGACAGAATACATTCAAAATCAGATAGATAAAATTAGAGACTCGGTGGTAGATAGACAATCTAGAATAGCCTGGCAAACAATAAACGAAGTGAGCAGAAGAAAGAACACAGCCAAAGCAAAACTTAAAGCAGCAAACCAACAAGAAAGAATAAAACTGTGGAAACAGCACTTCGAAAACTTACTTGGAAACCCACCAAAAATAACGCATGAACCAATCACTAGAATAATTAGCAAACAATTAGACATTAAACTAGGACCGTTCACACAAGAAGAACTCGACTCGGTTCTCAGAAAAATTAAAAATAGGAAAGCTGCAGGGCTGGACGAAATTCCCCCGGAAGTATGGAAGATCAGACAATTCGACGACATACTGCTCCGACACTGCAACGCAGTATACAATCAAAATCCGATAGATAGATGGATGAAGGGATGCATACTCCCCTTCCCTAAAAAGGGGGACCTCGGATTAGCCAAAAACTACCGAGGCATAACACTTACATCCATAGCTGCCAAAATCTACAATGCCCTACTACGAAACCGAATAGAACCCAAAATCGACAACATACTTAGAAAAAACCAAAATGGCTTCCGAAGAAATAGATCCACGACCTCACAAATATTAACCATCCGCAGAATCCTTGAAGGTGTACGGGCAAAAAACCTACACGCGACATTAATATTTGTCGACTTTACCAAGGCTTTCGACTCCATTCACAGAGGAAAGATGCAACAAATCCTACTAGCGTACGGCATACCTAAAGAAACCGTAGCGGCAATAACGATTCTCTATAGAAACACTAAAGTAAAAGTACGATCACCGGATGGAGACACAGAATACTTTGACATTATAGCAGGAATACTACAAGGGGACACGCTGGCCCCGTACCTCTTTATCATTTGTCTAGACTACGTACTTAGAACATCGATTGACAAAATCAAAGAGAATGGCTTCGAACTGACGAAGAAAAGAAGCAGAAGATACCCCGCAACAACAATTACCGATGCCGACTACGCCGATGACATAGCGATACTGGCAAATACACCTGACCAAGCCGAAACACTTCTGCATAGTTTGGAACGAGCAGCAGCAAGCATAGGCCTCTATGTTAATGCACACAAAACGGAATAAATGTGCTGTAACCAAACGGGGGACATCTCCACTCTAGAAGGAACCCCACTTAAACTAGTAGACAAATTCACGTACCTAGGAAGCAGCGTCGAATCAACCGAAAAGGACATCGAAACGAGGTTAACGATAGCATGGACAGCTATCAATAGGCTATCGACTATATGGAAATCAGACCTAACCGATAAAATGAAACGCAGTTTCTTCCAGGCAGCGGTCACATCGATACTGCTATATGGATGCACTACATGGACGCTAACAAAACGAATGGAGAAGAAGCTAGATGGCAATTACACAAGAATGCTGCGTGCAATCCTGAACAAGTCCTGGCAGCAACACCCCATAAGACACCAACTGTATGGCCACCTGCCCCCTATCACGAAAACTATTCAAGTTAGACGAACCAGACATGCAGGACACTGCTGGAGAAGCAGAGATGAACTCATAAGAGATGTACTCTTATGGATCCCCACACATGGCCGCGCAAAAGCAGGACGACCAGCTCGAACGTACATTCAGCAGCTATGTGAGGATACAGGATGTTGTCCTGAAGACCTACCTAGGGCGATGAACGATAGGGAGGAGTGGCGAGAGAGGGTCAGGGATATCCGTGCTACCAGCGCGATATGATGATGATGATGATTGAACAACGTACAAAGGTTGATATGCCATAAAACCAAACCATTCCAAATCAACTAGATAATATTTCATAAGAAAAGTTGGTGTTTGTCTGAATATTTTCTTTTTGTTTTATAGATAAGGGTGTATTTATAGGTTGATTTTCTGATATATGCTGATCTGTTTACTCTCAGCAATTCACCCACTCTCCCTCCAACCTCAGCCACATTTTTTTTTTTATGTTCTAGAATGTTAACTCATGCTCTGAAGGGACAAGTGCTTTTTCTCACATATTTTACATCTACTACTTGTACATGTAAGTGGTTGAGATTGTCAGTATGTTTATCAACTTCTTCCATTATCTGTGTAAAAACAATGATCAATGGCTTTTGGGCCCAGTTTGGTATCAACTTGATCCACAGTCTTCCTGTTACTTTATTTAAAAAAGATGAAGCCACAGAAGTTGGACAAACAAGGTTACTTACTGTTATCAAGAAAAAAAATTAAAAGCTGAAATTCCCATTCAAAGACTTTTTAATACAATTAGATTCATTCAATTCATTACTCATGATATTTCTGGATTAATTTCTGGCAAAATCAACTATAAATTATAGACAAGCTGAAACACATTAGCGATTGTCTTTTCATTTCTTTGAATAATAGATGATTTACTTTAAAACATTATCAATTAAATATTAATTGTCTGAAACCATGAAAAATTCATGGTTTAATTAAAAACAGTCGCTATGGGTTCAAGATGGAATTTCTAATGTTTCATTTAGGAGTTATGTTAAAAAACTGTCAAGATTGGAAGTGTATTTACTCTAGTTATGTTATCAATATGGAAATAAAGAATGTTTTTTAAAAATCTTAACATTTCTTTGTGAGTTTCTACATAATATTATGATTTTAAAGTCTCCACCTGTCCACCATCCATGATGATATATTATTGGAATCTTTCCTTGATTATTTCCATAACATCAATTCTGCTTTTCTAATAAAGATTCTCCTATAGAAACATTTACATTTTTAATAGGCAACTGGAATTTCTAAGAGCATATTGACAGGGATGGTGAACATGTGTAGACTTTTTAAAATTATATCATAAAGGTACTCTCGTTTGGGTTTTATCAGATTTTAATCACCCTGTTGAGGATTAATTTCTGGCAAAATCAACTATAAATTATAGACAAGCTGAAAAACATTAATGATTGTTTTTTCAATTCTTTGAATAATAGATGATTTACTTTAAAACATTATCAGTTAAATATTGTCTAAAACCATGAAAATTTCATCATTTAATAAAAAACAGTCGCTATAGGTTCAAGATGGAATTTTTACTGTTTCGTTTAGGAGTAATGTTAAAAAACTATTTGGACTGAAAGTGTATTTACCAAGACATATGGAATGAATGAAACATTAATAAAAAAAAAAGAGTAGTTCCCTTGACATTCCAGAGAATTTTTCAATGCTTAAAGCATCTTTTTGGATATTGTGTAAAGCTGTGACATCATATTTCTTTTAATGTCTTCCACATCATCAAATCTTATTTTTCACATGAATTTTCGATTTAGGAAACAAATGCACTTAAATGCCCTTCCTGAAGATAAAAAAATAACAAACTTTTTGAAGAATTTTTATAAATACCTAAAATGTTTAAGGGAGAATATCAGATGTTATTCTGAGGTTTGAACAGTGAAAAAAAAATCTTGTAGATTATATATTTGGTTGGGGCAATAGTTCTCAATACTTTTTTCTAAAACTAGAGGCTATATACAGAGGTTAAAACTGTTTTCTTCTGGAAAATTTTGCTTGCACCGAATAAAATCATAATGCTATAATATAAAAGACAGCATACTTAATCATATTTACCAACCCCTCCGCTCGGGGAGGATATGACACAAGGTCAAATGTTAAGTGGAGTTTAGCAGGTTTGAATTCAGAGTTTTCCTTCTCCTAGACTAGTTGCCTTACCAAGGCTGAAGAACCTCGTCTGCCCTACAATTTACCCATAGCTAGAGGGAGAATAATTGGATTCATACCTTTCCCAAGGGTATTAGTGCTTTGTGAAATGCTATCAGTCTCGTCCAGAATTTGAACTCGTGTCGCCGTGTCCATTTCCTTCGACGATAACCATTACACCATGGGCACCTCCAAACAGCATACTTAATAGAGCAGTTATTGTCATAGTAAATGGAATTGATGATTTGAGTTGAAATCCTTATGAGGCTGTTTGCATTTCCTTTCACTCTAATACTTTTGGTAAAGACATGAAACCATGTCTTCTCCCTCTAGCCATAGCTAAATTGTGGGGCAGATTGGTTTCTTTAGCCATGGTGAGGCAATTAGTCTAGAACTCAGAATTTAAACCAACTGCACTCTGCTTAAAAACTGAACTTGCATCACATTTGAATAAATACAATAGCAAAGAAAATCCTACTCAAAATTTGATTTGGACACAAACTGGAAAGTATAGATGTCAAGAGACAAAAAGCAAATTTATGCACATTTTAAGACATTTACTTAAACATAATAAAAGTAAATATACTTTTTATATCAGTCTGATTGATTTCACCTCAAATATGTGATTTTATCTGAAATTAGTATAAACGGCAACAACATTGAGGACTTTTTATATAATCATACGTATATATTTATAATTTTTCTGAGGAAATTCAAAATTTTAATTAGTTATTTAATATATTAAAACTAATCTATTAAAGCATACAGTGCCATGTCAATCATGCTTCAAAAATCATATCTTATTATGAATTAAATAAGCTACATAAATTACGTCAGTAAAAAATGACAAAGTCTAACTGCATTATGCCATGTCTAAACATTTATTAAATTAAATGTAACATGTATTCTGATACTATCATATTACAATGTATTTAGTTGGCTGTTTGTCCAAAACTGTATCTGACAGTGAGGCTCCAATTCTGGAGATTTTGGAAGTGAGGTGTGCTACTTCATTGCCATTACGTACTCCCAGGTCTATTTTGAGTCGGAGGGGTAGTACCTGTTAGGGTTCTACCAACAAGTCAAATAGATATGTTGAAAATTTATTTGTATTTGATTGTAGATTTAGTTATGCGCCATGTGAAAAACAAAACCTTAATAAATAACTCTACAAAATCTATAAATATGAGGGCAAAATGAATGTGATTCCTTAAACTCAAGGCATAAAATAACTCTAAACATGTTGTTAAAATCAATCAAGTGAAATCATAGACAGATAGGATAATTACGAAAGACTGTCATTACAGGCATTCATTATAAACGGAAAGGTTTTCCATTAGCTAATACATCAATGATAAAATCATATTTTAGAGTTTTAGCTCTCTCAGTTGATAACATAGCAAATGAAGACAGTAAATCATCTATCATTGTAGATCTGTTGAACGTTTTAATTAGTTTCAGTTGGCTAAAATTTATTTCAGCGCTCACAATTGTTAGGGAGCATGTTAATAAAATGAAAAAAGAAACTGAGACATTTGTATACATCACTTGGAGACATTTTGCATTGATCTAATTAAGAAAATTGAAGACAGTTTTCGTGCTTTCTTTATGTTCTTTAACGATCTGAACAAATCGTTTTAACCCCCATCGCCATTTCAAAAGGATCAATGTCTCCAAGCTTTTTCTGAAAATTCTGACATTTGGTCTGGGGGCTGTTTTCTTTCAATAGGATTCTGTTGTGTAAAGAAAAACGAAAACATATCGGTAACATCACGCGTCTATTGAAAACGATCCTTTCCAGATTGCAATGCACGGTCTATCTTCTGCCGAAAGAAGTCGCTCTTGAACTGGTCTATGGGTGTGAAGTTACTCCTTTCATCTCTTGCTTCATAATCAAACCTTTTTTTCTTTCTTCCAATTCAAACGAGAGGGAAAACAATTGCAATGTTTAGATCTTCTGCAATTTTCTAAGCAGTTATGAAAGCATTAGCGTAACCATTCTTGGGATAGTTTTATCAAAACAATTATCTATGTGGGATTAGTTCCTTTGTCTACTAATGACCACAAGATCGCATAATCAAAGCAGTATATAAGAATGGTGTGCTAAAGTCCCTTTCTCTTTTTATTTATGGCGTGTATTCAACCGATCTACGGGATAGGGACGTTTTCGTCGCCAACAAACCTCATGGCGTATGGAACACGGCAGAGTAATACACTTTTTAAATATATGTCTTTCTTTAAAAACTTTGATTTCTCTTAGACGTATTTTTCCACACAATTCTTCGTGTACTCTTTCTTTAGCTCATTTCATTTTGGATTCATTCTTTTAAATTTGGTCAGGTTATAAAATGTTGTTGAGAATTCGACACGATGGCTCTTGCATTTATTCCACACAAGGAAACAATATTAATCATCTGCAGGGAACGAATAAATAAATTAAAAAAAAAAAAAAGAAAATAAAAAGAAAACTATTAAATTTGCATAAAAACTCCCAGAGGTCCATAACAGGAAAAGGTGGTGACACATGCGTAAAAGAAAAAAGGCTTTCCTCTTGACAAAGAGAGCAAAGTATTCTTTCTCTTTCAGGCAGTGACCTGCGGATTTGTAGAGAAGAGGAAAATCTCGTATTTTGTTTTGGCGCGCTATTTAATTCAACACTGAATTTCACCCAATCAGGATGACTTATCCCATTCAGCCCGGACCTTCATTTCCGGCTAGCAAAACGGGTGAGCGGCCAAACACACTCTCTTCGGCTTGAGACGGCGACCAGAACGGACGTGTCTCTGGTCGCCCCTGCTTAGCGATGCCCTTTAGCTAAACAAGCCACCCAGTGAGGACAACTCACTGTGGCTTTAACCCTAGCAGCAGCACAGCGAGGGAACCTTCTAATTTATGGATTCTTTGCGTCTAATATATTTTAGACCAAGGAATCCCAGTTGAATATGAATTAGATACGTTCAGCATGCCTTCCACAAGCACCACAAAAATTTACTATGTCGATCCGAGCGCCACTCCGCTCTCGACACAAAACTACACTGTGACTTTGAATACTTCCCTCACACGTCCACCGACACGCTGCCATTTCCAGCATCCCGCTAAGCCATTTCGTCTCAAACATCCAGCAAGCCTAAACACCACGAGTCTTGCAGCACCAAGAACAAACCTCCTCAAAGCTGCAAATAAAAACTTTCGCTGTTGTGTGTTGTTAAAGAAAAGTCTCGTAATTCATTTCTGTTGCCATAAAATCTATAGTGTTCGGGAAAATAACTAATTTCCTCTAAACCGCTATAGATTGATAACCTCGTGCTGGTGTGTTTGGGCACCACGCTTACGTCTTTGGACGTAGCGTCGGTTTGTCCCTTTCACCCAGTCGAAGCTCTCTATCGGTCAGCACTATGCTGAAATATACAAGACCCACTACTGGACTATAAACTAACTTTATAATAAACCGGACTTTGACAAAACTTCCAAAAAAGAAAACTAACGCTTATGGAAGCCCGAAATACCAAATGCGGATTTTCTTTGGGCAAGGCATTGCGCCAGCCAGTCAACGTGGGGTAAACTAAAATAACCAAAATATGGAGTCAGATATCTTACGGCAACACAGCCTTGTCCTTAGCCCCTGACCTTCAAACCTTAAACTACCACACATCTACGTCTTCCTTTACACCTTGATTTTATTCACCATGACATCCAGTGAGATATCGTAGGACTGAACTATTCCACTAGTTTTGTTAATTAGAAAAAGAATTGTAGTTTAAATTGTTTTTGGATAAATGTAATACACAAAAGAGGGTATGCTTCCTTGACAATAAGGAAACCACGTGAAATCAACTTCCTAGTAAACAGTCCTTCTTTCTTCTTCAGCCTTTTTCCTCCGCTGTCCTGTCTCTTATTTACTCGACGCGTTCGCTGACTCAGCGTTCCTCCTCCTCTCTCGTCCGTCCGAGACTTAGACGATATTGTCTAAGGGATGTAACTCATACCGCCTTGCTGGTACACTTCACTAATGCAGATTCTGCCTTTCAGATTTTCTACAAGAATGTCATACCAAATGAGGACCGAAAAAGTGAAACCCCAATATTTGATGTACATTATCAGTGAATGACTGTCCATGTAGTTGTTCACTCCTTCTTCTCAATGAAAAACTCTTCAAGTTATTCCTTGGTTTTCAAAACTAATTACCCAGTCGGCTGGGGCTGTAGAATACACCGACTGCTTCTCTGCAGAGGGGTAAGATCCCCCCAGCGAGTGTCCTGGATATGACACTAAACAATCTGATGGTGAGGTTCCAGCAGTGCTGGAGCTTTGGGGAATGCGGAGTACCCCTTCATTGCCATCGCTCCCAGGTCCACTCTGGCCCGGAGTGGTAACACCTGATAGGGCCCTATCTATGGGTTAAATAGAAATAACAGCATACTTATGCTAAAATGAATTGAGTAAACTGAATTGCTTGAAATAGAAACGTTTTTGACAAACCGTACTTACACTTAAACTGCGTGCTTATGCTTAACTGAATTATTTCAAATAGAACTGTTTTTGACATTAAAAATGTATTTACACTTAACTGAATTGTTACATACAACTGCTTGAATAGTTAGAAATGGAAATGTTTTTGACCATTAAACTGTGTACTTATGCTAAACTGAATTATTTTAAATAGAACAGATTATTTACATAAAAATGGATTTGGCGTTAAATAACCTACAAAGGTTGATATGCCATAAAACCCAACAAACCAAACCAAACCATCAAAACTAAGTAGTATCGAACTGATTAGATTCAGCAACTGCTACTTTCTCAATGAGTGTCTGATTGAGATTTCATTGGCAATTGTAAATTTGCCTTTAAATACTCCAGCATTTTGTGAATGAAGAAAATATGGTGTACAATCTTGGCACTGTTAGTAAACACTAGATTCAGTGATTAGTTTGCACACAGTACATACAGAGCTTAAAGATTTATTTTGAGAATTTGTGATTGTACGCCAAGCTCGTTTCTTTTCATGTTAGCCCCATTATCGTATAACTAGCCCCATTATTTGAAAGATAATTTCTAGGTCTCACTCATTACAAAAATTTGTCCAGAAGCGTTAACCCAAACTGCCATTGATTCTGAGGTAATAAAAAAAACATCCCTTACTTTTCCTGGATATTGATGAATGACAGTTAATTGTACTTACTGGAAAACATGCTGTCGAAAATCATGTTAAGATATTTAGCAGATTTTACAAGTCGCAAGTTTTCTTTTTCAACTTATTTGGCGAGCAATTGGATCAACTCATTTTGAATTGTATGGCTTAAATACTGGTCTTGAGTTCCATTTTGTGCACCTTGTTCAACACTGGATCCCTTTTTATAAAAAGGTCAGACGATCTCAGAAAGTTTCCAATACTGAGCTCAATACTTCTTCTATAAACCTATACACAAGGTTTCTTTTTGAAAGAAACATAACAATGTCAAAAAGCCCGTCTAAAACTCTCTTTTCTTAGAAAAAGGTGCATTTTTTTCTTATCTATGACAGATTTGTTGAGGATTTCTTCTTAAAGCTGTCTTTACTGGCGAAAGTACTTGTAGCAGAAAGAACCTTGTATTTTTTGTTTGGCGCGTAATTTGATTTGACCGTTAGAGTCGCCGAACATTTTCACCCAATCAGGATGACTAGTCCTATTCAGTCCGAACCATCTTTCCCTGCAGCACCAAAAATTGAAGAAAGCCCGTGAAACACTCTCTCCCTCAGAAATCGTCAATAGGAACAGACGTTTTATTGTCTGCTCTTGAATAGCGGCATGGAAAGCCATCTAGTTTACGGACCCCCTTGCTTCTATTCTTCTAGACCGAGGGATGCTAGTTAAAAACAAATTAGATGACAATTTCCTACCTTCTTTCCTTCCTACGAGACCTCGTAGCATACCAGCGTAATTCCCTTACTTCATACTGCCATTAAAACCTTCATTTAAAACCTTAAGACGTTGTTGGGAGAGGTGAAATGGTTATTATTGTTTAGCGAAGGGGAACCATTTTGTAGGAGTGATATTTGTAGGATGATTTTAGTTGGAGAAGTTGGTTTGTTAGCAGCGAGGGAAAGTTTGTTTGTTAGCGAGGATAGGTTGTAACGTATGTGTGTTTACGTTGTGTTGTTTCCTCGCTGAGTTTGTAAGGTCCCTCGCTAATAGTTGTTAGGAAATAAAAGGAGGATGATGAAGAAGTAAGATGGCGATGGTCGAAAGGTGTTTTTAGAAATAAGTTTTATTTGCAGCATGGAATATTGGGTTTGCTTTTGGTGCTGCAAGACTCGTGAAGGGTTGTGAGTATGGAGACGAAATTGAGTTATGAGAAGTTGAGATGGCAGCGTGTGTCGTCGGACGTGTGAGGGATTGTATTCGTTGCATTTTGACGAAAGACATGTTGCAGTTGTAGGAATTGAACTTTGGATGTCACCGTGAGTTTCGTGTCTGTTATTTGGGGAGAGTAGGCGTTATCTCCATTAAGGTGGCCCAGAGGTGAATTGAGAGCTAGCGTGTCGAGAGCGGGATTACGCGTCAGATCGACATAGCCAATTTTGGGGTGACATAAAGTTGTGCCTGTGCGAGGCTTGTTGAATGTATCTAATTTATGTTCAACTGGGATTCCTTGTAAGGAATCCATAAATTAGATGGATTCCCTAGTGTGTCCATGTTGCTGCTGCTATACTAGAGCCGCAGTGAGATGTCTGCACTGGGCGGCGTTGTCCTGCTAAAAAGCATCGCGATTGAAGAACGGCCAATGGGACGTCTGCACTGGTCAGCGTTCTCCAGCCAAAGAGACTGTGTTTGGCAGCTTACAAGATTTGGTGGCCGGAAATGAAGGTCCGATTGGGTGAAATTAAGTGTCGAACTAAATTGCGCGCCAAACCAAAATACGAAATTTTTCCCTTCTCTACAACGTCTTAGTTCTTCTCCACCACCTTTATTTTCCATCAACATTTAGCGAGGGGATAACAACCAACGTAATACCAACGCTACCAACGAAATACCAACGCAACCAACGTAATACCAACATAACCAACGTAAAAGCCAACCTAAACCAAAAACCTAATAATAATAATAATGTCATCCCCATCGCTATATACTTTTGATATGAAGTACCAGATTAGTTATACATCTAAATTTATATACTCTTCTATATTCATGGATCATCAATATTTTCCGTTCATTTTGCGCACCAATACATCGGTGAGTTTCTTTAAGAATAATTCATAAATTCACTCAATAAACTTGAACTTTTTAGAAGTTTTATAGTTTGTTTTTTACTTATATGTCGAGATTCCGGTAGAAAAATTCGGTCACAAATCTTCATTAAAAATAAGATTAATACGTATAACTCTTTTTTACTTAATAATTTTAACTAAAATATAAGGTCCTAATTCTATATAAGATTAACAATAGACACAAAAGAAATAGTTACCTTTCTGAAGATAAATTACTGGAGAAATTCAAATTGTATGTAGCGAGAAAATTAGAGATGAAGCTAAAATTTTGAAAACTTTCTTAAATCCATTAGGCTAACCCTAGAAAAAATAAAACAAAAAACAAGAATAAATCATCAAAACCTCTCCGGTAATTAAAATAGCATTTGGGGTTTGCTTTATCGTTTTAGCTGTGTTCGTTTATTTAAGGCTTTCTCACTCATTACACGGGAAAAGTCGGTTGAGTTTTGTGAAATCAGTCTACTCGGATTAAAAAGTATAATTGATATCCGAGTGTCCTCTCCACAAATACAACACTGATTTCCAAAAAAAAAAAAAAAAAAAAAAAATCAACGCGAAAAATCGATAAGAAGAAAACCAGGTTGAATTAGTTAAACATTTATAAACATTAACATTTGTTTTTACATTTATAAACATTAACATTTGTTTTTACACACTTATGTTTTTATAGAGTTGTCGTCGTCAAAGACCAAAAAATTTTGAGTGAGAAGTTAATATAATGAGTTTGCATGTGTGCGTGCGAGTGAAAAGCACATGTTAGCTGAATATATGTTTGACTGTTGACTGAATGTGTATGTGTGTGTGCATGTGGTGGGTGGGTGTTGGGTGGAAGACATGGCGATTTCTAAAGAAAAATGAGTAACCTTACTTTCGCCGCGACTATGAATGTTATCTTTTACCAATCCTTTTACCAATCCTTTGGTGATTGATCCGAGCGCACCAATTATTATTATTATTATTAACTCATTAGAGTTTTTCTCATCAGCGTTAGCTGATGGTTTTTCACTGGAGATTTGAGTGACAGCAAATCTCCTCAAGTCTCCAGGCTCTTCTCAGTATTCTGGCCGTTCTCAATAATGCTGTCGTTTGGATGGTCTCCACTTGTCCGCCAACTTCCAAGTCCTCCAGTTCCTTTAGTAATCCTTTAGTTACTGTACCAAACACACCAATTACAATTGGTATAATTGTCACCTGCATGTTCCATAGTTTTTTCAAATCCCTATCAAGGTCGAGGTATTTATCCTTCTTTTCACATTCTTTCAGTTTTATTCTGTGGTCAGCCGGGACAGAAAGTCGATAGTTTTACAATTTCTCTTTTTTTTTTTTGCTGATTATTTTTAGGTCTGGTCTTCTGGCCGAGATTAGGTGATCCGTGTTATTATTATTATTATCATTATTATTATTATTATTATTATTATTATTTCATTGCTTCTACGTCATGTTATCCTTCATGATTAATTATATCAAAACTCTAGCTGATAAATAAGGACGTTTTTCTCTCTTCTTTCTTATATATTGTCCTTCTAAATTTGGGAAACTAATTTGTCAGGCATCTTATAATAAGGCAACTTTTAGATTAATTAGGATACTAGCAGAATCCATGGAAATTCTATGGAGACTGACATAAAACATTATCCATTCAGGCCTCTGTTCTTCTTTCTACCTTTTCCTGTACCTTCTTATTTTCTCTCTTATCCCTTCCTATCTTTGTTGCCCGTCCAGGTTTTTATCTAACTATGATATAAGTTATGGGTTAATTTCATATCCGAAAGAGGAGTAGCAGAAAGGACTTCGTATTTTTGTTTGATGCGTCAATTAATTTGACTGTTAGGGTCGACGCATATTTTCACCCAATCAAGATGACTTATCCTATTCAACCCGAACCATTTTCCCGGGCAGCACCAAATTGGGGAAAGCCCGTCAAACACTCTCTTTCTCAGAAGCTTTCGAACTGGACAGATGTAATTACTGTCCGCTCTCTTCATAAGCAGCAGCACTACACCATGAGGAAAGCCATCTAATTTATGGACCTCTTGAGTCTATTCTCATAGACTAAGTGTTCCCAGTTGAATATGAATTTGATGAATTTTTAGCGAGCATTTTTAACCTGAGTTTTTGTTGTTGTTAGCGAGGAATGGTTGTAACGTGGGTGCTTGTTTACGTTGAGTTGTTTCCTCGCTAAGAGTGTAAGGTCTTTCGCTAATTGTAGTTAGGTATTAAAAGAAGGATGAAGAAGTAAGATGGCGATAGTCGAAATGTGTTTTTAGAAATAGATTTTATTTGCAGCATGGAATATTGGGTTTGCTTTTTGTGCTACAAATCTCGTAGCGAGAGGTTGTGAGTATGGAAACGAAATGGAGTTATGAGAAGTTGAGAAGGTTGAGATGGCAGCGTGTGTCGTCGGACGTGTGAGGGATTGTGTTCGTTGTAGTTTAACGAAAGCCATGTTGCAGTTGGAGGAATTGAACTTTAGAGTCACCGTGAATTTTGTGCTCTTGGTGGAGAGTTTGCGTTGTCTCCATTAAGATGGCCCAGGAGTGAATTAAGAGCTAGGTGTCGTTTGCGGAATAAAAGCATCGCGTTGACATAGCCAATTTTGGGGTGACATAAAGTTGTGCCTGTGTGAGGCTTGTTGAATGTATCTAATTTATATTCAACTGGGATTCCATAAATTAGATGGGTCCCCTCGTGTGTCCATGCTGCTGCTAGAAGAGCCCCCAATGAGACGTCTGCACTGGGCGGTGTTGTCCAGCTAAAGAGTGTTGCTATTGCTATTGAAGAACGGCCAGTGTGACGTCTGCACTGGACGGCGTTCTCCAGCCAAAGAGAATGGGCTTGGCAGCTTACCAAATATCCTGTTGCCTGTAAAGAAAGGCCCGGGGGGAATAGGATAGTTCATCCTGATTGGGTGAAATTAAGTGTCAAATTAAATTTGCGCGCCAAACCAAAATACGAAATTTCCCTTCACTACAAATTCACCCCGCCACACACAGGGAAACCATCATTTTCGCCTCTAACCTTAGCTATGTCTACTGCGATGCATAATTTTGCTCAGACATCCAGCTACATCATCCCTGAGCAACATTTTCTGGAGACATTCAAACTTCTCTCCCCAAACGACCAGGACCACACATTCATGGACGACGACAACGTTCCTGTCCTTAACCAGCAAACACGACTTTTGCGACACCTATGGCGACCATATCTCACACACACATTCAACAATGCCTTAACGTAGCGATGCACATTTCGCCCAGGCATTTAGCTGCTAAAATGCCTTCACAACTCTATAACTATTTCCTTCCTTCCTTCCTTCCTACGAGACTTGCAGCAGAAACGTAAACCCTTTGTTCCACGCTGCCATTAAAACCATCATAAAAACCTTACGACATCGTCTTCTCTCTCCTTTATTTTCCAACAACATTTAGCGAGGAAATAACAACGTAACAATATTATCATCTCACTAAAGTGGAATAACGAATGCAAAATATTTTCTGTCATATCTTCTCTTTCATCTTCCGTTTTCTCTAACTCTCCATCAAATTTTCAATGTATCACAATTTTTACAATTTTTCATCTCAATCTTTCAATTATTCTCCCTTGATATCAAGATAGTGAGTTATAGGTGCTACCATTTTCTCTTTTCCTGGAAGGCATTAATAAGGCAACACACACACACACACACACACACACACACACACACACACACACACACACACACACACACACACACACACACACACACACACAGAGGAAACAATAACGAGAAGTGTTAAAAGAAGACAAGTGTTAACATAATAATAACGAAAAATGTATTTGATAAGTTTGTGCATCAAGTTGTTAAATAAAAGAAAGAATTGACTTTTTTATGGCAGCTTATTTCCTTGTGATTGGTTGCGTGATATGGTCATGGTAGAGGAAAGGCTTATTCCTACATATGTGTATGAGAGTGTCATTATGCCTAGTCAAATTTCAAACGGTGGATGTGTCTTTTGGAAAGTTGATATGTCTTCTCGGTGAATTAATTTCACTCATCTTTTCTACCTTTACCGGAACAGAAAGCTATCTTCTGAAAATCACTAGAACGCATTTTATTGGCTGGTAATTAGCCAATCAATTCCTACATACCTCCACAACTGTTTCTCTAAGTTTTTCGTCCATTTTCATCCCTCCTTTTCTCTATATGCATATTTTTTCCTTTCGCTCGTTTTCTTTTGTCTTTCTCCAACCTTCCTTCCTTCAAACCCTCTTTTCTCTTTCTGCTTGCTTTTCTTTATTCTTTCTTCTTAATACAATTTTTTTGGTATGCACAAAAAACACACACCTGCTACAGCACTATTTTTTCCCACACACCCTGTCAAATCAGCTAATTGTCGGATTTTAATAAAATTTTCGGTATTTAAAACAATAAAAGATGGGATTTCTTTTTAATGACGTTGTTCCTCAAAATTTGGAGACATGCATTTTATCATTGTTTTATTGTCATGTACCCGCTCAATCATTTTGTTAATTTAAGTGCAAGAGAATGAATTTTTTTACATCTTTTAATTCCATGGAGATTTTGTTGATATTTTTAAAATTTTTAGTCTATTTGTTTGGATACCTAATTTTTGAGGTTCAAAAACTGTAAAATAAGGTAAAATTCTGCTTTTTAAGGCATTTTTTTATTTACTTTATTCGTTTTCATAGCTTAATCTTGTAAGGATGTGGTCAATAAGGAAAAAAAAGATCTGGTTAAAGGCTTTTTTTTTTTTTACGTCTAAAACTAATTTTTATTAGATAAAGAAAGGTATTTTATCCCAAAAATTCTTCTTAGCTTTTGCTTTTTGAGTCTGAATTTTCATTGGACAATATTTTTTCCACAAAGGCTAGAAAGAGAACGACTATAAAAAAATAATGTTTAAAGGAGATAAACCTTTTCCGAGAATTTAAAAACATAAAAAACCTCGGATTACTATAATTTTGATCATCTTTACTTTAGAAGAAAAGAAGCGCGGCTTGTTAGTAATAAATCATTACATTGCCGATAAAAGTGTTTTTTTTTTCTTAGATGTCAATAACTATGTAAGATTTTCTGTCAGAAAGCTTAACACAAAAAAGTCAGGACAGAATCCATTTAATACACTTTGTAAAATGAAATAGGATAATAGTATAAATATTTTCTTAGATTTCTATCTAAAGTAATCTATTTCTTAATGTTTAAAGAAAACTAATGCTCCAAAAGTAACCTTTATACGAATAAATGAAAAATAAACATTTTGCAGTTCATAAAGGCGTAAAATTTTAAACGGAAAAATAATTACTTCTGATTTATTCTATTTTTCTGTTTACATAAGGATTGATATTCATGAAATATATGTAGTAGAAACATTTGGATTTCATATTTAACATTTATCATATTGCTTTACATGTAAAATATGGAGGAATTTTTAGATTTTACTTGCAATTTTATTATAATTTTACTTCCTGCGAGTTATTCACATCAGCTTTGACTAGTCTTTCACTGGAGTCTGAGTGACAGCAAATCTTCTCAGATCTCCAGGACTCTTCTGAGTATTCAAGCTGATCTGTTGTCTTGATTCTTCCTTTGATTTCCCGTTCTTTCAGTCGTTTTTTTCAAGCCTCAAGGACCGTTTCAATCGCACGAATTACAAATTACTATTCGGACCCAGTTTTTTGAGTTCTCTGGCAAATTCCAATTATTTGTCAACCTTTTCGCTTTCTTTGTTTTATTCTGTCGTCCACGGAAACGGCAAAATCCACGCCTCGGTAATTTCAATTTTTCTTATTAATTAACACAAGGTCTGGTCTTCTGGTCGGGATTGGGTGATCCATTTGTATCTCAAAATCCCAGTGACTTGTATACGTCTCATTCTCTCGGGCAGATTCTGGTTCGTGCAAATACTATTTGCTCGTATTTCAAATTTCAATCTCTTGCACAATTCCCAGTTGATTACCTTTCCCACTCAGTCGTGCTTAGTCTTATACTCTTTTTGTGCTAGTTTATTACTTTCGCTTATTATGTGATTAACTGTTTCATTTCTTTCTCGGCGTAACCTGCACTTTCAATTCTATTGCATATTATCGATTTTCACTTTAACACAATTGGTTCTTATCATATTTACCCAACCCCTCCGCTCGGGCAGGATATGACACAAGGTCAATTTTTTTAAGCGGAGTTTAACCGGTTTGAATACAGTTTTCTTTCTCCTAGACTAGTTACCTCGCCAAGGCTGAAGAACCTAGTCTGCCCTACTATTTACCCATAGCTGGAGGGAGAATATTTGGATTCATACCTTTCCCAAGAGTATTGGTGCTATGTGAAATGCAAACAGTCTCGTCCAGGATTCTGAACCCGTGTCGCCGTGTCCATTTCCTACGACGATAACCATTACACCACGGGCACTTCCAGTTGGTTCTTATGCGTTGTTTTGTGTTGCAATTAGAAAAGTTTCAGTTTTTTTCAGTTTGAATAGTTGCTTTGGTCGTTGTTTGTGTATCTGAAATTAGAACAGCCAACATTCACAGGATTCCATCAGTCCCCTATATTGTCTATCAAGGGAGCACCTGTCAATCATGACACCCAGACCTGTTGTCTGGGTTTTACGTTTAATTAGGTTTGGATTTGTCATTTTTCATAGGTAGTATACTGTAGCTATACCAGACTCAGTGGTTGAATATTATCTGTGCTCCTGTGATAGATGTGACAATTACGGACTTCACAGATGACCTTATGTTTATCACAAATACACCCGCTCAAGTCGATCCCTGTTGCATAGCCAGATGAAGACAACGAGACATTAGCATCAACGTGAACTCAGAGTTCATGTGTTTTAATCAAGTTCATATCATCTTCATACTGAATGACACACTTCTGAAATTAGTAGACCTGTTCATGTACCTCGATAGCAATATCTAAACGACTCAAAGCGATCTCAACATTCGCAAAGGAAAGTTATCGACCGCAATTGACAGATTATCGATCATATCGAAATCTGATAAAATGAAATGAGAATTCTTCTAAGCTGTAGCCATATCAGTATTACTGTACTGTTGCACCAACTAGAGTTGGAGAAAAAGCTAGATCGGAATTATGCAAGAATGAAACTTGCTGTTTTGAACAAATCCTGGAAGCAGCACCCACAAAATAGCACCGGTACGACCACCTGTACCTCCTATCTCATAAACCATCTTAGTAAGATGAGTAAGACACCTTAGTCTCTACTGGAGATGTAAGAATGAACTCATAAGTGACATTCTTCAGCGCACTTCTACACATGGGCACACCAGTATTGGCCGACCAGCAAAGACTTATATTCATCAGTTCTGTGCGGACACTGGATGCAGTAAAGAGAGATGGTCAACAGAGATAGAGGGTGAGAAAAAGTCAAGGGAATACGTGCTATTAGCATGACTTGATGATGATGATGACGATATCTGTAAACAAATAAAATTTTACCTTTTCAATGGAGCTTAGAATACACAAACTGCATCCTTTACGGAGGAGTAAACCCCCTCCCCACTAAAAAGCTTGATAATAAACTACATCTGGGCCGCTGAGGAGTTTGGAATATTCCTTTGTTACTATTGCTGCTTGGTTGACTCTGACCTGGAGCAGTAGTATCTGTTACAGTCCTATCTATGTGCTTCAAAATTATTATTGGATTGGAATGCTTGCAATCATGATGGAAAGCAAGTAGATTATTATTATTATTATTATTATTATTATTATTATTATTATTATCTACTCATTAGAGTTTTTCAAATCAGCGTTAGCTGATGGTTTTTCACTGGAGTTTGAGTGACAGCAAGTCTCCTCAAGTCTCCAAGACTCTTCTCAGTATTCTGGCCGTTATCAATAATGTAATAGTTTGGATGGTCTCCACTCGTCCACCAACTTCCAAGTCCTCCAGTCCCTTTAGTAATCCTTTAGTTACTGTTCCAAACGCACCAATTACAATTGGTATAATTCTTACCTTCATGTCCCATAGTTTCTTCAATTCCCTAGCAAGGTCGAGGTACTTATCCTTCTTTTCACATTCTTTCAGTTTTATTCTGTAGTTAGCCGGGACAGCAAAGTCGACATATTTGCAAGTTCTCTATTTTTTATTGATTATTAATAGGCCTGGTCTTCTGGCCGGGATTAGGTGATCCGTTCGTATGTCAAACTCCGATTGGAGTTTGTGTGTTATTTTCTAGGACAGGTGCTGGTTTGTGCATATACCATTTGTTTGTATGGTTAAATTTAAATTTCTTGCACATCTCCCTGTGGATCACCTTGCCGACCCATTCGTGTCTAGTCTTATATTCCTTCTGCGCTAATTTGCAGCATTCGCTTATTAGGTGATTGATGGTTTTATCTCTGTCACCACATAGTCTACATTTACTGTTTTGTTGTGTCTTATCTATTCTCGCTTTGATATGATTGGTCCTTATGGCATTGTCCTGTGCTGCTATTAGGAGAGATTCCGTTTCTCTCTTAATGTTTCCTTTTCTTAGCCAGGTTCAGGTTTTCTGGTGTGAGATGTTGTTTATTAGTTGTTTAAAGCGGCCATAGAGTTGTTTTTCCTTCCATTTTTGTTTCCTAGTTGTTGTCCTTCTATCGTCTATCGTGTTGTCCGTATCATTTCTGATGGCTGTAATCCTCGTTCGTGTTTTTCTATGTAGTCTAAGCCGTTGTATCGATGCATCAACGGTGTCTTCGATGCTGGCAAGTCCTCTTCCTCCCTCTTTTCTAGATAAATATTGTCTGTCAACGTCGTCTCTGGGCTGTAATGCCTTATGTATGGTCATTAGTTTTCGTGTTCTTTGGTCCATTTGTTTAAGTTGGTCTCTGGTCCACTTGAGAAAGGGTCCCGAATATTTAACGAGGGGCACAGTCCCAGTTTTTATTCCTTTGATGAGGTTTCTGCTGGAGAGTTTTGACTCGAGTAGTTTTCTAGTTCTCCTGTGATATTCTTTTCGAATCTTGTCTTTCATTTTCACTTGTTTGATGGTGTCAGCCTCCAAGATACCCAAGTATTTGTAGGTTTCATTTTCTCCGAGCGTTCTAATTCTGTCGTGATTTGGTAGTTCCATTTCGTAAGTCATATGTCGTTTGCCACTTTTCATGACAAGCATGGCACATTTTTTTAATGCCAAATTCCATTCCTATGCCCTGACTGTATATTCTAATGGCGTGTATGAGAGTTTCCAGTTCTTTTTCATTTTTTGCAAATAGTTTAATGTCATCCATGTACATTAGACGATTGATCTTCTCTTGCGATCTGCTGAGTTTGTATCCGGTTATACATTTTCTGAGGGTGTGCTTAAGTGGCATCATGGCTATTATGAAATGTAAGGGTGATAGTACATCTCCTTGGAAAATCCCTCTTTAGATCTTTGTTTCAGCTAAGTTTCTTCCCCCTTCTGTCAGCTCCACTCTCCAGGTTTGCATGGTCTTTTCGATTAAGTTTATGACTTCATGTGATATTTTGTACATTTTGAGACAGTGTATTATCTAGCTTTGTGGAACCATACCATATGACTTTTTGTAGAGACAGTTACTTGAAACTATGTAAATGTGTAGAAATTATTAGTATTAGATTGGAATACTTGAAACCATATAACTGTGTACAAACAAATGATTATTATGAAATAGCCCATTGGTCGAGTGGGTAGAGTGTTCGCCAATGGCTCGGGAGACTGGGGTTCAATCTCAAGTCGAATCATACCTAAGACTCAAAAATGGTACTTGATGCTTCTTTGCTTAACACTCAACTTTATAAGGTACAGATAAAGGATAAAGTGGAGCAATGCAGGGAAAGAAGTAGCGCCCTTCCCTACACCTCGGTGTAGTAGCTATTGAAAAGGGAGCTTTTGGGTTGTCCTCGACAACCGTCGCCAGCTTTACTTATATGTGAATTAATTATTAATATTAGATCGTTGGAACACTTGAAACCGTACAACTGCGTGCAAATTATTTTTTGTGTCAGTTTGACTGATTTGATCTCAGTTATGTGATTATCTGGCTGTACTATAAACTAAAACATGAATTAGTATAGAACTTGTTATACGCTATCCTTCTAGGAAATGAAGATCTACTCTTTTAGCATCAAGTAAGAAAACCCTGCCACCTGAGTAAAAAAGACAACAAACAAACATCATAGAAAAAGAAGTAAGAAGAAAAAAGCAAAACAAAACACAAATGCCAATTAATTATATTGTTGATAGATACCTATAATTTTAGGTATCATAGATTTTCTCATGATATAAAATGGAGTGGCTGCAGGATATCCGGGACTTGACAAGGGTAACCAATCTTGTATATACTAATATGAACCAACATCTTCTCTTGCTGAGTTCCTGTACTTCTCCTTGTTAATCTAATTATGGTATATAAAAGTCATGTTATTGCAATGATAGACAGAACTCAGATGATCAAGCTATACTCATGTAATTAATGTACTATGGCCTGCAGGTAACTTGAAACAATGATTGAAATTATCTCCTCACAAAATTATGTCGGAATAAGTCGAATGAGTTCTTATGATCTCGAACAAAGTTATATAATTGTATATGAAAAGCATGAAAAACCTCATCTTTTCTGAGTGTGCAAAAGTATGTCTTTTCGTTACAAATATGTGCATATTTATCGACAAAACTGGAGCACTTCCCATAAATCCTGTCTTGTAAGCTATGGAAAGTAATATTTTTATCATTATAGGGTACCCTTTAAAAATTGGCCTTGTAACAGTTTAGTCTAATAAGTACGAAAAATAAAACTGTTTTATAACTTGTCATATCATGGGTTATTACCCATGTTATCACAAGCTATAAAGTGTTGTTTTTTTATTTTATGCTTTCTTATATAGGGCATATCCCCACAGGTGAATGTAGGAATTTGATATTTCAAATAGAAGAGAAAAAATCATTCCATGGATCAGAACTGAGTTTAGTTAAGGTGTAGGGATACTATAAATAATTATCTTCTTTAGACAATTAGCATGCCCTATACATCGATCATAATCATTATCTTTGGTTTAGTTTCTTTGTTTAAAGGTATATCAACTTTATGGTTTATTTAATGCCAAAGCCATCCTTGTAGACGATCAACCGTGGCACTATTCAATCCGTAGATGAGAGAATAAGTGGTTCATACCTTTCGCAAAGGTATTAGTCCGAAAGTGAACATAATTTTATGATAATTATGAATGCATTTTTCCAATACATGTAAATGAGCTTATCTTGTTTTTCTTTCCGTCTATTAAGTGTTTGTATATTATTGGATATACTAATGTTTTGGTGAGTTGGGGAAACAGCTAAATATCTTCTCTAGCACAAACTATTCTAATATATAGCTCTATTCAGCAAATGATGAGGATTATACAAAATATCAGTTTCAGAGATAAAGGGTACAAAAGTAATTTTTGACCCTTTAAAGAAGAATTTATAATGATATACTCTTCTTGTTACTCTTTATGCAAGACAGTGAAGGCTATTAATAAAAAGGCTATTTTTAAAATAAGGCTATTTTTAAAATAAGGCTATTAAAAAAAAACAACATTATAATGTTAATACTTTAAAGTTAGGACCACTGAATTTTGCGATTTTTTTATTAAAAATTAGTTTCAGTTCTCAATCTGTATATTGTGCCCTAAAAATCAGAAAACAGAAGAAAAAGGAATTAATGTAAGTTTTACCGACAGTATAACGGTATTATACAAACTATTCAAGTTAGACGAACCAGACATGCAGGACACTGCTGGAGAAGCAGGGACGAACTCATAAGACATGTACTCTTATGGACCCCCACACATGGCTGTGCAAAAGCAGGACGACCAGCACGAACATACATTCAGCAGCTATGTGAGGATACGGGATGTTGTCCTGAAGACCTGCCTAGGGCGATGAACGATAGGGAGGAGTGGCGAGAGAGGGTCAGGGATATCCGTGCTACCATCGTGACATGATGATGATGATGATGATGATGATGATGATGATGATGATGATGATGATGCAATTATAATCTTGCTGTTATGTTTTACTACAAAGCAGAAAGAATAGAATTTTCCATGGTTAGCAATGTGATCGTGACTGATAAAATAGGACCATTATATATATTTTGCAACAGTATTTTACTTCAGAAATACATTGAAATGAAACAAAAGTGATTCTGCGTGGTTAGAGACTGATACAAGCATTATCAACAGGATAGATAGGACTTAACATAATGGTTATTGTCGAAGGAAATTGAATCAGTGATCTGAGTCCGAATCCTTGATGATATTGTAAATGTTTCATTTTAAGTTAAAGCTCTTGGGAAAGGTATGAATCTATCTTCTCATGTACAGAAAAAATAGCAGTACAGACTGTTTCTTTAGTCTTAGGCAACCAGAGTAGGAGAAGGAAAACTGAACTCAAACCAACCCCAACCTGCTTAAAAACTAAATGTATACGAGTAGAATGGATGCATCATTTTGTGATAATTTTTCATTCGTACAAATAATATAATACTGAATATTTTCTTTGTTCCTTTTTTCAATTGAAGGTTTTAATCACCACCATCATGTCATGCTGCTAGCTTTTCCTCTATACGCTTAGTCAGCGTCTATGTGATACATCCATATATTAGAATTGACACGACGCCTGCTTGGAAAAAATTGCGTTTTATATTATCGGATAAGTCTGACTTCCATATGATCGATAACCTATCGATAGCAGTCCATGCCTTCCTAGTCGCATATTAATGTCATTTTCAGTAGATGAGACGCTGCTTCAGAGGTATGTGAACAAGTCCACTAGTTTCAGAGAACCACCATTTAGTGAGGAGATGTAGATTTTAACACTGAAGTAAAAATAATATGGTACATAATGTAGGTTGAGAGATAAAGAAATGTTCATTTCGTAGCTCACATATTTATATAATGAAGAGAAGTTCTAAAATTTGTATAATGAATGAAAATTTATTTTCCTTGTTCATTCTTCAAATGAAGGTTTTAATATGGACGTAAAAATTTGTTTTTTACGTGTCCTAATTTGAATTACTAAGATTGAATTCAAACAGAATATATCATATCATTATGAAGACAGCAAAACAGTTACTACTCTTTAATCTTCTATCGATGTATTCAAATCTTAGTGTCATAACAGAACTCTTCTGTAAAAGAAGAAAAAACGTGGAATTCTTCCTTATTATAACTGTCTGAAAGAGATACTTATTCATCGTTTGCAATGTCAGACTAATAGGAAAATTACACCTGATATGACTTTAAACAAGTGATAGAAATTTAGATTTGCTGTGTCTGTAAGTCATTTTACAAAGTATGCAGCAGATTTTTTTATTTTTTGAGAATTCACTTTGGACAGATAATATTGGGTTTGCTAAATAGACTGTTCAGTATTTGTTGTTAGGTGGCATTTGGAGCATTTAGTTTTAACTATTTTCATAAGGAAAGAATAAAGATGATTGTATTATATTGTATTATATTTTGTCGGCTATCATATCAGAGTGCAATTTAAAAAATGTCAAAATTAGCACACACACACACACACCCACACACACACACACACACACACACACATATATATATATATATATATATATATATATATATATATATATATATATATATAAGTGAAATTTCTTCCAAGCAGCAATCGTGTCGATACTGCTATATGGATGCACTACATGGACGCTGACTAAACGGATGGAGAAAAAGCTTGACGGCAATTACACAAGAATGCTGCGAGAAATATTGAACATATTCTGGAGACAACACCCCACAAAGCAGCAGCTATACGGCCACCTACCACCCATCATGAAAACTATCAAAATTAGACGAACCAGACACGCGGAACACTGCTGGAGAAGTAGGGACGATCTCGTGAGTGATGTACTCCAGTGGACCCCTTCATAAGGACGAGCAAAGGCAGGACATCCAGTTAGAACCTACATACAGCAGCTCTGTGCCGATACAGGATGTTTCCAGTGACCAGTATCTGAAGTAACTTGTCAAATGTGTAAAAAGGTAAGTCCTTACCCACGTGTTTGTCAATATGGAGTTTCCATAAGTGCCTCCAGTTAATTTGCTGGCAATATATTGGCTTCTGCCTGAAGTTCATTAATTAAAGCAGTGGCAAAGGTTTCTTTAAATGGTACGGAGATTGATGGCATAATAGACAATAGTAGCACTGAAAGCTATATTCACCCAAGAGTTGTTGAACGTTGTTCATTGCAAGGTTACCATTCAAATAGCACTATTTTAATGGAGTCAATTTTACTTTCAGGAAACTCTTCAAGTAAATGGACATGATTGCAAAGTTCGTTTAGGGATACTACAAGAAGATTGTATAGACGTAGTCTTGGGACAGGAATTCCAAAAGCTTCATGACTGTGTAACTTTGTCTTATGATGGATATTACCTCCTCGTGAAATATGTGGCCTTAGTACTCTTTCTGTTCAACCTCTAGCATTGTAACCCTGTCGGATAGGGCTGTAGAATACGTCGACTGCACCTCAGCAGGGAGATAATCCCTTCCCAAAGAGTGTTCAGAATATGTCATTTAGGGAACGTGGAATACTTTTTCATTGCCATTACCCCCAGATCCACTCTGACCTGGATCGGTTGTACCGATTATAGTCCATGTATGGGTCAAATAACACTGTTCACTAATACTAAATAGAATTATTAGTGTTAAATAGCAATACCTGAAACCATTTAACTGTGCGCAAACAATAAATACCCAAACATGAAACCATTTAACTGTGTTCAAATAGAGCTATTAGCAATAATGTAAACCATTTAGAATTATTAGTGTTAGCAATATTTAATCTTTTAACTGTGTGTAAACAAATGGTTAAAATCATATAGAATTATTTGTGTTAGATAGGAATAGTTGAAACCAGTTAAGTTTGTGCAAACAATTGAGCTTTGGCCCGTTTAAAATAATGTTACCTGCAAACTAGTCGTTTTCAAATCATATATATATATATATATATATGGGTATGTGTGTGTCGTGTGTAAACAGGATTTGGCATTAAATAACCCACAAGGCTTGATATGCCATAAAACAACCAACCACCAGCATTGTTTGCAAACCTAAAGCTAGAATGTCATGCAATTGCTGCCAAATCAATGCAGTATTCCTACATTGACCGTAAATTTATAAGACAAATCCAAAGACATTTTGAGGTTGGCGTTATAGAATCCAGTTATTCGCCATGGTGAGCACAAATAGTTTGTATTAGAGCTAATTCACGAATAATAGGGTTTCAATTAACTATTCAGAAACAATAGTTTACACTGCTTGATAGCTATACTCTCCCATGTACTGATGCAACTGTAAATAAAATTGCCTGCAACCATGTTTTCAGTATCGTAGATCTTCGCAGTACTTGCCATCAAGTGCTTATTCGAGTGCAAGATAAGCCCGTGGCTGCCTTTGAGGTGTGTATGAATCTTAATCAGTTCACCAGATTCCCCTTTGGGGTTACAAACGGGATTGTGTTTTCAACGGATTATAGATTCCTTTATTAAGGAAAAGAAACTGGAAGGTACATCTGCTTATTTAGATAACGTCACTAATTGTAGAATGACATAAAAGGATCATGATATCATAACTCTATGTGGAATAACATAAAAGGATCATGATATCAACACTATATGTGAAATGATATAAAAAGATCATGATATTACGATATATAGAATGAAACAAAAGAATCATAATATCAAGATGAAGAAATTTCTCAAGACCACAAGGAGTAAAGATCTTACCTATAGTGAAAACATGCATTTTCTACGAAGAAACTTTAAATCTTGTGATAATATGGCGAAAAATATCTGATCCTGATCGGGTTAGATCATTGCTAAATTTACCTGTTCTAACCAATCGTAAGTCTCATCAATGAGTACTTGGCTTTTTCACACATTATTCAAAACAGATACGTAATTATTCTACCAAAATCCACCCCTTAAGCATTACAACAAAATTCCCTTTATCAGAGGAGGCAAAAAGAACTTTTAATCTAATAAAAAATATATACAAGAATCTATCATAAACGCTCTTGATGATACTATCCTTTTGAAACTAATGCCTCAGATGTTGCTGTTGCCACAGTCTCGACTCAGAAAGAATGACTGGTTGATATCTTCTCAAGAATACTACAAGAATTAGAAAAGTGCCATGCTACAGTTGAAAAAGAAGCTTAAATAGTTACATAAGATGTCATACACGGGAAACATAATTTCAATGGAAAACACTTTGCAGTAAGGATTGACCAGTATCAAAGAAGCTATTTGTTTAACTAACAACATAAAAACGATAAAATATCAGGCTGGAGAATAATACTCTCCTGCAATGATAATATTGTAGGGATTACATCCCTTGTTTTCCAAAGAGTGTTTTTAATGACCACAAGGTGGCCTGATCAAAGCAGTATATGAAAGGGTGTAGCAAAGTGAAAACACACTCTCTCTCTTTCTCTCTCTCTCTTTGGTCCTACCTCGACAACCAGAAGCATACAAAAGTGTGTTAATTTCTCAACTGCAGTGGTGATTCTTGCTTCAATAAACCCCCTGTCGTATAGCGCACGATGCCATGCTTTGACATAAATATTCAGTCAACAACTTCCGTTCTATTAAGGTCATTCTAGTAAGTCTGCTCAGGCCATATGTTGTTAATTCGTCATGAATTGTTTTTCATTACTTAACTAGAGGAAATATTAAACTCTAATACGATTCCACTGCTACAAGATTCCGAATTGTATTCATCAATGTGAAATAGTTGTTTTATATATTGACCCTCGACCGAGCCGTCAATCAAGAGATGCACCAGTGTAAATAAGTGGAAGAACAGCGGAAGCAAGTGAACGTTAGAAAATAATATAACCAGGTGCCCGGACGGTTTGAGACAGTTGGATACAGTATGCCAAAGTGAGAACCAGTTGCAGACAGAAGGCTTTGGGCTCTTAATGACCCCCGGTTGAGCAATCCAAGCCAAGATGCAAAAGAAGTGCTGCTATAGGCGAGGAAGAAATTCAGTCAATATAGCAGTCCGTCCCTGTCTCCAACTCATCTTTCACACATAACAAACATCACCCTTTCGAAAATAAAGTGTGAGAGATTTATATTTATATAAAGAAGTGTATTCGTTCGTTATTGAAGTCGTCATTATCAGTTGATTATGTTCCAGTGTGTATATGTATACATGCAGTTGTGGTGGTGAGTTATTGTACTCAGATACGACAAATATACAATGAAAAATCTTCAAGTCATCAACATCAAAACTCTCACGATTCAATTTCCTCAACGTCATATTTAAATGTGGTAAGGACAATATTCCCTCAATATTTTTCCAGGATACTTTGTGGTATCACAAACCAAAATTTAAAATTACTTTCTAACCTTAATGAAGCTTTGTGCTATACGGAAGTAACGAGGTTTAATGATTAGTAAATTTAAAAATTGGCCACATTCAGTTGAAGATATTAAAAAGATGTTAGGTTCCTGCCGAATTTGCACAGAATGCAAAGGAAGATTTTGTTACGAATCTGAATAAACTTATTAACACCACTCAACCTTTTCAGAGGCTAAATCTAGAATACAAAATACTCCTCCCAAATAATGATAAAATTATGTATTTTCTGAGTATAGTTGACGTGTATTCAAGATTCTTTTCCTTTTATCTAGGCGAAGATTTGACACCTACAACTATCATAAAATGTCTGTCAGTTATTTTCCATTTTCAGTCTGCCAGCATATGTACATACTGACTGGGGAGCACCTTTTACGGGCAAGTAACTTATGAATTTTCTAACTTGTAAAGGGATTGCATGCAAGAGAACTACAAGTAATGTTATAAAGTAATGTTGACGCTAAAAGATACCACCAGATTATTCGGAAAGCAATATCTCTTTAAAATCTTGTAGCCAACCCATTCAGCATTGGCTGTCTTCATTACCGAATGCTCTTCATTCAATAAGATCTTTAATATGCCCTTCTATGAGTGTTACCCCGCTATGAATGACTATTTAACTTTACACATCGTTTCCCCTCGGGATCTTAAACAATACCGAGTGAGGTGAACCGGGCCCTGTTCTGTTAAAAAGACATATACGTGCAAGCAAAACTAATCCTTTAGTGAAGGAGGTCGAATTATTTCAAGCCAACTTACATTACGCTTATGTTTGATACTTAGACGGTAATGAAATTACTGTATCAGATAGACCGGTAGTTGGGGAAATATTGAGTTTATCAGTGGGTACGCTTACCGAGTCCACATTCGTTCGTGTATTTCTAATGCTCAGTCTCAGCTATTGCTAAAAACTCTCGTCTGTCTTCACTGTTATATTAAAAGCGGATATTAAAAAAGTTAGAAGTCCGTAGATCAGAAATGTTCTCTTCTTTCACCTGATTAGGGTCAGGAGGTGAGTTGGTATAAGTTGTTCTTAGCTGTCTGGTTTTGCGTGTGGCGTAGGTTGGTAGGCTATGAATGATCTCTCTCTTGTGGTGGGAATGCCGGGGACTTGGTTGTTTCATTATTGACTATGGTATGGGTTGGTGTTATGAAATAGCCGAGGGATTTCGGTTCATGCCTTTGAGTTTAGTTAGGCTGAGAACCTTTCGGCTCAGCACATGGGTTGGCTGGGTGTAAGATTGAAGCAGGTGTTAACGCGGGTGCGCGCGAGCGGATGGAGGTGTCACTCAGATGTCCTAACAGTCCGAGACGATACTGGGTGACAAGGTGCGGGTGACGTCATGCACCGGAAGCACGCGGAAGTTTGTGTGAGAATTTGAAGAAAATAAGAGTCGGGTTTTGGACGCCGAACGAGAAGGATCGATTTTGGAGCTCGCAGGCGCGAGGCGAACGTGCGCCCGATGGGGGCCGCTCGAGTTGGGGGCCAAATGAATAAGACAGCATAGAAGATTGTGTCTCTCCTCCTTACGTCGAAACCTTTAACTCAAAGTTAATAAAAAGGTTTCGTACCTGAACAAGAAGTCGTTACGTGTTTTCGAATATTGAGATTCCTATGTTCTTTATATATTCTCTAGTAATGAACATTACATGTCTATTTCGCACATGGCCATATTCGTGTATATGGCTACGCAACATTGGTAGGCGTAAGCGGTCTTTGATTTTGTCCGAAATGTGACACGTGACGGTTCTCTCTGTTAGTGGTCCCAGATGTCGACTGTAAAAGGTTTTTAAATTGGGAGTTTGCGTTGGTCAAATCCATCCTATATATATATATATATATATATATTACCTATGAACCATTACAGACCTGTAAATGTTTATCCAGAAATTTCTCAGTTTTCTTAAATGAGTCGGGAACCTGTCTTAAACTGGGAGTTAAATAAGAGTACTCCATCTAACAATACCATGATTGAAAATTCACCCTCACATCCACCATTAAGAAAAGGTAAACATATGATCCAGCCACCTGATAGGCTAAATTATGATTAGATTAACGTAGGTTTTTTTTTGTTTGTTTGTTGGTAAGTTCTGTTCAGAAAGTTGCTCCAAATTTAAATGAGAATTCTGAAAAGTGAAGTCGGTAAATGTAGCGAAACTGGATTTCTACGAGCTGTGGAGACGAAAGGACCATCATTTCTGGATACTACTTTTGTTTATTATTTATGGAATGGACTTTCTTTCTGTTTAGTTGATTTTTATAACTATACAACAGTGACCAAACAAAAATCATCCACCAGAGAATCGAACTATTTATTACAATTTTTACGTAATGGATTTATGAAAAACAAAATCCTGTAAGACAACAAGGAGCACTAAGAACATGATAAAATTTCGGGTAGGATGGAATTTTAAAATTTCCCTGAAAATGTCGGAAGATAATGGAAAATATGTTGTTCAATAAAGTTGATGATAAAATTTAAAAATATCAAATTTACATTTTTATCAACCTAATAGATAATTATTATCTGGATAAGTTTTTTTTTATTAACAAAAAAGAAAAACATTATTGATACCTGTAAATGTTACATAGCATTTTTTTCTGTAATTTTGAAATGAATCATTATATTTGGTTTCTTTATTTAATGGCATATCAATCTTCGTGGGTTATTTAATGCCAAAGCCATCCTTGTAGAAGAGTAGTAGTGGAACAAATTGACCCATAGCTGAGGGTATTGTAAACGTAATAGTGTGACCGGAGCTCGAACTGGCTTGAAATGTAGTCACCGTCCATCACGTTAGCCATTATGCCATTGGGACCCCTCTTCACAATATTTGTAAAAGTTGTTCAATTTATGGTCAATCTATAGATGGTAGTCTTCGCCATCCACCAAAAAAAAAAGAAAAGAAAACTAATGAAATACGAGGTGCATACGATAAGTTTCCAGACTTTTTTCGTATGGGCACTTTTATTGATTGTACACACATGAAACACTAGTCCCCTTCCAAGTAATCTCCTCCGGCTGCAATGCACTTTTTGTACCGTTCCAACAACTTCTGGAAGGCCCCATAGAAGTCCTCTTGTGTGAGCGTGTCAATGACCTTCGTCACAGCCTCTTTCATCTCCTTAATTGTCTCTGAGATTAGGGAATAACCAAAAGTCACAGGGAGAAAGGTCTGTACTATAGGGAGGGTGAGCAACTGTCTTGATGCCCATCTTGGTCAAATAGTCTATGACACAGATGAACTTGTGGACTGGTGCATTGTCTTGCTGGAAATGCCACTGATCCGATTTGAAGAGTGCTGGCCTCTTCCAACGGAATCTCTTCATGAACTCCCTTAAAACCTCAACATAGTAACCCTAACCATAACCCTTTGGCCAATCAATTCTGGTGTATTGACTTCCTTACTCCTCCCACACCTCTCATCATCCCTCAAAGACTCCCTGCCTTCCTTGGATCTCTTATGCCACTCAAAAACTGATGCTCAATTCATGCAAGATGGTCGAAAAGCAGTCTGAAGCATTCCATGCGTTTCTGTGGCTTTTCTTCCAAGTTTAAAACAGAATTTTATTGCATATCGTTCTTCTAAAGTGTCAGATTGCATTTTTGAAATTCACTAGCTGTGACAATCAGGCTTTAGTAGGGTGTATTCCAATTGCTGCTGTAGCAGTTCATTTGAACCTGAAATCATAAAATCTGGTCAGTCATCTCATAAGATGTATAGCAATAACATTGTGAATTTTCAAGAGTCTAAGATAATTTTGAATGCACATACGAAAAAAAGTCTGGAAACTTATTAAATGCACCTCGTATATCATTGTATCAAATAGCCAAAACAGTTTTTACAGTTTTCCTTGTTTTTTAATTCTATAAATCTGGTTGTATAATGAGATATGCATGAAATTCCTCTATATACACACATACAAATATATACATATATATTTCAAAATGAATAGGTTCACAGAGAGATTTATATCTTTTTTTAAAAAATCTATTTAGTTCTTATATATGTTACTAGCTTGTTGCTTTCTTCAGAGAATTTTTAATGTTTTTTACAAGTATGATATTCGGTTTATATAGATGTCACTGTTTTGATGTTTCAGGAAAATGAAAACATTGTTATAAGAGAAGCAAATAAGGGAAGTGCCGTTGTTATCTTAGATAAAATATATTACAAAACAAGAATCCAAGAAATACTAAGAGATGAAAATAACTATAAATCAAATGATACAAACATAGACAATAATATCATACAATAAAATAACAAAATTCTGCAAAATACACAATAAAACAATGACTAAAAAAGAAAAAGACTTCTTGACAAATTACATCTTTAAAACAAGCAATTTCTACAGACAACGAAAAATTCACGAGTCCGAAGAATTTAAAAAAAAAAAAACTGTTGAAACACAAAAAATCTGAATATTTAGAAATTCCAGAGACTTCAAATTTAGACCCATAGTAGCAAGCCCATCGTGCCCACAAACCGACCCAGCAAACTAATTAACATTTTACTACAACGTTTTCTACACAAGATAAAAAAAGCTATATTAGATATAATATCCATTTTTTAAACTCCATACCACAAAAAAATTGATCCCGACTCACTCATAGACACATTTGAAGTTACAAACCTATACAGTAATAGACCCCATGAATTAAGAAAACAAGCAATCTCATTTTGGATAGATAAATACCTAGAAACCAAGATTCAATAAAAAAAATTTATCACCGATGGTATAGAACTAATCTTTAATAACTCCTCCCCATTCAATAACATAAATTACATCCAGACTCTAAGAACGACAATGAGAACTAAAATGGCATCATTGGTAAAAATACAACAACATAAATAGGGAATTCACTGGGTCAAGGAAACGATACTTAACTGATTGTTTCATATTCTAGAAATACCCATGGGGAAACATTGATGAATTACACAACCTACTCCAAAACCTACACCCCTAAATAGAATTCACTATGGGACACAGATTTAAAGAACTACCATTTTGAGACATCCTCATAAGAAACGAAAATGGTCAAATCATCACAGATATTTACCACAAACCCACAGACATCCAACAATAACTCCACTTCAATAGTCACTACCCGCAAAACTGCATAAAATCCATTCCTTACACTTGTTGCGGAGCTGATAAGCACGTCGACCCCGCAAATGATTTATAAGGTTAGACGTGCGAGTAATGACAGCCAAAAGACAATGAAGAAAACAAAGGTGTGGTGACAATATAACAAAGATGACAATTTATTTGTCGTGTTTACAAAGGCGTACGTAAAGATCGTGATAGTTGTTGGTATCTTCAGCTTGATGGTTGGTGTCGGTAGCTGATATGGTCGAAGTCGTAGAGAGAGGTAGCTAGATTTTCGAAGCGAGTAGCTGATGTTAGTCGGAGTTGTAGAGGTGCAGCTAGACGTTCGAGGCGGGTAGTTGGTGCTGGTCGAGTCGTAAAGAAGCAGCTAGACGTTCGATGCAAGTAGCTGATGTTGGTCGGAGTCGAAGAGAAGCAGATGTTCGAAGCGAGTGGCTGGTGTTGGTCGAAGTCGAAGTTGATAGTATCAAAATGGTCGTGCCTTTGCTGTGCTAAGGCACTCAAACGGACGAGGGAATCGACAGCTAGAGCTAACTCGTGCTTTAGCGCCGCGCAGCCGTCCTAGCATATCGAGCAAACGAACCAGAAAGCCGAGGCTGAGATTTGCAGTATCTTAGCTCTGTGCAGATAGGGGACCGATAGCAAAAGCTAACCCATGCTTTAGCGCTGCGCAGCTGAGCGGATGAATGGACAACGGAACCGACCGAATGGTTAAGACCAGATGGTCTTAAAGTCCTCTTCGTGTGTGCCGCTTGGTCGTCTGCTTCGACGAGTCCGTAAGAACCCGCAGAAGGTGACCTCTAATTGTCCTTAAAAGGACCTTTTGGTATATCTAGGTGATGGAAGGCAAATGCGACCACGAGATGTGGGATTCAGCCTCGGAAGTAAGGTGAATGCGACCACGAGATGTGGGACTCAGCCTGGGAAGTAAGGCTACTGTGACCACGGGATATAGGATTCAGCCTTGAGAGCTTCGCAGTGAAAAAGCGTGCCGCCGACCGTCGAAAAAAGGCTTATTGATATCCAGCAGGAGCAGTGACAGTGTAACAGGGCCGTCTAAGCGTAAAGTTCATTTTTTTGAAAAATAGGAGTGGAAGTACAGTTCTTCTTTAGCTAGGGATAGGCTTCGGAAGATAAACCACTTTTTTTTTTTGATAGAGTTACTTTTGACAGAGGATCCCTATTAATGATGTAAATTTCATTTATTCCCTTTTTTCTTTTAGTTGTAATGGCAGGTCAACGTTATATAAGGTTTTACATCCGGTCGTGGCCGGATGTAATGTTTAAGGTTTGAGTGACCCGGTTTGTTTACGTTTTTAGGCGGCTCACGACACACTCTAGCACGTAGAATATGCACCATAATTACTAATGTAGTGGAAGGAAAATTTCGTATTTTAGTTTGGCGCGCAAATTTAATTCGACACTTAATTTCAGCCAATCAGGATGACCTATCCTATTCACACTGGACCTTCTTTTCCGGCCAGCAAATTGGGTAAGCTGCCAAACCCACTCTCTTTGGCTGGAGAACACCGTCCAGTGCAGACGTCACATTGGCCGTTTTTCAATAGCAATAGCAACTCTTTGGCTGGAGTGCCGCGACCGGCCTACGAATGTAAACATATCGGATTACACCTCGCCCTAGAGAAATAACATCCGGGCGCGACCGGAAATGATGAAGCCCTTTTTCGATTTTAACCGGCCGTTACAGCTAAAAAAGGGATAAATTAATATTTATCAACATTTGCAAAACACTTCTGCCAGAAATTATTCTATAAAAATGGAAGTAATACTTTTCGCTAGCCTATACCGGGCAAAAGAAATACTTATTTTCTGCGTCCATTTTTTGTAGAAGAACTTTCTATCCACGTGGCGCGACAGAAGTGGAGTTCCCTTTCTTCCATATAAAAAGGCTTCAGGCGGCGAAAATTCAGAGGTCCCTGCGGACCTTTTTTCCTCTCCAGTTGTTGGGTTGCATTCGGTAGGCCGTTTTATCTCTGGACGGTTCTGCCGGATGTGCCTCGGCACTGGAGAGTTCCTCCGGCCTCAGGGGGCCATCCCCCCAGGCTTATACCGCCTTCGGGGGGGTTGGGTTTATTGCCTGGCGCCTGAGGCGCCCCAAAAAGGGGAATGCCGACGGGGCCGAAGGTATTTTTGGCCTTGCCGGACGCGTGTGGGCTTCGGCCCTGCGACCGGGCCCACCTTAAAAACGGCCTTGTGCCATATTCGTGCGTTGGTGGGACGCAACGATAAATACAGAGGTCTATGCGGACGCTCTCAGGAGCCACTCGGCTCCACGAGGCTCGGGTCCTACGTTATCGTGGTTGCACCCACCTCGCCGCCACTTCTAGTGGTGGATTCAACAAGCTTTTTTTTTACGGTCCTTTTTAAGGGCTATGAGAGGTCACCTTCTGCGGGTCGGTGCATCTCTGGCGGTCAGTAATGATCATCCGAAATAGACGGCCTGGAGGCAAACACGAAGAGAACTCACTAAGACCAGCCGGTCTTAACCATCACTCGGTTCCGCTTGTCCGTTTGGCTGCGCAGCGCTAAAGGCAGGGGTTGACCTTTAGCTACCGCTCCACCATCTGCGCAGCGCTAAGATAACGCCAATCTTAGCCTCGGCCTCCTGGCCTGTTCTCTCGACAGTGCAGAGCTTTGGCGTGAAACCGCCTTAGCTACCGCCTCGATACATCCACACAGCTTTGACGCGAAACAGCCTTAGCTACCGCCTCGATACGCCCGCACAATTTTGGCACGAAACAGCCTTAGCTACCGCCTCGATACGTCCGCACAGCTTTAGCGCGACAAAGCCATAGCTCCCGTAAACGATACGTCCGCACAGCTTTAGCGCGACAAAGCCATAGCTCCCGTAAACGATACACCCGCACTGCTATCTGGCACGACAAAGCCATAGCCACCGACCACGACGCTCCTGCAATGCAGTCCACATAACGACTCGCTGTTACGGACTGCTCCAGCAACGCAGTATCTACTCCACGTAACGACTCGCTGTTACGGACTACACTAGCATTGCAACAACTGGCTCACGAAACGACTCGCTGTTACGAGCTAGGAACCACGATTCGACCTTACCAACGAAATGTCAAAACCGGGACATCGATTTACCAGCGACCGACTTCGGCTTTCCGCAACGACTCGACCGACCTCAGCTGCCCGCGACGACTGTCCAACTGTATCCAATGACCTGACCGAATCTCAGCTTACCGGCATCAAACATCCAGCTGTATCTCCACGACTCGACCAACGCCAGCTACCCTCGTCGAACATCCAGCTGCGAACATCTACAACTCGACCATACTAGCTAACGACGTAACTCATCCTAGCTGAAGACTACATACAACCGCCACGGACATTTACATACACATTTGTAATTCCGGCAATAAAATCGTCACTTTTGTTGTATCTGTTATCTCGCCTCTTTGTTTCCTTCATTGTCTCTGGCTGACACTACACACACACGCATATTACCCTTAAATCATTTGCGGAGTCGACGTTCTTCAATAGCAATAGCAACTCTTTGGCTAGAGAACGCCGTCCAGTGTAGACGTCACACTGGCCGTTCTTCAGTAGTAATACTCTTTAGCTGGACAACGCCGCCCAGTGCAGACGTCTCACTGCGGCTCTAGAATAGCAGCCGCACCAGCATGGACACACGAGGGAACCCATCTAATTTATGGATTCCTCGCAAGGAATCCCAGTTGAATATAAATTAGAGGCATTCCACATGCCTCGCACAAGCACAACTTTGTCACCCCAAAATTGGCTATGTCAACGCGATGCTTTTATTCCGCTCTCGACACACTAGCTATAAATTCACCTCTGGGCCACCTTAATGGAGACCAACGCACGCCTTCTTCCCCAGTTACCAGACACACAAAACTACACGGTGACTCTGAAGTTCAATCCCTCACACGTCCGACGACACACGCTGCCATCTCAACCTTCTCAACTTCTCATAAGTCAATTTCGTCTCAAAAAC
>OY757911.1:11716666-12004166 GCA_963585895.1 Sepioteuthis lessoniana
TGTAGATTATTTAATGCCAAAGCCACCCTCGCAAAAGAACAGTAATGGTGCTATTTAACTCACAGTTCGGGGCATCAGGTAATTCATACCTTTTCCTGGGGTATTAGTCCAAAAGTGAATGTGATAGCATGCCTGCAGTTTGAACTAGATGAATTTATATCTATCTGGGAAGCATTAACTACCAAGTGGAACACAAATGGCTTTGTCCTGAATAATAGGCATTGGTTCCCTAAGCTTCTAAGTAGACAATCATCTGGAGGTTGCAAGTTCTATCCTGACTGCAGGTGAGTAACAATACAGGAATACTTAACACTTGTACCTGGTTATGGCTAATGGAATCAGAACAGTTGGTCCCCATGGATTCAATAAAGGATGTAGTTTGAAGTTCCATGAAGGTTCCCTAGTTCGACAAACACCTGAAGAAGGCCGGGGGACATATCGGCCGAAACGTTGTGGAAATAACAATAAAGATAAAGACAATAGTCCAAAAACCCTTAATGATAAAAATCATTTGGCCATATAATTCTAATAATCTATAATACTACTCTACTGCATATTATTATTATTATACATATTACCATATACCGCCATTAAACAAATTACTGTATATTATCATATAATCATAATACTATATTATTGTATTTGATGTCATATAACACTTCTCCTAAGAAAATGACGTAAAGAAGGTCTTATAAATAAAGTTGAAATATCTTGTGGGTTAATGTTTATTCAGATGCCATCGACCAACTGTTGGACAACCTAACTCAATAATATTCTGATATCATATGTAAATGTGATCGATATAGATAAATATCTATTCTGTTAAAGAATTTTTTTTCTGTTTTTTTAATCAATCCATTACTAAATTTCTCATCATGTGATTAACCCAGCAAAAACAACACATTAAAAAGAGATATTCATGAGAGCAATATGCTAAAAATATTCTTAGAGATTAAAGTGATTTCCAGTCCAGTTTGTAACTGAATGATAATTTTGTAGGATCTGCATCCGTGCTGAACATCATTTTTTTAATCCTTCAAATATGCAATATGATGGAGATAACTATAAATACAAATTAGAATCCTTCTTAAACAGAAGCTTTGATATTATTGGCAACTGCTACTTCCAAAATTGAAAAGGTTCATGGGTTGTATAGTATGCAAATATAAAAAACACACAAAACAAAATGATGAATAATGAACTTAAAAAAAAAACAGGAATTGCATGATTCCTTTGCCAGGGTTGGAATAAAGTTACCTATTAGAGTGAAATTCTCAGTCTGAAGCCATTGTTAAATAAATAAATAAACAATTCTTCAATAAAAAAAAACAAACCTTGCAATGTTTAACAGAGAAAATGAATGATTTTTAATATCAGAAAGTAAAGAAAACTGAGTGAAGTGTGCCATCAAGCATCACTTCATAGAAACAAAGACTATCAATCAATTGTAAACCATTTGTTTTACACGAGGAAAAACTCTCAGGATTTCTCTATTTCGAGATTAGAATTCTGAAACAGCAGAATTTACTGGAATTTGAGCATTTTTTTCTGTCTCATATCTTTATTTTTTGTAACTGAGATCAGTGTTAAAACATTGTGCTGGATATCACTTCATCCATCTTTTTCCCAAGATTTTTTTTAATGTTCTTGATTATTACTTGCTAAAAATGCCTTCATAGCTGGATTGTGGAAATTTGATAAAAAATAAACAATAAAAAAATTCTTTATTTTTTTCACTTTCCCCACCCACTTTTCTTTCGATATTATTCAACTGATTTCTCTTCTTTGATACACTACTATTACCACTACCATCACCACCATCTAGTGGAGTGGCAGTTGAATCTTTTCTTAGGATTGAAGATAGAATCTTGATTGGTTAGTGACCAAAAAAAGAGAATCAAGAAAGTAAAGAGGGGAAAAATTTTTTTATTCTTTATTGTATTCTTTTTTTTTTTCTTTTTTTCTGCAAGGAATCTCTGGTTTTCTTTCTCTACTAGATCAATAAATGTCCCTCACATATTAGCAAAACGATCATATCTGGAATGGATGGATTCTTGAACAACATGGAACCAAAGTAGCATTGTTACAATTTATGAACATTTTTCCCCCTTTTTTTGTTAGAAGAGAAGACATATTAAATAACCTTGCATTGGTCACCTGGACTTAATGCATTATGGACCAGTGATGGAGATACATGACTTGAACTTCTGAAAAAGAAATAAAACAAATCTGATTCCTTTTGTGTTCATCCAAGAGAAAGTTAAAGAATCCAAAGGGAAAAGAATTTCCAGAGTGAATGCCATTCATCTAACTTTGGATATTTGCAGTGTCTATGGCTATGTGAGATTTTATCTGTGAGCTGGTTGTTTGTCTTTCTGCCTAAAATACTTAAAATACTTCATCATTTTTCATGAAATTTGCTATGTAGGTTTCTGTAGATAGCCAACTTGAATTTGCCTAATAAAAAAAAAGATCTATTTACTAAGGTAGTCCAGAAAATGTGTTTGAAACTTATATTGTAACTTTGATTGATTGATAAATTCTAACTGGTTATCAACCTGTCAAGAGATGTTTTTTGCCAGAAGGTTAAGGAATCATGTTCATATTTACATTTTTTTGTAGTTGTTTTTAAGTTTCTACTTTTTTTTTGCACATGGTCCTATAGAATGAGAATAATTTTCAAACAGATCTATTTCACCCATAAATAGGACCCTAACATGTACTATCACTCCAGGTCAAAGTCGACCTGGGAGTTATGGCAATAAAGGGGCACACCACACACCCAAGATATCCAAATCGATCCTCAACGTCAGATGCAGTTTAGAGTCTTACTCAGGACATCCCTTTCGAGATACAGTCAGAGTAATATTACTATATAAATATTGCAACAAACAAGTAGTTTTAATCATTATTCCTTTTTTATTCATATGTATATCTTTCATATTAATTTCTGTAGCCCATTATCACAATTCTTAGATAATCATCCAAGTTCAAACAAAATATCTGTTGTGATATTAGTTCACTGATTAAGTTTTATCAGTTATCAATTTTTTTACCCATCTTTCATTCATTTTATTTCTGTTGCTTTATATTTTGTCTTCCTGATTATGTCTACTCTGTTGATGGACGTTAGAATACACTGTATCCTTTAAAAAGAGGTGACCTGAATATCAAACTGCATCTGATGGTGAGGTTCCAGCCGTGAGGAGTATGAAGTATTTCTTCACAGTTATTATTCCCAGGTCGACTCTAACTTAGGGTGGTAGTACCTGGTAGTTCCATCTATTAGTCAAATAGATCTGTTTGAAAATTATTCATATTAGATAGGAATACTTAATACTATATAACTGTGAATTTGCATGAAGTTCTTATTGCTTACTAAGAAGTATTATTAGTTACTTGAAATCATATAACTGTATACAAACAAATGACTATTATTAACAAGGAATAATAACTTGAAACCATATAATTATTAGTATTAGATAGGAATACTTGAAACCATATAATTATTAGTATTAGGAAAACTTAAAACTCTACAACGGTCAAAATATTTTGTATTTGATAGAAAAATTTGATATGCTATAAGTGTGTGCAAAACATCTTAAACAACAAGACAAAAAATGTAAATATAAATGTACTGTGAATGTGATTCCCTAACCTCTAGGCATAAAATAACCCTACAAGGATTGATATACTGTTAAAATCAAACAATTAATCAACCAGATTGTCTAAGGGAAAATAACTGTTATCCAATCGATTAATTTTCTCAGATGAATTAATTTTTTGACGAGTCTTTCTTTTAACTTTTTTTTCTTGATTTTGGTGTATATTTTAATATTCTACAAACAAAACGGCTGGAGAAAAAACTAGACGGCAATTACACAAGAATGCTGCGAGCAATATTGAACAAGTCCTGGAGGCAACACCCGACAAAGCAGCAACTATACGGTCACCTACCTCCCATCACGAAAACTATCCAAGTTAGATGAATCAGATGCGCAGGACACTGCTGGGGAAGCAGGGACAAGCTCATAAGTGATGTACTCTTATGGACCCCCATATATGGCCAAGCAAAAGCAGGACGACCAGCTCGAACATACATACAGCAACTATGTGAGGATATGGAATGTAGCCCTGAAGACCAACCAGAGGCGATGAACGACAGGGAGAAGTGGCGAGAGAGGGTCAGGGATATCTGTGCTGGCGGTACGACCTATGATGATGATGATGATGATAATTGTTGAAAAGCAGAATTGACCAGAAATAAAGAATGAGCTTCCAATGAGAGTAAGTCTTTAGAGGACAGGAAAATTTACTAGCAGACATAACCTGCTTAAGCCATGTAGCCATATCCTTTATTTCTTAGACTGCAACTATGCAGCCATATTGTGTGCTTATATACACAGCATCAGGACTAAATGTAAAGCTGTATGAATTTCTCAGAAAAAGACTTGTCAATTATAATAATTAATTTTTGATTTGCATTTCTTTAATATTATTTCCATTACTTTTTATCACAACCATCAGATTATCATTCTATGACCTTTAAGGAAACATCATAGATAGAAAGAAGGTTAAGCCAATTGGGATATATCAGATTGATTTGTAGATAGTCACTGAATCTTGATAAGAAAATTTCACTGTATAGCAACTGATATATCTGATTAATATTCACCCCTAAATTAAGTGCATTAACAAGGAAGTAGATTAAATTAAAAGCAAACATTTGTTTTTCAAAATAAGTACATTTTTCATTATTTGACTTATTGATTTAACATACAGTTATGTTTATGTATTCTTCAAGTGTAAAAAATATAAGATTTAGAACCGAATAAAAACTCACAATTCTTTTTAATAAACTTTAAACCATATTTCGTTGGTTCAGTAGTAAGTAAATTTCTTTTTATTCTAAAAACTTATTCTTAAATTTTTTCTTCATTATTGATATTCCATTTATTTTATTTTTTAATAAATATTTTATGGTGTGCCAATTATTATGTTGCGAAATATCAACCAGCTCAAGCTTTGTAATGGCACACGTCTTTCAGTAAAAAAATCAATGACCAACATTATAGAAGCAAAAATTTTGACAGGGCCTTTCAAAGGTGAAGATGTCCTCAAATCGCGAATTCCTATGATTCCAACAGATATGTCATTTCAATTTAAGAGATTGCAATTCCCAATTCAATTGGCATCTGCAATCATAATCAACAAAGCACAGGGAAATCTTTAGAATTGTGTGGCGTATATTTACACACTGATTGCTTCTCGCATGGGCAATCATATGTTGCCTGTTCCAGAGTCGGCAATCCAGACAATCTCTTTATCTACATGGAAACTGGAACTACCAAGAATATTGTGTATCCACAAGTATTGGAAAATAAAACATATTAGAAAAATGCATTTTCTTTTTTTTTCCCATTTAAACAAACTGAGCCACAGCAACGCATGGCCGGGTGCAGCTAGTATAAATATATATATATATATATATATATATATATATATATATATATATATATATATATATATATATAAATAAAAGTAAAGTCGGCAAATGGTTGCCAACTTTATAAAATTTGAGGGCAATCCGAAGGCTCCCTTTTCAATAGCTACGACAGAGGAGTAGGGGAGGTCTCTACTTCTTTCCCTGGATTGCTCCACTTTCAAGGAAAGGATTAAGTACCATTTTTTGAGTCTTTGGCACGACTCAACCTGGAATTGAGCCCCAGTCCCCCGGGCCATTTGCAAACACTCTACCCACAAGACCAATGCACTGGTTAAAAGTGTGTGTATGTGTGTGTGTATGTGTGTGTGTGATGGGTAAATTGTTGCCATTTTTAATTATTAATTTTGTATATGCAATTTGTTTAAAGTTTTGTTTACCGTACAACAAACTAGTGTCAGTTGGCCTCTGTGAGAAAAGCAGCACCATTATGCAATTTCCTCTTCCAGAAATATGGAAACAGCATTATATATTGCGAGGCATATATGCCGATATTCTAAATAAAAAGATTTCTTAAGTGTTTGGGTATAAATCAGTGTAGAGGATTCAAAAAGAGTTGGATGAGTGGAATAGTCATTACGAAGGTACATCAGCTCAGAAGCCTCATTCTGATTATTCTGATGAGAAAAGAACTCCTGAATTTTGGCTGATATCCAGGCAATGATTGACAATGATCCCAGCAATTCAATCAGGTCCACAGCCAGTGACATAAGAAGAACTGAGTTTCTTATCCAGTTGGTAGTGCAGGAAGATATTCAGTATTTCTCCTAGAAAATGGGAAATGGCCAATTTTTATTACAGACAATGAAAAACTATAGAAAAGACCATATTGCAAAGCTTTTCATCTTGTTTATATCATAGTATTGGGGTATTCACAAGTGGTGTTGAAGTTATGCCTCTATTCATCTTCCTACATGACTTCAGACTCAACATAGTAGTCTAAATCAAGTGCTCAAAGGAGGTAGTGCTCGCTGGGTTGAGAAGGTAGGTGCTGGAAGGCCCTATGTCCAACAAGCAGGAGAAGCCAATCTGGGCTGTTCGAAAATTTCTGCAATTATAATTCCTAACATCTGGCTACCTAACTCCCCAGATTGGAATTCTCTTGATTATCATGTTAGGGATATGGTTGAAAGACAGAACAACAAAATTCTATATAACAGCAAAGATGAACTGAAGGCAATGATAATGGCTGCATTTACAAATTTAAATAAGGAGACAGTTGGAAAGGCTTATAGGAGATTTTGAAGTCATCTGGTAGTTGTGGTTGAAGTCAATGGCAATTTTTTTATTAGTATTCCAAGATATTTTCATGTAAATTTTTGTATCTGATAAAGCTAGATTTCAGTGTTATTTGCATTTTTGCATAATTTACATGACAATTAAACCATCACACTCCGTAATATATATATATATATATAGATGGATTTAGATCATGGAATCACTATGACTCCCACTCGTAATCCATCCCTATCATCCAATGCTACTGGCCAGTCTTCTTGTTCTGCATCTTGTGTCCGCACAGAGATGATGCAAGTCTTTGCAGGTCAGCTAATACTGGCACATCCATAAGAGAACATTGCTGATGAATTTGTCTTAATTTCTCTAATAATGACCCATCTAACTTGAATGTTTTGGGAGATGGGAGGTAAGTGGCTATACAGCCGATGTTTAGTTGGATGTTTCTTCCAAGATTTGTTCAAGACAGTGCACAGTATTCTTAATCGTTCCCATCTGGCTTTTTTCTATACATTTATTTATCATCCATGTGGTGCTCCCATATAGTAGTATACCTACTGTTACAACTTGGAAAAAATCCTGTTTTATTTTATTGCATAGATCAGGTTGGTTGGTTGGGTTGGTTGGTTGGTTGGGTTTTATTGCATATCAACCATTGTATGTTATTTAATGCCAAATCCATCTTTATTCAAATAAACAATTCTATTTCAAACAATTCAGCTAAGCATAAGTACATAGTTTAACAGTCAAAAAGATTTCTATTTCAAGCTATTCAGTTTAGTCAAACAGTTCTAATTACAATAATTCAGTTTAGTATAAGTATAGTTTTTGTTTACACACAGTTAAATGTCAAAACAGTTCTATTTCAAACAATACAGTTTATGCTTGTTTGTTTGGGTTTTATGGCATATTAACCTTTAAAGGTTATTTAATGCCAAATCCATTTTTATACGAATAAACAGTTCAATTTCAAACAATTCAGTTTAGCATAAGTACACAGTTTAGTTCTATTTGAGCTATTGATGTGAAAACTGTTCTATTTTAAACAATTCCGTTTAGTATAAGATCAGTTTCAATGTTAAAAACAGTCCTATTTCAAACAATTCAGTTTAGCATAAGTATGCAGTTCAGTTCTATTTGACCCATAGATAGGACCCTGTCAGGTGCTACCACTCCGGGCAAGAGTATAATTGGGAGCGATAGCAATGAAGGGGTGTTCCAGATTCCCCAAAGCTCCAACATTACTGGAACCTCACCATTAGATTGTTTATTGTTAAATCTAGGATACTCGTTGGGGGTGTGGAGCTTACCCCTCTGCAAAGGTGTAGTTGGTGTATTCTACGGCTCCAACTGACTGAGCAATACACAGAGTTGAATGTTAAAACAGTTTTATTTCATATAATTCAGTTTAGCATAAGTACACTGTTTAAATGTTAAAATACTTCTATTTCGAGCAATTCAGTTTAGAATAAGTACGCAGTTAAAATGTCAAAACACTTCTATTTTAAAGGATTCAGTTTAGTATAAATACGCAGTTTAAATGCAAAAGAGAGTAAACTCTTGAAACCACAGTTAAGTTCTATTTCACTGATAGATCAGATGCTACCACTCTGGGCTATGTCTTTCCTCAGTGTAAATTTCTTTAAGAAGACTGATGATTGTAGTGTCTGCTATGTCTTTCCTCAGTGTAAGTTTCTTCAAGAAGACTGATGATTGTAGTGTCTGCTATGTCTTTCCTCAGTGTAAGTTTCTTCAAGAAGACTGATGATTGTAGTGTCTGCTATGTCTTTCCTCAGTGTAAATTTCTTCAAGAAGACAATATGATTATAGTATCTGCTATGTCTTTCCTCAGCGTAAATTTCTTCAAGAAGACTGATGATTGTAGTGTCTGCTATGTCTTTCCTCAGTGTAAGTTTCTTCAAGAAGACTGATGACTGTAGTGTCTGCTATGTCTTTCCTCAGTGGAAATTTATTCAAGAAGACAATATGATTATAGAATCTGCTATGTCTTTCCTCAGTGTAAGTTTCTTCAAGAAGACTGATGATTGTAGTGTCTGCTATGTCTTTCCTCAGTGTAAGTTTCTTCAAGAAGACTGATGATTGTAGTGTCTGCTATGTCTTTCCTCAGTGTAAATTTCTTCAAGAAGACTGATGATTGTAGTGTCTGCTATGTCTTTCCTCAGTGTAAATTTCTTCAAGAAGACTGATGATTGTAGTGTCTGCTATGTCTTTCCTCAGTGGAAATTTATTCAAGAAGACTGATGATTGTAGTGTCTGCTATGTCTTTCCTCAGTGTAAGTTTCTTCAAGAAGACTGATGATTGTAGTGTCTGCTATGTCTTTCCTCAGTGGAAATTTATTCAAGAAGACTGATGATTGTAGTGTCTGCTATGTCTTTCCTCAGTGGAAATTTATTCAAGAAGACTGATGATTGTAGTGTCTGCTATGTCTTTTCTCAGTGTAAGTTTCTTCAAGAAGACTGATGATTGTAGTGTCTGCTATGTCTTTCCTCAGTGGAAATTTATTCAAGAAGACTGATGATTGTAGTGTCCGCTATGTCTTTCCTCAGTGTAAGTTTCTTCAAGAAGACTGATGATTGTAGTGTCTGCTATGTCTTTCCTCAGTGTAAGTTTCTTCAAGAAGACTGATGATTGTAGTGTCTGCTATGTCTTTCCTCAGTGTAAATTTCTTCAAGAAGACTGATGATTGTAGTGTCTGCTATGTCTTTCCTCAGTGGAAATTTATTCAAGAAGACTGATGATTGTAGTGTCTGCTATGTCTTTCCTCAGTGTAAGTTTCTTCAAGAAGACTGATGATTGTAGTGTCTGCTATGTCTTTCCTCAGTGTAAATTTCTTTAAGAAGACTGATGATTGTAGTGTCTGCTATGTCTTTCCTCAGTGGAAATTTATTCAAGAAGACTGATGATTGTAGTGTCTGCTATGTCTTTTCTCAGTGTAAGTTTCTTCAAGAAGACTGATGATTGTAGTGTCTGCTATGTCTTTCCTCAGTGGAAATTTATTCAAGAAGACTGATGATTGTAGTGTCTGCTATGTCTTTCCTCAGTGTAAGTTTCTTCAAGAAGACTGATGATTGTAGTGTCTGCTATGTCTTTCCTCAGTGGAAATTTATTCAAGAAGACTGATGATTGTAGTGTCTGCTATGTCTTTCCTCAGTGTAAGTTTCTTCAAGAAGACTGATGATTGTAGTGTCTGCTATGTCTTTCCTCAGTGGAAATTTATTCAAGAAGACTGATGATTATAGAATCTGCTATGTCTTTCCTCAGTGTAAGTTTCTTCAAGAAGACTGATGATTGTAGTGTCTGCTATGTCTTTCCTCAGTGGAAATTTATTCAAGAAGACTGATGATTGTAGTGTCTGCTATGTCTTTCCTCAGTGGAAATTTATTCAAGAAGACTGATGATTGTAGTGTCTGCTATGTCTTTCCTCAGTGTAAGTTTCTTCAAGAAGACTGATGATTGTAGTGTCTGCTATGTCTTTCCTCAGTGGAAATTTATTCAAGAAGACAATATGATTATAGAATCTGCTATGTCTTTCCTCAGTGTAAGTTTCTTCAAGAAGACTGATGACTCTAGTGTCTGCTATGTCTTTCCTCAGTGGAAATTTATTCAAGAAGAAAATATGATTATAGAATCTGCTATGTCTTTCCTCAGTGTAAGTTTCTTCAAGAAGACTGATGATTGTAGTGTCTGCTATGTCTTTCCTCAGTGTAAGTTTCTTCAAGAAGACTGATGATTGTAGTGTCTGCTATGTCTTTCCTCAGTGGAAATTTATTCAAGAAGACTGATGATTGTAGTGTCTGCTATGTCTTTCCTCAGTGTAAGTTTCTTCAAGAAGACTGATGATTGTAGTGTCTGCTATGTCTTTCCTCAGTGGAAATTTATTCAAGAAGACTGATGATTGTAGTGTCTGCTATGTCTTTCCTCAGTGTAAGTTTCTTCAAGAAGACTGATGATTGTAGTGTCTGCTATGTCTTTCCTCAGTGGAAATTTATTCAAGAAGACTGATGATTATAGAATCTGCTATGTCTTTCCTCAGTGTAAGTTTCTTCAAGAAGACTGATGATTGTAGTGTCTGCTATGTCTTTCCTCAGTGGAAATTTATTCAAGAAGACTGATGATTGTAGTGTCTGCTATGTCTTTCCTCAGTGGAAATTTATTCAAGAAGACTGATGATTGTAGTGTCTGCTATGTCTTTCCTCAGTGTAAGTTTCTTCAAGAAGACTGATGATTGTAGTGTCTGCTATGTCTTTCCTCAGTGGAAATTTATTCAAGAAGACTGATGATTGTAGTGTCTGCTATGTCTTTCCTCAGTGTAAGTTTCTTCAAGAAGACTGATGATTGTAGTGTCTGCTATGTCTTTCCTCAGTGTAAGTTTCTTCAAGAAGACTGATGATTGTAGTGTCTGCTATGTCTTTCCTCAGTGGAAATTTATTCAAGAAGACTGATGATTATAGAATCTGCTATGTCTTTCCTCAGTGTAAGTTTCTTCAAGAAGACTGATGATTGTAGTGTCTGCTATGTCTTTCCTCAGTGGAAATTTATTCAAGAAGACAATATGATTATAGAATCTGCTATGTCTTTCCTCAGTGTAAGTTTATTCAAGAAGACTGATGATTGTAGTGTCTGCTATGTCTTTCCTCAGTGTAAGTTTCTTCAAGAAGACTGATGATTGTAGTGTCTGCTATGTCTTTCCTCAGTGGAAATTTATTCAAGAAGACTGATGATTGTAGTGTCTGCTATGTCTTTCCTCAGTGTAAGTTTCTTCAAGAAGACTGATGATTGTAGTGTCTGCTATGTCTTTCCTCAGTGGAAATTTATTCAAGAAGACTGATGATTGTAGTGTCTGCTATGTCTTTCCTCAGTGTAAGTTTCTTCAAGAAGACTGATGATTGTAGTGTCTGCTATGTCTTTCCTCAGTGGAAATTTATTCAAGAAGACTGATGATTGTAGTGTCTGCTATGTCTTTCCTCAGTGTAAGTTTCTTCAAGAAGACTGATGATTGTAGTGTCTGCTATGTCTTTCCTCAGTGGAAATTTATTCAAGAAGACTGATGATTGTAGTGTCTGCTATGTCTTTCCTCAGTGTAAGTTTCTTCAAGAAGACTGATGATTGTAGTGTCTGCTATGTCTTTCCTCAGTGGAAATTTATTCAAGAAGACTGATGATTGTAGTGTCTGCTATGTCTTTCCTCAGTGTAAGTTTCTTCAAGAAGACTGATGATTGTAGTGTCTGCTATGTCTTTCCTCAGTGTAAGTTTCTTCAAGAAGACTGATGATTGTAGTGTCTGCTATGTCTTTCCTCAGTGGAAATTTATTCAAGAAGACAATATGATTATAGAATCTGCTATGTCTTTCCTCAGTGGAAGTTTCTTCAAGAAGACTGATGATTGTAGTGTCTGCTATGTCTTTCCTCAGTGTAAATTTCTTCAAGAAGACTGATGATTGTAGTGTCTGCTATGTCTTTCCTCAGTGTAAGTTTCTTCAAGAAGACTGATGATTGTAGTGTCTGCTATGTCTTTCCTCAGTGTAAATTTCTTTAAGAAGACTGATGATTGTAGTGTCTGCTATGTCTTTCCTCAGTGTAAGTTTCTTCAAGAAGACTGATGATTGTAGTGTCTGCTATGTCTTTCCTCAGTGTAAATTTCTTCAAGAAGACTGATGATTGTAGTGTCTGCTATGTCTTTCCTCAGTGTAAGTTTCTTCAAGAAGACTGATGATTGTAGTGTCTGCTATGTCTTTCCTCAGTGTAAGTTTCTTCAAGAAGACTGATGATTGTAGTGTCTGCTATGTCTTTCCTCAGTGTAAATTTCTTTAAGAAGACTGATGATTGTAGTGTCTGCTATGTCTTTCCTCAGTGTAAATTTCTTCAAGAAGACTGATGATTGTAGTGTCTGCTATGTCTTTCCTCAGTGTAAGTTTCTTCAAGAAGACTGATGATTGTAGTGTCTGCTATGTCTTTCCTCAGTGTAAATTTCTTTACGAAGACTGATGATTGTAGTGTCTGCTATGTCTTTCCTCAGTGGAAATTTATTCAAGAAGACTGATGATTGTAGTGTCTGCTATGTCTTTCCTCAGTGTAAGTTTCTTCAAGAAGACTGATGATTGTAGTGTCTGCTATGTCTTTCCTCAGTGTAAGTTTCTTCAAGAAGACTGATGATTGTAGTGTCTGCTATGTCTTTCCTCAGTGTAAATTTCTTTAAGAAGACTGATGATTGTAGTGTCTGCTATGTCTTTCCTCAGTGTAAATTTCTTCAAGAAGACTGATGATTGTAGTGTCTGCTATGTCTTTCCTCAGTGTAAGTTTCTTCAAGAAGACTGATGATTGTAGTGTCTGCTATGTCTTTCCTCAGTGTAAGTTTCTTCAAGAAGACTGATGATTGTAGTGTCTGCTATGTCTTTCCTCAGTGTAAGTTTCTTCAAGAAGACTGATGATTGTAGTGTCTGCTATGTCTTTCCTCAGTGTAAATTTCTTTAAGAAGACTGATGATTGCAGTGTCTGCTATGTCTTTCCTCAGTGTAAGCAACTGAATGCAATGAAGTCTACAAAAAGAAATGTTGCCATGAGAATCTTTGCCTGTTTTCATTTAATGTTTCAACTGATGGTCAAAATCTGTGAAGTTGTGGAGCCATTTGTTTAAAAGCCATTCTGATTTTTTCTGAGAATTTTCTCAATTTAGGGTTAAATACAATTGAAAAGCAGGGCATTATAAACCTTAGCAGCTATAGCAGTTAGATTTTTGCCTCTGTAGGTCTTAGTGATTTTGAAGGTTGTCTTTCTTGGGGAAGGGAAGGATGCAACTTTTGTCTGTTTCTCTCTTGTGTTTAGTTTATAGGCTTAATCAATGTTTATGTTGCTTAATTAAAGTTTATTTTCTTGTCTTCTAAACTTCAAGGAATATTTCGTCAAAGAGTGCAGCTTTGGGGTTTTATTTATTTTTTTTTTCAATACTGCATTCAGTTCTTCCTTCATAAACTGTTCCAGTTTGATGTCTAGTTGGTCATTAATAATCATCAGAAGGGTTTCCAAGCAGAATCTTGAAATGTTCATTCCACTTCAGAAGTCTTTCTTCTTGGCAGGCAGCTTTTAGTTTTACTCTTGATGTGCTCTTCTTTCCACACATTTCATTCACTGTCTACCATGCTACATGCTACTTGTGATTGCCTATTTTCTACAGTTTCTCATTTTATCGATTTGGCCTTGAACCTATTCTGATAGCTCTTTTTGGTATGTGTTAGTTTGTTCTTTCGGAGCTTTCTTAGGTTTCTGCATATTAGCATTCTTTTATTAAGTTAGGACACTTTTTTAAAAAGTTATCTCACTTTACCATTTTTACAGTTACCTTTCATTTATTGCTATGGAGGTGCTCGTGGTGTAGTCGTTATCGTCGTAGGAAATGGACACGGCGACATGAGTTCAAATCCTGGACGTGACTGATTGCATTTCATATAGCACTAATACCCTTGGGAAAGGTATGAATCCAATTATTCTCCCTCCAGCTATGGGTAAATAGTAGGACAGACTAGGTTCTTCAGCCTTGGTGAGGCAACTAGTCTAGGAGAAGGAAAACTCTGAATTCAAACCTGTTAAACTCTGCTTAAAAATTGACCTTGTGTCATATCCTGCCCGAGCGGAGGGGTTGGTAAATATTACCTTTTATTTATTGCTTATATCTCTATTTGTGAGCGAGGACCAGTCATAACATATGATTTTGACTGTTTCTCATTTCTGCATAGACATAGGTGTATCTTTGCTGCGACAGTTCTGTGATTGGAAAGTACTCCTTCAAAAGAGAAGAATGCTCCACAGTTCAGACCACTATTCATCCACTTCTTGTTTTTGATTTTATATTCTAGTTGTGTTTTGTGTTATTTGGTTGAAATAGGTCCATAGTTTTCCCTCTATTTTTTTTAATTTAGTGTTTTGGCATGAAAGACTGTTCTTGGGAGAAAAATCTGTAAGATATATACCATTTCTATTTGGCTGATTGTGTAAGTAAAATTTATTATTTTCATCTTTGCCTATTTGAGCATTTATGTCTCATTTGTTTTAAAATGGAATTATTGAAACCATATAACTGTATTCAAACAATTGATTATTATTGCCAAATAAAAACTTTGATAAAAAAATGATTGCAATTATATTTACAAATGAGTAAAATTATGACATTAAATAAACCATAAAGAATTTTTTTGCTGATAAACGAATAAACCAAACCAAACCAAACCATCTCTTAACATTAGGTGATTCACAGAGATGTTCATATAGTGAGAGTGACTATTATAACAATTTGAGGTATTCATTGGTGTTAAAAACTTATGGAGATCATAATACATTTTTCTTTATTTAGTAAAATGCAATTCTCCTTTTATAAAAATATAAAACTGACTCATTGACTTTGAAAGAAATTCAAAAGTCAATTTAAAAAGTCAGTGAAGGACGAATACTAACAAAACTTTCAAAGTGACAAAACAAAAAGTAAGCAGGCATGGGTTTCTGTTCGTGCATTGATCCGTTTTAAATCATGACAGCACAAACTAACTCTTACCCACCTGTTGGTTTTTGGTTCTTATCCACCTTCTAGTTCAAATCTTTGGATAGATTAATCAGGTCTTTGATTTTGTTTTGATTATTGTGAAAAGAGATACTCACCCACAAGGCGTGGGCTGGGATTCTTAACTAACCAAGCACCTATATTGTGGTTTGATTGGATGGCCAATTAAAATCTGATACCCAGAAAGGATACTTTGTCCACAGACATAGATCAGGGCATCTGATTGGCAGACCAGTCAAAAAGTAGTTGGAGAATATGAAATGATTTGTGATTGGTTAGTCAATTGGGAAATTTTGTTCCGTGGAGAATCCTCAATAAAAATAGATGTTTTTAGAGTTAGATGAAAGAAGATATCCAATGTTCATACCAAAGACAGGATAATAAGAAAAAAAATCTCTCCAAGAACTAAAGCCTCTCCAGCAAAAAGCCTCACTCTCCAAAAAATTGACTAATATTGAAATACTGCACCTCATTTGTCTGTCTCTCAAATATTCTGAAAAAGTGACACAAATTCCATATATATATATATATATATATATATATATTGTGTATATTATTGTTACACCACATTATCCTAGTGAGTAGAGTGTTTGCCACTGGTCTGGGAGACCAGGGTTCAAAATTCCAGGTTGAGTCATAAAAAAGACTTTAAAAAATGGTACTTGATACCTCCTTGCTTTACACTCAGCATTCTAAGGTACATATCAAGGGTAAAGTGAAGCAATCCAGGGAAAGGAGTAGCTCTCTCCATAACACCTCAGTATAGTAGCTATTGAAAAGGAAGCCTTCGAGTTGCCCTTGACTACAGTTGCCAACTTTACTTTATTGTGGTTCAATAAATAGTTACCAATTGTTAATGGAGAATTTTTCTTGCTTTTGAGTTGCCAACACAATGGCCACTTGTTCCAACAAACCACTACAACCACCAATAGAAGTTCCAGATAGATTGTGTCATCCTTGTCTGTGGATCTTTAAACACAATGTGGGAGTTGATAAACTAATGCATGTGTTTGCATAGGACCACACTATTCATATTTCTATTCATACAGGTACTAATCAGGGTGAATATTGCTCAATTTTGCTCAACCATATATGAATCAGTACTTTTATATAGACTTGAGAATAGTACATCTAATAGATATTTTTTGACAATATTTAGAATATTCAAGAGCTGAATTGACACCTTAACTGAATTACTAAATTACTTTTTATCCTTTCACAATGTTGGAGGTGAAGTGTCATATGAGTCTTGTAATAAAAAAAATCAATCTATATTTGTACTTAAACAAATAATAACAATTTTTGAATTTTACTCACTTAAAAGGCACCTTTGATGGTCATTTCATTTAATGTGAAGTCATCATTTTTCTACTAATATAAAATTAAATAAATCATCATCATCATCATGTCGTACCGCCAGCACAGATATCCCTGATCCTCTCTCGCCACTTCTCCCTATTATCGCCTCTGGCAGGTCTTCCGGGTTACATCCTGTGTCCTCACATAGCTGTCTTAAGTAAGTTCGAGCTGGTCATCCTGCTTTTGCTTGGCCATATGTGGGGGTCCATAGGAGTACATCCCTTATGAGCTCATTCTTGCTTCTCCAGCAGTGTCCTGCATGTCTGGTTCGTCTAACTTGTATAGTTTTTGTGATGGGAGGCAAGTGGCCGTATAATTGGTGTCTTGTGGGTATTGTCGCCAGGACTTGTTCAATATTGCTCTCAACATTCTTGTGTAATTGCTGTCTAGTTTCTTCTCCAGCCGTTTAGTTAGCGTCCATGTAGTGCATCCCTATAGCAGTATCAATACAACCGCTGCCTGGAAGAAGCTGCGTTTCATTTTATCGGTCAGGTCTGATTTCCATATGATCGATAGCCTATCGATAGCTGTCCATGCTTTCGTTAGTTGTGTGTCGATGTCTTTTTTGGTTGATGAGATGCTACTTCCTAGGTAGGTGAATTTCTCTACTAGTTTCAGAGAGGCTCCATCTAGTGTGGTAATGTTGCCTGTTTGGTTGTAACACATATATTCAGTTTTGTGTGCATTGATATGGAGGCCAATGCCTGCTGCGGCTCATTCTAAACTATGTAGTAGTGTCTCTCCTTGATTAGGCGTATTCGCCAGTAATGCTAAATCATCAGCGTAGTCGGTGTCTGTGATTGTTTTTGCGGGGTACTTTTTGCTTCTTTTCTTCGTCAGCTCGAAGCCATTTTCTCTGATTTTGTCGATCGAAGTTCTAAGCACGTAGTCCAGACAGATGATAAAGAGGTATGGAGCTAGCATGTCCCCTTGTAGTACTCCTGCAACAATGTTGAAGTATTCCGTGTCTCCATCTGGTGAACATACTTTCACTTTGGTGTTTCTGTAGAGAATCATTATTGCTGCTACGGTTTAGTATAATTAATTGTTACCTTTTTTTGGAAGTTATAATCAGTAGGGTGAATACAAATGAAGACTTTATAAGTTGCAAATTGGAAAAGAAATTGCATTATTTGCTAGGTTCATTTTAACACCATTGCTCAAAAAATCTCACTTTAATGTGCTGTTCTATGTTACATAAAATACATTCAAAAATTGTATAATTATAATACAGATACGATTTTAAGTGTTGATTCACAAAACTATAGAAATGAGTTGAATATTCAAAATAAATTTGGAACAGTGATCAGCCAGTTCTACTATGATGAGTTTATATAATGTTTGAAATATTAGTTCATAAAAAGATGAAAAAGATGATAAAAGTCTGGAGATATGAATTCCTAACAATGATGTATTAGCAATTTGTTATCAGCTGTCTACTGTGATAAACTGTGTCCTGCACTTTGTGTTTGTTCTAACATTACTTCTGAACAATCAATCTTTTATACAAGTACTTTTCTAAATTGGTTAATTCAATTGTGTTCTTTCAGAGGAAATCAGCCGACCTTTCTCTTCAAAATAGAAATCCAAATTTGGCTGATGTACAAATTGGGCAAAATTAAAACAAATGTAGAAAGGAGGAGATTTCCATTTCTTTTTTTATTTCTTTTTGTTGTAATGGAATAATATTAGATATTTTCAAAGAAAAATATTTTAAAACTAGTAATAAAACTGAAATTTGTCATGTTTTAATTGGAAGCTACCAATTTCTCATAGTTGTATTGGGAAATTAGTGTATCAGATGGCATGTTAAGACCCACTCATTTCAGCAATTAATACTGAGAAAGAATTTTGATTTTAATTAGACTGATTAATGGCATATCAACCTGTCTAGGGTTATTTTATGCCTAGAGTTTCAGGAATCATATTAATTGTACATTCGAATTTTCATTTTTTTCAGCTGTTATTTTTGATTCTTGCACATGATTATGTGATATCAAGTATTCCTATCTAATACAAATAATTTGCACATATGGTTTCAAATATTCCTATCTAATATTATTATTTCTATGAAATTATTTGTACAATTATCTGGTTTCAAGTGATTAATAAATTAATAATAATAATAATAATAATGGCTCGCATAAACTCCTATGAGACTTTAACATACAAACGGATCACTTAATCCTGGCCAGAAGACCAGACCTCATAATAATCAACAAAAAAAAGCGAATCTGCAAAATTGTTGACTTTGCTGTCCCGGTGGACCACAGAATAAATCTGAAGGAAAGTGAAAAGAAGGATACGTACCTCGACCTTGCTAGAGAAATAAAAAAGCTGTGGAACATGAAAGTAACGATTGTGCCAATTGGTGCGTTAGGTACAGTAACTAAAGGATTATTAAAGGGCCTGGAGGACTTGGAAATTGGCGGACGGGTGGAGACTATCCAAATGACAGCATTGCTGAGGACGGCCAGAATATTGAGACGAGCCCTGGAGACTTGAGGAGACTTGCTGTCACTTAAACTCCAGTGAAAAACCATCAGCTGATGTGAAAAACTTCAAAGGAGTAAATAATAATGGAATTTGGCATAGAAAAGTGTGCAATGCTTGTAATGAAAAGTGGCAAATGGCAGCTAACTGACGAAATGGAACTACCAAACAAGGATAAGATAAAAACGCTCGCAAAAAAAAAAAAAAACCTACAAATACTTGGGCATCTTGGAGGCTGAAACCATCAAACAAGTGGAAATGAAAAAAAAAATTCAGAAAGAATATCTCAGGAGAACTAGGAAACTACTCGAGACAAAACTCAATCGCAGAAATCTTATCAAAGGAATAAATACCTGGGCTGTACCTCTCGTTAGATATTTCGGACACTTTCTCAAGTGGACCAGAGATGAACTTAAACAAATGGACCAAAGATAAAGAAAACTAATGACAATACATAAGGCTTTACATCCAAGAGACGACGTTGACAGACTATAAGTTTCAAGAAAAGAGGGAGGAAGAGGACTTGCAGCATTGAAGATAGCGTTGACGCATCGATACAACGACTCAAAGACTATATACAAAAACACGAAGGAGGACTCATTACAGACACCAGAAACGAAACTGAGAACACGGTGAACAACAGAATGACAATAACTAAGAAACGAAAATGGGAAGGAAAACAACTCTATGGGCGGTTTAAATGACTAATAAACAATATCACACACGACAAAACTTGGACATGGCTAAGAAAAGGAAACTTTAAGAGAGAAACAGAATCTCTCCTAATAGCAGCACAAGACAGCGCCCTAAGAACCAATCATATCAAAGCGAGAATAGATAAGACTCAACAAAATAGCAAATGCAGGCTATGTGGTGACAGAGATGAAACCATCAATCATATAATAAGCGAATACAGCAAATTAGCACAGAGGGAGTATAAGGTGAGACACGACTGGGTTGGCAAGGTGATTCACTGGGAAATGTGTAAGAAATTTAAATTCAACCATACAAACAAATGGTATATGCACAACCCAGTACCTGTCCTAGAAAATGCCATGCATAAACTCCTATTGGACTTTAACATACAAACGGATCACCTAATCCTGGCCAGAAGACCAGACTTAATAATAATCAACAAAAAAAAAAAGAGAACTCGCAAAATAGTTGACTTTGCTGTCCCGGCTGACCACAGAATAAAACTGAAAGAATGTGAAAAGAAGGATAAGTACCTCGACCTTGCTAGAGAATTGAAAAAACTGTGGAACATGCAGGTGACAATTATACCAATTGTAATTGGTGCTTTTGGAACAGTAACTAAAGGATTACTAAAGGGACTAGAGGACTAGGAAGTTGGAGGACGAGTGGAGACCATCCAAACTACAGTATTATTGAGAACGGCCAGAATACTAAGAAGAGTCCTGGAGACTTGAGGGGACTTGTTGTCACTCAGACTCCAGTGAAAACCCATCAGCTAACGCTGATGTGAAAAGCTCTAATGAGTGAATAATAATAATAATAATAATAATAATCCTTAGTAAACCATCAAAGTAACTATCCTTAATGCAAATTAAGGTTATATGGTATGAAGTATTCCTGTTGAATATGAATAATTTTCAAACATACCTATTTGATCCATGGATGGGACCCTAACAGATACAACCACACCAGATCAGCACATAAAAGGGGTACTCCACACTACTCAGATTTCCCAAACAGGAACCTCACCATCAAATGCAGTTTTGTATCATAATCAAAGCACTGCTTTTTTCACTGGAGGGGCTTACATTTCTGCAGGGGATATAATCAGCATATTCTAAGCCCTACTGACAGGTCAGGAATTATCACTAAAATACTGCAGTAAATATCTTAGTCATTTTGTGAGAGGCTTTTTAAGTGAAGACAATTTTGACACTTTTGATTCAATTCAAATCAGACCAACTGCTCCAAAGATGTCTTTTTTATTTGATAACCTTCAGTTGAACCCCTTATTCAATCTATGAGGGAAAATTGTTCTCATTCAATGCTAAAGTATATCACATATTAGTTCATTTTTTTAGTTAATTTATTTTCATGAAGCCACTTTTTTCAAAGAAACAAACTATAAGACTTGAACTTCTAACTACAAGCTAACTAAAAGCATTTGACCAACGTTTTTGTCAAATAGGGCATCGTCCAGTGAATCAATCAAATTGTGAAATTTTAAAACCTTAAACCTAATGTCTATTCTTTCCAAATCAAAATCTCCTTTGTAGTATTCATTTCTATGTTTGTGTACTAGTTCTTCTATAAGAGTATAACGTGTGTACTAATTCTTTCATCTTTCAAACAAGCGAAAAATAATATCTAGCTCAACTGGAGGTTTTAGAAAATTCATTACTTGCTGCTTTCACTATAAAGATAATAATTTCATGCCTTTGTAAATCAGTTATGAATGTATTTTTATTTAAGGCAGTTTGTCTTAGAAACAAAGACTTAGAAATATTTATTTGGCATTTTGACAAAAACCTATATCAACATTTAGACCAAAGCAAATTGGTCAAGAAATGCAGTGCTCATGGGTCTTGGCAGAGGTTAGCTCCACCATATCAGAAAAATGTAACCAAAAAAGTAAAAAGGCAAATAAACTAGCCAGCAATTCAACAAAACAGCAACATATTATGTCAATTTAATTTGTCCTTGGTACGGAGGGGGGTTATCATTGTAGGAAATGGAATCAGCAGCCTGATTGTTTGGTTTGTTTCTTTGTTTAATGGTATATCAACTTTTGTGGGTTATTTAATGCCAAAGCAGAAGAACAGCAGTGGTGCTATTCAACTCAACGTTCGGGTTATAAGAGGGTTCATACCTTTGCCAAGGGTATTAGTCCAAAAGTGAATGTAATTGTGTGACTAGAGTTCGAACTTGCATACTAATGTACCACAGTCCAGCACATTAGCCACTACACCACAGGGACTTCTCACCAGGGACTCAATGAGAGTTCAAATTCTGGATGAGACTGTTAGCACAAATGCTCTTGGGAAAGGTAAGAATCCATCTGTTCTCCCACCCAGCTATGGGTAAAACTAAGTCCTTTGGCTTTGGTAAGGCAACCAGTTTAGGAGAAAGTAAACTCTGAATTCAAACCAGCAGTACTCTGTTTAACAAACTGACCTTGTGTCACATCCTGCTTCTGGTGGAGCGATGCATATTATATGAATTATTTCATGATACAAAGTGAGCACAACCATGCAATACTTTTCATATTACTGAAATCAAGTGGTTGACATCATCTCTCATCAGCCAATGATCATGTTGATCCTTCAAACTTTTAGAAATTAATGACAACAAGTCAGGCAAGGATAACAAAAGGTGAAGAGGTTGTACATAAAAACCAAGTTTTATTTTGGGAAGAAATACAAGAAAATAAATTTGTGTCAAACTCCTGTTTACATCGATAGTATAAACTCAATTGTCTAATAGTTTTTGGTGACAACAAGTCTGAATGGTATTTGCACAGGTTGCTGGTGTTGCTATGCAACCAGATAGTATGCAGATGGCTCAAGAGTTGAATATGTTGGATAATATCAAGCTAGTCAATATCCTGGTAGTTAATTCAGCAGTTAATCAAGTTTTGGTCAATGTTGGCAATGAGCGAGTTGATGAAGTCATTGGTCTGAGTGGCGTGGTGTCATTCACTTGTCATGAAATCAGTGGTTCATTGGCCAAGTAATATGGTCTGAGTTGCTATGCATCATTGCTTTGATGGTGAAGTCATCAATGGTCTGATTGGTCCTCTCATAGACTGGTCTCTTACTCCAGATATTTGCAGCATTTAGGTGGGTGAGTGGTAAGGCTACTGTCCTCATTGGTGTCGGTCTAGGCTGTAGTTGAATTGCTCTAAAAAGGGCAGTAGTAATAAAAAATGAACTATGCCCTAATAAGGGGCATAGTAGTAGGGGACAAGTGTAAGCATCTGGAAGCAGGTAGTAGCAGAAAGCAGAAACTGCTGGAAGAAATCAGGAGGCAGGAACTGTTGGAACAGTGCCACATTCTAATCCTCTTCACCTGAGGCTGGGTAGGACCACTGATGAATCTGATTTTTTTGGTTACTTATTTCTACTGATATTGAGTTACGACAGCTAGTGTTTTGGTTGATTTCGAAGTTCAAATTTTAAAAAATAAGAGTAGCTTTAGGCAATGACAATATTTTATTGTATCAATTATATACTGAAATATAGATTATTAAGCTTAAATTATGTGTAACTTTTGAATGACTTGAATGACTAATTTCTTTTACTTTATCTATGCTTAGTAGTTGATCTTATAATTCTTTATATATATATATATATATATATATACACATATATTGTCATCAAAAGACAGACTGTTTCATTCTATCAGACCTCTTCAGTGTGGCTAGACTCACAGGACGCTCTAAGCCAGGATCGAAACCCATCCAACTTTATGTTAGACTAAGTCTCAGACCGCTCGGCTACGTTGGCTAAGGAAATTTTTAAGGTATTTATGTAGCAACAGCAGCAGCGTCCGTTTGTTTACATTCTTATACCCTATTAGCTACCAGAGTGCTCAATTCTTTCGAAGAGCTTTGCATTATGCGAGCGGTGGCCAACAATTCCTTTGCCAGAGTGCTCAACCCCCATGGGGGAGCATATATATATATATATATATATATATATATAGGAAATGGAAAACATTTTCACACCTCTGACACCTAAGAAAATCACCTAGTTTGCCAGAATATGGTAGGTTTTGACTATAACAAGATTAAGGTAAGATAACTATAACATATAATGTCCAAGTAGAAATGAAATCTCTCCATACCCAACGCCCTTAAATAATCCCTATTTTGATGTTATTCTTCTTGATGATGATACAGATCCACACAGTAAAATAAACAAAAAAACAAAAAAAATTCACATCATTAAGTTGGGTTATTTGACCCCTTTCTTCAAACTCAACCATTATGATTTCCACTAAACCATTTCCTTATAATAATAATGAATTTATTCATACTTAGAATTCATCAAATTTTTGGATGAAACTATTTCTTTTTATAAGAATCTAAAATGAACCTCCTTCTCATTCTGTAAATCAAAACTCCATCCAGCAAAGCCTTTAAGAGTGGAATATTATCAGTTATATCTATAATAAACTCATACAATAAGGCAAGACAAGCCTAAAATTTATTGATGAGCAAAAATAATGATTTAGGCAAAAAACATTTTGAGATGACCAATAGAAATTGTTTTCTTCTTCTGAATATCATTTCAAGTCCAGACACAGTAAAATAAACCCAGAAAAAATATCAAAATATTAGATTAGGACATTTTATCCAATTCTTCACTTTCATCCAATTTGCATCTTATGATTTCCATTTAACCCTTTTGCTGCTACATTTTTCTACTTTCAGCAAACAAAAATGAATGAATTTAGTGAAAATATTAATAAGCTTCAATGCAAAACTCCCTAGCAAGTGGAAAATATAGTATAGCAACTGGAATGTAGTTGCACATGGCACATCACTAATGGTACAACTCATGGCTCAGTACTAGAAATATTTGGTCATGTAACAGCACTAGGGAATCTTCTGTAGTCATCCATGCCACAACACTTGAAATAGATGCACATGGCACATCACTAAGGATGCAGCTATAATTGCACATGGTACAGTACTAGAAATATGTGCTCAACACTAAGAAGTCAACTAGAGTCACAAAGAAATAAAGGATTAATTTTCCAGTGAGCTTTTTTCATTGCTATTCATAATGTTTATATAATTGACAAATAAATTGAAAATTTGATACTTTTGAACTGGTTTGTATTCTTTTTCCCATAATGCAACATTACCTTACAAACCATCATAATTATTTTATAAATAATTTTATCTTTGGTCATAGCAACATATTTCTACTCTTTTTTATTGACAGCCCTGGAAATAACTGCTTGTCTGACAAAGGTTTTGGGTGATTGGCTTGATATCGCATTTTGCAGAACATTGCAGACAACACTGACAGTTTTGTATCAGTGAAGTGATATAAATGCTAGTCAATCATTTAAACATATTTTTGGGAATTTAAGAAGATAAGGAATCAAAAAGAGGGTAAAAAATGAATATTTTAAGGATTCTTCTAACAAATTTTTCTTCAATAAACTAAAATAAAAATATTTTGATTAATAATTCATGTTATTTGAAAATAACAACTAGAATCTTTCTATGACATTTCTTGATAACATTTTTTATCCAAAGAAAATCTAATTTTGTTTCTCATATGTCCAGCAACCTAGATAAAAATATTTCTGCATAAACCAAGGCGGCCACTTTTCAATAGTATTGTAAATGATTACATCAATGCTACTGTCTATAGAGTCTCTATTCTTCTTTGTTTTTTTAGTTCTAATCTCTTTTCCAAGTTCTTCAGTATTCTTCCAAGGGCTCTCATTTCGATTGGTATTACTATTACCTTCATGTTCTGTAACTTTTTCACTTCTCTGGCAAGGTCCAGATATTAGTTCAATTTTTGTTTTCCTTTACTTACACTCAGTGATGAGCTAGTTTATTACTTAAAACAAAATCTGATCTTCTGGGTGGGAGTGAGCGATCCATTTGTACCTTAAAATCCCAGAGAAATTTATGTCTTATTTTCAGAGAGAGATTCTAGTTTGTGCATATAGTTACTATTTATCAGAATGGTCCAAGTTTAGTCCCTTGCACAATCCCAGTGGTTCACTTTCTACATCCAGCTGTTTTTGTACTCCTTCTGTGCCAGTTTGAAGCATTCACTTATGATGTGGCTTGTTGTTTTACACTTACTATTTCCCTGTGTCTTGTCTGTTCTAACTTTTACATTATTATTCTACTCCTTGAGAGTTTTTCACATCACTAATAGCTGATGGTTTTCCACAGGAGTTTGAGTGACAGCAAGTCTCCTTAAGTCTCCAGGACTCTTCTCAGTATTCTATTGTCTATTGCTTGCAGCAAGTCTACAGGACTACATCCCATATCAGCACAGTGCTGCTGTATGTAGGTTCAAGCTGGTCGTCTTGCCTTTGCTCAACCATGTGAAGGGGTCCACAGGGGTACATCACTTATTAGCTCATCCCTACTTCTCTAGCAGTGTCCCACATATATGGTTCGTCTAGTTTTGATAGTTTACGTGATTGGTGGTAGGTGGCCATACAGCTGCTGTTTTGTGGGTTGCTGCTCCCAGGATTTAACTAAAATATTAAAAATTTAGGCTTCTACCATAATAACAGTAACTTCACTGATGCAAAACAAAATTGCCAAAATATGACACTCATAAATAATGTGATTTCTCCTTTGTGGTTTTTGAATTTGTCACAAAATTTCTCAAATTGTACTTCAGTAAATACAGCAAACGTATAAGGATTTATTACATATAACATTGCAAATATAATTTCAAAAATACTTTTTCTTATGATGGTAAAACTTCTATTTGCTGCCAAAAATGATGTGAGATTTTGTCTTTATTTAAATTCTGTAAACGTTTTCATTTCATTGATTATTCATCTGATGATTACACTTCCAAATAATTGAAAAGAAAATCTTTAATATTGTATTACATATTTGAATTAATCTAAAAGGAAGCGATAAGTATATGGAAAGGGTGTGGTTTTAGATTTGGCATCTACATTTCATACCATACACATATACTTTGAAACTCATATATTTAAATACAGCAGTAAGTTGGCAGCCCAACCCAATTGGTCAGGGTTGTAGAATACTCTCTCTGCATCTCTATAAAAGAGTAAGACCTCCACTCGCACTGCATAAGTATTCTGGAGATAAGACAAAACCATCAAATAGTTCTGGGGCTTTGGGGAATGTGGAGTACTCTTTCATTGCAATTATTCCCAGTTCCACACTGATCCAGAATAGTTGTACCTGTTAGGATCCATCTATTGGTCAAATAGAACTGTTTAGTCCTTTACTCTACAGGAATCCTTTTAACTGTGTGCAACCAAAAGATTGATATTGAATTACATTATTTGTATTAGATAGCAATGCTTGAAACCATTTAACTGTGTGTAAATTGAACTATTAGGATTAGTAATAACTGAAACCATTTAACTGTGTACAAACAATTAATAGCAATACTTAAAAGCATTTAACTATGTGCAAGCAAATGAGAGGGTCAAGGATATCCGTGACATGATGATGATGACTTAATTGTATTAGTGAAATAAATGCCCTATTGGTGGGAGTTTGAATACACTAACTAAAGCCCAAGCTGAGGGATAAGTCACCCCTACCACAAAAATTAGAGGTGTCTTGGGTATGACATTAAACAGCATCTTATGGAAAGGTTCCTCATCTGAAAATCTGACGAATGTGGAGTACCCCTTCATTATCATTACTCCCAAGTCCACTCTGATCCAGATTGGTAGTACCTGTTAAGGTCCAATCTATGGATCTAACAGATTTATCTATTAATTATTTGTTTTTTTCAACCATGTGCAAAAAACTCTTAAAAAAACAAGTACACAAAAAATGTTAATATTGATCTACAATGTACGCAATGTGATTCCTTAACTACTAGGCATAAAATAAACCAATATGGTTTGACGTGTTAAAAATTATCAATTAGTGAAGTAAATGCTGGATAAAGTTGCCCTACATCAAAACGGTTCCTCTGATCAATGACAAATGCATTTAAATGACTAAGTAGTTATATTAAGGTTATGACATTTCTAAGTTTTTATACTCATACAATTGAAATGTAAAGTTTAATTCTTGGTCAAATAGTCTGTGACAAGGATGGACTTGTGGACTGGTGTATTGTCCTGGTGGAAATGCCACTGACCCGATTTGAAGAGTGCTGGCCTCTTCCAATGAAATCTCTTCCTGAACTTCCTTAAAACCTCAACATAGTAAACCTAACCTTAACCCTTTGGCTAATCAACTCTGGTGTATTGACTTGCTTACTCCTCCCACATCTCTCATCATCCCTCACAGACTCCCTGCCTTCCTTGAATCTCTTATACCACTCAAAAACTGATGCTCGATTCATGCAAGATAGTTGAAAAGCAGTCTGAAGCATTCCATATGTTTCTGTGGCATTTTTTCCAAGTTTAAAACAGAATTTTATTGCATATCGTTCTTCCTCATGTCCAGATTGCATTTTTGAAATTCACCAGGTTTGACAATCAGGCTTTAGTAGGGTGTATTCCAATTCTTACTGTAGCTGTTCATTTGAACTTGAAATCATAAAAATTAGTCAGTCATCTCATAAGATGTATAGCAATAACATAGTGAATTTTCAAGAGTCTACGACAATTTTAAATATCTGTACAAAAAAAGTCGGGAAGCTTATTGAATGCATCATGTAAATGGTTTCACATATTTCTATGTATCACTAACAATTCAATCAAACATTAGTCATTTGTTTACATGCAGTTAAAAGATGAAAGAGTTCTATTTCTAACAATTCAGTTTAGCATAAGTCATTTGTTTGCATGCTGGTTAAATAGTCAAACAGTTCTATTTGACCCACAGATAGGACCCTATCAAGTGCTAGCACTCAGGGTAAGAGCTGACCTGAGAACAATGGCAATCTACATTCCCCAAATCTCCAAGGACGGAGCCTGGCCATTAGACTGTTTAATGTTATATCTAGGACACTCATTGTATGTGAGTGTGTGTGGGGGGATCTTCAGCCCCTGCTGACTGGGCTCATATAGATATCATAAGCATATCACATAATAATACGCAATATGAATTATTATATGTTAGTATTTTATATCATATAATTACTATAAGTATATATTGCTATAAACTTATTATATAAATAACACATGTATCTTCAAGATGATGAATGGCTTAACAGTTATGAATATGGAAAAGAGAACTAGTAGCCTGACTTCATATTCCTGCAAAGGACATTTATACTCACTCTAATACCCCTGGGAAAGGCATGAATCCATTTCTCCCTATGGTTTGTATAATTGCCTGAGAGAATGGCATAAAACCAGGTCAGTTTTATCACTTCACACACAAGTGGTTTATGAAAGAATCTGCTAAGATGGAAATTTGTGGTATGAAAACTCTAAATATTATTATTAGTTGTTGTGGTCTGAAGAAACATAACCCAAGAAACGAGTGAACTGAGCGGTTGAGAGAAAGGCATAAAACCTGTTGACATCTTGGATAAAGATTCATATTGAGGCTGACAGGGGCATGACCATTTCCATTTTACAATGGTCAACCTTCTAACAAATGATTGGACAGGAAGACATATAGACGAGGTGAGATGGTTCATGTCATCAGTGTTTATAACTTTTATTGTAATAGCTGTCTAGTTAAGATCACCAAACAGGAAGTCATATTTTCATTTTCAGTCATCACTTAAAACTGTAATAAATCACTTTGTCTGAGAACTTCTTATGTCTTAAAGATAAATGACATTTATATAAAATGTATTTCAGGGATTTAAAAGTTCTAGACTGATTCCTGAGGGAAGGGGTTTTACTGACAGTTGGAAATCAATTTTTCTTTTTGTTTTATCAATGATATCCAATGAAAAGGATGACGGACTCTTAGGATTTTTGGTAATCAATTTCTTTTACTCTACCTATCAAATCTGCCAGAGAATTAATTTAGAAGATTGTTGGATAATACTCAGTACATTCATGTATTGGAAATTTTCCCAATTTCAACCAGTCCTGTCCGTAGGACTTAGAATACACTGCACTGGAGTATATCTCCTCAAAAGGAGTGTCCAGCATATGAAATTTACCAAACCCCTCTGCTCAGGCAGGATATGACACAAGGTCAATTTTTAAGCAGAGTTTAACAGGTTTGAATTCAGAGTTTTCCTTCTCCTTGACTAGTTGCCTCACCAAGACAGAAGAATCTAGTCTGCCCTACTATTTACCCATAGCTGGAGGGAGAATAATTGGATTCATACCTTTCCCAAGGGTATTAGTGCTATGGGAAATGCAATCAGTCTCGTCCTATGACAGTGAACTGTATCTGATGGTAAGTCTCTAGCTCTGGAGATCTGGAAGGGGTGGATTACCCCTACATTGCCATTACTCCAAGGTCCACCCTGCCTCAGAGTGTTAGTACCTGTTAGAGTCTCAGCTATGCGTCATATAGATTTGTTTAAAAAATAATTTTATTCAATAGGACTATGCCAAAAGAAAAATCTCTTATGAAACAATAACACCAATAATATAAATATAAATTTACAATGAATGTGATCCCTAAAACTCAAGGCACTAAATAACATTTGACAGGTTGTCATGCCATTAAAATCAGTAAATAACCCTATTTGGGCTGACATGCTATCGAAATCATTCAATCAATTTCTATGCATTGATACAATTGCGCCAATCATTAATGTATGTTACAGAAGAAAATGGGAAAAGGGATATTCGTGTATCCATAAGAGAGAAAGAAAGAAAATCAAATGAGATGTTTGCCTTTCAACCTTCACCAAACAATATTTCGCTCTTTCTTCAACTTCTTATTGATACCACTGAAAATCCTAGAACAGTTTCCGTAGTTTTAAAAAAGATAAAAAGCTCATTCATTTCTTTCTCAATGACTTGATTCAAGTTTACCATTTTTTCTTTAAGGTTAATAAAAAAGAAAGAAAGAAAAAGGTAGAATAAAAAATGAATGAATTAAACAAATTAGTAATATTCATAATATTTTCAGGAAACCATATGAAAATGATAATATTTAAGTAAAAATTTTGCAATCCAACAATGAAAAAAGCCAAGTCATGAAAAAAGGAATTAAAAAAAACTGTTTATCATCAAGTCATGAGTAAAATATTCTTTTCAAGTTTAGTTTATTTATTTAATTAATTCATTTTATTGTATATACGTAAATAAATATTGTATATATCATTTAGATATATATGTCACTCATAAATGAGTATCAAAAATATATTATTCTTTAACTTTTGGTGATTAATTAACCTGTGTAATTTTCAAAGTTTGATTAGAATTATATGATTATATCATACCATATGTCTCTTAGGTAAAACATATCAGCATAATATACCACCTATCTCATAAGCATAGCATATAATTATAATATACCATATAAGTATTGGCTTAGAATTCAGGATAGACTGGATAACATAATAGAAAAAGCTTTTCATGTTCACTAATGTCTTTAAGAAAAGCATGAATCTGCTTTTCCTTGTGCTCTGTCTTATTTCTTGATACCTACAGAGAAAAATATCAAGAAACTAGCATGCCATGATTGTTGACAATGGTAAAGAATGATTATCTTAGCTGATGAAGCAATTGGAATTGAAATCTGTTACTCCCACTGTTAACTAATCAGTCATAAGTTGGCAATCCTAGTCAAGGGCTACCCAAAGGCTCTCTTTTCAATAGCTACTACACCAAGATGTAGAGAAGGGAGCCACTCTTTTCACTGGATTGTTCCACTTTACCCTTGTTATGTACTTTATAAAACTGAGTGTTAGGCAAGGAAGTATCAAGTACCATTATTTGAGTCTTTGGTATGTCTCAACTTGGGATTGAACCATGGTATCCAGAGCCATTAATGAATGCTATCAATCATAGAGTGCACAAAATAGTGCTAACTAGAAATATGCTTTGTAAAAAAAATTATTATTAAGTTTTTTTTTTTCTTATAAAATATTGCAGATAAAAGCTTAAAGTTTTCTCAAAGTTTAATTTTTCAGATGTCTGTTTAGTACCCAGGAAAGTTTTCTTTTTTCTTTTTCAGGGTTTCAAATATGAGATGTGCCAAATACATTATGAAAAATATTGATTTTTTGAGTGAAAGTCGAAAAATAAGTCAATTTTTATTCAGGATTTTTTCCAATTAGAAAAAAATCCAATTACAAAATATAACTGAGAAAATGAAAAATATTCATACATTAAGTTTTTAAAATTTTCTGAAAGAAAAACTTTGAAAAATATTTTTGTTTAGCATTTTTTGGAGTGTATGTGTCTCTATTTACAAATTACATGTAAGAAAGAATATATATATATATATATATATATGTATACACACACACACACACACACACACACACACACACACACACACACACACACACACACACATATATATATATATAAGAGAAATTCTCAAAGATTTTAAGTTGAAAAAATTAATGACACCTTTAATACAATTTGTTATTTTTGGACAGCAACTTTTCAATCAATATAATGATTTCAGATGACATTAGATAACTAAGTCATTTCATTAAAGGTGAAAAGAGAGAGAAACTAAAAGGAACCACTTTTTTCTTTAAATATTTGTTAATCCCCAACATTAATAACGTCTGCTTTTAGTCAAATAACAACTCAATGGTTACACCATTAAACTAGAGGCTAAATCTTGTTTCATCGTTACATGAAGAATTATTTTTTATTCACTGCAAGAATGAAATTATGTGTATTCACTTTTTGGAATAGCATTTATTTATTGGTACAATACAATTTTCTTATTCTAGTATTCCCCTCTATTTGTCCTTGTACCATACAATGCCAACCTTAATTTATTTGTTTAATGGCATATCAACTATTTATGGGTTATTCAAAGCTAAAATTTGATTCATTAGCGAAATTTCTTTTATAATCATATCTATATTTTAATAATTCATTGTAGACATTTTTAAGGTATAATCATTTGTTTGCACAGTTTTATTGTTTCAAGTAATTCTAATATAAATAATTTTCAAATATATTTATTTGACCCATTGATGAAACCTGAACAGATACTACAACTACGAGTTAGAATAAACTAAGTTTATGAAAACTTTTATTAAACAAGAAAAAAAAGAAGAAGAAACAAATTCCAACAGGAAATTTTGCGCATAAATTTAAATTCATTCAAGTCAATAGATTTGCATATTTACCAATGGTTTTCTAAAGATTTTAATGGAGAAAGATGATTTTAGAGAATTAATTCAATTTTTTCTCTATCAGAATTATATTTCTTTTGGTTTTTTTTATATTGAAGGTAATTTTATTGAGGTTTGAAAATGTACTCTTCATTTTAATGATAAGAAAAATTCAACTATAATTGATAGTAATTCAAATATAGATACACACTTACAAAATTTCCATACCTAAATAGAACTATATATTAATATATATATATAGTTCTATTTAGGTATGGAAATTTTGTAAGTGTGTATCTATATTTGAATATATATATATATATATATATATATATATATATATATATTAGAGAATAATAAAAATAAATCAGATATGAAAAAACAAGATATTCAGAGGTTGTAATTATTTATATATGAATAATGAGCCAATGTTTAATATTCATTTTTTAAACAATCTTCAGGATGGTATTATTATGTAATGTCATCTCATATGAAAAATTACTTTTAAATATAAAAATGGAATCAAAAAAGGAGAAAGTTTCTATAATTATTGATAGCATTCTGTTTTAAAATGTATGTGATGCAAATAGTTTTCGTAAACTTCATTTATTTTATTTTATTTTATTTTGAATTTTTTTGATTTAAAACTTTTTAGAACTCTTATAAGAAAAAAGAAATTATGTTTCACTAAAGTATTTTTGCCATCCCATTTCAGAAATAGCTAATGTGTTCATCAATGTATCTTTTGGTTGATCTTGAAGTCTCACCAATGTAGTTCTTATCACACTCTATACACTCAAAAGCAGATATGACTGCTTCAAATTTGATATAATTCTTCTTGTTATTATATTTATGTTCCTTATTGTTTTAGTAGAGTTTGTAACTGTCTGAATACCAATGTGGTTTAGATTTTTTTGTGTGTTGTTCAATTATTGGGTAAATCAGTGTATCTATGTAATAGATTATTATTTAAAAAATTGTCATAGGAAACATCAAGAAAGCTTTTTTGTATATGAATTTTAAAAGCTATTATTTTAGCACAATAAAAGATTTGGAATATGTGCAAAAGAATTTTCTGTATAAACAAGTTTGTCATTTAAAAATTTGGGGGTGCAAATTCTAAGGGCTCTAAAGTAAAATCCTACGATTATTCCCTTTTTTATTTTGGTATTATGTTGTAGGTAAAAATGGATATAGTCAATTTTATAAGTGGATTTATGATAAAGTTTAAATTTGAATTTGTTGTTACTATTTATTAATAAAAAGGCAAGGTATTATTAATTTCTAGTTCATTGGTAAAATCTATGGTAGGTTTTACTTTGTTTAGTTTGGTTTGGTTTAGTTTGGGTTTATGGCGTATCAACCATTGAAGGTTATTTAATACCAAATCCATTTTTATACTTATAAACAGTTCTATGTCAAACAATTCATTTTAGCATTACACTATCTAGTTCTATTTGACCCATAGATGGGATCCTATCAGGTGCTACCACTCCAGGCCAGAGTGGACCTGGGAAAAATGGTAAGAAAGGGGTACTCCACATTCCCCAAAGCTGGAGCCTCACCATCAGATTGATTAGTGTCATATTCAAGACACTCATTGGGAGAGTCTTACCCCTATGCAGAGGAACAGTTGATGTATTCTGTAGACCCAACTGACTGGGTCATATTTTGTTTAAATTATCAATAATTTTTGTTAAATCATTACTTTGTGGATATATAAATATTGAATTATCTATGAAATAGAAATATATAGAATCTTTGAGTATGATAAATTTAAAGAGACCTGATTAAAGAAATTCAAGAAAATGACCAGCAAGAACCCCACTGAGAAACAAACCCAAGGGTAAACGAAACATTTGTTTAAAAAAATACCATTATATTGAAAAAAGCAGCAATGTTTAGTGCATAATTTGCTGAATAAATAAACATGAAAGAACAAATCTTTAGCCAGTCTAGACATAAAATCATTATATACTAATAGTCCCATAAGTAAATGCATTAAACATTAAGAAAATCATTTTAGGAAAACTAAAATTACATTACCTTTACCAGTTAATCCAAATTTGTACATTATTCACAAAAAATTGCTTTTTTCAATATAACGGTATTTTTATAAACAAAAGTTCAGTTTAAAAAAACTATATTTTGTGCATAATGTACAAATTCTTATTATTTTAACAGGCTTGATGGTTGGTTGGTTTTACAGGATATTAACCTTTGTAGATTATTTAATGCCAAATATATATATATATATATATAATTTGTATACAAAATAGTTTGTTGGTAACATTGTTTTTAAATGAGTCAAAACTCATTTGTTTTCAGACAGTTAAATGCCTTCAAATATTGCTATCTAACTCTAATAGTTCTATTGGTATATAGTCAAATGGTTTTATGAATTGCTATTTGACATAAGTAATCTGGTTTACCAAGTTGTCGTTGAGGGTGACCCAAAGGCTCCTTTTTCAGTAGCTTCTACACCAAGGTGTAAGGCAGGGTTATACTCCTTTCCTTGGATTGCTCCACTTTACCCTTGATCTGTACCTTATATTACTGTGTGTTAAGCAAGGAGGAATCAAGTACCATTTTTAAAGTCTTTGGTATGACGCGACCTGGAGATTTAATCTAAGTCTCCTAGACCATTGGCGAACACTACCCACAAGGCCAATGAGCCCATTTGGAAAATTATAAGTTAGTTAAAATCTTTGAGTGAAAGTGTACTTAGATATGTAACTTATATTACTGAGTGTTAAGTAAGGATGTATCAAGTACCATTTTTTAAGTCTTTGGTATGACTCAACCTGGGATTGAACCCCGGTCTGGACTATTGGCAAACACTCTACCCACTAGGCCAATGAGCTGGTATTATTCCTTTCTATGCACACAGTTAAATGCTTTCAAGTTTTGCAATGAAATAATAATGATTCAATTTAACATCAGTCATTTGTTAGCACTCATTTAAATGGTTTCAAGCAGAGAAAATAATCAAATTGTTCTATTTGACTCCTAGATGGAACCATAACAAGTACTACAATTCTGGGTCTGAGTGAGCCTGGGAGAAATGGCACTTAAGAGGTACTCCACATCCCTCAAAGCTCCAGAATTAGAGCCTCACTATCAGATGGTTTAGTGTTATATCCAGGACACTTGTAGGGGGAAGGTCTTACTCCTCTGAAGATTTGCATTTGGCATATTCTACAGCCCCCATTCCAGTTCACTGAGCTCTTATTAGCATGAGTTCTGAGAAGGATGCTAATAATAATATGAGATATAATCATTAAACACCTGAGGCATAATGTTATCAACAAGGAAAAGAGAATTGGTTGTTGAGTTTTAATCAAAGCTGTTTGCATTTTATGAGTACTAGTGACCTTGGGAAAGGCACAAATCCACTTTCCTCTCCCTTACTATTGATAAAGAGTAGGACAGACTGGATTCTTTTGCCTTTTTAAGTAACCAGTCTTAAAGGACAATTAAAAATCCCTGCCAACATGTCATGGGTTAACATAGTAAGACCTATTTTTTCCTATATATTACAGACCTTGGGAAAAGCTTGAGTCCTGCAATAGACTGTAAAAAAGTCAGATGATATATATATATATATATATAATAATAAAACATAAAAGTAAATAAAAAAGTTTGCATAAAAATGTGCTCAATAATATTATTACAGAGCCTGTGTTATATTCTCATGTGCCGTATCATAACGACACAATTATAAAGACGCAGGAAGACTTCTTTAGAAAAATATGTACCTCTCACTTTATTGCAAGGTTATTCAAGGTTTGCGTGTGAGAGGGAGCTGGAGACCAAACAGAACTGAAATTTTGACCCCCACTCTTATGGCCATCAACATTGTGTCTTTCTCATTCTCCTGATGCTCAACCGGAGGCCCTGGGGTCCACTCTGCTGGGTGCTGACTTTCTTTACTGCATCTTATCAGCATCTTCTCTGGTCCCCAAACTCCATTGGGGTCCCCAAGGGCCCCTTCGGCCTGGTGTGGCTTTCCCTACCACAACTCTTCTCCAACTGGAACTCGAACTTGACTGCATTATATAATAGTTCAACGCCCACTCAATCGCCCACTCGATCTTTGAAATCGCATGTTTAATTGTCATCAAGCAGAAATAACTGTCATGCAGTTCAGAGGTCACTCTCTTCCGGTGTGTCAGTCTATGAGAGTATCATGGGATTTTTTAGCTTGTCCCATTTTGTTAACCAATTTCCACCCATGCGATTTCCTCTCCTAACTGCCATTGGAATGTGTCACTTCATTCCGGTGCATCACCTTGAATGGCATTTTGGGCCGGGTTGAAGGTCAAAATATAACACCAGTATAAAACCTAAAAAAAATTATAATTATAAACACAAGAAATCCATTACTTGAAGATTCATATGGTGTGCATAATTATCATACACACACACATACACACACAGAAATCTACATATATATATATATATTGTCATCCACAGACAAACCTGTTTCGTTCTATCAGAACTCTTCAGTGTGGCTAGACAGGCTAGATTCCTGAAGCTGGTATCGAAACCCGGTTGATTCAAACGCCAATCCAAGATTCTACCACTGAGCCACGAGTAAAATAGAGCAAGCAAAGGAAATTTAAATGCTAATGTATCACAATCGTTTTTGTTTACATATATCCACTTAACGGCTACCGAGAGCTTGATTCATATGAAGAGCCTTGAATTACTCTAGTGGCAACCATTTACTTCTCTCGCTAGAGAGCTTAACCCTACCCCTGGGTCCTGGTGTCTATAGCCTGATTGAGTTAGCTAAATTTTAGTGAGAAATTAATAATGTTTAATCTATGCATTTAATGGAGTTGGATTTAGTGCATTTAAAAAGAAGGAGATTATGTTGAAAAATAAAAATTTCTTACATAAAATAAATGCTTATTTTCATCATAAGGCTACAGATTTATTCACTAACCTATCGAGAATAAGCAGCTTTTTCATGCAGATCCTCTCTGAAGTTGTTGATTTTATGATCAGGATATAAAATTAAACCTTGTTCTGGTTAAGTTATTATGATGACCTCAGAGCATTTTTGTATTCAACTGAAGCCTTGCCTTACAAACTCAGGGAGTGCAGGGGGTGTCCTCATGGTGTAATGGTTAAAGCGATGGACTGCGGAATCGTAGTAAGCGAGTTTGTACTCCAGTCGCGCTATTACGTTCACTTTCGGGCAAATACCCTTGGGAAAGGTATGAACCCCCTTATCCTCCCAGCTATGGGTTAAATGGTACCACTACTGTTCTTCTAGGAGAATGGCTTTGGCATTAAATAACCTAAAAAGAGTTGATATGCCATTAAACAAAGAAGAAGAATTAGATCAGAGAGTGCATTTGAACTAAAATCAATTACTTCAGATATTCTCGATAATAACTTTAAGTATTTACTAGTATCAAGAGAAAAGATGAAAATAGACATGATGTCAGAATTTTCGTCTACTTCACTAATTTTGTAAATCTTGGATGCATTTTGATAATAATTAGATGAAATCACTATGTGATGAACAAGTAGAGATCAAAATCCTATTTCTGATTCAATATGTTAATTTTGAAGTAACTAACAAAGAGGGCCAAATTCTGACTGACACTCATTATCAATTTTCCCAACATGTTGATGATATAATTTGTGGCTGTTACATGAAGTAGCTAAAGAGGTTGTCTGATATTAATGATTAATTTCAGTGCCACCTGCACGCAGCAAAGTCTAATATTATGATACATGGAATTTCTATTTCTGTGGCACAGAAACTTAATTAAGAAACAATTTAATGAATATACAGGTAAGTAATATTCAAACTGATGATTACAAAATTTTAAATTGTGAAACTAATTCAAATTCTTATTATACACTGATGTCCTTAGGGTTGTGTCATTATCATATTTGTTGATAAAGTTTTAAAGTTTTGGATATTGTACCTTCTTGGTAAAGTTCAACAGTGTTGGGTATCACCCACCTTTTTTTACTTTCTTAATTGTATGGTCTCATCTGTCCACTCATCAACTGGTGACTCTAATTAGCAATTGATCGGCTGTCTGGATTGAAAATACAATGTGGGTAGTCAAACGGATCAGTTGTGTCATCTGAGGATATAACTACCCAAGCGAAACGGTCATTAGATTGAAAGCGGAATCACCCCAGTGTTTAAGGGAGGTAGGTGTACTGCCACAATCTCACTATTTAACCATTACACCACACAAGATGCCCAGACATTTTATCATGTTGGCATTTACAAAGCTAACTTTGCTTAAACAATCCCAGAAGTATGAGGCATCCAGTGAGAACCACTATCAATGGCCTGCTTGTCTCACTTACTAACCGTTACACAACACAAAATGTCCAGACATTTTATCATATAGCCATTTTCCAAGATTGTGGTACAAGGCCAAAAGTATGGAGTATCCAGTAAGAATCAAACTCACTAGCAATGGTCTGCTTTCTCACATTATGTAAGATGTATAATATCTTATACAACACACATATATACATATATATATATATGTGTGTTGCATAAGATATTGCACATCTTATATATATATATATATATATATATATATGTATAATGAAATCTCCAGTCGAGTATTTGAGGAGCTTAGTGTTGGGTATCACCCACCTTTTTCCACACAATGAACTAGTCCATCTGCCATATATAACCATAGCTACTAATACCAGGGCAGACTAAAAGATGTTGCTGCAGTGCAGGAAACCCATTTCACTTGCGGTGCCGACTGTCGTGTGCTGGAAAGCGATTTTAACGTTTTCTCAGCATACGGCAGCCGTACCAGCGTTGGGGTTTCTTTGCTAGTTGGACGCAGCCTTGATGTGGATGTTGACGTTGTTTTTGCAGGTGACGGGGGCCGACTGGTTGTGGCCGATGTTGCCGTGAAAAGTTTCAAGTTTCGTCTGGTTGCGGTTTATGCGCCCAATATCGTTGTGGAGAGGGTTTCCTTTTTTCGTCGGTTGGCGCCGTTCCTGGACGATACGAAGCGGCTAGTTTTAATGGGTGATTGGAATGCGATCCTTGATCCCAAGATAGATAAGGTCGGGCGGGGAGCTAGGCGTGTGGGAAGGTGTGAAAGCAGCCTTGCCGGCCTCATGACTCGTCATGACCTCGTCGACAGGTTTCGTCTGGATCACCCAGGGCGGGAGATGTGGACGTGGCTAGATAGTTCGCCCTCTGCCAAAGTAGCTTCCTACTTGGACAGAGTGTTAGTGAGACGAGCTGACATTGACTTTGTTAGTTGTCCCACGTTCCACTTGATAGCGTGGACTGACCATAAACTTGTTAGAGTCAGTCTACGGTTAGCAAATAGGCCTAGTCTGGCCGGTTACTGGAAGTTCAATACCTCCTTACTGGAGATACGGGACTTCCGGGACCGGCTGGAATCCCTAATTCAGCGGGCGTTAGTGGGGGCGGTTACCGGGAATAGGTGGTGGGGATCTCTTAAACATAGGATTAGAGATTTCGCTACCAAGTACGGTCGACAGCTCAACCTAGATAGGACCGCGGAAGCGAAATCTATAGACGATAGACTTTCCCGGGCGGTGGCTGGGGGGGACTCCCTAAACGTAGAGCTAGCTAGGGGGGACCTTGAGCGCGAGAGTAGCGAGCGCTACAAGGGATACGTAGTTAGATCTAGGTTAAAGAGAGTTCTCAACGAAGCTGTGAAAACGAACGCGACTGCGCGTGAAGAAGAAGTGCGAAGGTTCCCCGATCGGTATATCGGTTCTGTCAAGGCCCCGGATGGGCGACTGCTGCGATCGGCTCGCGAGATTCGTGACGCCTTTCGGGCGCACTTTCGGGATCGCTTTGCCCGCTGTACTGATCTCCCGCTCCGGGAGTTTCGTAGCTATCTTGCCGACTTTCCCCGCCTTGGCGTGGCTGAAGCGGCTAGCTGCGAGGGTGTGGTTACTGAATGCGAAGTCCGTGACGCGTTGAAGCAGGTCGGCCTGAACAAGTCGCCGGGACTAGATGGTTTGCCCTACGAAGTGTACTTGAGGATGTCGCACATGTTTGTGCCTATTCTGACGGATATGTTCAACCATTGGTTCGCCCAGGGAGCCATCCCTGGTAGCGTTACCAAGGGCGTGATCACATTGCTGAAGAAAGGTGGCAGGCATGTTTGGGAGGGTTTAGACGATTACAGGCCCATAACTCTGCTTAACACAGAGTTAAAGATTTTGGCCCGGGTCTTAGCGAATCGTTTACAGCTTGTCATTAGCGATCTGATCGGCTCTGAGCAGACCTTTGCTGTGAAGGGAAGATCGATCCAGGACAACCTGCACTTGATTCGCGAGGTCCTAGAGGGTATAGAAGACGGCACCGAGGCCGCGCTGATCAGTTTAGATCAGTCCAAGGCCTTCGATAGGGTTGACCATCGGTTTTTGGTGACTGTTTTGGAGACTGCCGGATTCAAACAGGAGTTCCGCAGATGGATTAGCATGATGTACCACAACCCTCAGGCAGTGGTGCAGGTGAACGGAAGGCGTTCGACGGTGTTCGCGGTTGAGCGGTCGGTCCGGCAGGGCTGCCCGTTGTCTCCTCTTCTCTATGTCCTAGCTTTGGAGCCCCTGCTCCGTAGGCTTAGGGATAGGACGACAAATCCGGCCCTGCGCGGTGTCCCTTTTGCTGGCCCTCTTACGGCAAGGGTTTCCGCGTTCGCCGATGATATCACAGTGTTTGTATCCCGCCGTCTGGATATAAAGGCTGTGAAGAAGGCGGTTAGCGAGTACGAGCGGATTGCAGGAGCCAAGGTCAATTTTGACAAAAGCGAAGGTTTGCGGCTCGGTGCTTGGAGGGGTAGCAATACTCTTCCGGGGCCGTTCCGCTGGAGTGACGGACCCGTCCGCATCCTCGGGGTGTGGTTCGGGCCCGGCCTCCAACTGGAGCGAAATTGGTCGGAAATACAAGCCAAGGTGAATGCTCAGGTGGGAATCTGGCTTTCAAGGAGGTTGTCCTTAAAGGGCAGGGCGGAGGCGTGCGCCGTGTACGTCTTCCCCTTGATCCTTTACCGATTGGCTGTACTTCCTCTGCCTAGGGTAAATCGGTTGGCGCTGCAACGATCCCTTTCCAGATTGCTCTGGGGAGGTGCAAGGCCGATGGTCCGTAGGCAGGTCTGTATCCAACGTACACGCAACGGGGGTCTAGGTATGCCTGATCTAGAGAGCCATTGGCTTGCTGAAAGACTTGCATACCTGGGCAGAGCTTTGACGGGGGACGCAGTGTGGAGACTGAAGGCGAGTCGGACTTTTCCTCGCCTAAAGTCAGACCCAAAGGCTGAAGGTCGACGTAGGCCTTTGGGCGAAACACTGTTTGTCCGCGAGTGCCGAACGGCCCTTCGTAACCTTCTTGGGTCCAGTGACCTTTCACGGCCTCGAAAAGAACTATATCGGGAGCTAGTGGTGGGTTCCGCTTCTGATCCTCTCAGCGAGCGGCACGGCTGGACGACGGAGGAGATTCGCTCTCATTGGAATTGGGCGCCAGGATCGAGCTTCTTGAACAACTCCGAGTTCTCGCTCACCTGGTGACTTGTGCGAAATGCGTTACCCCTTGTCGGCTTGAACTACAAAGCGGGCCTGGCAGACATGCCTGATTGCGCTCGCTGCGGCAGTGGCTTGGAAGAAACGGCTGAGCACGCCTTCTACTACTGCGAGCGAGTTCGCCCGTTTTGGGATCACGTCGGCGAGTGGACGGCTCGCATCGAACCCAAACAGCTCGTGCTGCTCGACGTTGGTTACGTCGTGGACAACGTTCTTCCTCCGTTTCAGGGTGAGAAGCGTGTGGTGTTTCTCGCGATCCTAGCTGTAGCTAGAATGGTGATTTGGACGACGCGAAACAAGGGATTGTATGACGATGCAAACTTTTCTCATCGTGATCTGATTTTGTATTTTCGGCATCAGCTGAGGGTCAAAATCAGATGCGATAGAAAACGCTTGGATCGCATAACATTCAGCAAAAGGTGGGTGAATGCAGCGAGCCTGGTCGTGCGAAAGGGAGCAACGTTGGAGTCATCCTTCCCTCCTCTGCCGGCTCATGGCGTCTACGGTACGGGTCCTTAGGGACCCCACCCCTGGTGAGTAGAATTGTTCCCTTTTTCTTTTGGTACCCAGGTACCTAGTTAGCAGTATGTTGTGAGTCATTGTCCCCGTCATCTAGTTGTTAGTTCTCAAGATCTTCCCCATCCCCATTATTTTTGTACCTCAATCCGTATCCCAGCCCACGTTTACTGAAGATCTTGAACATTCATATGTATAAAAATCATATCACCTGCTTGTATTAACCCATACCGCGCCCGACCCCTTATTTCTTTTTACCCCTGTAGATTAGGATCCCTGCCCCACCTAGGGTAGGTCCGACTTGTTTCCGGTTCTTTCGCCCCGGAAAACAGTCGGCCTCCAATTTTATAGACGGGGGGATGGGAGGGCAACCAAACGGGGGTTTTTTCCTTGTTTTTTTGTATATATTTCGGGCTTTTTCTCCCATTCCCATCACATTCATTGTAAATAAATCATACTTGTAAATAAAATCATTCATGAATCTCGGGATTTTAAGTAGGACTTCTTCATAGAGCAAATGTGGTATTTTGGTGATTGCAGCGCAAAAGGCGATGGATGAATGGATATTTATTGTATTGTTGAATGGGTCGGCGAATGTGGCTAGCTAGGTCTCCTTAGTTTATATAGAAAAGTATGACCGCTCCCTTCCCCTCCCCAAAAACTTCAAGGCCTTGTGCCTTCTGTGTATCATATGCAGAAATAAAGCAGACTAAAAGGTGAAATTTTTTGTCTGAGTTCTTTTTCACCACGAAAAAGTAAGTTCTTTATTGTTAAAAATTTGTTAAAATTATTGTTATTGAATTTTGTTATCGTTGTTAAAGTTTTGTGACCCCCCTCAAACTATTGTTCTTTGTTTGTGAGAAGGGTCAAACGCGACTCGATTTTTTGTTGAACTTTTTTAAAAAACGACCGCCAATTTTATAAACATTCATCGTTCTACATTTATTTTAAATCGTCTCGCTTGAATTTTTTAAAACATCATACGCGTTTCATCTCCCTCTAGTTGTGTTTTCACAACTATGGGGGAGCCCAACAACATGAAATCACAAGATATTAGACAATCACCGACCGACATATTCCAAACGCAACCCTCCCCAATGCCGGAAGAAGCTCCATTCGACCTCTCTTCATCGGCAAGTACAATACCACCGGCACAAAAACAAAAAGAAACGGCTGTCTCTTGGTCTTCACATTGCGTGAATAAAAAATCCCCTTGTGACTACACAAGAGACAGGGTCGAAAAATATGAAAAATATTTCAAAGACGGGGAAATACTCCCAATACCCGAATTGGTCGAGGCGGTCGAGCCAAAGACCCTGTCCTTCGTAGTCACAGACATTAAGACCAAGAGACTAGCGGGGATAAAAAAGGAGACATTTGAGGACCTTTTGAAAACAGCAAACATCCCAGGGAAGTACTTCTGCCGCAGAAGTTTCGCTACCTGGGACGTCCTATTACCCTCAGAGGAAGTAGCGAAAAGCCTCGCCGGTGGTAACATCACCACACGCTTCTTCCGGCTACAACCGGAATATCGAGGCAAAAGAAGAATACGAGTCACCGTATGCAATGTATCTATGCAATTGAGTGGTGACATCCTCGCCGCCTATCTAAGTATATACGGCGGCGTGGAACAAGTCACACAAGTAACGTCAACACGGGGAACTGCGTACGGTGACTACGTATTCGTTATGTGCCTCGATAGGGGAGGGTTTAACAAAATTCCCCATAAAATACGTTACCGCGAACAAACCATGACAGTCATAGTTGAGGGCAGGAAACCGCTATGTTGGTCTTGCAATAAAATCGGCCACTTTTCGAAAAACTGCCCTCAAAAACCAACAATCACCACCACAACAACGAATACTACTACTACTACTGCTACTCCTTCACCTGTCATAGCAGCAATAATACCAACAGAAACCTCAGAAAACCAACAAGAAACCCCTAAAGAAAATGAGGAAGGGTGGATGCAAGTCACCAGAAAAAAGGGAGGGAAAAAAACTCCCCCTAAAAAACCAGCAACAACAGATGCAACAACTCTTTTGACTACAACTACGAAACCAACGACCACAACGACCACAAATACGAAACAATCAACTGCAAAACAATCATTTACAACAAAAAACAATCAAACCACCGAACCAATGGATATGTCCATGAATTTAAAAAGAAGGAGAGACAGCGAGGATTCACCAACTAAAGAGGGGGAGAAAAAACATCCAAAAAAACCCACACAAACACCCACCATACCTCAACATAAGGGGGAAAAAACAACAGAAAAATCGCCAGTCCCAAATAAACAAAGACCAGCACAATTGATTCCTCTCCCACAAAAAACAAAAACCACCCCTATCATCCCAACGGAAACACCATTACCCCCCTCTCTTTCACCAATTAAAACCCCCAAAATGCTTACTCGATCCTGATCAGCAACCAGACTTACACCCTCTCCCCAAACACTGTCAACATCAGCAGCAACTGTTCAAAAACCAAGAGCACGCTCTACGGAAGCCCGACGTGCCATAAACTCATATTACTTCTGCGAAGATATCATGGAAAATCCACACATAGACCACACTTTAAAACAATCATTAAAACCATTACGCTCACTCCAAAAAATTGACACTAAAGACATCACAAAACCACATCTATTCAAAGACGCACCAAAATTGACCACATTCGTCCGCTTGGCTGGCAATCGGACCAAAGAACTCTGGAACTTTATTGACGAAGCCAGCCGGGCGGATGTAATGCTGGTCGATACGAAAAATCCAATGCTGAAAAAAATGCTCCCCTTCTGTGCGGGCAGGGTCCCGATTTTGGTTCACCCATCATTCTATAGGTCCCTAAAGTTGCGGTACCCTAAGGATGTCGGTGGAATTACCAGGGACGACCGAGTAAGTACTGAGCTCGGCACCGGATCCCTGCGTCAGACCGTCGGCATCCTCACCCCGAAGGATTTCCGGCCCGTAGTCGACACTGAGTAAGGTAAGTGGGATTGATGGCTCTAAACCTTGCTACTTTGAATGTGAGGGGATTGAGGGATCCGGGCAAGTGTACGCGCTTGCTTGGTGAACTTAAAACTCTCGGTGTAGATGTTGCTGCAGTGCAGGAAACCCACTTCACTTGCGGTGCCGACTGTCGTGTGCTGGAAAGCGATTTTAACGTTTTCTCAGCATACGGCAGCCGTACCAGCGTTGGGGTTTCTTTGCTAGTTGGACGCAGCCTTGATGTGGATGTTGACGTTGTTTTTGCAGGTGACGGGGGCCGACTGGTTGTGGCCGATGTTGCCGTGAAAAGTTTCAAGTTTCGTCTGGTTGCGGTTTATGCGCCCAATATCGTTGTGGAGAGGGTTTCCTTTTTTCGTCGGTTGGCGCCGTTCCTGGACGATACGAAGCGGCTAGTTTTAATGGGTGATTGGAATGCGATCCTTGATCCCAAGATAGATAAGGTCGGGCGGGGAGCTAGGCGTGTGGGAAGGTGTGAAAGCAGCCTTGCCGGCCTCATGACTCGTCATGACCTCGTCGACAGGTTTCGTCTGGATCACCCAGGGCGGGAGATGTGGACGTGGCTAGATAGTTCGCCCTCTGCCAAAGTAGCTTCCTACTTGGACAGAGTGTTAGTGAGACGAGCTGACATTGACTTTGTTAGTTGTCCCACGTTCCACTTGATAGCGTGGACTGACCATAAACTTGTTAGAGTCAGTCTACGGTTAGCAAATAGGCCTAGTCTGGCCGGTTACTGGAAGTTCAATACCTCCTTACTGGAGATACGGGACTTCCGGGACCGGCTGGAATCCCTAATTCAGCGGGCGTTAGTGGGGGCGGTTACCGGGAATAGGTGGTGGGGATCTCTTAAACATAGGATTAGAGATTTCGCTACCAAGTACGGTCGACAGCTCAACCTAGATAGGACCGCGGAAGCGAAATCTATAGACGATAGACTTTCCCGGGCGGTGGCTGGGGGGGACTCCCTAAACGTAGAGCTAGCTAGGGGGGACCTTGAGCGCGAGAGTAGCGAGCGCTACAAGGGATACGTAGTTAGATCTAGGTTAAAGAGAGTTCTCAACGAAGCTGTGAAAACGAACGCGACTGCGCGTGAAGAAGAAGTGCGAAGGTTCCCCGATCGGTATATCGGTTCTGTCAAGGCCCCGGATGGGCGACTGCTGCGATCGGCTCGCGAGATTCGTGACGCCTTTCGGGCGCACTTTCGGGATCGCTTTGCCCGCTGTACTGATCTCCCGCTCCGGGAGTTTCGTAGCTATCTTGCCGACTTTCCCCGCCTTGGCGTGGCTGAAGCGGCTAGCTGCGAGGGTGTGGTTACTGAATGCGAAGTCCGTGACGCGTTGAAGCAGGTCGGCCTGAACAAGTCGCCGGGACTAGATGGTTTGCCCTACGAAGTGTACTTGAGGATGTCGCACATGTTTGTGCCTATTCTGACGGATATGTTCAACCATTGGTTCGCCCAGGGAGCCATCCCTGGTAGCGTTACCAAGGGCGTGATCACATTGCTGAAGAAAGGTGGCAGGCATGTTTGGGAGGGTTTAGACGATTACAGGCCCATAACTCTGCTTAACACAGAGTTAAAGATTTTGGCCCGGGTCTTAGCGAATCGTTTACAGCTTGTCATTAGCGATCTGATCGGCTCTGAGCAGACCTTTGCTGTGAAGGGAAGATCGATCCAGGACAACCTGCACTTGATTCGCGAGGTCCTAGAGGGTATAGAAGACGGCACCGAGGCCGCGCTGATCAGTTTAGATCAGTCCAAGGCCTTCGATAGGGTTGACCATCGGTTTTTGGTGACTGTTTTGGAGACTGCCGGATTCAAACAGGAGTTCCGCAGATGGATTAGCATGATGTACCACAACCCTCAGGCAGTGGTGCAGGTGAACGGAAGGCGTTCGACGGTGTTCGCGGTTGAGCGGTCGGTCCGGCAGGGCTGCCCGTTGTCTCCTCTTCTCTATGTCCTAGCTTTGGAGCCCCTGCTCCGTAGGCTTAGGGATAGGACGACAAATCCGGCCCTGCGCGGTGTCCCTTTTGCTGGCCCTCTTACGGCAAGGGTTTCCGCGTTCGCCGATGATATCACAGTGTTTGTATCCCGCCGTCTGGATATAAAGGCTGTGAAGAAGGCGGTTAGCGAGTACGAGCGGATTGCAGGAGCCAAGGTCAATTTTGACAAAAGCGAAGGTTTGCGGCTCGGTGCTTGGAGGGGTAGCAATACTCTTCCGGGGCCGTTCCGCTGGAGTGACGGACCCGTCCGCATCCTCGGGGTGTGGTTCGGGCCCGGCCTCCAACTGGAGCGAAATTGGTCGGAAATACAAGCCAAGGTGAATGCTCAGGTGGGAATCTGGCTTTCAAGGAGGTTGTCCTTAAAGGGCAGGGCGGAGGCGTGCGCCGTGTACGTCTTCCCCTTGATCCTTTACCGATTGGCTGTACTTCCTCTGCCTAGGGTAAATCGGTTGGCGCTGCAACGATCCCTTTCCAGATTGCTCTGGGGAGGTGCAAGGCCGATGGTCCGTAGGCAGGTCTGTATCCAACGTACACGCAACGGGGGTCTAGGTATGCCTGATCTAGAGAGCCATTGGCTTGCTGAAAGACTTGCATACCTGGGCAGAGCTTTGACGGGGGACGCAGTGTGGAGACTGAAGGCGAGTCGGACTTTTCCTCGCCTAAAGTCAGACCCAAAGGCTGAAGGTCGACGTAGGCCTTTGGGCGAAACACTGTTTGTCCGCGAGTGCCGAACGGCCCTTCGTAACCTTCTTGGGTCCAGTGACCTTTCACGGCCTCGAAAAGAACTATATCGGGAGCTAGTGGTGGGTTCCGCTTCTGATCCTCTCAGCGAGCGGCACGGCTGGACGACGGAGGAGATTCGCTCTCATTGGAATTGGGCGCCAGGATCGAGCTTCTTGAACAACTCCGAGTTCTCGCTCACCTGGTGACTTGTGCGAAATGCGTTACCCCTTGTCGGCTTGAACTACAAAGCGGGCCTGGCAGACATGCCCGATTGCGCTCGCTGCGGCAGTGGCTTGGAAGAAACGGCTGAACACGCCTTCTACTACTGCGAGCGAGTTCGCCCGTTTTGGGATCACGTCGGCGAGTGGACGGCTCGCATCGAACCCAAACAGCTCGTGCTGCTCGACGTTGGTTACGTCGTGGACAACGTTCTTCCTCCGTATCAGGGTGAGAAGCGTGTGGTGTTTCTCGCGATCCTAGCTGTAGCTAGAATGGTGATTTGGACGACGCGAAACAAGGGATTGTATGACGATGCAAACTTTTCTCATCGTGATCTGATTTTGTATTTTCGGCATCAGCTGAGGGTCAAAATCAGATGCGATAGAAAACGCTTGGATCGCATAACATTCAGCAAAAGGTGGGTGAATGCAGCGAGCCTGGTCGTGCGAAAGGGAGCAACGTTGGAGTCATCCTTCCCTCCTCTGCCGGCTCATGGCGTCTACGGTACGGGTCCTTAGGGACCCCACCCCTGGTGAGTAGAATTGTTCCCTTTTTCTTTTGGTACCCAGGTACCTAGTTAGCAGTATGTTGTGAGTCATTGTCCCCGTCATCTAGTTGTTAGTTCTCAAGATCTTCCCCATCCCCATTATTTTTGTACCTCAATCCGTATCCCAGCCCACGTTTACTGAAGATCTTGAACATTCATATGTATAAAAATCATATCACCTGCTTGTATTAACCCATACCGCGCCCGACCCCTTATTTCTTTTTACCCCTGTAGATTAGGATCCCTGCCCCACCTAGGGTAGGTCCGACTTGTTTCCGGTTCTTTCGCCCCGGAAAACAGTCGGCCTCCAATTTTATAGATGGGGGGATGGGAGGGCAACCAAACGGGGGTTTTTTCCTTGTTTTTTTGTATATATTTCGGGCTTTTTCTCCCATTCCCATCACATTCATTGTAAATAAATCATACTTGTAAATAAAATCATTCATGAATCTCGGGATTTTAAGTAGGACTTCTTCATAGAGCAAATGTGGTATTTTGGTGATTGTAGCGCAAAAGGCGATGGATGAATGGATATTTATTGTATTGTTGAATGGGTCGGCGAATGTGGCTAGCTAGGTCTCCTTAGTTTATATAGAAAAGTATGACCGCTCCCTTCCCCTCCCCAAAAACTTCAAGGCCTTGTGCCTTCTGTGCATCATACGCAGAAATAAAGCAGACTAGAAGGTGAAGAGCAGCTTCTTATAGGAATAGTATTAGAGCATTGGAGACTGGAGATCGCACTAGATCACCTTACTTGCTACTGTAATAACGGAAGCCAATACTATCGTTGGACTATATCTTTATTCTGTATTCACTAATCCTATGTTCTTGTCTGCTAATAGTCTCTCTATTGTATATACTTTTTCCTGGGAATATATCTCTATTTCCTCTCATATCATGGTTTATCCTTTATTTAATATTACAAGCGTTCACTAACCAGAACGCAACAGTCAAATATTGTGAAATATAATTGCAACAAAGATGAAGATACTACTTTGATCATTGATCGTTTCATTGATTTTAACAACATGTTAAGCCATCTGAGGTTATTTTATGTTTAGAGGTTAGTGAATTGCATACATTGTATGTTTATATTTGTATTTTCTATGTTTTTATTAAGAGTTTTTGCATATGGTTATATGATATAAAATATTCCAAGTACAAATAATTTGCAAACACATTTATTTGACCCGTAGATGTGACCCGAGCAGGTAATACTATTCAGGGTCAGAGTAGAACTAGGAGTAATGGCAATAAAGAGATTTTCCAGAGCTCCAGAACTGGAGTTTTATAACCAGATGCTGTTTATTGACATAACCAGGACACAATACAACTTTGAGTATATCTGTGTATTTTTATGATGAATTCTCATTCCAGAAATTCAGATAAAAGTAATTGAAATTCATTCTTAAACAAAAGTATTCTTAATTATATCATGATGTGTTCTTAGAGAAAAAAGTGGCATCAGCAATTTCTAGCTGGCAGCAATGGTTAGCAAGGTTAAGTAGCAAACCATTGTTAGTGAATTTGATTCTTCCTGGGTGTCCCATAATGCTAGCATTGTACTAAACTAAATTAAACTAAGTAAATGCCTATAGTAACATTGTCATCAATGACTGCTATGTTGGCAATGGCTAATCATTGGATGGGGGAAGAGTAACATAAAAGACACAACTCACCTCAAATGTAAGGACCTCTGTTAGTTTATTGTTTCTGTTCATTTTCTGAAGCCATACAAGTAGGAGGGAATGGATCACAAACACAATGTTTGGCATAGTTTCTTCATTCAAGTTGTAAATCTTTCCATTTTTTTTTAATGGTTCTCTCCATACAAGCAAATGCTTGTCTCTTTGTACCCCAACCACCAAAAGAGAGAAACTCAACTTTTATTTGAATCCACAAATCATTCAACCCCCATTTCTACCTTGCATGGGCTACAGCATCTGGCCAGCTGCTACCACAATGCAAATGGCTAATCAAGTCTGGTGACTTTGGTAAGTCCTGGGAAACTGCTGTTTTCAATCTGTGGTGCGAGATCAAGTATATCTTATTACCTTGAGCCTGTTGGACAAGATATTGAGATTGATCTTCTGACTGCTGGCTTATTTTGATAACCTATATATCTACATCCCTAGTACCATCCACTAACAATGTTACAGGGGAGTCCCAGTAGTGTAATTGTTTAAGTACTGGGCTGCTGCCTCAAAGTAAGTAAGTTTGAACTCCAGTTGCACTATTATATTCACTTTTAGTTTCATACACTTAGGAAAGGTACAAACCCTCTTACCCCACCAGTTATGGGTTAAATAGTATCACTACTGTTCTACTACAAAGATGGCTTTGGAATTAAATAATCCACAAAGGTTGATATACCATTAAGCAAAGAAACACAACCAAACAATATTCCATTACAGAAGTATTGATTGCTGTATTTCTCAATATAAATGTTTAAATATTGGATCTCATCAAATATCTTCTAAATATCTTTCTTAGAACTGAGTAACTAATAATACTAATGAAGATGATAACAATGAGAAGATTTAACTATTACATAATAATATTTAGAGAACAATTCTATTTTTTTTGTCTCTCTATAGAATGCATCATAGATATATATTCAGCTCACTGATTCATATTGTTGTAATCCACTTTCTATGAATAGTGTAGTCTGCACTGCTGGAAGACATTGGCTATCCTTGATCTGAAAATGAAACTTTGCTGACCACAGGCCAGCTAATAAAAATTTTCAACTAGGCTGTGACCATTATCAGAATCATTTGATTGCACATTCATCATTATCATCATCAGAGAGAGAGAGAGAGAGAGAGAGAGAGAGAGAGAGAGAGAGAGAGAGAGAGAGAGAGAGAGAGAGATGCAAGAATAGAGTTCTTTCTGACTTTAGAATATTCCATCACTCTTAAAAAGAAAAATGCAAAGACATTCTTTTCTTTTCTTTGGTTGGTTGATCATTGAATTAATTGACATGGCAATTTTCATTAAAAGATTCAACCAATTTTTCTTCAATGGGAATTTCTTGGGCACACATTTGTAAATTGCTAGAAATATTTTTTTTTCCTTTTCTATTTGTAAACTTATTAAATTTTCTTCTGTGCCTAAGATACACAAGAAAATGGCTTTCTTGTTTAATGTTATTCTTTTTTTTAAAAATCTATTTTCCTTCCAAAGATTAGTTTATAACTATTATAATATCAGTTCTGAAATGGAAAATCCAATTACATGATTTCTGAGTGAAAATGTTTTCAGTTCTTTTTCAGCAGTTGATCTCATTGCTTTTCAGAAAGGTATTTTTATTAGTCATGAACAAATATGAAAATATTGATTTGCAGTTTGTAATCAGATCTCTTAATAAAATTAATTATTTTTTATATGATTATAAGATTAAGATTTATAAAATAGTTTTTTTTTAACCCTTCTACATATTTTGAATAAGTTTTTAAAAAGTTATTTATGGTTGTAGCATAGAAAAATGTATATAAAGTATTAAGATATAATCTAAGCAAAAAACAGATCTCTATTTCTTAAAAAATCTTGTCAGGATTAATTATCAAAGCCAAATCTTAATAAGGATACCAAACACCAATGATTTAGAAATAAGGAAAAACATGCTTGTCTTCTGAACTAATCATGACTATGTGTTTATTTAGTAAAATGCACCCTGAATATTTCAACTGTAATACCAAATGCATGTATGTGGTGCCTTCAATAAGTTTCTAGACTTTTTTGTACAGGCATTTAAAATTGGTGTAGACTCTTGAAAATTAACTAGGTTATTGCTATACATCTTATGAGATGACTGACCAATTTCTTTGATTTCAGCTGCAAATGAACAGCTACAGCAGCAATTGGAATATACCCTACTAAAACCTGATTGTTACAGCTGGTGAATTTAAAAAATGCAATCTGGACGTGAGGACACTTTAGAAGAATGATATGCAATAAAATTCTATTTTAAACTAGGAAAAAAAGCCACAGAAATGTATGGAATGCTTCAGACTGCTTTTTGATCATCTTGCATGAATTGAACATGAGTTTTTGAGTGGCATAAGAGATTTAAGGAAGGCAGGGAGTCTGTGAGGGATGATGAGGTGTTGGAGGAGTAAGGAAGTCAATAAACCAGAGTTGATTAGCCAAAGGGTTAGAGTTAGGGTTAGGACTACTATGTTGAGGTTTTAAAGGAGTTCAGGAAGAGATTCTGTCAGAAGAGGCCAGCACTCTTCAAATCGGGTCAGTGGCATTTCCACCTGGACAATGCACCAGTCTATAACTGCATCCTTGTCACAGACTATTTGACCAAGATGGGCATCAAAACAGTTCCTCAGCCTCCCTATAGTCCAGATCTTGCTCCCTGTGACTTTTGGTTATTCCCTAAGCTCAGAGGCTGTCATTATGAGACAATTGAGGAGATGAAAGAGGCTGTGATGAAGGTCATTGACACGCTCTCACAAGAGGACTTCCATGGAGCCTTCGAGATGTTGGAACAGTAGAACAAGTGCATTGCAGCCGGAGGAGATTACTTCAAAGGGTACAAGAGTTTCATGTGTGTACTACCAATACCCCACAAAGCACCAACTACATGGCCACCTGCCTCCTATCACAAAAACTATCCAAGTTAGATGAACCAGACATGCAGGACACTGCTGGAGAAGTAGTGACGAGCTCATAAGTGATGCACCTCTATGGATCCCCCACATATGGCCGTGCAAAAGCAGGACGATCAGCTCGAACATGCATACATCAGCTCTGTGAGGATACATGATGTAGCCCTGAAGACCTGCCAGAGGCAATGAACGATAGGGAGAAGTGGTGAGAGAGGGTCAGGAATATCTGTGCTGGTGGCACAACATGATGATGATGATTTCGGGCAGTTGGAGCTGCCCCAAATCTGGTCACTCCTGTTTTACTCTATCTATCTATCTATCTATCTATTAATATCTCTTTATTTCTCTCTCCCAGGTTATCCAATAAATAATGTCATAAATCTTGATAGTGATTGATTGGATATTTTTGCTATTCTGAAGTGTATAAATGATAACAATACATTAAATTTGTAAATTGTCACAATCTTATTCAATTAACTTGATTACTAAGTGAACCTTTTTAAAAATGAATCAGTCTACACATCATATAAGATATGTTAAGTTCTGCAGGTTTAGCAAAGGTAATAGCACTGCAGAAGCAACCTGAAATATCAAATGGTATATATGAGACAGATTCTTTAAATCAAAGAAATTGGTAAAGATGATTTGATGCATGAAGAAGAGGTTTTTTTTTTGTTCTTTATTATGATAACTTGTTTAACTTAAGAATTTTTGCTTAAAAATGGAATTTAAATCATTTAATGTTTCATTGTCATCAACAACAATTTGAAAAGTTGTCTAAACATGGAAAATGAATTCTCATTAAATTGTTAAAACTCAATCAGGAAGTAAAAATGGACCTCTTCACTCTTGAGAATGCTTTTTCATATTTTGGGATATTTCACAAGAATATAAACTGATATAAAACATGGCCTAGTGGAAGAGAACAGGCTAAGTTTTGGTAAATGTTTGGTTGAATTGCTTTTGTGTGGTTCACTTTGAATAACTACCAATGTTAGAATTACAGTAGATATTATTTGCAGTTATAGCATTTAAACTGTGTTTTGAAGAGAAAGATACTGAGTTTGTTCCGATACAAAAGCATGATGTGCTATATACTACAAAGACCCTATCTGAAAAGATTAATGACTTTGGATGGAAAAAATTGCCCTCAGTCTATATTCTCCAGATTATGAACCCACTGATTCCAAACTATTCCAGAGTTTATAGAACCATTTTGATAGTCTAATTCTTAAAGAATATAAAAAAGAGGAAACTACATTCTCAACATTCTTTTTCTCTAAATAAATAACTTGAAAAAGCAAAACAGTTTTATGAATCTCAAGAATCATTTGGAGATTATTGATTAAGATGAAAGGGATGTTAATGAATAAATTCTAATTAAACATGGATTTTTAAAGGTTTTTTTCTGACCCTAAATTCAGACATTAATAATAGGATGATCTGATTATAATTACTGATATGATTTTGTTGAAAAGTAGGAAAGGATGAATTATCATTCTTGATGAATTATTATCAATTTTTTCCTAGAGACCTATCAGTTGTCATTTATTAAGCTTAGCTTATTTAGACTCAGGATTAAAAAGGTGGATCCTGAAGTGAGAGTGAAACTCATTGGTAATGGCTTATTAAACATCATATCACATAAGGTGTTGAAAACTAAGAGTGACACTGGTGACTAATATGAGGTACTATGTGAGATCTGAACAGAGAGATTTATCAATTGGTAAAAGTTAAATTTATATCTATTGCTTCATTCTCAGGAGGTGTGCTTACCATAATGGCTATTATCATAGGAAGTGGACATGCTGACTTGAGTTCAAATCCTGGATGAGGCTCCCTGCATTTCATATAGTGCTAATGCCTTTAAGAAAAGCATGATTACATCTCTTCTTCCTCCAGCTATGGGTAAGTAGTGGGACACACAGGATTCTTTACACTTATTTAAGTATGTCCATGTGTAGGTGTCCATAGAAGAATGTCACTTATCAGTTTGTCCTTGCGTTTCCAGTGGTGCCTCATATGTCTTTTTCATCTTACTTGGATGCTTTTTTGAGATGAGAGGTATGGGACTGAACCGCTGCTTTTTTTTATAGGGTGTTGCTTCCAGAATTTGTTCAAAACAGCATGTAGCATTTTTGTATATTTCTCATCTAGCTTTTTTCCATGCATTTTGTCAGAATCGAAGTGGTACGTCCATATTGAAGTATTGACACAGCCACGGCTTGGAAAAAATCCTATTTTATTTTATTTTATTGAAGGGATCAGATTTCTATTTCTATATATATATATATATAACCTGTTAATAGCTGTCCACACTTTTGCTTGGCATATGATAACATCACTTTCAGTAGATGAGATATTGCTGCCAAGGTATGGGAACTTGTCTACTAATTTTAGAAGCCTGTCAATTAAAGAGGACATTTAAAACATGTACTCAGTTTTATTTGTGATCTTGTAGAGACAAGTATCTCTTGCTGCTTGCTTCAGGTTATGCAGTAGGGGTTCATCTTGGATATGAGTATTTGTGAGAAGCGCTAGATCATCTATGTAGTCTGCATCTGTTATCATTTCTGCAGGATATTGTCTGCTTCTTGCCTTTTTAAGTGTAAAGCCATTTTCTTTTATTTGACCCATTGACATTCAAAATATGTAGTCTAGGTAAATTATAAACAAATATGGCACTAACATATCTCCTTACAAAACTTCAGTGACAATGATGAAGGCATCAGTATTACCATCAAGTGAATGAAGCATTAGTTTCGTGTTTTTGTAAAGTGTTTCTTTAGGGAGACCATATGCTTGTAGTATTTGTTCCATCTTCCCTCAGTGTATGGAATCAAATGCTATAGAAAAATCTACAGACATTACTGTTGCCTCAAGATTTTTTGCATATTCTCCTTCAATGATTTGACAGATAGTCAGAATCTATGAGGTTGTGGATCAGTTTCTCTTAAAACCTTTCTGATTTTTCCAGAGAATTTTCTTTATTTCAGGTTTGGTATGGTTGAGAAGCAAGGCATTATAAACCTTAGCAGCTATAGCATTTTGATCAATACATCTATAGTTTTTAGCGATTCTGAGGTCACCTTTCTTGGAGAAAGGAAGAATGAAGCCTTTTATCCATTTCTCTATTGAGTTTTTTTCATTGACAACATTGCATAATTGAAGAACTAAGTCATCAAATTTACATGTCTTCCATAATTCCAGAGGCCTGTGCCTTTTTTCTTTTAATTGTTTTCAATACTATGTAAAGTTCTTCCTCCTTAAAATGAAAAAAATTGATATCTAGTTGGCTATTGATAATTTTTTGATAGGTTTATCTGTGATGTCCGAAGAGTTTTGTATCAGATTCTTGAAATGTTCCTTCCACTTCTGTGGTCTATCTTGTTGGCTGGCAGCTTTTATTTTTCTCTCAGTGTGCTCTTCCTTCCATTCATTTCATTTACTGTCCGCAGTACTAATCCTGATTATCTATCTTTGAACAAGAATCTGATTTTACTGATTTGGACTTGGTATGTGTTAGTTCTCTCAAGGCTTTCCTAAGTTTCTGCACGTTGGCATTTATTGGGCTTTTCTTATTAAGTAATGATGCTTTTTTTCATGTTAACTTGTTTTTCTCTCATTCCTATTGCCTCCCATTAAACTCTGCATTTGACTCTTGGTTTAATTGAAATGCACTCTGCTGCTGTTTCTATATGGGCAGCAGCAATTTTTTTTATATTCATCATTTGGACTATGCCTTTCAGATGTCTCTTGAAGGGTATCAAACTTCTTTCTTGCAGTTACCATATGATGATTTCTAATATCACCATTGGTAAGTAAGCATCAGTCATATTGTGAAGTTTTAACTGCTTGTGTCAAAATGATAGTCTTCATTGTCTGAAATTTTCAAATGAAATATTGTCATATTTAATTTTTGGCTTGTTTTTCTTTCATCTCAATCTTGTTAGTTTTTATATAAACATTTTAGTATTTTTATATAATATGACCATTAAATAAGTAGCATCAGATTTGAGAAAGAGTAGTTTGTATTAAAATGGGCTTTCAAAAATATGGAATATAAATCTGAATCTCTTCTAAGACTGTTTTTTATTTTCCTATCATTAGAATAAATGTATTGAATACCATGAGTATAGATTCAAAAAAGATTGAGTGTTTTATTCATTGATCAGTCTCATATTTTGAACCTTGTAATATTGTGTGTGTGTGTGTGTGTGTGTGTGCTTGTGTGTGTGTGTGTGTGTGTGTGTGCGCGCACGTGAGTGTTCATGTACATATGTATTTACCAACCTCTTGGTACAAGAAAGATACAACACAAGGTCAGTTTTTTTTGCAGAGTTTAACAGGCTTGAATTCAGTTTTCATTGCCTTAGACCAGTTGTCAATACCAAGTTTAAAGAGCCTATTCTGCCCTACAATTTATTCATAGCTGGAGGGAGAATAATAGGATGCATACCTTTCTCTAAGATATAAACACGATGTGAAATGTAAACAGCCATAATAAGGATTTGAACTCAGATCACTGTGTCCATTGCCTGTAACCATTGCCCCATGGGCAATTCCATGTATATATATATATATATATATATATATGTGTATATATATATATATATATATATAATAATGGTTATATATAAATATATATATATGTGTGTGTGTGTGTGTGTGTGTGTGTGTGTGTGTGTGCATGTAGTTAGGTAACAGTCCTTCATTTAAGCATGTTTGATTAAATGATAAAGTCACAATTTGTCTGTATAATTTTATTAGGATCCTTTCAAGTTTCCTGACAAGTGTTTTGGTTTTAGGTTAGAGTTGGTAGATGAATTTAGTAAAATTGTTCTGAGTGCTTTCAGACCTTTCATAGACCATCATTAGGGGTTGTTTACAAGAGTAAAGATTGTGTTTTTTTTTAATTCTTTAAGCATTTTATATTGCAAAAATTACATATACATATTGCTGAAGTCGACTGAGATACTGATGACATCAAATGAATTTAAAACAGAACACTCTCAAGAGAAATAGAATATTATCAAGAGAAATAGAATATTTAAGATAATGTATATATATATATATATATAATTTTAAATAATTATCAAGAGAAACAGAATATTTAAATTATATATATATATATATATATATATATATATATATAATTTTAAATATTCTATTTCTCTTGATAATTTGGTTTAAAAGAAAATGAACTTTTGTAAAAAATTGTATTTTCTTTCCAAATTATATATATATATATATATATATATATATGTGTGTGTGTGTGTGTGTGTGTGTGTGTGTGTGTATATATATATAATTATTATATGTACATCTCTAAGCTTATAAAAAATATAATCAGCTTAAGTTCGTCTTCTTAATTAAAAACAAAACAGAACATATGTTTAAAAGTAACAATAAACATATATATATTTTCAAATTATAAGCAAAGGAAATGAATGAAATGTAATGTTTATAGACATTGATGAAATTAGTTCATTTTCTTTTTTGGACTTTTTATGTTCACTTTGCTCTCATGACCTTAGAATTGGCATGAATCCATTTCTCCTTGAACTTAAATATCTAGAAAAAATATCTTTTCAGTTCTAGTGTACAATGTTTGTTAAACAGAAAGTGGATAAATGAGCATTTGAATAATCAACATTTTTATAACTCTTAACTGCCCAGGAAATTTCCACATTAAGTTCTAATTTCCATTGTCAACCTTAGAGATCAATAGGTTATATACAACTATACATATTTACCCAACCCCTCCGCTCGGGCAGGATATGACACAAGGTCAATTTTTAAGCTGAGTTTAATAGGCTTGAACTCAGAGTTTTCCTTCTCCTAGACTAGTTGCCTCAACCAGGCTGAAGAAGCTAGTCTGTCCTACTATTTACCCATAGCTGGAGAGAGAATAATTAGATTCATACCTTTCCCAAGTGTATAAGTGCTATGTGAAATGCAATCAGTCTCGTCTAGGATTTGAACTTGTGTCACTGTGTCCATTTCCTACGACGATAACCATTACACCACATGCACTTCCTGTTATATACAACTATAGAGTAAAATATATGTTTTAACAAATGCATTGAGTGTTTCATTACAAAGAATTAGTTAATATGCTAATTTATTTTGTTGATCATACTATAACATATTCAATTTGATCTTAACTGGTAAATTAAAACTGCATTTAATTGATTAAAAGAAGTTTATTATTATTTTACTCCTTATGAGTTTTTTTACGCCACCTCAAACTGGTGATTTTTTACTGTAGTCTGAATGACAGTAAGTCTCCCCAGAACTTCAGGATTCTTGTATCTATTCAAAAGTATTTTAACCGTGCTGTGGCTCATCTCTATTTTCCTTGTATCTCTACTTGCCCAAGTCTTTTTCCAGGCTTTCAAGGACTACTCCAAGGGCTCCAACTACAGTTGGTATCATGTCACCCTTATGTTCTGCAACTTTTTCAAGTTCTCTGGTCAGTTGAAAATATTTGTTATCTGTTCTTTTTCTTATATCTTCATGCTATGGTCAGCCGAAACAGCAAAATCCACTAGATGACAAGTTCTTTTTTTCATGTTAAGTCTGTTTTTCTGGTCAGGATTGGATGACCCATTTGTATCTTAAAGTCCCAAGGAATTTTATAGATCTCCTTTTCTAGTGCAGATTCTGGTTTGTGTATATACCATTTGTCAGTATGGTCAACTTTTGATTCTATTCACAATTCCCAATGGATTAACTTTTGTGCTAGTCTGCTGTATTCAATTATTATGTGATTAATTGTTTCACATCTGTTACCACATAAACTACGCTTATTCTTCTTCTGCTAATTATCGATTATTGCTTTGACATATTTATCATTTTCTGCTGCTATCAAAAGAGATTCAGTTTCTCTCTTGAGGTTTCCTTTTCTTAGCTATGTGCATATCATCTTGTGAATTATTTCCTTAGTTTGTCACTTGAAATATCAATGCAGTTGTTTTTCTTCCAACTTTTGTTTTCTTGATTTTCTTGTTTTACTGTTTGTCCTGTAGTTATTTCTGTTAATATTGTTCCTGGCTGCAAAAAATGGTATTTCTTTACTATTTTTGTATATTCCTTGAGTTTTTAAATCATTGTGTCTATGCAATCCTCAACAGTTAGTCTTCTTCCTTCTCCTTTTCTTGACACAGAGTCTGTCAATGTAATCTCTTGGGTGTAAGGCCTAGTGTATCATTATCAATTCCCTTATTCTTAGGTCCATCTCTCTGAGTTCCTTCTTTGTCTATTTTAACGATAGTCCAGAGTATCTTACAAGAGGAACTATTGTGGTATCTATTCCTTTGATGAGCTTTCTATTAGTTTTAAGAAGTTTTATTGTTTCTTTGAAGTATTCTTTTCTTACTTTTTATTTCATCTCCATTTGCTTGATGGTATTTACTCTTTTGCAATATTCTTAAGTTTGGAAATTTTCTTTTTTACCAAGTGTTTTGATTCTTTGATGATTGAACAGTTCTATTCCTTCAGTTGTTTTTCTTCTCTTTTTTCTCATTACTTGCATGGCACATTTTTCAATCCCGAATTCCATTTTTATATCCTGGCTAAAGATTTTTATAGTTTGAATGAGACGGTTTCTAATTCTTTATTACTATTATTATAATAAATTAAATTCTTTGACACCAGTTTTTATTGACTCATCTAATAATTCCATTATTAGTATAAATTGAATAATTTTATTCTTAATTGTGTTAAATTTTATTTCCTGGAGATTAAATGGCATTACTGGAAAGCTCATTGGTCTAGTGGGTAGAGTGTTTACCAATGGCCCGGGAGATATGGGTTCAATCTCCAGGTTGAGTCATACCAAAGACTTTAAGAATGGTGCTTGATACCTCCTTTCTTAACACTTGGCAGTATAAGGTACATATCAAGGGTAAAGTGGAGCAATCCAGGGAAAGGAGTAGCGCCCTCCCCTACAGCTCAGTGTAGTAGCTATTGAAAAGGGAACCTCCCGGTCACCCTCGACTATGGTTGCCAACTTTACACTTACTGGAAAGCAGGTATTAGTTGCAGCAATTTGTGGAGAACAAAATGAAGACAAGTCGTGTATATCAAGTTGTGGAATGTTATGCAATTAACTTTGTTTTGCACTAATCTGTAAAATTGGGAAAACTTTAATATCATTTCACACTGAATATGTTAATAAATTTAATCAAATTATAGTAATAACTTTTGGCACTTTTATTCTAACTCAGCTGGGGTTACAGAATACACTGATAGCATCTCTGCAGAGGGGTAAGACCCCCCACACACACACACACTTATGAGTGTCCTGGATATAACATTAAACAACCTGATAGTAAGATTCTAGCCTTGGAGATTAAGGGAATGTGGAGTACTCCATCATTATCAATGATTACTTCTCGACCATTGATCAGCAAGTATAGCACTTGACCTCGTTGTCAAGTTCAGGCTATAATCAGGCATCTGTGCCTGGACCCATGTTTGGGTCCATGTCCAGCAAGTCTCATCTGGCTCACATTGAACTGAGTGATCTGATGACCAGCAAAGTCCAGCAGGGTTTGAGTCTTGGCTTGAGCCCACCCTTCCCCTCCCCTAATCCTCACTTCAATCTGTCGTTCTGGTCATTGACCTTGTGTCAAGTCCTGTCTGGTTGGAGGCAGAGACAAATACCCCTTCATTATCAATGCTCCCAGGTTCACTCTGACCTGGAGTGGTAGCACCTGACAGGGTCCTATTGATTGGTCAAATAGAAAAAACTATGTGCAAATAAATGTGTGATGTTCAGTTGTGATTGTTATAGAGCAATAGTTGAAATGATTCAACTGTGTGAAAAAAAGAACTCAGGCTCATTTAAGAAATGTGTTTACAAATCATATATATATTTGATATATATGTACAAGCTGGATTTGGCATTAAATAATCTACAATTATTGATATGCCATAAAACCCAACCAAACCAAATCATATATATATTTGATATATATATACAAGCTGGATTTGGCATTGAATAATCTACAATGGTTGATATGCCATAAAACCCAACCCAACCCAACCTAACCCAACCTAACCATTTTGTTTCAACTGATTTTACAAGTACATGAATGTACAATCTGAGTAGCAGATGTGAAAAATAAAATGAGAAGAAATGATGATAATTTTTAAAAAAATCTTAAATAAAATCACAATTATGACTTTCCACTTTATATTTTATAAGTATATTATATAGAATTGTCTTCTTTCAGCATGAAGCGGCCATTTGTGGATGGATGATAGTTTGCCACATAAATATGAAGTTTTGTTTTAGTCAGAAAAATGAAAAGCATGTGTAGTGAAAACATATGTTGTTTGTTCAACTTTTAGAAACATTTTTGCATAACAGAATCTCCCTGGCCAACCCAGGAGACTAAATATCAACTCTGACATGTACAGTCTATGAGTTTTCTCCCTTTCTATATTTGCCTGTCACATTCCAATTCCTATTATTCTTCAATAATGATGTGAACAGGGTATTTCAGAGTGTGTTCTTTGTATATTGAACCAATTTCCTCACAGAAAATCAAAAAAATTTAAAATCTTAACTGTCTTTATAAGATAAAACATTTTCTTAAACTTTTGTTATTTGATAATTATGCTATGATTCTTTTGGATCAAATTTTCATCTAAGGCATTTTAATTACTTTTTGGCTAATATATGGTCCAACCACTTTTCTGTCTAAATTTCTAAAATGAAATGTTGTTACTATTATACATTGATTCATCTGTTGTTTTTTATTATAATGTTTTTGCCACTGTATCCTTCAGGGGGCTTAAGGATACAATGGTTGAAATCTTATGATGAATAAACTGATTTTCAAGGCATTCAGTATCTTCCATCTTGAAAGAGTGGTGCTACATATTCTTCCTACCTTGATTTGGTCCTGTGTTACATTATGATGGTTTTATTATAAAGGAGATTATTTGTCTCTCTGTTTGTGACAAAAACTATGAATCTGACAGAATGTATGTAGAAAAAGCAAAATGTAAGAAAAATATATTTGATATATATATATTATATATATATACCACTAAATAGCAGTTTACAGTGTGAACAGGAAGGTTAATTTGTATAATGATCTTAAAAATTTGATTTTGATAAATATTCGTTTGGTATTATTGATTTCAATTTGTTTGGTTTTATTTTAATAAACAGGAGCAAAAATCCTGAGAATAAAGCTTAAAAGAAATCCATTGACAAAAAGAAATTACTGTAATTCTATTTTTTATTCTCTAATTTGGTTAAATAGTTAAATTAGGAAAATTCAGCAATGAAAGCTGGAAGTGATGGAATGCTAGCATCCATGCTGTTATATGCTTTGATTATACTCCCTCTGTTTCAAATCTTTTTGTATGTATTCTTATTTAGTTTTGTTATTCTTTTTGATTTGATATCATATTTTATGATATTAAAACTTAAAAACTTGTGCCTGGTAGGGGGTGAATATTTTTGCTAGTCTTGGTAATTATGTAAAGAATAAAAAAGAAAACTAGGTTACTAGGTAAATGTGTATTTCCCTCACTTTTTAACAGAACGATAAAGTTATGATAGTAACTGTATCTTCCATTCTCACCCTTATCCTTTTAATCTTTATTACCTACATTTTTTTCTGAATATTCTGCAAACATGGATTAATTTCATATACAAAAAATGAATAAGGAGGGGGATTCTATTTTTTTCTGTATCCTCTCTATTATGTTCCTTTTACTCTATCTCTTATAAAATTTTCTTTAATGCTAGAAAGTTTTTTTAATGGCATATCAACCTGCATAGGTTATTGAATGCCAAAGCCATTCCTGTTGAAGAACAGTAGTGGCACTATTTAATCCCCAGCTGATTGTGATAAGGGAGTTCATAACTTTTCCAAATCCAAAAGACGACATAATAGTGTGACAAGTTTGAATTTACTTACAACACAGTTCAGCATGTTAGCCACCATGGTAAGGGGGACTCCTCCATATCCTCAAATGAAAATGAAAACCAATATATGAAGGTTTTAAAAGAATATCAGTGAATTTGCACTAACAAAATCTTTGAATATTACCTTTCACTGTTTTCGTTTTTGGTTGTAGAGGTCAAAGGTCAAAGATTTAAAGTCACAGTTTCTCTTACTCAATTTTTGATATTAGAAGTCAATGGTGGTTGTGGGGATCATTGTCAGAACATATTAAAGATGACTGGCTTCCTTCTATAGCTTTCAGAACAGTCAAAAGTGATAGGCTAAGGCGGAAAATATATCTTATGTTATCACTTCAAGAAATTTAAAGGTCATATTTAAGAGTGTGAGATAGTTGGATGGCGATGGTGATTAGGGGGAGGTGGAGAGATGTGGGGGTCGGGGAGAGAGTTGGAGATTATCAATGAGGAACTGTTTTGAATATTATTGATATTTCAATCCCAAAGAATTTTCTTTCAACTAGGTTCATCAAATGAAAGAAACAGAATGAGAAAATTCCTTGTCAAAATAAAATATCCAGACATTTGTAGAGAATTAAGATTGAATAACCTTATCAGCAAATGAACCATTCTTTTAGATGCTTACCTTTCCTCTTTTCAAAACGTTTTTACCAAAATAAAAAATAGCACATACCTATAGATACTTCTAAACAAATAACTGGGGTTCTGCCCACAGTGTAATGATCAGTGAGCAAAGCTAGTAGATCATTGGTAGTGAATTTAATTCATACTGGGTGCCCTATACTTCTAGCTTTATGCCACAACTAAGGTAAGTTTAATAAATGTCTTCCATACAAATAACTGATATATGAGGTACTGCCCAAGAATTTTGAAGAATTTGACCATGAAAAAAAATTACTTGGCAAAATACTTGTCCTATGTTAGTCACAGTACTTAGTTTTATGACTACCACATGTGTTTCCAGGTAGTTGGTTTATGAACTCCGTTTGTGCCCACATTGTGTTTCAAAGATCCTCAGATGAGGGATGACAATCTATCTGGAACATCAGACAGTTGGGGTAGTTTGTTGGAACAAGTTGCTTCTGTGTTGGCAACACAAAGACAAGAATAACTCTCTGTAAACAATTAACAACTATTTACTGAAACACAATGGTGTAACAGTAATATATATATGGAAATTGTTGCATTTGAGAGATTGACAAATGAGGTATTTGGCTGGTGCAGTCTTTCTGTGTTACTCAGTTTTTTGGAGAGTGAAGCTTTTGCAGTGGAGGCTTTAGTTCTTAGAGAGGTTTCTCTTCTTATTCTCCTGTCTTCGGTATGGACATCAGATATGTTCTCTCATCTAACCCCAAAATATCTATTTTTATGGAGGATTCCCCTGGGAACAAACATTCCCAATAGGCTAACCACTCACAGATTATTTTATATTCTTCTACCACTTTTTGACTGGTCAGCCAATCAAATGCACTGATCTACGTCCATGGGAAGAGTATCCCTTTTAGGTATTCAATTTTAATTAGTCATCCAAACTAACCACAACAGAGAGGCTTGGTTAATTAAGGGTCCCAGCTCAAGCCTTGTGGGGGGAATATCTCTTTTCACATCAACCAAAAAAACCAAAAAATCAGATTAATCTATCCAAAGATTTGACCAACAGGTGGGCAAGAGTTAGTTCAGGATGCCATGATTTAAAATGGATCAATGCACAGATAGAATAACAAGTCTGCTTAATTTTTGTTTTGACTCTTGGAAAGTTTGGTTAGTACTGGTCTTTCACTGACATTTTTATTTTGGCCGTAAATAATCCACTAAGGTTGTCAATTATAGTACTAGATGATTTTTCTTCTTTTAGTTTCAGCAATGTGGTGCAATAGAATAATCACTGTCATTAGTTGTCTAAATTTCTGAGATAAACCCTGTTGATTTTTATCATTAAGGGTTTTCGGACTATTGTCTTCATCTTTATTGTTATTTCCACAATGTTTTGGCTGATATGTCCTCCGGCCTTCTTCAGGGAACCTTCACGGAACTTCAAACTATGTCCTTTATTGAAAACACGGCGGTTGCCTGTTCTGATTCCGTTGGCCATAACCGGGTACAAGTGTTAAGTATTCCTGTATTGTTACTCGCCTGTAGTGAGGATTGAACCTGCAACCTCCAGATAATTGTCTCCTTAGAAGCTTAGGGAAGCAATGCCTATAACTGTTACATCATGTGTCCTGTTCCCTAAGCTTCTAAGGAGACAATTATCTGGAGGTTGCAGGTTCAATCCTCACTACAGGCGAGTAACAATACAGGAATACTTAACACTTGTACCCGGTTATGGCTAATGGAATCAGAACAGGTTTCAATAAAGGACGTAGTTTGAAGTTCTGTGAAGGTTCCCAAGTTCAACAAACACCTGAAGAAGGCCGGAGGACATATCGGCCAAAACATTGTGGAAATAACAATAAAGATGAAGACAATAGTCTGAAAACCCTTAATGATAAAAATCACTGTCATGTGGTAAAATAGAATAATCACTGTCATGACTGCTGCAGATGTAGTGTTGAGCAATCATGATAAAGAATTAGGTCCTTTTTGACTAATCCAAAGCTTTCAACTTTTTCTTGATTCCATCAATACATAATAAATAACACTGAATTACACAATTGGCTAGTTCTGATTCTTGCAGTTCTCCTTCACATCTTCTACTCAGAACATATCCATTTAGAACAAAGCCATTTCATCTTACACACATGAAGGACAGCCCACAACAAATAAGTTTATTCTTGGACACTTACCATTAAATGTAAATTCAACAACTTAACTTCTTTGTAAGCTCTCTTTCTCAAAAAAGCAAAACACCTTGTATATTTCAATATATAAATTTCATATCATTTATTCTATTGTTTTTTTTATCATTTCTTTCACCTACGTCATCCAGCAGATAGTCCAATATTCTGAGTTGAGAACACACACACACACACACACACACTCTCTCTCTCTCTCTCTCTCTCTCTCTCTCTCTCATACCTACTTCTCTTTATATTCTCATATAAACTGATATGAACAGGCTGTGACAGAGAGACAGGGATATTTCATGTGAGTGGGGAAGTCCCTGTGACATAGTAGTAAACATTCTAGACCGTGACATCGTAGTAAGTGAGTTTAAACTCTAATCACACAATTACGTTCATTTTTAGATTTATACCTTTGGAATAGACATGAACTCCATTGCCCCTTGCAGTTATGAGTTAAATAGTACCACTACTGTTATTAGTATTAAATACCATTAGAAACCAAAGAAAGAAACCGATTGGTTTAGTTTGTTTTGGTTTGGTTTTATGGCATATCAACTATTTATTTAATGCCAAAACCTTTTTTTACATATATATTGGATATATGATTTGTAAACACATTTTGTAGATATGCACAGTTAAATGATCAAACAGTTCTATTTATCCCAAATCAATTTAGCATCAGTCAGCAAAGTTAAATATCTTCTAGTATTGCTGTGTATAACTAACAATTCAATTAAACAGTCATTTGTTTACACACAGTTAAATGATCAAACAGTTCTATTTTAAACAATTTAACTTAGCATAAGTTGTCTGTCTTCACTGTTTAAATGTCAAGCAGTTGTATTTGACCCATTGATAAGACCCTATCAAGTGCTCCCACTCTGGGCTTGAGTGGACCTGAGAGTGATGGCAATTAATTAGTTCTTTGCATTCTCCAAAGCTCCAGTATTACAGGAGCCTCACCATCAGATTATTTACTGTCATTTCCAGGACACTCATGAAGTGGGGGGGGTCTTACCCCTTTGCAGAGATGCAGTTGGTGTATTCTACAGTCCTAGCTGAGTTGGTTCAAAGAAACAGGGACACAGTAGTTTGAAAATAAGTTTTAAAAGAAATCATGCTGCAGTTTTAAAGAATATGATCACTTTCATTTGGCTGAATTAAATCTTATAGAAAACAAACCTTAAGTAATATATTGACCCTTGACCGAGCCGTCAATCAAGAGATTCACCTGTGTAAATAAGTGGAAGCAGGTGGGTGTCAGACAAAAATATAACCAGGACACAGACAGCTTGAGTCAGTTGGAGATAGGATGCCAGCGGAGTGAGAACCAGCTCCAGACAGAGGGCTTGGGCCCTCAGTGACCCATGGTTGAGCAGCCCAGCCAGGATGTGAATGAAGTGTTGCTATGGTCAGAAGAACTTTGGGTCAATATGTAACAGTCTGTCCCCGTCTCCAACTCACCTCTCACACACAACCAACATCAACCCTTTCGAGAATAAAGTGTGAGAGATATATTTTTATAAAGAAGTGTGTTTGTTCGTTCATTGAAGTTCGTCATTATGTTTGATTATGTTCTGCTTATATTTGTATATGTATATGTATGCGGCTATACAACACTTATTGTGGTCATTCATAGATTTCATTTTAATATTCTACCTTTTATTTATTGTCTCTTCAGTCACCAAATTAAAATAAATCTATTAATCTGAGAATGTTTTCTGGCAATATGCTTATGCACCAACTGAAATATTTAAGATACCTGCAGAAATGTAGTCTCTTCTCAAGAACTAATATAAAAACACTTCATACAACTCCACCAGTTTTATTGCTTGAGCAAACTAAACAGGAAAGAAGAGAGGAAGAAATGAGATTCAAAAATGTAAGTAAATGTATGTGTGTGTGAAAGGTCCTTTTCAGTAAGTATGTGTGTATGTGTGTGTGAAGTTTCTAAGTGGTATGAAAGTTTGTGAGAGACTCACATATTTCTTAGTTGCTGGTTTTATGGTATTACTAGATAGACCTGTATGTATGAAAGTAAGTTTACTGCACTGAGTGCTGTGAACCATTTTGTAATGTGACATGAGGTTCACTGGGTACCAACATTTTTGTTGCCTTTTCTTCCATAGTAGGCTCTGTTGCAATGGTGTTGCGATCTTCATTAGAAGTCTTTCAGCAAATGAGAGAGATGATCTTAACTACAGAACTATAACAGTCAAGACAAAGTTGTGCTTAGTTTTCTATGTTTTATGGTAAAAATAATGAGTGTATTGAGATACATAGAGAGATAGAGACAGACAAATCTGAATTCACTGATAGATAGATTGATAAAGATATTCTATCACCCAAGAATTAAGACATCCTTACTAATTTTAATTAATAAAAAGTTAATTGTCTCTTAAATCAAAGATTTGAAGATTCTATTATTTTCAACAGTATACTTTATAATCAAAATGGATATTATTAGTTATTAGTTTTGGTTTGATTTCTATGTTTAATAGTATGTCAACTCTTATGGGTTATCTAATGCCAAAACAAAAGCTATCCATATTGAACAGCAGTGGTACTATTTAGTTTGGTATGTTTATTTGGTTTAATGGCATATCAACCTTTGTAGGTTATTTAATGACAAATCCAGTTTACATATATATATATATATATACATATATGAAGATCATGTGGTATGTACAGAATCTAAATATTGCTTTAAAAAGCGAGTGAATAAGGTTAAGAACATTTTAAAACCATAAAAATGAATTAAAACCCTTAAAAAGAGGACCCTTTCTTTTGGTCACTTTTCTTCAGAGAATTGTCTGTGACAATTGATTTTGTACTGGAGGAAGTAAGCAGAGGATTGTAACCAAAGGAAAATCTTGAGGGGGTGAAGAAAAATGCATGGGGAAAAAAATTACTGTAAGCCAGCAGAGTTGGTACTGGTAATGGTGTTTTCTTCTGATGGTCTGAGAAGGTTATTAAAAAGCAATGGAGTATAGAATTGCTTTTGGATACACAATTCTGGTTCATATTTTTTTAGTAAATAATGCTTCCAGCATAGATAGTTGCAGTTCATTTCTTCATGCCTCCTTGATGTTAAACATAGTGGTATTGTATATACATGCTTAGGTCTGATTGGCCAATAATTAGTGGCCAATGGTGGAAGTTAAATTATAACACCTCAGTGTCGCCGTGTAGTCAGAAGTATTTGTTTGGATACTCAAGGGAATATGTTGGTTTATTCTAATCTCTAAACGTTTACTAGTGCAGCCTATATACCAAACGTTGCATTTACATGTAAGTAAGTAAGTAAAGTTGGCGACTGTGGTCGAGGGCGACCAGAAGGCTCCATTTTCAATAGCTACTGCACCAAGGTGCTACTTCTTTCCCTGGAATGTTCCACTTTACCCTTGATATGTACCTTATATTGCTGAGTGTTAAGCAAGGAGGTATCAAGTACCATTTTTAAAGTCTTTGGTATGACGCAACCTGGGATTGAACCCAGGTCTCCCAGACCATTGGTGACAGTAAATGAGAGAACTTTTTTGGAGAGAAGTCAAACTATCTTTGAGATAAAGTGTAAATACATGTTAGATTTAAGAATAAATCTGAATTTAACTGAATTGAAACAACAGTTGATAGATTTTTTAATTTGTTCTATTTACAGCATGGAGGCATTGTCAATCCACTATAATCTTAGATATACTTGGCACATCTCAAGTACAGATTTTAGTTTGGTAGAGGATTGCCAGCATTTATATTTAATGGTGTTGGAGATTACATCCTTGGGATATCCATTGTTCAGCAATATCTTCTTTATAAACTCAAATTCATCGGCAAGATTTTGTTTGAAACAGATCATGAAGGCATAGTGGAAAAGGATTTTAATTATATTTGTTAAGATATGAAGTTACCTTCACTGATACTCTCGAGGATTTTAATTATATTGATTTTGCATCTTTTTAAGGATTTTAATTCATTTTTATGATTTTAAAACATTCTTAACACCATGCACTCATTCTTTAAAGCAATATATAGATATAGATATATATATAGATATATATATAGATATAGATATATATATATGAAATGCATAAATCTTGTAAAGAGCTCATGTCAAAATTGTATCATTTGAAGCTGTTACAGGAAATGGAAATCATGCAACTTTGTGAGTAAATCAGTTAATGTGTTATCTGAGCATCAAGAACACACACACACACACATACATGCATATATAGATAGATAGATATAGATATATGATTTGTGAGTGAATATTTTGTAGGTAAGTCTATTTTTAAGCAAGTTAAAGCTCTTTTGTTTGCACATAGTTAAATGAGCATCAAGAACACACACACACACACACACACACACACACACACACACATACATACATACACGCATATATATATATATATATATATATATATAGATAGATAGATAGATAGATATATGATTTGTGAGTGAATATTTTGTTGGCAAGTTTATTTTTAAACAAGTTAAAACTCTTTTGTTTGCACACAGTTAAATGGTTTCAAGTATTGCTATTTAACACTGATAATTCTCTTTAATATTAATCATTTGTTTGAATACAGTTTAAATGGTTTCCGTTGTTGCTATCTCAGTGTAATTGACCTTCAGCCACTGTGTTCTATCACATTTAAGATAAAATAGTGTTGGGTACTTGTTTGCCACAAAAGCAATTTGAAGAATATGTGTGGAACTTAATCATATAAGCGTGAAGACATGACAATCTAATTGATTAGGACAGGTATCTCTGACAGTCCATTCGGCCCAGAGAGGTCCAAAGCAGAGTATTGCTGGGTTATGAACTACTCGGCCAATGTTGATACTTACCTCTCTGCAGAGTTGCAGTCAGCATATTCTAAAGCAATAATATTATCTAACCCACAGCTTGGGGGATAAGAGGATTCATTGATTTTCCAAGGGTAATAATCCAAAAATAAACATAATAGTTTAAACTCACTTACAACAATGTTGCAGTCCAGTGAATAAGTTGCTATGCCATGGAGATTCTCCCATCAAGTATTATCATTGAAACTCTAAAACAAAAAATATAAATTTACCTTATTCCAAAAATAAATACATCACTTTTTCATGCAATTTTATTTTTGGTTTAAGAGTTTCTGTAGTCCAGAATGTGGTCATAATTAATGCCTAATAATATCAGTTTTGTTTGTATAATGTTCTACAAGTAATGATAAAATCCTAGTGTAAAATCCTAAAGTTTTTATAAAGTTCCACTAGTAATAATAAAATCCTTGTGTCTTTGATTAAAAGAAAAATTAACCTTTTATAAATTCTTTGAAGTGTACTTATTTATAGGTAATACTGTTAATGAAAAATCTAAGAGAGGTTTGGTTTGGTTTCTTTGTTTTAATGGCATATCAATCTTTGTGGATTATCTAATGCCAAAGACAATTTTGTAGAAGAATAGCAGTGATACTATTTAACTCATAGCTAAGGGAATAAGAAGGTTCATGCCTTTTCCAAGACTTTGAAAGTGGATGTAATAGCACAACTGGAGTTTGAACTCACTTACTTTGAGTCTGCATTTCAGTACATTAGCCATTACGCTATGGAGACTCCCCTAGACTAAAAGTGATATCAGCCAACTGTAAAAAACAGATTGATAATTCTACACCAAGTTACAAATTAATAGACTTCAAAATATTGAATACATAACAAAGTCATTTCAGATTTTAGAAATACAAAAATAGGTTCATATATTTATTGGTTGTTAAAAAATGTTTTTTAGAGCTCAGTATTTTCAACCTCATTAGATTATTATCCATGTGGATAATAATTAAAACTTTGTGTATTCTAAATATGATTTTTTTTCTTAGAACATCTTTTATAGATGTTTATTCAGCTCAATCATGGAAGCACATAAGTGTAAGAAAGACATAGTGTTAAGTCTAGTTGTATCCAAATTGCAGCAGTGGACAAAGCAAATAGCAAGAAGGGGTTGTTGCATCAATATCAGCATGTTGAACATAAAAGGCATCAGTACTGAAAGAGAAGGGATTGAATCAAAAGAAAATATTCTGTTATTTAGTGATGTAAGTGGAAGTAAGAGGAAATAGATCATCAGAAGCAAAGTCAGGTACATAAAAGAATGGTAAAATGGAAGTAAACTAATTTCAACAGGGAACTTGGCTGAATTGGAATCCATGACATTGATGAGCACCTCTTGAAAAGATCTGTAGACTGCGGAATCAGCCTGTGTCAGCTTTGTACTTGGCTTGATTTATTATGTTCCAATTCTATCAAAACCACGGAGATAAGGTCAGAAAGAGAGCAACAAGTGCAATTTATGTGAAGCAGTCACCTTATTGAAACACCTTGCCAGGTACTTTGTGGTATACGCCAAACATTCCTTCATTTGGATATACCTAAGCTGACAGGTGGAAAAAAATCATAATAGGGATGTGGTCAAAGCCAAAAAACGTATAACAGCCTGACACAAGATCAAACTAATGAGGCATCCAATGAAGAAGAAACTAACTATACCATCAAATTGGTCTATAATACAAGCATGTATGACATGATGCTACAGTAGGTGCTCAAAGTTATTGGGTTAGTTGAGCATAGTCTGGCACAAGTCCACACTTGTGAGGTACTGAGTAAGGATTATAGTTATTCTGCTAGTAAACTATGTTAGCTAACCCTTGTGCTCAATGTTATTCAATAACTTTAGCTATGTTATGCTGGCGGGTACATTGTGATAAAAACAAACAAGATAAGGATGCATTTTGTAAATCTCTTTCAGTTGTTATGATAACCTTTTGTTTAAAAGATTCAAACAAGTATATTAATAGAGTACATTACACCTAAAGTAAAAAACTTTTGGCAAAAGTGTCCCAAGAATCTCAACTTAATTCCCTATAAGTTATCAGATCTGCAAAAAAACTAAAAATAGAGTATTCAAAACCTAATTAGAAACAACAAAGATGAGGATACAAGTATAAAAGAACCTCAAAGTTGATCCACTGGGAGATGTGCAAGAAATTTGAATTTGACCATACGAACAAATGGTATATGCACAACCCAGCATCTGTCCTAGAAAATGACACACATAAACTCCTATGGGACTTTGGCATACATGCAGATCACCTAATATCGGCCAAAAGACCAGACCTTATAATAATCAACAAAAAACAGAGAATTTTCAAAATTGTCGACTTTGCTGTCCAGGCTGACCACAGAATAAAACTAAAAGAATGTGAAAAGAAGGATAAGTACTTTGACCTTGCTAGGGAATTGAAAAAACTATGGAACATGCAGGTGACAATCATACCAATTGTGATTTGTGCTTTTGGCACAGTAACTAAAGGATTATTAAAGGGACTGGAAGTTGGCGGACGAGTGGGGACCATCCAAATGACAGTATTATTGAGAACAGACTGAATACTGAGAAGAGTCCCAGAGACTTGAGGAGACCAGCTTTCACTCAAACTCCAGTGAAAGACCATCAGCTAATGCTGATGTGAAAAACTCTAAGGGAGTAAATAATAATAATAATAATAATAATAATAATAATAATGATAATGCTTTATGTAAACATTTCTAACAGAAATATTCATAGAGAATTTTACTTCTATGATAGAACTTTTCTTTAAAGCTTCTTGAGGTACATAATTATGTTCCCTAAAAGTTACTAGATATGACAGACATCTAAGAAAAAGTTAATGGCATTTTGATGAAAAAATTGGGATGAAACCAACCAAGCTAAGGATGCAAGAAGGAAAGAACCAAACTAATACAGTCACAAACTGACTCAACTTGCCGAATTAATCAAAGCTCTTATATCAAACCAACTTTATAACTACATGAGAATTTTTACCCCAACTTGATATCAGAGTATTTCATTTACTTGATTGGCACTTGAACTTACCATATTTGATAGCATAAAAGACTTATTTACATTTAATTGTACAGTATTATAGGTAAGGGAAGTTTATTTTGTTTGATGACATATCAACCCTTGCAGGTTATTTAATGCCATGTCTTGTTTATATGTATATGATTTGTAAGCAAGTTGTTTTTAGGTAAATATTTTTGAGTGAATAATTAGAACACAAGATAAATGTTAGAAGAAATTTTGTCTCACAGATGCTTTGTCGATGGTCTTGTTTTCTCGATAGTTCTTATATGTTTTTATATATCTGTAGCACTGACATTTATGATGATGTTGTCAGTTTTAAGTATCTATACATTTAACACACTTAGAACTATTTAGGATTTTGATTTTATTATATTTCAATCCTTGAGAGTTACATTGTTTTGTTTGTTTGTACGATTTTGTTTAATGTTTGAGTTCATTATTTTTCCAAATTTTGGTTCTTGATATTGAGAGGTCTCTGAATTGAGTTGATGAGGGATTTAATATTTTCAGTTGTTTTTGTACAGTGAGTGGTTGGTTAGTTGGTTAGTTGGTTGAGTATGATTTATTTTGGATTGTGAGGAATGTCAAAGTTTTCCTGGAATAGGAAGAATGTGTTTTGGTTTTTTATACTTTGCATTGGTGTTTGGTTTTGAATTCAAGATACTGATTTTTCCAGGATTTTCTGCTTTGAAAATTGGTGAATGGATCAATGATCTTTGTGATTTTAGTTGGGGTTTTCTATACATATTTTGAGGGCATTGTATGAATGTTTGCTATATATTTTTTTGTTTTGTTTTGTTTTTTGATTTGATATTCTACTTGACAGATTTCAGTTATGTAGATATTTTAAGTTGTTTTTGAAAATTTCCCCAATTGTTTGATCCTAGTTGTACTAGTTTTTTCATGAGAGCTCTGTATTTACCTGGTTGATTCTTATTGTTGCAGATTGGGATGGCCTTTTGTACTTCATTGGCATAGGTATAATTTTTCATATGGGATTCCACTATTTTTCTTGCTCCTAGAAATGCTATATTTCTTCTATACTTCACCTCCTTGATTTCCATCTCTCTTTGGTATATATTGCAAGTTCTTGAAAAGGCAGGAAGAATCTCTGGACAGTTTGAATGTTTGGTTTCATGGGAACAATCTTTCTTTATATAGTCTTGGTCTTATTGGCTATACTTTCCACATATTGGACATCCTTTGTAGCTTTCATTGTGGTGTCACTATTTCTGACATTAAAACATCTCAAGGATGTGGGTACGTATTGATCTACCTATTCAAGGTAGTATTCAATTTTCCTTTCCTTTGGAATTATGGGTTTCATAAATGTCAAAATGAATGTTTGTGTTTGTATTTCTTCATCACCTCTTCTAATAGTTATCATTTTGTGGTCTGTGTACCCTTGCTTTCCTCAGACTGCTTTTATTTCCTCTGGTGAAGCTAGGGGTAACTCCCTGTTTTTAATAACTCCGATTGTGGTGTTCAGTTTTTCATGTGGGTAAATTTTGCATTTCAAGAAGTGGATGGTTTTCATTTTTATTTGTTTTTCTTGTTATCTACCCCTACAAGTAAATTGCCACTTCTAATATTTTTTTTGACTGTTCAAGGGTTTGCCCAGCTGGAGATTAATTTATTAACCAAGAAAGGAGACAATTTAGCTAAGTTTCTTCTACTGATTTGCTTATAATAAATCTTGGGAATTCTATTATTTTATTTTCTGAATCAAAGTTACAGAGGTTTTGTTTAGGGTCTTTTGTTTGTATTCTCCATGTGTAGTTTTTTATTTACCAGTCTTGTGCTCCACCAACCTCCACCAAGTAATCCACATTCTGTTGGGAGTTTCCCTAGGAGACAACTCATTTACTTTAGTTGAGATGGAGATACATTAGTAAGTATATTTGTGTCAGGAAGGGGATTTCTGTGAGCAAATCCAAGTGCTTTTAAAGTTAAACAGTGGTCAAAATCTTGATTCTCTTGATACTGTTGACCCTCAACTACTGCCTTCTAGCACCTTTAAGATAAAAGGGTCATTTGGTTGGTTTTTATGGCGTATCACCCCTTGTAGGTTATTTAATGTCAAATCCTGTTCATGCATATATATAAAAAATAAATGATTCATAAAGGAATAGTTTGTAGATTACATTTTAAAAAAGCCAGAGCTCATTTGATCACATATAGTTAAGTGGTTTCAAGTATTCCTATCAAACATGGATAATTCTATTCAGTATTAATCATTTGTTTTCACATAGTTAAATGGTTTCAAGAATTGCAATGTAATACTAACAATTCAAATTCACAGCAGTCATTTGTTTTTCCACAGTTAAATGGTTAAACAGTTCTATTTGATCCATATATTGGACCCTAACAAGTTCTACTGGGTCAGAGTGGACCTGGGAGTAATGGCAATGAAGGGGTACTTCACATAGGCCAAAGCTCCAGGACTCAAGCTTCACCAAAAAATAGTTTAGCATCATATCTAGGAAATGCATTTGTGAGGTGGGGAGTCTCACCCCTCTGCAGTTGTCTGAGGCTATATTCTACAGCCTCAGACAACTAGGCTGTTAAGATAAAAGGTTGAGTGTTTTTATGCCATAAGAGTAATTTGTAGAATATAGTCAGAACTTAATAATATAAGTGCTAGGGATTACCATGACCAGGCGATCGATTGGATCAGGCCTCTTTGACTGCCTGTTTAGCTCAAGTAAGAGATCAAGCAGAGTGTTGCAGATCATGTGAGCACTCAGTAGTTGGGTCATGGACTGCCCAGCTACCAGGATCCCGTTCTCAGGCATTATGGGTCAACACCTATGACCAACAGGAACCTTCATATGGGGTGTCTTATCCCTCTACAGAGATGCAGTCAGCATATTCTACAGTCCCAGCTGACAGAACGGTACAGTATTATAGAGTTAAACTTAGTAGAGGAAATGGTAGCCTTCAACATCTAGATAAACAGTAGATACCTCAATTTTGCATATAAAATCTAAAAGGTATTTTTCAACCATTTCTTAAGAAAAATGAAAGGGATCTTATGTTCTATCATATATAACAGGATGTTTTTGACTCGTACAAAATGGTACAATTTTAAAAGTATAAATGTCCTTTGGCCTTCTTCAGGAGAGTAATGTCAAACTTGGGAGCCAACACAGAAACTTGAACTAAACTTTCTATATTTTTCATGAACCTCGTGAAAAATATAGAAAGTTTAGTTCAAGTTTCTGTGTCTGTTCCATTTCTGTGACTGTTCCATTTCTCTTAACCACGACCCGGTACTGGTGTTAAGTGATAGTAAGTATTCCTTGTTATTCTTACTTGTTGGGTTGCTGGACACATGGTGTAATGGATAAAGCATTTGGCTGGAAAGTGCTTCTGAATGAAACCATCTGGAGGTTGCAGGTTCAATGCCAATTTTATATTTACAAATATGAAAAAACAAGTTATTCAGAGGAAGCTTTGCCAATGTTAAATGTTTTGGTTTTTACATTAAACAATCATCAGGGTATTTAGATATTTAAATATTTAAGCATATTTAAATGCCCTCATTTTTTAGGGGAAACTCTAGATTCTAAGAGAAACAAGAAATCTCTTCTTTGTCCAGAACTAGTTGATACAAACTTTAATGATTACAGTGAACCACGAGAATAATATCTATAAAATCATCCTTTGTGAAGAAAATAAAATCCAAAAACAAAGAAACTATGATATAGCTTGATTGATTTTAATGTTTGAAACTTCCTGGAAAAGAAAATTCTTGGTCCATTACAGCAGCAGCAGCAGCAGCAGCAGCAGCAAGAGACACCCCCAGACTGAACACCTGCTTGCTTTCCAGATAACTTATTGTGTCTCTGGAGAATAGTTTTGTGACAATGTCATTTATAAATCAAAGGTTTTATAAAATTTAAAAAAAAAGAATATTTGTAAATAGATACAAGAAATTGAAAACTGCAGTTTCGTTCCTTGATGGCATCAAATCAGGATTTAAAAAATAAGGGAAAGAACAAACATTTAAAATTCAAAATCATTTCTTTACTATTCTAATAACTATTTGCTAAGGGGCCCTTTGACAGGTTGCAATGGTTATTGAGCTAGATTAGTGATCTATTGTAAATGAATTTGGTTCTCATTAGGTGCCTTATACTTCTGGCCTTGTGCAAATGGTAATAATTATCTACATTAAAAGATTATACAGAAATAGATTTTCAACTGTAGTCACAAATTTCATCAAGTGAGCAATAAACAATACTTTTTGGTGGTGAAATAAAATGAAAGTTAGTCAAGTATACTGATAGGTAATTACTAAGGTTGCTCCTCATTTTACATTTCTGGTTTAGTAAATATCTGTGTTGGATTATTTGCTGGTCTGTGAACACTCCTTCATGGAGCTGGGGTCTTTGTTCATTGGCACATTAACAATGCACATTACACAAGCTGAAATGTCTTTAGAACATAAGGAAGAAAGCTTTCTGAAATTACAGACATGTCTATAAAAAAAACTGGTCATGACTAATATAACCAAAGGTACATTACCAAGTAGGTAAAATTGACTGTTTTTAATTTCTAACACACACACACACACACACACACACACACACACACACACAAACACACACACACACACACACACACACACACCTTCTTTTTTGTTTCTTTTTTTTCTGCTTGGTCACACATTAATAAAGTTGTTATATGAATTGTCTCTAATTTCTTGCTGAATGGGATTTAATATTCTATCACTTGTATGTTTAGTATGAGTTACAAACTCGTTTCTACATCTGTAAAGCAGTGTTTATCAGACTGCAGGTTATAAATATTGTACTGCCTTCAATATTCACTGAGTCCTCTACTATTATAGTTTAGTAAATAGTAACATCATGATATGAAAGTTGTCATGAAGTAATCGCTGGAAACCTAGTCTTATACCTCATTAATTATCACTTAATGCCCCACACCTGTATCGTTGAGTGGACTAAGCTGAGATAAGAAAATATTCCTAATTATTATACTAAGTTCAGATCTCATTGAATGCTTTACACAAGTGGTGTCATGCCATGCAAAGCTTAATACAAGGCTGTGCTGAAAAGTTCTAAGCTCAACTAAAAAGGGTATGACCTAAAGCCATGAAACATACATACTATTCCACATTGTCATAGCAATTGGAATTAGCGAATGATGTCCAAATCCAGGACAAACCTGTTCATATTTCATTTTGAACAAATATCCTTAAGAATGGTATGAATCCATCACTTCTTCTTCTAGCAATAGGTAAAAAGGAGAGCCAACTCAGTTCTTTAGCTTTGGTTTGGCAACCAGTCTAGGAAAAGGAAAACTCTGAATTTAAACCAGCTTTACTCCCCAGAAAAATTAATCTTATGTCCCATCCTACTTGTGATGGAGGAGTTGGATATATACATATATGCTATTCTTCATATTCATTCCCGGTAAGGATTTAACTCACTATAGTAGAAATGAGTATATATATCATTAATATTAAGGTGGGGATGCTGACAAATCTTTGGCCGAATGAAGAATGGAATAACTTTTACTTACTGAATTTTTTAAGGGCTAAAATGCTTCTTTAACCCTTTAAAAAAATTCACTTATTAAAAAATATGAACCTCAATAAATCATTTTCTGTTTTATTGAAGACAAAATAATCCAAACTAAACAATAATTTCACTGAAAATAAAATCATTTACTTTTTTTTATGACACTGAGAAGAATATGTTTTTTCACATCTAGGAATTAGAGAATTCCAAGAATGTATTTGGTATAACATTCCACGTTTCTTCAAGGCATTTTGATAGCTTTGAAAGGTAAGAATTTATGGCTTCACAACATTAGATTTATAATGATTTTTAATTAACAACATGTAATTTGCAAGATAAGTAATATTTGAAATATCTAATATGTATATCTTATATTATATTTTAAATGATTGCTATAAAGTACATTCAGTAATTATAAAGTGTGTAATTATTTAACCCTTATCTACTCTATTTCCTAATTTTTTTGTATGGTAAAGTCTCCATGACATAGTAACTAATATGCTGGATTGTGATATCATTGACAGTGAATTCAAACTCTAGTCATATTGTATTTATTTTTGGAGTAATACCTCTGGAAAAAGGTATGAATCCTCCTACCCCCCACCCCCAGCACCACTACTGTTCTTCTACAAGGATGACATTGGCATCGAATAAACCATGAAGGTTGATATGTCCATAAATAAAGACCCACGCCAATTTTTTTAGCTTCTGGTGTTGTATTTTTAAAGAAAAAGCAACTTTTTCAAAAACCTTTTAAAAACCTGATATTGTTTGCCTCTGCAGAATTTCATGAGAACAATCTGAATTAAAAAATGGTAAAATAGTCAAATTTAGTGTAAAACATAAGAAACATCTATGTACAAAGAAAAAGCAAAGTAACAAATGGAATGTAGCATAAAATTTGAACATGATTTTACACAGGATGGAGTGTGGATTTTACACAGGATAGAGTATGGATTTTACACAGGTTGGAGTGTGGATTTTACACAGGATGGAGTGTAGATTTTACACAGGATGGAGTGTGGATTTTACACAGGATGGAGTATGGATTTTACATAGGATAGAGTATGGATTTTACACAGGATGGAGTGTGGATTTTACACAGGATAGAGTATGGATTTTACATAGGATAGAGTATGGATTTTACACAGGATGGAGTGTGGATTTTACACAGGATAGAGTATGGATTTTACACAGGATAGAGTATGGATTTTACACAGGATGGAGTGTGGATTTTACACAGGATAGAGTATGGATTTTACATAGGATAGAGAATGGATTTTACACAGGATAGAGTATGGATTTTACACAGGATGGAGTGTGGATTTTACACAGGATAGAGTATGGATTTTACACAGGATAGAGTATGGATTTTACACAGGATAGAGTATGGATTTTACACAGGATGGAGTGTGGATTTTACACAGGATAGAGTATGGATTTTACACAGGATAGAGTATGGATTTTACACAGGATGGAGTGTGGATTTTACACAGGATAGAGTATGGATTTTACACAGGATAGAGTATGGATTTTACACAGGATGGAGTGTGGATTTTACACAGGATAGAGTATGGATTTTACACAGGATAGAGTATGGATTTTACACAGGATGGAGTGTGGATTTTACACAGGATAGAGTATGGATTTTACATAGGATAGAGAATGGATTTTACACAGGATAGAGTATGGATTTTACATAGGATAGAGAATGGATTTTACACAGGATAGAGAATGGATTTTAACTATAGTCACAGGGAATTAGATTAAGAATTCAGCTATATTTGCACAACATAATTACATAGTTAAAGAGCATTGATTGCATTGTTTTTGGCAGTAATTTAAGACTCCCTATCTTCTTTGCATATGAATAGTACATCCAAGTAAGACTGAAGAAAATATTGGGCGGTAATAACAAAAAGAATAAGCTCAAAAAGACTGTGACAAAGTTAACTGATTGTAATGTAACTTGCTTTTGAGAATATCGTAGTTCAATTCACAATATAATCTGTCTACTTAAAAAAAAAAAAAATGTACATCATAGTTACTATTTTCATCACTGCTATCTGTATTGGGTTAATGCAAAAAATTGGATTTTTGTAGTTTTCTCAGAAAACAGGCTGGTTGTTGAGAGGACCAGGTGTGACCATGTTTAGCAAGAGGCCAAACCATGTTGGGATTTTAAAACTGGCTAGAGATGGGCTGACAATTTTGGGATGTTGTCTTGAGTTAGTAAGTGTAGACCCTTGAATTTGATTTGAACAATACCTGATTTGGGATGTATTTTCTGCATGGGAAAAAATTTGAATTATGAAGATATATATATATATATCACATACGGTAATAATTGACAAATGAAACTGTACCTTTCGGATGGTTTTGAATTGTAAACACCCAGCATTCTGTCAGCTGTATAGAAAGTAAGATTTCACTTGATGTTCAAACTGAGCTGCACATCTATCCGAAATATACTTGGTGTGGAGAGGGTTGAGCTTATAAGTCAAATAACTGCTGGGTATTAAAATTTAATACTGATAATAAACAGATATCAATAATATTTTCTTTGCTTTTCAATTTATTTTTACTGAAAAAATTATAAATGTATGTACATGTACCAACTATATATTTATATGTACATATTGTTACACTCTATGCCAAATTTTGTTATGATTTATGACACTTTTCATCATGGTCAAATTATAGAATGGTTAGTAAACTGTATATCATTACTGACTACCTATCATTGGTGGTGGGCAAGTCATGTGACTCCTTTTGGCCAATTAGATAGCACCACAACCAATATTTCTGAAAGCATATACATAAGTCAAAAATCTTCTCTCTTTTTTCTAAGATAGCCTTAAGCAGAACAAACACAGCTTGGCCAGAGACCTAGCTACACACAAAATATCCCCACTTATAGTATTGCAAGCACACACACATGTCAGACCAGAAACTAAGCAAGACATGATATCCTTTTCTTCCAGGTCTAACAGACTACAGCACACAGGGCAAATGGTCAACTTTACCACACATATTACTCCTGGTTTCCAGACCTGATGGACCACAACATAGATAGTGGATTATCAATTTAGTCCTGCATACAACTTTTTCTTCTGCCATTTTCAGCTAACTCACTTGGTCAATAATCCTGGTCTCATGGGCAACTCGCAAACAGAAGTTCAATATTAAGTTCTACTCATGCACAGAATAGAGATTTATCTCTAATGATACCTTCTAACACACATAAGCTGTATTGAACTCCAACTGATAGTCCTATCCATATCTACATGTAGACTCCCTCTAATAGTCCTACCCAAGTCAACATATGCTTTACAGAGAACTATCACTAATAGTTCTTTCTATGTCAACATATATAATCTTCATTGAATCACCACTAATGATCATATCCACATCATAACATTCTGCATAAAGACTCCCTCTGTCCACATCATTATATGCCATGTGGATCCCCACTTATGCAAACATGGACAATTTACTTGGAACCATAGTAAACCTATGAAAAATGCACTATGAACAGCAAAACAAGAACAACTCCATTTAATTCTATCTTATAAACATCAACCTTTTCAATAAACAGCAGTTCTCTCATGTACCATTTGGAAGCATGTGACTACGTCTCTGTTTCTCTCTTTGTTTCTTTCTCTTTCTTTTACACACACACACACACACACACACACACACACACACACACATACACACACACACAACAAGAAATCTATTCCTTTAACCCTGAAACTGAAAATTTGAATTTTACCAAAACATATTTTCATATTGTAAATTCTCGTCTATATTCCTCTTCTTTGTTGAACTTATTTACTTGTTGCCATTTACTTCCACCTCTTTGCCAACTGGCAACTGTTATCCTTGTCAAGTTCTCTCTCTAATCCCTTGTATTTACCATACACAGGTATATAATATATGGAAATTGAAAGTTGCAATGTTGGTGATAGCATATTGGGATTGTCTACCCCTTGTATATAATTGGCAAACCAGATGTATTGATTTTTTTAAGAGGGAAAGTAAAAATTGATTTGTGAAGTTCAGTCCTTACAAGAGGATGTGTGATGAGTAGAGCTTACAGAATTACCAACATTTAGTTAGTTATTAAAAGTTAGATTGGATGTTTAAAAAATGTGTTTTATTAGTAATATAAACATATGTAAGTGAAAAATTTTTTATGAAGCAAGTGAGTAAGTCTCTTTTCTTTCCTGTTAAATTCAATTTATATCAAGTAATTTGCAACTGGGCATAACTGTTACATATTAACCTTTGACAGCTGGACTTCATAAACCGGATATGCACTTGTGTCTTTGGGTAAACAAGGGACAGCAGAAATGAATCATGTGAATTGTACTGGAAGGAAAAATGTGTAGGTGTCCAGAAATTATACAATGATAGAAGTTTTTTGACTTCAGTGGTCAGTCAATCATGGTCAGTGGGGGAGAACAGTCTGCCGAATAGACAAGCAGTGCCAACTGGGCATTAGTAGGTGACCTCCAGTTTGAGAACCTACTCTGTATCAAGCTCCAAAGAAACAAGAAGAAGTAAGGTTTTGAATATATGTATTGCAATGTGGGTTAAGAAGGTATGGTATTAATGATAACAGTCGGATTTTCTCTCTCTCTCTCTCTCTCTCTCTCTCTCTCTCTTTCTTTCTCTTTCTCTCACACACACACACAACCTGCATGACCTTTTGTGATTTAGGAGTTTATATTTTTATCAACAAAGTGTTATTGTTTTTCACCTCTGATATATAACATAACTTATATAGCAAAAAGAAAAGGCCTGCTTTAAATGCGGATATAAGGTCTTGTAGATTTATTAGAGAGAGAGAGCAGCAGATCAAAGCAGTTATTGTAAACCCTAAGTGTGTGTGTGGAGAGAGGTTCAAATGGACATTAAAAAAAGAGGAAAAGAGTTTGAAGAACACCAGTGAGAAGTACAGTCCAAACTACAGAAAATAATGTTATATGATTCTTTCATGTGACTTGGATTTCACCTTTCTAATAACTTTTAAATGAAACTTAAAGGAAATAAAACAATGAAGGGTCTTATGTTTAATGAAATAGTTGTTGGGGATTTTCCTTACTTTGCAACTACAGGGGATTCCCACTGCTCTTGGTTTGTTTCAAATGATTGCTAGACAGTCCTCCATAACAATAATCAATGTTTCTTATGCAACTTTCTAACACCTATGTAATACTGAATTCCCATTCAACCTTTTTGAATTTATCAGGAACGTTTCCCTCTAACACGTGTTTGTAGGATATAAAACTTTTGTTCACTAGTTAACCATCAAAACTTCCATACCCAAACATTTGAGTGATGACTATCTGGTTTGTGTTTCACTTCATTCCAATGCTATCAGTTCATCCTCTAGCTCTGGGTAAACGGTAGGGTATATTGAACTCTTTAACCTTGATTAGGCAATTAGTCAGGGTGAAAGAAAACCCTGAATTCAAACCATCTTTATTCTGCTAAAAATTTTTCCATGTGTCACATCTTGCTTGTTGGGTCAAAGAAAATATCTTAAGGAGATTACTTGCCTCAAACATGGACATTTTTATTTAAACACCTAAGTTATGTGATGTTAGCACTAGTTTAAAATTTATATTTATCCAGTAATGAAGGGGATTTGAATTCTAGTAAAGCAGGGTCAGTTCAATCATACCACACTCAGTCAAATCTATATAATCTCTAACATATATATATATATACATACATACATCACAAACATTGAGTTGAAAGATATTAAAACACTGTGATCATATTTACCAACCCCTCCGCTCGGGCCGGATATGACACAAGGTCAATTTTTAACAGGTTTCAATTCAGAGTTTTCCTTCTCCTAGACTAATTGCCTAACCAAGGCTGAAGAACCTAGTCTGCCCTACTGTTTTACCCATAGTTGGAGGGAGAATAATTGGATTCATACCTTTCCCAAGAGTATTAGTGCTACGTGAAATGCAATCAGTCTCGTCCAGGTTTTGAACCTGTGTCGCGGTGTCCATTTCCTACGACGATAACTATTACACCATGGGCACCTCCTGTTAAAAAAACTGTGATGGAACACAAAGTTTCATGGTATCATAAGGTATTGATTAAGAACTTTGAGTTTGTGGTAAGGATATTTTGTTTCTGAAACCATGACTGAATCTGAATCATCATATGATAAAGGATTTGATTGCAGCACAGAAGCTCTTTTTATCAAGAGTATATATGTATATGCACACATACACCTTTGTATACATAGTTTTTGCATTTAAGAGACTTTAGTGAGGAAGAGTGTTACATTACCTCCTCACTATATTGTGGGGAAATAAAGGAGAGAACGAAGATGCTGTAAGGTTTTGAAGAAGGTTTACTGACAGCCAGAATAAAGGGTACCTTTGTGCTGCAAGTCTCGTAGGAAGGAAGGAAGGAAGGAAATAGTTATTGAGTTGAGAAGGAATTATAGCAGCTAAATGCCTGAGCGGAATGTGCGTTGCTACTGTCAAGGCAATGCTGAATGCCTGAGCGGAATATGCGTCACAATAGACAGCAAAAGTCATGTTTGCTGTTTAAGGACAGGAATGATGTAGTCATCCATAAATGTGTGGTCCTGGTTTTTGTTGGAGAAAGGCATGAAAGTCTCCAGAAATGGTTGCCCAGGAATGAGGTAGCTGGATGTCTGAGTGGAATTACACGTTGCTGTAGACATAGCAAAAGTTAGAGGCAACATAAAGGTGTTCCTGTAAGTGACGGATTACGTGCATCTAGTTCATGTTCAACCGGGAATCCTTGGTCTAAGAGAGTAGACTCAAGAAGTCCATAAATTAGATTGCTTTCTTCATGGTGTTGTGATTCTACTGCTATGAACAGAGTGGATAGGGTACGGCTGTCCTGCTCGAAAGGTTCTGAGGAAGCGGTAGTTTGGCGGGCTTTCACCATTTTTATGTTGTCCGGGAAAATGGTCCAGGCTGAATAGGATAAGACATCCTCATTGGGTGAAAATATGCGATCACCATAACGGTTAAATTAATTTACGTGTCAAACAGAAAGTTCTTTCTGCTACAAGACTATTGTCTTTCACAAGTTTACACTTCTCCGCCTGAACCATACTAAATTCATCATCATATAAAGAATTGAAAAAACACGTAAAAAAATTTTGTGGCAATAATAGAAAATAAAGATAAATGTGTACCATAGCCATGATACGGATATGCAAAACATACATGGAATGTTCATAACATATATACATAGAACATAGGAATCCCAAAACACGAAAAACTCGTAACGACTTCTTAGTTCAGGTACAAAACCTTTTATTACCTTTGAGTTAAAGGTTTCAACATAAGGAAGAGAGATGCACAATCTTTCTATGATGACTTTTCCATCCCCCCCCATCATGTGTGGCGGACATAGCACACAAATTTGTCTGGCCTCAGCGAGCCCCGAACGTCAACCCTTCCCGTCGGAGTCTAGTTCTCAACTCACAGACTTTTTTCAAATCCCCCAAAATCCTCCGCGCATGCTTCCGGTGCATGACGTCATTCACATCCCCTGGTCCTGGGATTTTTATTTTGACATCTGTGAATGACAAATCCTCCCCACATGCACGTTAACACCTGCACTCAAGTTTGCACCTAACTAACCCATGTGCTGAGCTGAAAGGTTCTCAGCCTAACTAAACCCAAAGGCAAGATATATAAAACGAAATCCCTTGGCCATAATATTACAAATGCATAAAATCTCCAAATACTTACCCAAAATAGCTTTTACAGCAAACTAAATGATCTTCAAAAAACTGTTTTGAAACATGATGGACAGATTTGGAGTGGCACTAAAAAACTGAATAAACTAACATCTGACAAAACAGTTAATTTGACAAAGATGGTTAATTTGAAACACATTCAACCCATGTTTAATTTATGTCTCCCAAATGGAGAGCTCAGAGCTAGGTATCCACCACAGCAGAAATCATATAAAGGTAAGTTGAAGAGACCTGAACATCAGAAAATGATTTTCATTCAATGAATGGATAATCTATGCCACCAGTTAGTTCATGTTTCCTCAGTTCTCAAAGAGCGTATCAACTTTTTCAAAAATTTGTCTTCACAAAAACATTTCTCTTGACTATGACCTTAGTTTGAAACTAGTTGAGAAAATTCTAAAATAAATAACACAAAAGAAATATTCCTATTTGTTTTATCACTTTGGTTCATTATGGACCCCCACACATGACCGTGCAAAAGCAGGACGACCAGCACGAACATGCATTCAGCAGCTATGTGAGGATACGGGATGTTGTCCTGAAGACCTACCTAGAGCGATGAACGATAGGGAGGAGTGGCGAGAGAGGGTCAGGAATATCCGTGCTACCAGCGCGATATGATGATGATGATGATGATATATATATATATATAATTTTTATTTTTACTTTTTTGATGTGACCAATTATACTAAATTGTATAAAAATAGTGATATAATAATTTTCTTAGATTTTTCGATAAAATAGTATTAATATACAATATAATGTTTTATGATATAATTTACTTTTGTTAAGAGGTTATTAATACCTATGTAAATTGTTTATAGTAGATAAATTTCTCACCCCAAATTTATTTATTCCTTTACTTTTTATGTATATCCTTCATTTGGGTTTAAAAGTTTGTTTGCCATTATATAAAAATGTGAAAAGGAAAGAGGAGTCCACATTTGATACATCTTGAAACAGGAATTGAATGTCATTTGTCAACCAGACAGGAAAAACATATGGTCTGGTCTTTATAAAAAAAAAAAGAAAAAATAAAAGATTTAAAAAATGATGAAATTTGGGTTAGGGAGATAGGGTGGCTGGAATTTTTCCTGGGTTTTTCTGAATTGTCATTAGAAATTTCTCATTATTTCTTTGTCTGAAGATGCAGATCTAATATTTTATAAAAGATAGGGTCTGCTGAAATAAATATTATTACAAAAGATACGAGTAATTTTAAAGGTTTTTCTTTTATATATATATATATATATATATATATATATATATAGAGAGAGAGAGAGAGAGAGAGAGAGAGAGAGAGAGAGTGAGAGAAAGAGAGAGATAGCTGTATCAGAATTCATCAATCTCAGCTTAGCATAAAACAAACCAAATGGGGATGAATATTTCAAAGAATTTGAAGATAAAAACGTCCCTTACCTTTTCCTTTAGTTCCTACTGTCTCTTTAGGCATGAATACAACAAGGCCACAAAGAGTGCTGCTCATAAAGGTTTTGAACAATACTTCATAAAACATCTGGTCCGTATGAATCATTTAGATTCCTGAAGTTTTAGGAAATACCTTGTATTAATAAAAATAAAGAATTTCAATTAAAGAAATTAGTTTTGGTATATAAAGTAAAAGTTGGCAACCATAGTCCAGGGGGACCTAAAGGCTCCCTTTTCAATTCCTTCTACACCAAAGTGTAGGGGAGGGCACTATTCCTTTCTCTGGATTGCTCCACTTTACCCTTGATCCATAACACTGAATGTTAAGTAAGGAAGCATCAAGTACCATTTTTTGAGCTTTGGTATGACTTGACCTGAGATTGAACCCCAGTCTCACAGACCATTGGCAAGCACTCTAACCCCTTGGCCAAATAGATTATATTGTGTATGGTGTATCAAGTCATTTATTTGATTTATTTTTCTATCTTTTATAACATTGGGTACCATTATTGACGGAATGTTTTTAGAAAGCTAATTTAAAAAGAAGAGTGTGAAACAAAAAGAGTTAGGCATTTCTATACTACTTCAAAAGTAGTCTCCAGCTTCACATTAATATAAGTTGACAAAAGATCTATTTCTTTTTAATATAGGAAAAGTATGATAGCATTATTCACAATATTTTGTATGGAGTTCCAAAGGTTGTAATTATTTCCTTTTTATGATATACCTTTTTCTTCTTTGAAGTTTGAGTTTATTGTTTTCATATTACATCATATTTAGAACCATTGTACAAGAGATGTATCTTCATCAAATTGTGAAGATGAACTGCAGCTGGGTTAAAGAGTTTATAAGAGCTACCAGGGAATGAATCCAGAACATACTTCTTTTAAAAAAATTGTATTATAGCAGAAAGAATAGCAAATTATTATTTAATGCGAGAATAGCTTTGGCCGTTGGAGTTTGAAATTATACATTTCATCCAATGAGAATGACCGATGCTATTCTGCCCGGGCATACCTCCTCGGGTACCGTAAAAGGCAGTGCTAATCATGCATGACCTCTCTTTCCTATTCCTCCTTGCTAACATTTCTTTCTCTATCCCGGGGTGATTCCAACAGCAGACAGAGGGACTTTTCATCTCGAGAGAGCACATTTCAACATTTGGTCCTCTGCATCCTTTAGGAGACCAATTCCTGGTCAATTATTTCTCCCTCCTAAACCGAATGAACCCTGAAGCATCTGGCTAAGTACTAAATTCCCGCACAGCCATTTACAACTGTCCTTCTTACCTTCGACTCACGGCACAAGGAAAAACTTACTCTCAAGCTGTCATTAAACAACAAAACTGAAAACCATCAATATCAACGCCTTCATTATTTATTTTCTTTCTTTTAATATAACAAGAGGCAACAGAACTCTACAACATCAACTGCCATTTATGTTTAAATGGTAATATCATCTGCCCTCATGTTATCGTATTAATGAGTTCCCAAAATCAAACAGTTGATCTTTAGATTATTCTGAACTTCTTTCAGATTTCTCATTTTTTTCTTTTGTGTGCTTCCTCTTTTTCTTCTGTTTTCTTATCTTTCTATTTTCTAATCCTGATTTTTTAGATTATTTTTACTTTCTACTGTTTCCGTATTTTTCTTTCTCACATATTGATGATTTGTACCTATTTTTTGTATTACATTTTCTGTCTTTTATCTGACTATTTCTTCTTTTTCCTCTCTCTCTCTCTCTCTCTTTCTCTTTTCACCCCTTTCATTCTTCTTCTTCATTTTTTAACAACATTTTTCTTTTTATTTATATCATAGACTATTCTTTTTTATTCAGATTGCTAGATAACAACAAACAGACTGAGATAGACAGATAGAAAGATGTGAATAGACTCTTTGTCTGTTCATATCTATCTCCATCTGTTCACATCTATCTATCCATCCAAACCTTTTTAAATGCATCTGTCACATCCTTTTTAAATATCTTTATCCAATTTATTTTCTAAATCTATCATTGTTTTCTTTAATAAGCCTTTTTTTTTTATTACTTCTTTTGTTATTTGCACAATCACTGATGTAACAATTTCCTTTTTCCTCTTTTTCCCCAACACTCAATTATTTTTATCTCTGTTCATTCTTTTATGAATGAAGATTCCCCATAAAACTAACAGTTATCAATCAATATACAAAAGACACCTTCATGAATATTTTCCTTTCTTCCTCATCATTACTTATATCTCAGTCTGCTGTGTGGACAAACATTATAATCCCCACCATCATGAGTATATAGTGTCTGTCTCATCCATATCAAGATACATTTTTCTTGAAATTTTTCTTAATTATCTTTCAAAGACAAAGAATAGGTAAAAGGAATCACACTTCATATTTGATGATTTATTTTTTAGATGTTTTGCAAAGGTTAGGGAACTATTAATATCAAAATCACACACACACACACACACATATATATGTATATATATATATATATACATATATATATATATATATATATTGTCATCCACTGACAGACTGTTTAGTTCTATCAGAACTCTTCTTATATATACATATACATATATATACATATATATAAAATAGCTTTGTCTTTCAAAGGGCTATATACATATATATATATAGAGTGAGAGAGCTATATATATGTATATATAAGGGATATATATATATATATATATATATATATATATATATATATATATATATATATATATATAATAGCTTTGTTTGTCAAAGGGTTATATATATATATATTGTCATCCACAGACAGACTGTTTCATTCTATCAGAACTCTTCTTATATATATATATATATATATATATATATATATAATCGCTTTGTCTGTCAAAGGGCTATTAGCATGACATACACAGTAAAAATTGGACTAACCACAGTATCAATGATCTAGTAAAGATTAGCTTGGTAACCACTACCACTACTTCCTTATGAGGTTTCTATCTAATGAGTTTAATTTATTCTGGCACAAGATCATAAGTTTAGAGCACTCACTTAGTATCAGACTCATTATAGTAGTTAAGATCTGTGAAATAAGCTTGCTAACCTTTGTATATCAGTTGACATCCAACCCTCTCACCTAACTGCAACAACTGATAATGGTTTGGTTTGGTTTTAATGGCATATCCACCATTGTGGGTTATTTGATACCAAATCCTCAATATATATATATATATATATATATATATATATATATGATTCGTAAACACATTTTTATTGATAACATTCTTAAATAGGCCCAAGCTCATTCTTTTCACACAGTTGAATGGTTTGAAATTTTTCAATCTAACACAAATAATTCTTTGACTTTTACTCATTTGTTTACACACATTCAGATGAATATACATATAATTTGTAAGTGAATTCTTTGAAGGTAATTTTCATTTTTAAATGAGTTAGAACTAATTTGTTTGCACTTTTGTTGATTGATATTCACAACTGTATAAAGTGCATAGTCAAGGAAAGACATTAAGATGGAAAATATTTGTGTAAGATAATTGATTTTTTTAATCTCTTTGCCATAGATTTATTGGTGTATAAATTTAAAGGTAAGCATGATGATGTCATATCTGCAACGGATAAAACCCAGAATTTCAAATACAGCCATAAGCTCAACTCTTTTAGAAGATTGATGTACATACCTATTTCAACTACCTTTGATTAAAAATATTACTTAGTAAATATCAATATCTACGTCTTTAAGTCACTTCTGATATGATCAGCCAATGTAGCAAGATAATGCTCTGAATAATCCTCAGCTAATTGAAAAGTTAAAGAAGTATTTTTAGAAGAGGATGCAGGTTTTAGGGCTGAGTACAGGGGAACACCTCAATTTGCACTGAAAAACCACGACAGCACGAAGGCAGCCATAACTAATCTATTAATTTACAAGGTGATGCTCCATGACATCCTCAAATAATTGAAAACAAAGGCTGAACAGAAAAGGCAGACAGATCTCGCGGCAGAGAAAAGCATGTCCAGCTGCAGAGTTATCATTCGAAATTTCACTCAGCACCAAGGTAGCCACAACTTTATTCCCTTCAAAAAGGGCTTTGATAGAGTTTGATATGATGGCCTCTTGAAAATATGCTGATTGATTTTAACGGCATGTCAACCAATCCAGGGTTATTTTATGGCTCTATTTTAGGGAATTATATTTTTTCTCAAGTTGTTACTTAAGAGTATTTTTTGCATATACAAGGCTCATTAAATAAGTTTCCAGACATTTTTTGTATTGGCACTTTTATTGATTGTGCATACATGAAACTCTAGTCCTCTTCAAAGTAATCTCCTCTGGCTTCAATGCACTTGTTGTACTGTTCCAACATAACGACAACCTCTAAGTTTTTCCTTGAGCTTAGGGAATAAGCAAAAGTCACTGGGAGCAAGGTCTGGACTATAAGGAGGCTGAGGAAGTGTTTTGATGCCCATCTTGGTCAAATAGTCTGTGACAAGGATGGAGTTGTGGACTTGTGCATTGTCCTGGTGGAAATGCCACTGACCCGATTTGAACGCAATCTCTTCCTGAACTCCCTTAAAACTTAAACCTAGTATTCGTTGTTGACTGTCTGTCCAGTGGGAACCCAGTGCATGTAGATCATGCCAGTGCTGTCAAAAAAAGGGATCATCAAAAGTTTGTGGGTCGATTTGCTCTGTCTGGCTTTCTTGGGTCTGGGAGAGCCAGCATGCTTCCACTGGGAACTCTGTCTCTTGGTCTCTGGGTCATAGCAGTAGATCCAGCTTTCATCGCAGGTCACCAGAGCATTAAGAACTGTGGGATCTGAATTGATCAGCTCGACCATCTCCCCACTGTCATGACAATGTCTTTCTTTCTGATCTTCTCTTAGCCCCCTTGGGACAAACTTTGCACATATCTTCCACATCTTCAGTAGCTCATGAATAACTGTGTGTACAGTTCCCACACTGACATCAAACTGTGAACTTATTGTCTCTCTAGACACACGACAGTCCTTATCCATGAAATTCTTTATTTGGCCAATCAACTCTGGTGTTCTGACTTCCTTACTCCTCCCACACCTCTCATCATCCCTCACAGACTCTCTGCCTTCCTTGAATCTCTTATGCCACTCAAAAACTCATGCTCGATTCATGCAAGATGCTCCAAAAGCAGTCTGAAGCATTCCATATGTTTTTGTGGAATTTTTTCCAACTTTAAAACAGAATTTTATTGCCTATCATTCTTCTAAAGTGTCCTCACGTCCAGATTGCATTTTTGAAATTCACCATCTGTGACAATCAGGCTTTAGTTTGGTGTATTCCAATTCCTGCTGTAGCAGTTCATTTGAGTCTGAAATCATAAAAATTGGTCAGTCATCTCATAAGCTGTATAGCAATAACATACTGAATTTTCAAGTGTCTATACCAATTTTAAATGCCTGTGCTAAAACTTATTGAAGGCACCTCGTAGTTCAATTGAATATGAATAATTTTTAAATGGATCTGTTTGATCCATAGATGGGACCCTAACAGATACAACCATTCCAGGTCAGAGTTGAACTGGGAGTAATGGCAGTGAAGGAATGGAAGGTACTCAAAGAATACAAAATCAAAGATCTTGTCAAAGTCCTCCATGTCCACATTAGAGCAGCAGCAGAGTTCACTAAGGAGAATTCTTCCTGATAACCATTGGCATCCAAAAGGGATGGAATTTCTTCAGCTTTTCTAAAATTATATCTGAAACATGTATGTTATATTTAGCAGATGGTATCAAGGAAAAGACAACCTCAGGTTGAAAGTTTTAAACAATTATATTAATAAAAGAGAAAATAAGGCGATAAAGTGAAGAATCAACTGTACAAATTTGTAGCGTACAATATCAAGTGAAAGAGTGAACGTGGTGTGTGTGTGAAGCCAGAGTTCATAGACGGTCATGTATGTTATAAGTTAAGAAAGTCACTTGGTGGGTATAGTGGTATAAGGGTGGTAAGGGTATCAGATGATCTTGGTGGTAGTAGCAGTTGTGGATGGGGTGGCATTGTAGCTAAGTCAGCAGTTGTTCACAGCAGGTGGTGTGTCAAAAATCTGTCAGAGTTCAGATGAGTTCTTATGGCCATAGTGTGTTCTTCCCTTCAACCCTCGATAGGCCAGTCTGACACCTTTGAAGATTTTCGCTGCTTAAGTAGTCACCTTTTGGATCAAGTCGGTTCTGGGAATTTTTTTAGGGAGAAGATTTATGATTGGCTGAAAAAGGGTATTTTGTTAATGTGAATTAATTTCTTGCATTCTCGCCTGGAAGCTCTGCGTGGAGCCTCTTGCGCAAAGACATATTTTATTCATTGTCTTGGCAGCAGCCATCAGGCTAACATCTGGTTGAATGCTACCCTTCTCTAGCCATGTGTATGTTTTTTGATTGAAATCGTAAATCGGGAGAGATCTGATTCCTGCTATATAAGATGTAGAATTGCATCAATATCCATTGATGGCTGTCCTGTCTGCAATATTTTTTTCTGGAGACACATATGTGATTTAGGGAATTTATAATAAACTCTAAGATATGATAGACTGATTGCAGGTCCCAGTGCATCTAGCATGGCAGTCAGCACAGAGAAGTCTTAGGTGATAGGGAATACTTTCAGCAATGCCACTGTTTATATCATGAAAAATAAGCAGCTAAAGAACATGTTCAGTTTAAGATACTTGTCAAATCATAACACATAAACTGCAGAAATTTGCATTTATATTGCCTCAGTCATTGCAGCGATGACTAGATTCAAGAGAGTGTGAAAAATCAGCAGTATCTTCCTCACTTAGTAAGAGGCTCTTCAAATCTCTGATACTCTTTATCTTGCTTGAAAGGTGCAAGTAATGGACATGGTTGGTCAAGACAAACAGATTAATCTGTAAAATCAAAAATTAAATGCTTTCTGATGTGAAGTACATGAATGTGAGGAGCAAGAACGAGAGTCTTTAGATCCCCAGAATTTCTCCTTGTCAATATGAAAAAGTGGATAAAAATGATTGTGCCAGAGCTCTTGGTACAAACATCAACTGCTTCTACCCTCATGTTCCTCCAACAATTTCAACTATAAAGAGAAAGAACTGAACTGATCTCTCTCTCTCTCTCTCTCTCTCGTGTGTGTGTATTTGTGTGTATGTGTTTATTTACTCAACTCTTCAACCATAAGGAAACAGTGAAACGATCAATTTTTACATGGAGTACAGCTGCTTTAAATTCAGAATTTTTCTTCTTTTAAACCAGTTTTTGTACAAAGGCAACAGAGCTTACTGCCCTGCTATTTGTCCATTACTGGGTAAGGAGAAGACATAGATTCATATCTTTTCCATATTAGTGTACAAAAAAAGAAAAAAGAAAATGGTTGTTTTCTGAATTTTTGATGAGTCACTGCTGGAACACAATTTGGGCGAGATGGACATATCAGTGACAATGGAAATGGACCAAAACATGAAAGGAATATCAAGTACCTTTCAATGACGAGGGGAATTTCCATGCTAGAAACAGCATGGTCACAGTTGTCCAGAAAGAAGATAAAATGCAAATAAGAAAAGTGCATAAAAAATGTGTAATACTACAATGGCAAAACAATTTTAAGATCAAAAATATCTGAGTTATGTACTCTTAAAGTCAGTTACTTAAAGTTTCATGTGGATTGTCCAATCATCAGACAGATTTTTTATTCACTTGTCACATAAATAAACATCAAGCCATGTGATGATTTTTTTTCCACCAGATGATTGTGTGATCCACATGAAACTTTAAGCAACAGACTTTAGAAGTAATTTATATATATATATATATATATATATATATATATATGTGTGTGTGTGTGTGTTTGTGTGTGTATGTGTGTGTGTGTGTGTGTTTATATATATATGTGTATATGAGTGAAAGATAAACTACTCTTTGATGTTGTTACTACAATGCCATGGAGTTAACAAAGCATTTTCTTATCTTTCTGTGCTAAAGTCACAGTCGAACTGCCTTTCCTTTGATAATGTGCTTTTTATTGACTATCGAAAAGAGATGAAATTTGCCAGCATCACAGGTTTGTATCATGGGAGTGTTTTTGAGTATAAGACCTGTTTCTTTTAATTTAAGATTTCAGGAACAGCCATCTTTCTTTTGCTGAATATCTTGCAAGCAAGACACGTGCATATTCCGCTTCACTCAATGAGTTAAATTATTTCTCCTATCACCACAATAAGTGTGAAGCAAAATACAAACAGCCATATTCAAAATTTGAATTTGGGTAGCCAATAAAGTAAAAGGTGACTCAAAGGCTCCTCTTTCAGTAGCTACTACACCAAGGTGTAGGGGAGGGCGCTACTCCTTTCCTTGGATTGCTCCACTTTACCCTTGATCTGTACCTTATAATGCTGAGTGTTAAGCAAGGAGGCATCAAGTACCATTTTTTAAGTTTTTGGTATGACTCGACCTGGGATTAGAATCCAGGTCTCCCAGGCTATTGGCGAACACTCTAACCGCTAGGCCAATATCTGGTATAGGGTAGCCAATACCATTTCTTATAATGATAACCATTATGCTATGTATACCTCTTTACATATCTTGATGAATAAGATAATATTACTTAATGTCACTCTCTCATAATGATAGAAAGAAAATTAAAATAATTCTGCATTCTTATCTAGGATTTAAACCAGTTTGGTAATTATTAAGCCTATTTATGATGATGACTGATGCTCAAATCAAAATATGTTTCTAGATTAATCTTTACCAATAAAAAAATAAGTTTTGGTAGATTATTTCAGCTTCTTTTCTGATAATTGATGGAAAATTACCCAGAAACAAATGCTTGCAAACAAGAAATACTTTTATGTACTTTAAAAGTAATTATTTCTTTTAGAACATTGATGCTAAGTAAATACATAGAAAGATGTATGAACTGGATTAGAATATGTCTTAATTTTAATGTATTCTTTTATTTCAATATTATTGATCTATCAAATTTCTTTTGTAATTGTTTCTTGACTTTGTTCATATTTTTTCTCTGTTTTAAGGTCATATTTTTAATGAGGTTTCTATAAAGAGATTCATTAACTTAATTCTTTGGTAGAGTAAAAAAATAAAATCAACAGACGTAGATAAAAAAAGATGTATGAGAGAGAAATGAGCAAAGAGAAAGAAAAAAAGAATGTATTGTAAAAGAAATAGGTCAGAGTGGTCCTGAGAGTAATGGCAATGAAGGAAACCTCTACACTCTCCTTAACTGGTATCAAACCATCAGATGTAGTTTAGTGTCATACCTAGGAGATCCCTTCTTGGTAGGGGAGTGGATCTTAACCCTCTTCTGGAGATACAGTCAGCCTATTCTAAGCCTCGCCAACAGAGTAGACAAAAATGAATAAATAGAAAAGAAAAGACACCGAAATTGAAAGAAAGATAAAGTTGAGAAAATGCAACAGGAAGAAAATAAAGGAAAGGAAGAAAAATAGTGAACACAAGAAGATGTTAAAAAAATTATTTGAAAGATATTTTCCTTTCTTCCTCATCATTACTTATATCTCAGTCTGCTGTGTGGACAAACATTATAATCCCCACCATCATGAGTATATAGTGTCTGTCTCATCCATACCAAGATACATTTTTCTGGAAATTTTTCTTAATTATCTTTCAAAGACAAAGAATAGGTAAAAGGAATCACACTTCATATTTGATGATTTATTTTTTAGATGTTTTGCAAAGGTTAGGGAACTATTAATATCAAAATAACACACACACACACACACACACACACACACACACACACACACACACACACACACATATATATGTATATATATATATATATACATATATATATATATATTGTCATCCACTGACAGACTGTTTCGTTCTATCAGAACTCTTCTTATATATACATATACATATATATACATATATATAAAATAGCTTTCAAAGAGCTATATACATATATATATATAGAGAGAGAGAGCTATATATATGTATATAAAAGGGATATATATATATATATATATATATATATATATATATATATATATATAATAGCTTTGTTTGTCAAAGGGCTATATATATATATTGTCATCCACAGACAGACTGTTTCATTCTATCAGAACTCTTCTTATATATATATATATATACATATATATATATATATATATATAATCGCTTTGTCTGTCAAAGGGCTATTAGCATGACATACACAGTAAAAATTGGACTAACCACAGTATCAATGATCTAGTAAAGATTAGCTTGGTAACCACTACCATTACTTCCTTATGAGGTTTCTATCTAATGAGTTTAATTTATTCTGGCACAAGATCATAAGTTTAGAGCACTCACTTAGTATCAGACTCATTATAGTAGTTAAGATCTGTGAAATAAGCTTGCTAACCTTTGTATATCAGTTGACATCCAACCCTCTCACCTAACTGCAACAACTGATAATGGTTTGGTTTGGTTTTAATGGCATATCCACCATTGTGGGTTATTTGATACCAAATCCTCAATATATATATATATATATATATATATATATATATATGATTCGTAAACACATTTTTATTGATAACATTCTTAAATAGGCCCAAGCTCATTCTTTTCACACAGTTGAATGGTTTGAAATTTTTCAATCTAACACAAATAATTCTTTGACTTTTACTCATTTGTTTACACACATTCAGATGAATATACATATAATTTGTAAGTGAATTCTTTGAAGGTAATTTTCATTTTTAAATGAGTTAGAACTAATTTGTTTGCACTCTTGTTGATTGATATTCACAACTGTATAAAGTGCATAGTCAAGGAAAGACATTAAGATGGAAAATATTTGTGTAAGATAATTTATTTTTTTAATCTCTTTGCCATAGATTTATTGGTGTATAAATTTAAAGGTAAGCATGATGATGTCATATCTGCAACGGATAACTTTTTTGACCACAGGGAGGATCCATAAAAAACAAAAAAAACAAATTAATGTTCAAAAATTAATATAATGTGATTTTCTAGAATTTTCTAATATTGTATCACTCACTTTCAAGACAAACCTACTCTGAAAATTGTTGACCATTCCTATTTTTGTAAAGTGACTGTAGAACGCAACAATGTACAACAACAATAACAGTGACAATTATAACAAGCAACACTTACCTGAGGTCCAGCATAGTCAAAATATTTATTGTATTTAAAAAAATGAATACAAATTTGGCACGAGGCCGAAAAATGGGGGGGGGAAAGCTGGTCTACACTATCCTAATCTCTAACTTAACTAGACTCATTCACTGACCAATACATATCTCCAAATTAAAAAACACCAAAATACCTCAATTGAACATATCACTATCAAACTGCATCCACCAAAATCAACAATCACCAAAACAACACTTCTGCTCCATGGACTTCTAAACTTAATCCCATATTTACAAAGTGAGGGGGAGGGGAACATTTTAAAAAAAACTAAACGAATGCTATGTACATTTATTAACGAGTATTTTCCCCTAAAAACGAAAATGATCAAAACATATATACATTATGATAGTTAGTATGGGGTCCCCCCCACGTACTAAAACATGGCAGAAAAAGGAGTTAACCAGTCGAAAATAGTGTCGAAGGAGGAAAAATAATCAAATAAGATAAATAATTGGAGAAAATAAATAAACAATAAACATGAAATAAAATAAGCCCTCCCTCGCACTCCTGGAGAACTCCAATTCCTGTCATCTAACAGAGGGGAAGGGAAGGGAAAGTAAAACAAAAGAAGGGGACAAAAAAAAGGGGGGCCCGATGACCTTGCATACTCTAGCTAAGTTAACTCAATTAGGAACAAACTAAATCAAAATGGCCTAAAAAATTCTAACTTACCTGGGCTGGGTGGTCATGTCCTTCCGGTAACTCAATATCCTTAAGTCCCTGGAACGTCCAAAGTGAAAATAAGGTTGGCTCCTACCACGCGACACAAGCGCGCAACAGTCACCCACCTTTCGCCAAACTCCAGTGAAGAGAGTCTTTTTCTCTCAGACCGGATTTTGACTTTGGTTTGGTGTTTGTAAAATGCCACCAGGGTCTGAGAAGAAAAGGACTCACCCTCACAGAGTTCCTTCTTTCTTGTCGTCCAAATCACGACACGCATAACGCCGAGTAAGCAGAGAAACACATAATGTTCCTGTCTGTTCAACCTCGGCACCACATTGCTGCACACAGAACTGGCTTCCAGGACAAAAAACTTTCCATTGAGGATGCGGACCATGTAGCCTTCAAGAAGCTTGCACAGCGGCCGCACGACCGGGCAGTGAAAGAAGGCGTGACTAATAGTCTCCTCCAAATCACCGCACCGGCCGCACTCAGGCGAAATGACCTGTTGCGCTGCAAACAATCTCTTGCCGACCCAGAGGGCATTCCGAATGACCAGCCAGGTGAGGGAAGCCTCGTCATTATTGAGACACCTCAACCTGGGGGCCCAAGGCCACAGTAAGCGACCCTCCGCCTCCGTCACACCGAGCTCGCCAATCAGACCATCGCTAGCGGCCCCCCTCACTAAACATCGATATAATGCCCTACTCGACAACAGCCGGCTGTCAGAGAGACCTGTCTGCAGCCGAGAGAGCACTTTCAAGGCATGCCGACACTCGCGATAGAAGGGGCATTCGCATCTGGGCAACCGATGGGTCTCCCCATCAGCGAAATGCACACTTCTTAGCGACGGGAAAGATTGTTTGGCGTCTTCCTTCCAGACGCTTCCCGCCGCCGTGTCTCGTGAACACATCCGGTCTAGGAAAGTAAGACGCAAAGTATGGCGCCGTACCTCGACGTTAGGTACTCCTAGACCGCCTTCAGAAGGGTGAAGGTAACAGATCTCCCGTCGCACCAAAGGATGTCTCTTGGCCCAGAGAAACTGGAAGAGAATCCTTTCCAGCTTGAATAGGATGGTGGCCGGGATAGGAAGTACTGAAAGTCGGTAAACGGCTAGGGAGTAGATGTGCGAATTGCACACCTCTGCCCGACCCTTTAGGGAAAGCCTTCTACGCAGCCACAACTCAGTTGCGGCTACGACCTTATTCAGCACTTCCGACCAATTTTTCTCCAATTGAAGGTCGGGCCCAAACCAGACGCCGAGTATCTTGCACGGACCGTCTTTCCAAATGAAGGGGCCAGGAAGGACACAGCCTTTCCACGAGCCCAACCGCAAGCCGACAGACTTTTCGCGGTTAATGTTGGCCCCCATTACAGCTTCGTACCTTCCGATTTCTTTGCTCACCTCCTCCACCTCGGCACTGCTCGTTACAAGCACGCTGACGTCGTCAGCGTATGCAGTGTACCTGGCCACCTCACTGGCGCCAGGTAACGTGAGGCCGCGTAGGACCGGGTTCGCCTTTATCCTGCGTAGAAAAGGCTCTAACGCCAGGATATATAGCATTGGCGATAACGGGCAACCTTGACGAATCGATCGAGTCAGAGTGAAGGGCTCCGACCTTACTCCATTCACCTCCACCACGACTCCGGGGGACGCATAAAGGAGACGTATCCAGGTGCGAAAATCAACCCCGAAGCCGTCCGAAGACAAGACAGCCTCCAGAAAAGCATGGTCAACCCTATCGAAGGCCTTGGACTGATCTAAATTGATCAGCGCGGCATTTCCGTCGACTTTTTCTACGATCGTGCGGACCAGATGAAGACTGTCCTGGATAGTCCTACCCTTCACAGCACAAGTCTGCTCGGGGCAAATCAGACTAGGCAGGACAGTCTGCAAACGGTTTGCCAAGATCTTCGCCAAAATCTTTAAGTCCGTGTTTAACATCGTTAAAGGGCGAAAGTTACTAACCCCATCCCCACCATGTTTGTTCTTACGAAGCAACTTCACTATACCCCTGGTGAAGCGTCTGGGTATAGTACCCTGCCTCATCCAGTTGTTATAGGTGGTTGCCAGCAAGGGGACAAACATGTGCGACAACCTCAAGTACACTTCATAGGGCAGACCATCAATTCCGGGGGACTTATCCAGCCCGACCGACTTCAGTGCAACCCGAATCTCCTCCTCCTTTATGAGCCCCTCACACCCAGCCGCTTCAGTCGCCGAAAGGCGAGGGAAGTCGGCAAGATAGGCGTCGAACTGAGCAGAACTCAGTCCGGGCTCCCTGGTGAAAAGCTTCAAGAAATACTGCCGAAACTCCCCACAGATGGCTTTGTTTGTGGTTCGACGGAGCCCCTCCGGCGATGTGACACTGGCGATATGCCAATCTGTAGCATGCCTCAGTTCCTCGGCCCGTAACTCCTGGGCCATATTCGTCGCCTCGCAGGACATTCTCTTTAACCTAGCCCTAACTACTAGAGCTTGGTACTCCATAATTTGCAAGGAGGCCAGCTCCGCCTTAGCTACGTTAACTTGCCCACTATCTCCCGCCAACACCGCCCTATCTAGCTTATCCTTGATCGACCTTTGCTCCGCTACCCTAGCTGACTTGAGTCTCCTACTATAGTCGGCAGCAAAGGATCTAATACTATCCTTAAGGTTAGCCCACCACCTATTACCCATAATGGCCCCCGTCAATTCCCGCTTTATCGTTAGTTCTAGCTGGTTCCGGAAGTCAGCCTCCGCCAAAAGGGAAAGGTTGAACTTCCAGTAACCAGACATCCTACATCTAGCCTTATCTAACCTAATCGACACACATAAAAATTTGTGGTCGGAATTTTTATACGCCTCAAAACTTGGACCACCTAAATAGTCTAAGTCGACTCGCTTAACTAACACTTGGTCCAAATAGCTATACAGCTGGGCCGAGGTGCCCCTACCGGTCCAAGTCCAAACTATCTTATTTGGATGCCTTTCGCGAAATTTGTCCACCAGATCAAATTTCTGGACAAACTCACGAAAATATCTGGCATCCAAGGGGTTAGTACCCGCACTAGTAGCCCCTCTATCTAAGTTGGGATCAAGGACGGCGTTCCAATCTCCCACTAAAATTACCCGCTTTGACGGAACGACGTACGGCTCGATGCGCCGGAAAAAGGCAGGAAGCTCACTGGTGGTATTGGGTCCATAAACCCCAATCAAACGAAACGCCTTGTCCTTTATGGTAACATCCAGAACACAAAGTCTGCCCGCCGGATCTGAAAGAACAAGAGCACACGAAGCGTCCAGACGTCTACTTACCAGCCAGGTGACACCTCTGGAACGACTATCAAAGCATGCTGAGAAGGACAAATAGTCCCTCGCCAGAATACCTTCATAGAAGTTGGAGTCGAAGTGAGTCTCCTGTAAACAACAAATATCAATGCCGCGACGCTGGAGGTATAACAATAGTTGGGATCGCTTAGAATCCGACCTCAGGCCGCGGCCATTTAAACTAGCCAACCTTAGATCCATCATGAAAATTACAGGGGTTGAGTGCCCGGACTGAACATGGCTGGGGTCAGGACTCCGACGGTCTGGCTCATGGATCCCGTGGCCATCTCATTATCGATGGCTCCGTCATGAGCGAGACCCCCGACGTCCCGCGGAAAAGTTAGTTTCAAAGCCCTATAGAGGGAGGGGTGTAGAACAACAGGGACCCTCCCAACAAGACCCTTACATGATGCTAAATCGTCCTTAAGGAATGATATAGGGCCGAGGGCCTCGTTAGCCTCGCCGAGCATTTTCATCACACCTTCCGACCCTCGGCCCTTCCGAATGACGGTGGTGATCCATGAATCGGGGAAATTTTTAGGGTCCTCCACGTTGCAACCGTTGACTTCTTTGAAGTTGTGGAGGACCCTTAAGTCTTTCAACAGCTGCGGCTGGACCTTATGAAGACGATCCAGAGCCCCCTCATCCACCCGGCAGATGTTTGTTCCGGTATGATGACGTGGTTTATCCCTTTTTTTTATATGTTTGGGGACCTCATCCCCCGAGCTGTCGATTGACGAGCTCCGCTGCCGTTTCTTGGGCGTAGTAGATGGAGATGATGCGGTTGCTGTTGCTGGTGGTGCTGGTTTCGTTGGTGGTGATTCCATCGGCAGCGGAGGGTGGGTGGGTCCCTTTTTTCCCCGGACTAGCACAGACATGAGAGGTGGAGGCATGGATCTATGGGGTGGTGTGGTTGGTGGTGGACGAATGGTTCTGGGGTGTCTTGGTGATGATGGTGTGGAATGAGAGGGCCCTGGTCGTGGAGCCGATTTTCTCTCCTGGTCCAGCCGCTTTTTGAATTCCAGGAGTTGTTCAAATTTCTCCCGGCCTGGGCTGAAAGATCTGACCCTGGGAGGTGTACGCTGTTTAGGAGGTGTTTTGGGTAGGGCTTTGTTTTTTGGTGGGGATGACTTCTGGGCATATGTGGGGGGTGGACTGTTGGACTTTTTAGAGGGGGGTAAACTGTCGGTGCCTACCTGGGCCGACTTTTGGGAGCGAGGATCCTCGGGTTGGAGCTTCCTCCCACCTTTTCCCACAGTCAGCCACTCAGCCTTCGCCTCTTCGGAATTAACCGCAGGGGACGAAGGGGGAGTGGGTTTTTTTTTACCCGCTGGTGTGGGCGAGACTACGGGAGCCTCCTTTTCCGTGTTTATTTTAACCACAGGTGAGAGGGTATCCTGTTTGTGGTCGGGCTTCTTCAGGGCCTTCTTCCCCGGGCAAACTGCGGAGAGGTGACCAATCTCGCCACAGTGCCAGCAGGCGGGTTTCCTTCCCGATACTATTACGGGAAGCCTGCGCCCTTCCACCTCCAACCAGTTGGGAACGGAGTAGAAGGTTTTCATATCCAACATGATATCGAACCTCCATTCCCCACGCATTCCATCGTGTGTTGCTGAGACGATGTCACCAAACTGAAGCATATAGGCGGCTAAGTTTGCGTCTCGAAGGAAGCTAGGGACCTCGTATATTGAAACCGTGGTCCGCCGTCGCCCCATATATTCTGTTCTGAAAAAAAATTCCTTATTTTCCAGGGTTTTTTTTTGTGAGGGCGACGGCATCTTCTATAGTCGGTAGCAATATATCCCAGAAAGCGTAAGAAGCACCAGCGATTATCGCTTGTGCCTTTACGCCCAGGCTGGAAATTTGACGAAGGACCATGTCTTTTGCGGGCTTAACGATTTTTCTGGATCGTTTGTCCACTAAAAAGACAGACACCGTTCTTTTTTTTCTGGTCTTGTCTTACCTCCTCCAAATTGAACATAAGGCCATGCTCCTGTACTTCACTGGAGATGGCCTTTGCTCGCTGGAGCAGGTCGTCGACATCGACCTGTATTTTCGGGGGGGCTGTCCAACTATTTTCATTTTTATCCCCCCCTTTTTGGGGAGGTAATTTTTCTTCCTTTTCCGGGGAAGGTAATTTTGGGGGGGTGTTTTTTCTTTTTGGTCAGGGGAAGGGGCATTTTTCGGGGTAGGTGATGTGTTTTTCTTCTTTTTCACCTGGGGGGGAGGGTCACCCTTAGAAGGGGAAAAAAGGGCCTTTATGGCCGAGCCTTCTGCCCGGCCGGCCATAAATGATATGCTAGATGAAAGGATGAGGTGTAGAAATGAGGAGGAGAAAAAAAACACACAAAAAAAACACACAACAACATAAAAAATGGGGAGAAAAAGAACTTAGCTTTTTTTTTTTCCAACCGGGTCAGAAAATTTCAGCCCAGCCGGGAGGAGTCGTCGCGATGAGATGGTAAAATCCGATCCGATGTTTTACTGTAAATAAAAATTTTCCTTTTTTTTTGTAAAAAAAAACGGTCAAAATTACAACCAAACTAGACAAAAAGGTCCAGCATAGTCAAGGTATTTGTTGGCCGCCCCACCTTACGGGCAAGTATGGCACAAGGCCTTTTTTTAGGTGGGACCGGGCGCAGGGCCGTAGCCCACACGCGCCCGGAGTTCCCAAAAATGCCTACGGCCCCGTCGGCATTCCCCTTATTAGGGGCGCCTCAGGCGCCGGGCGATAAACCAAACCTCCCCGAAGGGAGTAAAAGCCTGGGGGGAAGGCCCCCTGAGGCCGTAGGAAATACTCCCCAGGCACCGAGACACACTCGGCCAGATCCGCGCCTTGACACCACGGCCGGCCAAAGTGCTACTCAGCACCTGAAGAGGTCATGACCAAGAGCAATCTGTCGCCAGACTGATCTCTGCCGGACTGGTCCAGCATGGCCAATACTAATGCTACTGACAGGGTTGGTATTTATGAACAGGCATAGCCAATCAGATGTTCTAGCCAATCACAATCCAAGGAATGGACCAGCCAATGTGTGCACATTGGAATCTCCCAATGTGCCATAAATAAGCTCTTTCATTGAAGACTGTTACTTTAGTCCTACCCTTTTTTTCTTAGTTTCTAAAGTTTCACGTTCCTTCACGCTACCTGGAATATTACCTTTAAGCAAGACTTGTTATTTGGATTAGTTATCTCGGTAAGACTTTGTTTGTTTGAATTTTTTAATTTTTTTTAAAAAAAAAAAAGTCTTACCGAGAATCTGTTATTTTGGACACTGGTCTGTCACTTTTTACCTTTCCTTTGTTATCCGACTTGTATTTTTGTGTTGTCGGAATTTGTTAATTTTAATTTTATTTACTTGTCGTTTGTTTCAGGGGTTCTACGAGTTTTTTTTGTGACTGTGTTTTTGTGCTGAATTATTTTTACGTCCTTTTCTTCAGTTTAAAATCGTAGAACCCCCCTCCATACCTGAAACAGGTGGAGGTTAGTTTCATCTACCCTCCTGGCTGATAATCCCTTTTCAGCCATGGAGGGGGAAACGACAACCCCAAATGAGACAACCAAGACCACTCCTACGATAACCCCAACTCCAAGTCTTATTGGATCAAATTGGCCTTCGCTGCCGATCCCCGAAGACACAACAGAAGCTGGAACATCCCAGGACAGCCCGATTCAGCCGGCCCAAAAAAGCCCCACCGCCTGGAAAGGCCAGCAGAGGGGACCGGAGGAACACGAGGCAGACCGGGTGGGCAGATTTGCAAAATATTTCAAGGGGAATGAAATTCTGCCCATCCCGGAGATAGTAGATAAGATCGCCCCAAGAGTCCTCTCTCTGGTCGTTTCCGACCTTAAGACCAAAAGGCTGGTGGGGCTAACAAAAGAAGTATTCGACGAGCTGATAAGGAAGGCAGGCATCCCATGCCAATACTTTTGCCGCAAAAGTTTTGCGACATGGGATGTCCTCCTTCCTACTGAAAAGCAGGCGGCCAAGGCGGCTGAGTCGGATATTACAACTAAGCACTTCAGGTTACAGCCGGAGTACCAAGGTACCCGTAGGCTCCGCGTTACGGTGTGTAATGTCCCGGCTATTATCACTGGGGAGGTCCTCGCGGCGTATCTAAGCGCCTATGGCAACGTTGAGGAATTTAACCTCCTCAGATCTCCGGCCGGGACAGCCTACGGGGATTATGCCTTCCGGCTGTGCCTGACCAGGGATGGCTTCAAAGCCATCCCTGAAACGCTGATTTGCGGGGATCGGCAAATGATGGTGATGGTGGAGGGAAGACGCCCCAGGTGCTGGGGGTGCAAACAGATTGGACACATCGCAAAGTTTTGCCCCCAGCGACCTGAAAATAAGGAAAAGACGGCGTCGACAACAACAACAACAACAACAAAAGACGCGGCGCCCTCCATCATCACCAAAGAAGCGGAGGCCAAGGGCCCGGGTCAGGTCCAGCCCCAAAACAACCAGGAGGGCTGGACTGAAGTGACCAAAAAGAGGAGGGGATCCCCTAAACAAGGGGGTGAAAAAAGTCCAAATATATCCCCTCCTCAAAAACAAACCAAGGCCCAAACGCAAGAAGCAGCAGCAGCAGCAGCAACAGTAACAACAGCAGAACCATCGGCAGCGGCAACAACAGTTGCAACAGCAACACCAACAGAAACAGCAGTAGCAGCAACAGAACAACCAGCAGCAGCAGTAAAGAAGCATACAAATCAAAGAAAACCAGCAACCCCCAAGACACCAGCAACCCCCAAGACACCAGCAACCCCAAAAACACCAGCAACTCCATCACCCAAAAAGACCAAAAAAAAACCTAAACCGGTCGAAGAGATGGAGACCACAACAAATCTAAAGAGGAGAAGGGACAGTGGAGAGGGCGCAGCAAAAAAACTGTGCCCAGAAAAAACGCACCCCGAGGCAGGCCCCTCCTCTCAACCATCGCCACCGGTGCCTTCACCAATACCTCCACTACCCTCACCAACATTCCCACCTCCTAAAATAACATTACCATCTCCTCCCCAGCAAATGGATACTCTTTCACCCCAACAGAAACTCTTCATCCAAAAACATTACCGCCCTTATAAAATCCCCCTCCCCAGATCACAGTCTGCCGAAAGGGCACAACCCTCGGGCCTAGCCCGAACCCCATCCCTTCCCTCACTTAGCCCTAGTGACTTCTCTTCCCAAGAGCTCTTCCCGGCGATCATTTCCCCAAAAAGAAAAGCCAATCCTCCCGCAGAAAAAAAGAAATCCCAGAACAAGGAACTAACGATAGGACAAATACAGCGGGCAGCGGCTTTGTGCTCTGCGGAGCTGGAGGCAGTTGGGGACTTCCAGCTCCGGAAGGCACTAAAGCCGTTGGCCAGCCTAGAAAAAATTCAAAACCTCAGAGTTTCAAATCCCACGAATTTCCGGAGTGCAGCCATGGTGACCACTTTTGTCCGGTCAGCTGGCGACCGTACCAAGGGCGTATGGAAGTTCTTGAGTACGGTCTGTCAGACTGATACGGGCATAAAGCTGGCGGAGTTGGAGCACTCCTCCCTCAAAAAATGTATAACCTATTGTTCAGGGAGGGTCCCGATTTTGGTTCACCCGTCTCTTTATAGGGCCCTAAAGCTGAAGTTTCCCATAGATGTCGGCGGAATCACCAGGGACAACCGAGTGACGACTGAACTCGGTACCGGTTCCCTGCGTCAGGCTGTCGGCATCCTCACGCCCAAGGATTTCCGGCCCGTAGTCGACGATGAGTAAGGTAAGTCGGATTGATGGCTTTAAACGTTGCCAGTTTGAATGTGAGGGGACTGAGGGATTCAAGCAAGTGTGCGCGCTTGCTTGGTGAACTCAAGAAGCTCTGCGTAGATGTTGCTGCAGTGCAGGAGACTCACTTCACTTGCGAAGCTGACTGTCGGGTGCTGGAAAACGATTTTAACGTTTTCTCAGCATACGGCAGCAACTTCAGCGCTGGGGTCTCCTTGCTAGTTGGACGCAGCCTTGATGCTGATGTTGACGTTGTTTTTGCAGGTGACGGGGGCCGGCTGGTTGTGGCCGATGTTGCCGTGAAAAGTTTCAAGTTTCGTCTGGTTGCGGTTTATGCGCCCAATATCGTTGCGGAGAGGGTTTCCTTTTTTCGTCGGTTGGCGCCGTTCCTGGACGATACGAAGCGGCTAGTCTTAATGGGTGATTGGAATGCGATCCTTGATCCCAAGATAGATAAGGTCGGGCGGGGAGCTAGGAGTGCGGGAAGGTGTGAGAGCAGCCTTGTCGGCTTCGTGACTCGTCACGGTCTTGTCGACAGGTTTCGTCTTGATCACCCAGGGCGGGAGATGTGGACGTGGCTAGATAGCTCGCCCTCTGCCAAAGTAGGTTCCTACTTGGACAGAGTGTTAGTTAGACGAGCTGACATTGATTTTGTTAGTTGTCCCACGTTCCACTTGATAGCGTGGACTGACCATAAACTTGTCAGAGTCAGTCTGCGGTTAGTTAATAGACCTAGTCTAGCCGGCTACTGGAAGTTCAATACCTCCTTACTGGAGATACGGGACTTCCGGGACCGGCTGGAATCCCTAATTCAGCGGGCGTTAGTGGGGGCGGTTACCGGGAGTAGGTGGTGGGTCTCTCTCAAATATAGGATTAGAGACTTCGCCATCAAATACGGTCAAAAGCTCAAACTAGATAAGGCCAAGGAGGCGAAGTCTATAGACGATAGACTTTCCCGGGCGGTGGCTGGGGGGGACTCCCTAGGTGTAGAACTAGCTAGGAGGGACCTTGAGCGTGAGAATAGCGAGCGCTACAAGGGCTACGTAGTTAGAACTAGGTTAAATAGAGTTCGCTACGAAGCTGTGAAATCGAACGCGACTGCGCGTGAAGAAGAAGTGCGAAGGTTCCCCGATCGGTACATCGCATCTGTCAAGACCGCGGACGGGCGACTGCTGCACTCGAATCGTGAGATGCGTGATGCCTTTCGGGCGCACTTTCGGGATCGCTTTGCCCGCTGTACTGATCTCCCGCTCCGGGAGTTTCGTAGCTATCTTGCCGACTTCCCCCGCCTTGGGGCGGCTGAAGCGGCTGGCTGCGAGGGTGTGGTTACTGAATGCGAAGTCCGTGATGCGTTGAAGCAGGTCGGCCTCAACAAGTCGCCGGGACTAGATGGTTTGCCCTACGAAGTGTACTTGAGGATGTCGCACATGTTCGTCCCTATTCTGACGGATGTGTTCAACCATTGGTTCGCCCAGGGAGCCATCCCTGGTAGCGTTACCAAGGGCGTGATCACATTGCTGAAGAAAGGTGGCAGGCATGTTTGGGAGGGTTTAGATGACTACAGGCCCATAACTCTGCTTAACACAGAGTTAAAGATTTTGGCCCGGGTCTTGGCGAATCGTTTACAGCTTGTCATCAGTGATCTGATCGGCCCTGAACAGACCTTCGCTGTGAAGGGAAGATCGATCCAGGACAATCTGCACTTGATTCGCGAGGTCCTAGAGGGGATAGAAGACGACACAGAAGCCGCGCTGATCAGTTTAGATCAGTCCAAGGCCTTCGATAGGGTGGACCATCCGTTCTTGGCGTCTGTTTTGGAGACTGCCGGATTCAAACCGGAGTTCCGCAGATGGATTAGCATGATGTACCACAACCCTCAGGCAGTGGTGCAGGTGAACGGAAGGCGTTCGAGGGTATTCGCGATCGAGCGTTCGGTCCGGCAGGGCTGCCCCCTGTCTCCTCTTCTCTATGTCCTCGCGTTGGAGCCCCTCCTGCGCAGGCTTAGGGATGAGAGGACGAGTCCGTCCCTGCGCGGTATACCCTTTGTTAGCAGCCTTGCTGCAAGGGTTTCCGCGTTCGCTGATGACATCACAGTCTTTGTGTCCCGCCGTCTGGATATAAAGGCTGTGAAAGAGGCGGTTGTCGAGTACGAGCGGATCGCAGGAGCCAAGGTCAATTTTGACAAAAGCGAAGGTTTGCGGCTTGGTGCTTGGAGGGGTAGCAATACTCTTCCAGGGCCCTTCCGCTGGAGTGACGGACCCGTCCGCATCCTCGGGGTGTGGTTCGGGCCCGACCTCCAACTGGAGCGAAATTGGTCGGAAGTACAAGCTAAGGTGAATGCTCAGGTGGGAATCTGGCTTTCAAGGAGGTTGTCCTTAAAGGGCAGGGCGGAGGCGTGCGCCACGTACGTCTTCCCTCTGATCCTTTACCGATTGGCTGTACTTCCTCTGCCTAAGGCACGTCGGTTGGCACTGCAACAATCCCTCTCCAGATTGCTCTGGGGAGGTGCAAGGCCGATGGTCCGTAGGCAGGTCTGTATCCAACGTACACGCAACGGGGGTCTGGGTATGCCTGATCTGGAGAGCCACTGGCTTGCTGAAAGACTTGCATACCTCGGCCGGTCCTTGACGGGGGACTCAGTGTGGAGACGAAAGGCGAGTCGGACTTTTCCTCGCCTCAAGTCAGACCCAAAGGCTGAAGGCCGACGTAAGCCTTTGGGCGAAGCACTGTTTGTCCGCGAGTGCCGAAAGGCCCTTCGTAACCTTCTTGGGTCCAGTGACCTTTCACGGCCTCGGAAAGAGCTATATCGGGAGTTAGTGGTGGGTTCCGCTTCTGATCCTCTTAGCGAGCGGCGAGGCTGGACGGCGGAGGAGATCCGCTCTCACTGGAATTGGGCGCCAGGATCGAGCTTCTTGAACAACTCCGAGTTCTCGCTCACCTGGCGACTTGTACGGAATGCGTTACCCCTTCACGGCTTGAACTACAGAGCGGGCATAGCAGACATGCCTGATTGTCCTCGCTGCGGCAGTGGATTAGAAGAAACGGCTGAGCACGCCTTCTACTATTGCGAGCGAGTTCGCCCGTTCTGGGATCACGTCGGGGAGTGGACGGCTCGCATCGAACCCAAGCAGCTCGTGCTGCTCGACGTTGGTTACGTCGTGGACAACGTTCTTCCTCCGTTTCAGGGTGAGAAACGTGTGGTGTTTCTCGCGATCCTGGCTGTAGCTCGAATGGTGATTTGGATCACGCGAAAGAAGGGATTGTATGACGATGCAAACTTTTCTCATCGCGATCTGGTTTTGTATTTTCGGCATCAGCTGAGGGTCAAAATCAGATGCGATAGAAAACGCTTGGATCGCATAACATTCAACAGAAGGTGGGTGAATGCAGCGAGCCTGGTCGTACGAAAGGGGGCAACGTTGGAGTCATCCTTCCCTCCTCTGCCCGCCCATGGCGTCTACGGTACGGGTCCTTCGGGACCCCAGCCCCGGTAAGTAGGCAAAGCTTTCCCCTTGTAACCTAGTTAGCAGTATGTTGTCAGTCATTGTCCCCGTCATCTAGTCATTAGTATTCAAGATCTTCCCCATCCCCATTATTTTTGTACCTCAAGCCGTATCCCAGTCCGCATTTACTGAAGATCTTGAACATTCACATGTATAAAAATCATATTACTGGCTTGCACCGACCCATACCGCGCCCGACCCTTTATTTCTTTTCTCCCCTATAGATTAGGATCCCAGTCCCACCTAGGGCAGGTCCGACTTGTTTCCGGTTCTTTCACCCCGGAAAACAGTCGGCCTCCAATTCTATAGACGGGGGGATGGGAGGGCAACCAAACGGGGAGAATCCTTTTTTCCTTGGTTTCGTCTTTTTCGTTTTCGGGGTTTTTCTCCCATTCCCAGCATATAATTTCACTGTGAATTCATATTGTAAATAAAATCATACACTGCACTCGGGATTTTAAGTAGGGCTCTTTTCATAGAGAAATTGTGGTATTTTGGTGATTGCTGCGCATATGGCGACGAATGAATGATTATATATTGTACTGCTGAATGGGTCGACGAATGTGGCTAGCTAGGTTCCCATAGACAACATAGCTAATGAAAGACCGCTCCCTTCCCCTTCCCCCCAAAACTCAAGGCTTCATGCCTTCATTGTAATTTCACAATGAAATAAATACTTTAGTCCTACCCTTTTTTTTCTTTGCTTCTAAAGTTTCACGTTCCTTCACGCTACCTGGAATATTACCTTTAAGCAAGACTTGTTATTTGGATTGGTTATCTCGGTAAGACTTTGTTTGTTTGAATTTTTTAATTTTTAAAAAAAAAAAAAAAAAAAAGTCTTACCGAGAATCTGTTAAATTGGACACTGGTCTGTCACTTGTTACCTTTCCTTTGTTATCCGACTTGTATTTTGTGTTGTCGGAATTTGTTAATTTTAATTTTATTTACTTGTCGTTTGTTTCAGGGGTTCTACGAGTTTTTTTTGTGACTGTGTTTTTGTGCTGAATTATTTTTACGTCCTTTTCTTCAGTTTAAACTCGTAGAACCCCCCCTCCATACTTGAAACAGGTGGAGGTTAGTTTCATTTACCCTCCTGGCTGATAATCCCTTTTCAGCCATGGAGGGGGAAACGACAACCCCAAATGAGACAAATCCAACTCCCACGATAACCCCAACTCCAAGTCTTATTGGATCAAATTGGCCTTCGCTGCCGATCCCCGAAGTCAGAACAGAAGCTGGAACATCCCAGGACAGCCCGATTCAGCCGGCCCAAAAAAGCCCCACCGCCTGGAAAGGCCAGCAGAGGGGGCCGGAGGAACACGAGGCAGACCGGGTGGGCAGATTTGCAAAATATTTCAAGGGGAATGAAATTCTGCCCATCCCGGAGATAGTAGATAAGATCGCCCCAAGAGTCCTCTCTCTGGTCGTTTCCGACCTAAAGACCAAAAGGCTGGTGGGGCTAACAAAAGAAGTATTCGACGAGCTGATAAGGAAGGCAGGCATCCCATGCCAATACTTTTGCCGCAAAAGTTTTGCGACATGGGATGTCCTCCTTCCTACTGAAAAGCAGGCGGCCAAGGCGGCTGAGTCGGATATTACAACTAAGCACTTCAGGTTACAGCCGGAGTACCAAGGTACCCGTAGGCTCCGCGTTACGGTGTGTAATGTCCCGGCTATTATCACTGGGGAGGTCCTCGCGGCGTACCTAAGCGCCTATGGCAACGTTGAGGAATTTAACCTCCTCAGATCTCCGGCCGGGACAGCCTACGGGGATTATGCCTTCCGGCTGTGCCTGACCAGGGATGGCTTCAAAGCCATCCCTGAAACGCTGATTTGCGGGGATCGGCAAATGATGGTGATGGTGGAGGGAAGACGCCCCAGGTGCTGGGGGTGCAAACAGATTGGACACATCGCCAAGTTTTGCCCCCAGCGACCTGAAAATAAGGAAAAGACGGCGTCGACAACAACAACAACAACAACAACAAAAGACGCGGCGCCCTCCACCATCACCAAAGAAGCGGAGGCCAAGGGCCCGGGTCAGGTCCAGCCCCAAAACAACCAGGAGGGCTGGACTGAAGTGACCAAAAAGAGGAGGGGATCCCCTAAACAAGGGGGTGAAAAAAGTCCAAATATATCCCCTCCTCAAAAACAAACCAAGGCCCAAACGCAAGAAGCAGCAGCAGCAGCAGCAGCAACAGTAACAACAGCAGAACCATCGGCAGCGGCAACAACAGTTGCAACAGCAACACCAACAGAAACAGCAGTAGCAGCAACAGAACAACCAGCAGCAGCAGCAGTAAAGAAGCATACAAATCAAAGAAAACCAGCAACCCCCAAGACACCAGCAACCCCCAAGACACCAGCAACCCCAAAAACACCAGCAACTCCATCACCCAAAAAGACCAAAAAAAAACCTAAACCGGTCGAAGAGATGGAGACCACAACAAATCTAAAGAGGAGAAGGGACAGTGGAGAGGGCGCAGCAAAAAAACTGTGCCCAGAAAAAACGCACCCCGAGGCAGGCCCCTCCTCTCAACCATCGCCACCAGTGCCTTCACCACTACCTCCACTACCCTCACCAACATTCCCACCTCCTAAAATAACATTACCATCTCCTCCCCAGCAAATGGATACTCTTTCACCCCAACAGAAACTCTTCATCCAAAAACATTACCGCCCTTATAAAATCCCCCTCCCCAGATCACAGTCTGCCGAAAGGGCACAACCCTCGGGCCTAGCCCGAACCCCATCCCTTCCCTCACTTAGCCCTAGTGACTTCTCTTCCCAATAGCTTTTCCCGGCGATCATTTCCCCAAAAAGAAAAGCCAATCCTCCCGCAGAAAAAAAGAAATCCCAGAACAAGGAACTAACGATCGGACAAATACAGCGGGCAGCGGCTTTGTGCTCTGCGGAGCTGGAGGCAGTTGGGGACTTCCAGCTCCGGAAGGCACTAAAGCCGTTGGCCAGCTTAGAAAAAATTCAAAACCTCAGAGTTTCAAATCCCACGAATTTCCGGAGTGCAGCCATGGTGACCACTTTTGTCCGGTCAGCTGGCGACCGTACCAAGGGCGTATGGAAGTTCTTGAGTACGGTCTGTCAGACTGATACGGGCATAAAGCTGGCGGAGTTGGAGCACTCCTCCCTCAAAAAATGTATAACCTATTGTTCAGGGAGGGTCCCGATTTTGGTTCACCCGTCTCTTTATAGGGCCCTAAAGCTGAAGTTTCCCATAGATGTCGGCGGAATCACCAGGGACAACCGAGTGACGACTGAACTCGGTACCGGTTCCCTGCGTCAGGCTGTCGGCATCCTCACGCCCAAGGATTTCCGGCCCGTAGTCGACGATGAGTAAGGTAAGTCGGATTGATGGCTTTAAACGTTGCCAGTTTGAATGTGAGGGGACTGAGGGATCCAAGCAAGTGTGCGCGCTTGCTTGGTGAACTCAAGAAGCTCTGCGTAGATGTTGCTGCAGTGCAGGAGACCCACTTCACTTGCGAAGCTGACTGTCGGGTGCTGGAAAACGATTTTAACGTTTTCTCAGCATACGGCAGCAACTTCAGCGCTGGGGTCTCCTTGCTAGTTGGACGCAGCCTTGATGCTGATGTTGACGTTGTTTTTGCAGGTGACGGGGGCCGGCTGGTTGTGGCCGATGTTGCCGTGAAAAGTTTCAAGTTTCGTCTGGTTGCGGTTTATGCGCCCAATATCGTTGCGGAGAGGGTTTCCTTTTTTCGTCGGTTGGCGCCGTTCCTGGACGATACGAAGCGGCTAGTCTTAATGGGTGATTGGAATGCGATCCTTGATCCCAAGATAGATAAGGTCGGGCGGGGAGCTAGGAGTGCGGGAAGGTGTGAGAGCAGCCTTGTCGGCTTCGTGACTCGTCACGGTCTTGTCGACAGGTTTCGTCTTGATCACCCAGGGCGGGAGATGTGGACGTGGCTAGATAGCTCGCCCTCTGCCAAAGTAGGTTCCTACTTGGACAGAGTGTTAGTTAGACGAGCTGACATTGATTTTGTTAGTTGTCCCACGTTCCACTTGATAGCGTGGACTGACCATAAACTTGTCAGAGTCAGTCTGCGGTTAGTTAATAGACCTAGTCTAGCCGGCTACTGGAAGTTCAATACCTCCTTACTGGAGATACGGGACTTCCGGGACCGGCTGGAATCCCTAATTCAGCGGGCGTTAGTGGGGGCGGTTACCGGGAGTAGGTGGTGGGTCTCTCTCAAATATAGGATTAGAGACTTCGCCATCAAATACGGTCAAAAGCTCAAACTAGATAAGGCCAAGGAGGCGAAGTCTATAGACGATAGACTTTCCCGGGCGGTGGCTGGGGGGGACTCCCTAGGTGTAGAACTAGCTAGGAGGGACCTTGAGCGTGAGAATAGCGAGCGCTACAAGGGCTACGTAGTTAGATCTAGGTTAAATAGAGTTCGCTACGAAGCTGTGAAATCCAACGCGACTGCGCGTGAAGAAGAAGTGCGAAGGTTCCCCGATCGGTACATCGCATCTGTCAAGACCGCGGACGGGCGACTGCTGCACTCGAATCGTGAGATGCGTGATGCCTTTCGGGCGCACTTTCGGGATCGCTTTGCCCGCTGTACTGATCTCCCGCTCCGGGAGTTTCGTAGCTATCTTGCCGACTTCCCCCGCCTTGGGGCGGCTGAAGCGGCTAGCTGCGAGGGTGTGGTTACTGAATGCGAACTCCGTGATGCGTTGAAGCAGGTCGGCCTCAACAAGTCGCCGGGACTAGATGGTTTGCCTTACGAAGTGTACTTGAGGATGTCGCACATGTTCGTCCCTATTCTGACGGATGTGTTCAACCATTGGTTCGCCCAGGGAGCCATCCCTGGTAGCGTTACCAAGGGCGTGATCACATTGCTGAAGAAAGGTGGCAGGCATGTTTGGGAGGGTTTAGATGACTACAGGCCCATAACTCTGCTTAACACAGAGTTAAAGATTTTGGCCCGGGTCTTGGCGAATCGTTTACAGCTTGTCATCAGTGATCTGATCGGCCCTGAACAGACCTTCGCTGTGAAGGGAAGATCGATCCAGGACAATCTGCACTTGATTCGCGAGGTCCTAGAGGGGATAGAAGACGACACAGAAGCCGCGCTGATCAGTTTAGATCAGTCCAAGGCCTTCGATAGGGTAGACCATCGGTTCTTGGCGTCTGTTTTGGAGACTGCCGGATTCCAACCGGAGTTCCGCAGATGGATTAGCATGATGTACCACAACCCTCAGGCAGTGGTGCAGGTGAACGGAAGGCGTTCGGGGGTATTCGCGATCGAGCGTTCGGTCCGGCAGGGCTGCCCCCTGTCTCCTCTTCTCTATGTCCTCGCGTTGGAGCCCCTCCTGCGCAGGCTTAGGGATGAGAGGACGAGTCCGTCCCTGCGCGGTATACCCTTTGTTAGCAGCCTTGCTGCAAGGGTTTCCGCGTTCGCTGATGACATCACAGTCTTTGTGTCCCGCCGTCTGGATATAAAGGCTGTGAAAGAGGCGGTTGTCGAGTACGAGCGGATCGCAGGAGCCAAGGTCAATTTTGACAAAAGCGAAGGTTTGCGGCTTGGTGCTTGGAGGGGTAGCAATACTCTTCCAGGGCCCTTCCGCTGGAGTGACGGACCCGTCCGCATCCTCGGGGTGTGGTTCGGGCCCGACCTCCAACTGGAGCGAAATTGGTCGGAAGTACAAGCTAAGGTGAATGCTCAGGTGGGAATCTGGCTTTCAAGGAGGTTGTCCTTAAAGGGCAGGGCGGAGGCGTGCGCCACGTACGTCTTCCCTCTGATCCTTTACCGATTGGCTGTACTTCCTCTGCCTAAGGCACGTCGGTTGGCACTGCAACAATCCCTCTCCAGATTGCTCTGGGGAGGTGCAAGGCCGATGGTCCGTAGGCAGGTCTGCATCCAACGTACACGCAACGGGGGTCTGGGTATGCCTGATCTGGAGAGCCACTGGCTTGCTGAAAGACTTGCATACCTCGGCCGGTCCTTGACGGGGGACTCAGTGTGGAGACGAAAGGCGAGTCGGACTTTTCCTCGCCTCAAGTCAGACCCAAAGGCTGAAGGTCGACGTAAGCCTTTGGGCGAAGCACTGTTTGTCCGCGAGTGCCGAAAGGCCCTTCGTAACCTTCTTGGGTCCAGTGACCTTTCACGGCCTCGGAAAGAGCTATATCGGGAGTTAGTGGTGGGTTCCGCTTCTGATCCTCTTAGCGAGCGGCGAGGCTGGACGGCGGAGGAGATCCGCTCTCACTGGAATTGGGCGCCAGGATCGAGCTTCTTGAACAACTCCGAGTTCTCGCTCACCTGGCGACTTGTACGGAATGCGTTACCCCTTCTCGGCTTGAACTACAGAGCGGGCATAGCAGACATGCCTGATTGTCCTCGCTGCGGCAGTGGATTAGAAGAAACGGCTGAGCACGCCTTCTACTATTGCGAGCGAGTTCGCCCGTTCTGGGATCACGTCGGGGAGTGGACGGCTCGCATCGAACCCAAGCAGCTCGTGCTGCTCGACGTTGGTTACGTCGTGGACAACGTTCTTCCTCCGTTTCAGGGTGAGAAACGTGTGGTGTTTCTCGCGATCCTGGCTGTAGCTCGAATGGTGATTTGGATCACGCGAAAGAAGGGATTGTATGACGATGCAAACTTTTCTCATCGCGATCTGGTTTTGTATTTTCGGCATCAGCTGAGGGTCAAAATCAGATGCAATAGAAAACGCTTGGATCGCATAACATTCAACAGAAGGTGGGTGAATGCAGCGAGCCTGGTCGTACGAAAGGGGGCAACGTTGGAGTCATCCTTCCCTCCTCTGCCCGCCCATGGCGTCTACGGTACGGGTCCTTCGGGACCCCACCCCCGGTAAGTAGGCAAAGCTTTCCCCTTGTAACCTAGTTAGCAGTATGTTGTCAGTCATTGTCCCCGTCATCTAGTCATTAGTATTCAAGATCTTCCCCATCCCCATTATTTTTCAACCTCAACCCATATCCCAGTCCGCTTTTACTGAAGATCTTGAACATTCATATGTATAAAAATCATATTACCAACTTGTATCGACCCACACCGTCCCCGACCCTTTATTTTCTTTTTCCCCCTATAGATTAGGATCCCAGTCCCACCTAGGGCAGGTCCGACTTGTTTCCGGTTCTTTCGCCCCGGAAAACAGTCGGCCTCCAATTTTATAGACGGGGGGATGGGAGGGCAACCGAACGGGGGATTTTTCCTTTGTTTCTTTGTTTTTGTATATATTTCGGGGTTTTTCTCCCATCCCCATCATATGAATTCATTTGTAAAAAATCACAATTTGTAAATAAAATCATGCATCACTTCCGGGGTTTTAAGTAGGTCTTTCTTCATAGAGCAAATGTGGTATTTTGGTGGTAGCAGCGCGCATGGCGACGGATGAATGACTATATATTGTATTGTTGAATGGGTCGGCGAATGTGGCTAGCTAGGTCCCCTTAGTTAAAACGTAGTTAATGCAAGACCGCACCCTTCCCCTTCCCCCCAAAACTTAAGGCCTCGTGCCTTCCTGTAAGTATTTAACAGGAAATAAATACTTTAGTTCTAGCCTTGCTAAAGACGTTGCTCTTAGCCTAGCTACTGACTACAAGTGTGTTTCGTATTTCAACAGTGACAAACTTAGAAAATCAGCAGAGTATGAAATACTTATTTTCCCCACTATATATATATATTTATATATATTTATTTACTAATCTATTATCTACCAGCATTCACGGTTACCAGAAAAAAAGAAAAAAAAAACCACCAGGAATGAGAGATAAAAATGTTTCGAATCACCGCCCGGGGGAAAAAGAAAAAAATATTATAGGACAAAAAGAAAGAAAAGGCCAACCCCGTCACACTACTTGAAAAAAATCAAGAGATATGCAGTCAGTAGGTCAAAAGAAAACTAAAACCCTCCGTAAAGACTGCAATGCTACAATTACAAGTGTGCTCAACTCGAGTGGAGCCAATTATAAAATTAACTTAATTCGCGAGTCGGAAATCTCCTACTAAAGTTTCACCTTAATCATCAGGAAGTCTTATCCCAACTCGGGATTAGACTTCCTGATGATCCGTTAAGGTGAAACTTTAGTAGGAGATTTCCGACTCACGATTTAAGTTAATTTTATATTTATATATATATATATATCATTATGTGGATATATACAGTGTCACATGATATCCCACTGAGACAATGGAAGTGGGATGACTGCTATCCTCTCGTTTGAATTAACAGTGGCAAGCCCTCAGAGAATGACCGTTAGGGCATGATGATAAATTGGGGCAACCTGTCTGTACTCAGTAACCTGACTTGGGTGACATCTAGTAGCCCTAACAAAATCGCCTGACCGGGGGGGGGGAAGAAGCCAAAAGATTGGCTGGGACCCTAAAACGGAAGTAGGTTCTCCCTCCCGTCAGCGGAAAGAGAAAAGAAAAAAGTTAGTTGTTTGGCAGGGTTCGTAGGAGACAGAACCAAAAGCCAAGTACTCCGGCTGAAGAAGACAAAAAAATATCTGCGAGACACGAAGAAGCCATTTTCTTCAAGCCAGTATTAAAAATAGCCTAAAGTCTATTAGCCCGTAAAAGAAGGAAGATTCTCCAGTGGAACCCCGTCGAAAAATAAGATAAGTAACTTTGGGACTATTTCCCCTTATACCCAAATTTTATATACCTCTCTCTCTCTCTCTCTCAATTTGAAGGAAAACGAAAGAACAGTAAAGAAGAAAGACATTTATGTTCATGGACTGTTCAATTTATTATATATTTCACACTGTGAAAGTGTATCTCTTTGTATAGTAAAGGATTCATGTATTTTAATGTTACCACGTGGTCGAAGTTGTTCTTTGCCGTGTCTTCTACGAATTTGTTACCTCATGCTTCCTTTTCAGCTTCTATTCGACTTAAGGTATCTTGCTTAGAATTGTCCTATTAATTCCTTTAAAATATCACGCGGGAAACCGGAGTTGCCGACTACTACAATATAATATTATTACGACTAAACCTATAGGTCCATATCATCCATTGTCTAGAGGAGGAAGGAAAGCGACCTGGTGGGTGTGTGGATAGTGTGAAATTTGGAACCCCTTACCAGCGGCGGTCAGTCTGGACATAAATTGATCCCCCACATAATATGCCAGTTCTTATATGCCTGAGAAAAAACTCTGAACGAGGACTTATTCTATAGGGATCAAGTGCCAACCTGCCCCGTCTTCACACGTGCGAAAATTAAAGTCCCGTTTTGGGATCTTAGTCAATTTGCCGTCACAGACTTATTATGGTGTCTCGTCCGGAGATGTTTAACCTTTATTCCCGACCCATACAGTCATAAAATGGGGGCTCACGTCCGGGAATAGATATTATTATAAATATTAATAATATTTATTTCTTGTAGTCGTATGACAATTCCTGCCGTCTAAATCTACCCTGGGAGACCATGAAAGAAAAAAGGAATATCGTTGAAACAGTCAAAATTACCCGTTGAGATAACTGTTTGGGAAAATTTAAAAAAAAAAAAGAATGGACAAAATAGAAAACTTCTTAAAAGAACCCTCCATGGAAAAGTTGGAGAGGCTGAGAAAAAGCGAGATAATGAAAATTGGCGAGAAGCTGGAATTAAATGTTGAAAATTCTATGAGGAAACATGAACGCGTTAGAAAAATAGCCGAGCACATGGTGGACGAAAATATGTTCGAGGAAGCAGTATTAGAAGAGCTACCGACAGAAATATTAAGAATGACACCAGAACAAATTGAATTGGAGAAAACTAAAATACAAGCCCAAATGGAACTGCAGAGAAATAAGATGGAACTGGAGAAAGCAAAAATTCAGCAAGAAACGAGGTTGCGAGAAGTCGACTTGGCAATAAGAGGACGCGAAGGAAGCCATGACAGTTTCGAAGTAACGAAGCAAGCGAGGCTAGTCCCAAAATTTGAAGAAGCCAACGTGGACGGATACTTCGCACATTTTGAGCGAACTGCACTAAATCTAGGATGGCTGAAAGAATGTTGGTCAAATCTACTCCAAACTGTGCTGACAGGAAAAGCACAGAGAGCATATGCAACTCTGCCCACAGAAAATTGCGCCGACTATGATTTGGTGAAAGCAGCGGTTCTTAAAAGCTTCGAGTTGGTTCCAGAAGCTTATAGACAGAAATTCAGAACACAGAGAAAAACTGAAAACCAGTCTTATGTGGAATTTCTCCGAGAAAAAGAGAATGCACTGGATAAGTGGTGTGACTCAACGAGGATAGACGGAGACGCTGAGAAACTCCGGCAGCTAATATTAGCTGAAGAATTTTTAAACTGTGTGCCAGAAGAAGTCAGGGTTCACCTAAGTGAAAGGAAAACTGACGTGAATTATGAAATGGCCGCACTAGCAGACGAATACATCCTCACACACCGAAAAACGAAGGGAAAAACGTACACGGGAAGCAGAGTGAAATTTAAGGCAGGGTGCAGCCCAGAAGAAAAGCCGAAGGAAGAGAATAGAAGAACCTTCCAAAGTAGCAGCAGAACAGTGGTCTGCTACAAATGTTGAAAGGTTGGGCACATAGCCATAAGGTGTCAGCAAGGTAAAGGTGCTGAAAGAAACCGAACCCAGCCGAGAAAACCACAGGGAGCTGTCACGACCGCTTGAGTAGACAAGTCTTATCGACCTTGGACGAAGGGAGGTGTGATAAGAGGCCCACATGGAGGACCAGTGGAAGTATCAATTTTACGAGATACCGGAACATCTCAGTCGTTACTTCTACGAAATAAATTACCTAAAGGGGTAATAGAAGCAACACGTGAGGCTGTGATGATAGAGGGTATTGGCGGAAAGAGGGTAAAAATACCGCTACGTAAAATAACCCTAAAGTCCCAGTGGAAAAATGGACCAATTCAAGTTGGTGTGGGAGACAAGCTACCTATGAAAGGAATCTCCCTCATACTGGGAAATGAAGTAAAAACTAAAAAATGTCACCCGTGTAAGATGGCGAAGATGAACGCCAAAAATGGAGAAAGTAAGTAGGCGAAAATGAGCGCCAAAAATGAAGAAAGAAAGATGGCGAGAATAAACGCCAAACATGGAAAGAAGATGGCGAAGATGAACGCCAAAAATGGAGAAAGAAAGATGGCGAAAATGAGCGCCAAAAATGAAGAAGACAGCATGGCGGCAGAGCCACGTGCGAAATATAAACGACATAGTCGCTCACAGAGTGAGAAAGTGGAAGGTAAAGAAGTGAAGCTTCCACACCTCAATAAACAAAAAGATAAAAGGACCAGTCTTCGGAGAAGGGATAAAACTCCAAAGAATAATGGGAATAAATTCCCTGAGACTTATCGAGAAGATAAGAGAAAGATGAGAGGACCCTCACACATGGCTAAGGAACGATTTGAAAAGGGCGACGAAGTCCTGCTACTATCCTCAAATAAAGGAGCACGCTGTGGTGGACGATATATAGGTCCCTAGGTAATATCAGAGAGAATAGACAAGAGGACATATAGAATTGATACCCACGAGGGAAAGAAGAGGACACAAGTGTGTCATGCAAACAAATTAAAGAGATATAACCGTCGAGAAGGCCCACCTCGTAAAATTAAGAACTCGGAAATGCCGAATAAATTCGAGAAAAAATTAAGCCATTTGTCTGTTTCAGAGCGAAGGGACTTAGAGAAATTAATAAAAAAATACCCAGGTTTATTTCTCTAACGTCCCACGAAAATGTAGTAGCAGAATATTCTTTCATAGTGTTATGGTAAAGAGAAAGAAAAGAGAGCGAGAGAGACTAAGGGAGATGAATTCTCGTCCCCAATGTTGAAATATGAGAGGGACGAGAAAGAGGTTCGTCAACAAGTGACGAAGAGGGGAAAGAGAGAAAAGAAAAAAGGAAATTTTCTCCCCAAAGATTGACAATTAAGAGTATAAAGTCGTCAAAAAGGACGAAGAAAGAAAAAGGAATTTACCTCCTTATGGTTGAAACATGATACGGACAAAAAGCCGGGAGAGAAAAAGAAAGGAAGACAAGATTAAAGAAAAAGAAAGAGAGTGAGAGAGAAAGAAAGAGAAAAGGAATTGTCTTCCTCTATGGTGAAAATTAGGAAGGACGAAAAAAGGAGAAGGAAAGAATTCGTCAAAGCGTGAAGAAGAAAGGGGAATAAAAGAAAAATAAGGTGAAAAAAAAAGGAGAAAAAGAAAAGGAGAGAGAACAGTGAAGTGAATTACCTTTTTTTATGTTATTCCTTTTATCCCTTTCTTCTCTTAAGGTGGGGGTGTCACGTGATATCCCACTGAGACAATGGAAGTGGGATGACTGCTATCCTCTCGTTTGAATTAACAGTTGCAAGCCCTCAGAGAATGACCGTTAGGGCATGATGGTAAATTGGGGCAACCTGTCTGTACTCAGTAACCTGACTTGGGTGACATCTAGTAGCCCTAACAAAATCGCCTGACCGGCGGGGGGGGGGAAGGTAGAAGCCAAAAGATTGGCTTGGACCCTAAAACAGAAGTAGGGACTCCCTCCCGTCAGCGGAAAGAGAAAAGAAAAAAGTTAGTTGTTTGACAGGGTTCGTAGGAGACAGAACCAAAAGCCAAGTACTCCGGCTGAAGAAGACGAAAAAATATCTGCGAGACACGAAGAAGCCATTTTCTTCAAGCCAGTGTTAAAAATAGCCTAAAGTCTATTAGCCCGTAAAAGAAGGAAGATTCTCCAGTGGAACCCCGTCGAAAAATAAGATAAGTAACTTTGGGACTATTTCTCCTTAAACCCAAATTTTATATCCCACTCTCTCTCTCTCTCTCTCTCTCTCTCTCTCTCAATTTGAAGGAAAACGTCTTCACACGTGCGAAAATTAAAGTCCCGTTTTGGGATTTTAGTCAATTTGCCGTCACAACAGTTTTGTCATTATATATATATATATACAATGATCATATGGGCACTTTTATTGATAGTACACATATGAAACTCTAGTCCACTTTGAAGTAATCTCCTCCGGCTGCAATGCACTTGTTGTACCATTCCCACAACTTCTCGGAGGCCCCATGGAAGTCCTCTTGTGTGAGTATGTCAATAACCTTTGTCACAGCCTCTTTCATCTCCTCAATTGTCTTTTGACAACAACCTCTGAGCTTAGGGAATAAGCAAAAGTCACAGGGAGCAAGGTCAGGACTATAGAGAGACTGAGGAACTGTCTTAATGCCCATCTTGGTCAAATAGTCTGTGACAAGGATGGAGTTGTGGACTGGTGCATTGTCCTGGTGCATTGAAGAGTGCTGGCCTCTTCCCTAGGAATCTCTTTCTGAATTCCCTTAAAACATCCACATAGTAACCCTAAGCCTTACCCAAAGACTTTGGCCCATCAACTCTGGTGTATTGACTTCCTTACACCTCTCATGATCCTCCACAGACTCCCTGCCTTCCTTGAATCTCTTATGCCACTCATAAACTCATGCTCAAATCATGCAAGATGCTCCAAAAGCAGTCTGAAGCATTCCATACGTTTCTGTGGCATTTTTTCCAAGTTTAATACTAAATTTTATTGCATATCGTTCTTCCTCATGTCCAGATTCCAATTTTGAAATTCACCAGCTGTGACAATCAGGCTTTAGTAGGGTGTATTCCAATTCCTGCTGTATCTGTTCATTTGAGCCTGAAATCATAAAAATTAGTCAGTCATCTCATAAGATGCAATAACATATTGAATTTTCAAGAGTCTATGACAATTTTAAATGCCTGTATAAAAAAAGTCTGGAATCTTATTGAATGCACCACACACACATATATATATATATATATATATGTGTGTGTGTGTGTGTGTGTGTGCATGTGTATGCACTTATGTATATATATATATATAATTATGTTGCTATGTACAGTTTTGTCATTATTATATGTGTGTGTGTGTGTGTGTGTGTGTGTGTGTGTGTGCGTGTATGCACTCATGTATATATTATTATATACAGTTTTAGTCATTATTATATACATATGTGTGGGTGTATGCACTCATGTATATATATATATATATATATATCATTATGTGGATATATACAGTTTTTTCATTATATATATATATATATATATATACGTGTGAGTGTGTTTGTATGTGTGTGTGTGTGTGTGTATGCATTATATATATATAGGTAGAAATCCGTGGTTAGCAAACTTAATGAGAAGACCATTGACCATTACGATTATAGCATGTTCAGTTGTGACTGAGAGCCTTGACCCATACAATACTAAACATAATAAATATCATATGAACATGGAGCAGGGGTTAGCAAGCTAGTCATATAGCCTCCAACTATTATCCTCTTTTGCTCTTTGTTTCTGCCAATGCTAAGCTTACTAAATACCTATGGGCATCACCTTGACGATTAGTAGTTAGAAATTTAATCTAGCAGAATATAACTTCTGCGGTGACTTTTTAGGTAGGTACACTAATATTTGGGCTTGTGCCAAACTTAACTAAACTTTGTAAATAATAATAATGAGTATTGAGACTGTAGATATATGAAAGTGCCATTAATTTCCTTTAAAATAGTCCCCTTGGCATTCAACACACTTATTCCATTCTTTTAATATGATATGAAACTTCATCTTTTTATTTTTTCTAAGTGTGAAGGAACTAAGTATACTTTATTCTTTGCAGGTGCACATAAGAGACAAGAACAGAGTCAACTCATTTTTGATAGCAGAGTACATTCTGGAATTTTCCACATTTTATATGATGTGGTATGTACATTGTATTCTTACTGGCCAATAGAAAAAGGCTGTGAGAACTGATCTGCATATAATTAGCATGTTATATCACCAGCTTGTGAGGAATATTTCTAAATTCAGAACCAGAATGAAACTTCAATTTCAACAAAAAAAGCGAGGATGGTAATTTCTTCAGTTTGTACTCAGGTAATTTTCATTCTGATAACAATTCTATTATAATGTTGATATTAGTGACTATTTGTAAAATGGAAATTTTTGATAATATTTTTATATATTGACCCTCTACTGAGCTGTCAATCAAGAGATGCACCTGTGTAAATAAGCGGAAGAACAGCAGAAGCAGGTGGACGTAAGACAATAATATAACCAGGTGCCTAGATGGTTCGAGTCAGTTGGAGACAGGATGCTGAAGTGAGAACCAGCTTGCAGACTGAGGGCCCAAAGCCGTCAGTGACCCCTGGTTGAGCAACCCAAGCCAAGATGCGAAAGAAGTGCTGCTATAGTCAGAAGAACTTGGGTCAATATAGAAGTCTGTCCCTGTCTCCAGCTCATCTCTCACACACAACAAACATCACCCTTTCGAGAATAAAATGTGAGAGATATATTTTTATAAAGAAGTGTGTTCGTTCATTGAAGTTCGTATATTATGTTTGATTATGTTTCTGCTTATATTTGTATTACGGCTGTACCACAATGTATATCTGAATACAATAAATAAGGAATAGGGATGTTTGGGTAGATGACTTATAAATATCAATTTCATCCAGTTTTAACAAATTAATGCTATATCTGCACATTCGTGTGCAAAATTTAGTCAGTCCAGAGAGAGATAATGTCCTCCACATCCCCAAAGAGAAATTTTCAGTTTAGGAATCTCGAATGAATCAAATAGAATTAAGTCTGAGAGGTGTGGAGGGTGGTGCATTTGCACAATATGGTGTGTTAACAAAAACTCCTGATCAAATCATCATCAAGTCGCACTGCTAGCCTGGATTTCTCTGGCTTTCTCTCTTCATATGTGCCGATCGTCCATTGCTTCCAACAGGTCTTCTAAACTGTATTCTGGCTTGTCCATATGTATAGGTCTAACAAAAGAATGTCACTTTGTTCTTGCTTTTCCAGCAGTGTCTCACATGTCTTGTTCATCTTACTTAGATGGTTTTAGAGATAGGAGGTAAATGGTTGTAAAGCTGCTGCCTTGTGGGGTGCTGCTTCTAGGATTTATTTGATATAACTCATAGCATTCTTGTGCAGTTCCTTTCTAGCTTTTTTCTTAGTATTTTGTCAGCATCTATGTGGTGCATCCATAGAGTAGTATTGACACAACCACTGCAAAGGAATACATTAACCTATTTACCAACCCCTGCACTCGGGTCGGATATGATACAAGGTCAATTTTTAAGCGGAGTTTAACAGGTTTGAATTCAGAGTTTTCCTTCTCCTAGACTAGTTGCCTAACCAAGGCTGAAGAACCCAGTCTGTCCTACTATTTACCCATAACTGGAGGGAGAATAATTGGATTCATACCTTTCCCAAGGGTATTAGTGTTATGTGAAATGCAATCAGCCTCGTCCAGGATTTGAACTCATGTCGCCATGTCCATTTCCTACGACGATAACAATTACACCACGAACACCTCCAAAGGAATGCATTATCACCCTATCAGTTATTAATCTGCCAAGACTGTGTACTTTGAACGTCAATTGATATCATTTAAGGAAATGGCTTTACACTAAAAAAGGCAAGAAGCAAACGATATCTTGCAGTAACTATAATGGATGTAGACTATGCAGATGACAGTGCTTCTTGCAAACACACTTACACAAGCTGAATCCCTGCTGCAAAGCCTGGAACAACCAGCAGGAGACATTTGTGTCTCCGTGAATGCAAACAAAACAGAGTGCTCTCTGCTCTAAATGACAGTCCTCTGAAATTAGTAGACAAGTTCTCATTCCTCAACTGTAGTGTCTCATCTACTGAGAGTCATATCAATATTCACCTTGCGAATGAGTGGACTTTTATTGATAGACCATCAATCATATGAAAGTCTAATCTCGCTGATAAAATAAAACGGGATTTCTTCCAAGCAGCAGTTTCTGACCAAAAACAATTGAGAATGGAAACTGACTTCTTGACAGCCGTCTTAGACATGATCACTTTATTATATAATTTACTTAGCTGTGTATTCATCTTAATTTCAGTTTTAAATTTTAAGATAAAAAAAGTTTAAATTCAGTCTGGATACATTTGGATCATATAAGCCTGTATAGATATGAAAATCTCTTTTTCCTAAATTTTGATTGAAGGTAAGTCATGGCATTAGCTGTTTAGCCTAAAGAATCAAACCAAGGAGATTTTTACTCTAATTTTTAACACTTTTAAGTAATTCTGTGTGGACGAATATATAGATGATTGTAAAAGGAAATACCAGGAAACAATCAAACAAATAAACACAGAGATGTTATAAAAAAAAAGTTAGCGACCATAGTCGAGGGTGACCCGAAGGCTCCCTTTTCGATAGCTACTACACCAAGGTGTAGGGGAGGGCGCTACTCCATTCCCTGGATTGCTCCACTTTACCCTTGAACCGTACCTTATAATGCTGAGTGTTAAGCAAGGTGGTATCAAGTTCCATTTTTAAAGTCTTTGGTATGACTCGACCTGGGATTGAACCCAGGCCTCCCGGGCCATTGGCGAACACTCTAACCGCTGGGCCAATGTTATAAAAGATTAAAATCTTATAGGTCTACACATTATTTAACTGTGTTTATATATATATATATATATATAGAGAGAGAGAGATGTTCATATTACTCTACAATGTCACGTATCATCTAGTTATTTATGAGGTATATCCTGAAAGTAAAACTTATTTATTTCTATGGTAACTTTAATAAATAAACAGAGAGAGAGGGAGAGAGAGAGAGATGAATAACAATACTGGAGAGAGAATGTTTTATTATGCATTTTCACTGGCAATGAAAAAGAACATGCATACCATGCTTGTAAAATTCTATACAAGTGAATAACCTTAGTGTTTGGTCTTAAAATACACTGGATTTATCCCCTGCAAAGGAATAAGATGCCCGCATCCTCACAAAAAAATGGGTGTCTTGGGATTGACACTAAACTGCATCTGATTATGACGCTCCACTTCTGGAAATCTGGTAACTCTCCCAGGTCCACTGACCTCAAACTGTTAGTAACTTTTAAATTTCCCTCAATGGATTAAATCGATCTGTTCAAAAATCATTCATATTCAATCGGACCATGTTAAAAAAAACTCTCTCATGAAACAACTACACAAAAACTGTAAATATGAACATACATCATCATCATCATCATGTCACGCAAGCACAGATCTCCCTGACCCTCCCTCACCACCCAGTCTCTATTGTCAATTACTCCGAAGAAGTCTTCAAGGCTATATCCTGTTGTATATAAGTTCTAGCAGGTTGTCCTGCCTTTGCTCATCCATGTGAAGGGGTCCACTAGAGTATGTCACTTATGAGTTCATCCTTACTTCTCAAGCAGTGTCCTGCATATCTGATTCGTCTCACTTAGATAGTTTTTGTGAAAGATGGTCGGTGATCGTATAGCTGCTGTTTTGTGGGGTGCTGCTTCCAAGACTCCAATACTGCTCACAGCATTCTTGTATAATTGCCGTCAAGCTTTTTCTCCATATGTTTAGTTAGCTCCCATGTAGTGCATCCATATAGCAGTATCAACATAAATACTGCTTGGAAAAAAAAGTGTTTTATTTTATCGGTCAGGTCTGGTTCCCATATGACTGATAGCCTATCGATAGCTGCCCATGCCTTTGCTAGACATGTGTTGATGTCTTTCTTTATTGATATGACACTGCTTCCGAGGTAGGTGAACTTGTCCTCTAGTTTCAGAGAATTACCATTTATTGTGGATATATCACCGTTTTGATTAAAGCACATATATTCCGTCTTGTCTGTGTTGACATGGAGGCCTATGCCAGCAGTTGCTCATTTCAGACTATGTTGCAGGTTTTCAGCTTGGGCAGGTGAATTTGCTAGAAGCACTATGTCATCGGTGTAGTCCGCATCCATAATTGTTTGTGTGGGGTATCTTCTGCATCTTTCCTTAGCCAGCTTGAAACCGTTATCTTTCATTGTATCAATAGATATTCAAAGCACATAGTCTAGGCAGATGATAAAGAGGTATGAGGCTAATGTGTCTCCTTGCAGCACACCTGCTGCTTTCCTATTTTTAATTTTTGTAAGTACTGAGTCAAGTTCTTCTTGCATACACTCTCCTAGTTTGATGTCTAATTGATGACTAATAAGTTTTGTGATTGGTTCATGCGTAACTTTTGGAGGGTTTCCAAGTAAATTCACAAAATGTAGTTTCCGCAGGTGTATTTGATCTTCTTGGCTGGTAGCTTTCAGTTTAGTTTTTGCAGTGCTCTTCCTTCTGCTCACTTCATTTACCTATCCTTGATTGTCTCTCTTAAACAGAGTCTCTAATCTAATTAATCTGATTTTGTATGCATTCTGTTTGTTTGCCGCGACCGGCCTGCGAACGTAAACAAATCGGATTACACCTTTGCCCTAGAAAAATAACATCCAGGCACAGCCGGAAATGACTAAGCCCCTTTTCGACTCTAATCAGCCGTTACAGCAAAGAAAGGAATAAATTAATATTTATCAACATTTGCAAAACACTTCTGCCAGAAATAATTCTATAAAAATGGAAGTAATACTCTTCGGTAGCCCATACCAGGCTATAGAAGTACTTATTTTCTACGTCCATTTTTTATAGAAGAACTTTCTATTCACGTGGCGCAACAGAAGTGGAGTTCCCTTTCTTCCATATGAAAAAGGCTTCAGGCGGCGAAAATTCAGAGGTCCCCGCGGACTTTTTTTTTCCTCTCCAGTTGTTGGGTTGCATTCGGTAGGCCGTTTTATCTCTGGACGGTTCTGCCGGGTGTGCCTCGGCACTGGAGAGTTCCTCCGGCTTCAGGGGGCCATCCCCCCAGGCTTATACCCACTTCGGGGGGGTTGGGTTTATTGCCTGGCGCCTGAGGCGCCCCAAAAAGTGGAATGCCGACGGGGCCGAAGGTATTTTTGGCCTTGCCGGACGCGTGTGGGCTTCGGCCCTGCGACCGGGCCCACCTTAAAAACGGCCTTGTGCCATATTCGTGCGTTGGTGGGACGCAACGATAAATACGGAGGTCCCCGCGGACTTTCTCGAAACCTATGTATGGCACTAGACCTTGCTGTCTAGTTCAAGCCATAACCCGGCATACGTGCCCGGACCCACATTTGGGTTCATGAAACTGCTTGCCTCATCAGGCTCACATTGCAGCAAGTGAGCCGATGAGCAGCACAGACCAGCAGGGTTCGAGTCTTGACTCATTCCCGACCTTCCCTCCCCCTTATCCCCACTTTAATCGGCCTTCGGGCTTTTGACCTTGTGTCAAGTCGTGTCTGGTGGGAGGCAGCGACAAATAGTCCCCGCGGACTTTCTCGAAACCTATGTATGGCACTAGACCTTGCTGTCTTGTTCAAGCCATAACCCGGCATACGTGCCCAGACCCAGATTTGGGTTCGTGAAACTGCTTGCCTCATCAGGCTCACATTGCACCAAGTGAGCCGATGAGCAGCATAGACCAGCAGGGTTCGAGTCTCGGCTCGTTCCCGACCTCCCCCTCCCCTTTATCCCCACTTTAATCGGCCTTCGGGCTTTTGACCATGTGTCAAGTCGTGTCTGGTGGGAGGCAGCGACAAATAAACAGAGTTCCCCGCGGTTGCTCTTGGGCGTTTGTGTGTGGCCTTTCTTCTCCAGTTCTTGGGTTGCATTTGGTAGGCCGTCTTACCTCTGGGCGGTTCTGCCGAGTGTGCCCCGGCACTGGAGATTTCCTCCGGCCTCAGGGGGCCATCCCCCCAGGCTTTTACCCCCTTCGGGGGGGTTGGATTTATTGCCTGGCGCCTGAGGTGCCCAAAAAAGGGGAATGCCGACGGGGCCGAAGGTATTTTTGGCCTTGCCAGACGCCTGTGGGCTTCGACCCTGCGACCGGACCCACCTTAAAAACGGCCTTGTGCCATATTCGTGCGTTGGTGGGATGCATCGATAAATACCAGAGGTCTACGCGGACGATCTCAGGGGCCACTCGGCTCCACGAGGCTCGGGTCCTACGTTATCGTGGTTTCACCCACCTCACCACCACTTCTAGTGGTAAATTCAACAACCTTTTTTTACGGTCCTTTTTAAGGGCTATGAGAGGTCTCCTTCGTCGGGTCGGAGCATCTCTGGCGGTCCACGTAACGACTCGCTGTTACGGACTGCCCTAGCATTGCAACAACTAGCCCACGTAACGACTCGCTGTTACGGGCTAGCATCACAATGACTTGACCTTACCAACGAAATGTCAAAACCGGGACATCGATTTACCAACGACTCGACCGACCTCAGCTGCCTGCAACGACCATCCAGCTGTATCCAACGACCCGACCGATCTCAGCTTACCAGCATCAAACATCTAGCTGTATCTCCACGACTCGACCTACACCAGATACCCTCGTCGAACGTCCAGCTGCGAACATCTACAACGCGACTATACCAGCTAACGACGTAACCCATCCTAGCTGAAAACCACATACAACCGCCACGGACATTTACATACACGCTTGTAATTCCGGCAATAAATAAGTATTTGTTACCTTGCCTCTTTGTCCTCTTCATTGTCTCTGGCTGTCACTACTCGCACGCATTAAACTAAAATTCATTTGCGGGGTCGACTCGCTTATCGGCTCCGCAACAATCTCTCATGGGACTCTAGGTTTAGCCCTTTGTTTAGTTGGTATGCATTCTGCTGCCACTTCAAAGTGGGCATTGATGAAATTCTCAAATTATCATTCGGAGTAGGTGTTTCTGATATCTCATGAAGTGCATAGAATTTGTTTCTTAGTGTTAACGTATATTTATCTCTAATATCCCTGTTGTTAAGCAGGGACCAGTCATAGTGTACGGTTGTCGTTATTTGGTCAGCTTTCCTCCGTAGGCTCAGTCATATCTTTGTTATGACTATACGGTGATCGGAGGACACACTCTCGAAGGAGGAATATGCCTCTCAATTCAATATGGTATTATTCCATTTCTTATTTATAAAGATGTAATCTTTATAAATGTATCTGTGCTTTAGTATTATTTGCGTAGGTGTAGGTCCATAATTTTCCTTTCCTTTTCTGAAATTTAGTATTGAGGCATGTTAATCTATTTCAAGCGTGAAATCTCTTAGATGTTCCCCATTTCTGTTTGAGGAGTCGAGCAATCTGAATTTGAAGTTTAGATTTTTATCAATTTGGGAATCCATGTCTCCACTGATGACAAGAACATTGCGTTTCAAGATGCTACGAACAAGGGAGGATAGCTAATTATAGAAGGCAATGAGGTCAGTTTCTTCGCTAACATTGGTAGAGCTGTAGCAGGAGATAATTGTTGCATTGGGGTGCCATTAAAAGTAGCTACCATCATCACTTAAGGAGGTGCCCGTGGTGTAGTCGTTATCGCCGTAGGAAATGAACACGGCGACACGAGTTCAAATTCAAACGAACTGATTGCATTTCACATAGCACTAATACCCTTGGGAAAGGTATGAATCCAATAATTCTCCCTCCAGCTATGGGTAAATAGTAGGACAGACTAGGTTCTTCAGCCATGGTTAGGCAGCTAGTCTAGGAGAAGGAAAACTCTGAATTCAAACCTGTTAAACTCCGCTTAAAAATTGACCTTGTGTCATATCCTGCCCGAGCGGAGGGGTTGGTAAATAGTACCATCATCACCGGTTGTATTTTCTCATTGCTATTTAATGATTTTAGGAACCATGGTCCTATAAGCATACCTACTCCTCCTATCGTGGCATTAACAGAGTTTTTCCATGCAGATGTAGTGCCTAACGTCCATCCATTGCCAGTATCATGATATCTAATATCTATAGCGATGGGGATAACATTATTATTATTATTATTGGGGTTCTAGGTTTAAGTTGGTTTTGTTGGTATTTCATTGGTTGTTATCCCCTCGCTAAATGTTAATGGAAAATAAAGGTGGTGGAGAAGAACGAAGGCGTCGTTAGGTTTTAAAGGAAGGTTTAATGGCAGCATGAAGTAAAGGGTTTTACGCTGGTATGCTGCAAGCCTCGTAGTACGGAAAGAAGGAAGTTGTTAGAGTGTATCATCTAATTTGTTTTTAACTAGGATCCCTTGGTCTAGAAGAATGGACCGAAGGGATCCATAAACTAGATGGCTCTCCTCATAATGGTTGATGTGGCTACTCTATTCAGGAACAGACGTTGATATCCGTTCCCGTTGAGGATTTCTGAGCGAGAGAGAGATGGGCGGGCTTTCTTCAATTTTTGGTGCTGTTAGGAAATATGGTTCGGGCTGAATAGGACAGGTCATCCTGATTGGGTGAAAATGTTCGGCGACTTTAACGGTCAAGTTAAATTACGCGCCAAACAAAAATTCAATTTTCTTTCTGCTACATATCCTCGCTATGTGTGTACCTGTGTTCTGGTATGCATATTATGTCTATGTTATGATCTATGCTGTCAGCTCAGGTAGTTGTCATATTCTATTTAAAGTTTTAACGTTGAACCATTGCTGATGTCATGATATTCAATATCTTCTCTATTAACGTATCAGTGTTCTTATATGCATATTATGTCCATGTTATAATCTATCGCCAAAGCTGTCAGCTCCGGTAGTTGGCCTGTTCTATTAAAAGTTCTAACATTGAATGTCGCTATTTGTATTGTGGATTTGCATTTTAGTAATTTTTGTTTTAGTTTGAGCTCTGTAGCTGATTTTTCGAACACTGGGGCCTGGGTTCCATCCTCAGCAGGACGCATCTTTTTTTAGCCACATAAAGAGCGATGTGGTTTGGACAAGTTGTTTGAGTGTGAGTCATGGTAATCTTTTGATGGCCGTATTTTTATTATCATCTATAGAAGCCATTTTTATAGATGAGCAGCAGTCGTTCCTCGATTGAACTATTTGATCCTCGCCATTCTCCCATAGGATTCGTATGCCTAGAACATGGCATTGAATCGTCTTAGAGTTTGTCTGCCCACCTTTATATTCAACGTGCTGCTTCTCATGGCTTTCAAGAAAAAAAACCCTTCCACCTTCTGCCTGTATTAAGTGTTAACTTAGTATAAGTCCACAATCATTTTTTATTTTATTTTACCATTTTCCTTATTTATAGTTCATTGTATCCTTATAGGCATTCTATTTTTATGCTAACTAATGTTTACAAATTTTAATAAATTCCCAAAGTATTAGCATCTTTTACAAGTTTCAACTGTGGCTTGGAATTACACTTTTTGTCTTTTTGCATTTAAAGCACAGATGATATGTAGGAGGAGATATTATATTTTTGATATTTAATTTCGATTTTTATAGTGGTATATTTAATTTGTTTTTATATGTGGTTGCGTGTTCTCACAAGTCGGACGGTCGCCATTTATAGCGATGGGGATAACATTATCATTGTTATTATTATTAATTATAGGTTTTTGGTTTAAGTTGGTTTTGCGTTGGTTATGCTGGTATTACGTTGGTTGCGTTGGTATTTCGTTGGTAGCGTTGGTATTTCGTTGGTTGTTATCCCCTCGCTAAATGTTGATGGAAAATGAAGGTGGTGGAGAAGAACGAAGACGTCGCTAGGTTTTTGTATCATGGTTTTAATGGTAGTAAAGGAGTTACACTGGTATGCTGCGAGGTCTCGTAATACGGAAAGAAGGAAGTTGTTAGAGTGTATCATCTAATTTATTTTTTAACTAGGATCCCTTGGTCTAGAAGAATAGACCCAAGGGGGCCCATAAACTAGATGGCTCTCCTCATAATGGTTGATGCTGCTACTGCTTTTCAGGAACAGACGTTAAGACGTTCGTTCCCGTTGAGGATTTCTGAGCGAGAGAGAGATGGGCGGGCTTTCTTCAATTTTTGGTGCTGCTAGGAAATATAGTTCGGGCTGAATCGGACAAGTCATCGTGATTTGGTGAGAATGTTCGGCGACTCTAATGGTCAAATTGAATTACGCACCAAATAAAAATTCAAGTTTATTTCTGCTACAGATATACAGCAGTGATTTTACCAAAAATAAAATCTTTCATGCCTTTTAAAATGACAATTTAGTAAAAGACAAAAAATATCTAAACTATCTAGGTAAAGAGGGATTTGCCTTGCTTTTGGTAGTGTCACGTGATGGCTCACGGAGACGAGGAGGTGGGAATGATACTCCCTCCCCCCGTTGAACTAAAATTATCTAGCAGTCAAAAAGTGACCGTTAGGAGAACATGTGGGTCACGCAGATGTTTGCACTTAAGTGACCTTGGGTCGCCGGACATCGGAAGGGGAAGGAGAAAATGAAGCCAAATGATTGGTGGGGGGGACCCCAAACGGAAGTGGGGTTCCCTTCCCCTCAACGGAAGTAAATACAAAAAAAAGGGAGTTTTTGAGCAAGTCTGGTGGCAGACGGACGATAGCCATTTTACTCCGGGCTAAAGACAAAAAGACTGAGACACGAAGGACTCCAAAATCCTTCAAGCCAGCATTAAAAACAGTACAAAGTCTATTAGCCCGTGAAAGAAGAGAAATTCTCCAGTGGAACCCCGTCAAAAAAATAAGATAAGTAACTTTGGGGCATTTTTCCGTTACACCCAAATTTTGTTACCACTCTCTCTCTCAATTTGGAAAAAGGACAAAAGCCAAGAAAAGACATTTATATTCATGGACTATCCTATTATATATCTTTGACATTTTGAACGTATATATATATATAACCGTAGTAAAGAACCTATGTATTTTCATTTGTTACCATGTGGTCTATGTTATTATTTCATGCTTTCCTTTCAGCTTCTATTCGCCTTAGATTATCTTGCTTAGAACTGTCCTATTAATTCCTAAAGCATCACACGGGAAACCGGAGTTGCCGACTATAGCAATATTAATATTATTACAACTAAGACCTATAGGCCCGTATTCTTCTATTATCTAAGGGGAAGAAGTTTAGCGGCCTGGTGGGTGTGTGATAGTGTGAAATTTTGGACCCCTTTGCCAGCGGCGGTCAGTCTGGTCCTAAATTACTCCCTCACGTAATATGCCAGTTCTTATCTGCCTGAGAAAAGAACTCTGAACGAGGACTTATTTCTGTAGGGGATCAAGTGCCAACCTGCCCCGTCTTCACACGAATGCGAAAATAAAGTCCCGTTTAGGGATTTTAGTCAATTTGCCCCCACAGACCTAAAATGGTGTCTCGTCCGGGGATATTTTAATATTTAATTACCGACCTCATGCAGACCTGAAATGGGGGCTCGTTTTCGGAATGATTATTATTAATAATATTTATTGCTAGTAGTCGTGTGACAATTCCTGCCGTCTAAACCTACCCTGGGAGACCGTGAAAGGAAAAAAAAGGAATATTGTTGAAACAGTCAAATTACTCGTTGATATAACTGTTTGGAAAAATTAAAAAAAAAAAAAAATGGACAAAATAGAGAACTTTTTAAAAGAACCCTCCATGGAAAAGTTGGAGAAGCTGAGAAAAAGCGAGATAATAAAAATTGGCGAGAAGCTTGAGTTAAATGTTGAAAATTCTATGAGGAAACATGAACTCGTTATAAAAATAGCAAGACACATGGTCGACGAAAATATTTTCGAGGAAGCAGTATTAGAAGAGCTACCAACGGAAATGATAAGAATGACTCCAGAAGAAATTGAACTGGAGAAAATTAAAATACAAGCACAAATGGAACTACAGAGAAATAAAATGGAACTGGAGAAAATAAAAATTCAGCAAGAAACAAGGCTGCGAGAAGTCGACTTGGCAATAAGAGGACGCAAAGAAAGCCATGACAGTTTCGAAGTAACGAAGCAAGCGAGGCTAGTCCCAAAATTTGAAGAAGCCAACGTGGACGGATACTTCGCACATTTTGAGCGAACCGCGCTAAATCTTGGATGGCCGAAAGAATGCTGGTCGATGCTACTCCAAACTGTGCTGACAGGAAAAGCACAGAGAGCATATGCAACTCTGCCGACAGAAAATTGCGCCGACTATGATTTGGTGAAAGCAGCGGTTCTAAAAAGCTTCGAATTGGTTCCAGAAGCTTATAGACAGAAATTCAGAACACAGAGAAAAACTGAAAACCAGTCTTATGTGGAATTTCTGAGAGAAAAAGAGAATGCACTGGATAAGTGGTGTGACTCTAAGAGGATAGACGGAGACGTTGAGAAACTCCGGCAGCTAATATTAGCTGAAGAATTCTTAAACTGTGTGCCAGAAGAAGTCAGGGTTCACCTAAGTGAAAGGAAAACCGACGTGACTTATGAAATGGCTGCACTAGCAGACGAATACATCCTCACACACCGAAAGACGAAGGAAAAAACGTTCACGGGAAACAGAGTGAAGTTTAAAGCTGAGTTAAGACCTAAGGAAGAAAATAGAAGGACCTTCCAAAGTAGCAGCAGAACAGTGGTCTGCTATAAGTGCGGAAAGGCTGGACACATAGCCATAAGGTGTCAGCTAGGAAAAGGTCCTGAAAGAAACCAGACCCAGCCGAGAAAACCTCAAGGAGCTGTAACAACACCTAGAGGGAACCAGTCCTATCGACCCTGGACGAAAAAAGGGATGATAAAAGGCCCACACGGAGGACCAGTGGAAGTCTCAATTTTACGAGATACCGGAGCATCTCAGTCGTTACTTCTACGAAATAAATTACCTAAAAGGGTAATAGAAGCAACACGTGAGACTGTGATGATAGAGGGTATCGGCGGAAAGAGGGTAAAAATACCGCTGTGTAAAATAACCCTAAAGTCCCAGTGGAAAGATGGACCAATTAAAGTTGGTGTGGTAGACAAACTACCTATGAGAGGAATTTCCCTCATACTGGGAAATGAAGTAAGAACAAAAAAGTGTCACCCGAAAAAGATGGCGAAAATAAGCGCCATAAATGAAGAAAGAAAGATGGCGAGGATGAACTCCAAACATGGAAAAAAGATGGCGAAAATAAGCGCCATAAATGAAGAAAGAAAGATGGCGAGAACGAACGCCCAGCATGGAGACAAGATGGCGGCTGAGCCACGTGCGAGATATAAACGACACAGTCGCTCGCAAAGTGAGAGGGTGGAAAGAAAAGAAGTGAACCTTCCACCCCTCAATAAACAAGAAGATAAAAGGACCAGTCGTCAGAAAAAGGATGAAGGTCCAACGAATATTAGGAATAAATTCCCTAATACTTATCGAGAGGATAAGAGGAAAATAAGAGGACCCTCACAAGTGGCTAAGAAGGAAGAATTTAAGAAGGGCGACGAAGTCCTGCTACTATCATCAAATAAAGGACCACTCTGTGATGGACAATATGTAGGTCCCTACGTAATATCACAGAGAATAGACAAGAGGACATATAGAATTGATACCAACGAGGGAAAGAAGAAGACACAAGTGTGTCATACAAACAAATTGAAGAGATATGTCCGTCGAGAAGGCCAACCTCGAAAAATTGAGAACTCGGCAATGCCGAATAAATTCGAGGAAAAATTAGGCCAGTTGTCTGTTTCAGAGAGAGAGGGCTTAGAAAAATTAATAAAAAAGTACCCAAGTTTATTTCTCTAACGCCCCACGAAAATGTAGTAGCAGAATATTCTTTCATAGTTGTTGAGAGAAAGAAAGAGACAGAGAGAGAAACTAAAGGAAATGAGGAATTCTCGTCCCCAATGTTGAAATATGAGATGGACGAGAAAGTGGTTCGTCAACAAGTGACGAATAGGGGAAAGAGAGAAAAGAAAAGGAAGTTTTCTCCCCAAAGCTTGACAATTAAAATTATAAAGTCGTCAAAAGTGACGAAGAAAGAAAGAGGGAGTTACCTCCTCAAGGTTTGAAATATGATACGGCCAAAAGCCGAGAGAGAAAAAGAAAGAAAGGAAAACGAGATTAAAGAAAAGGAAAAGGGAGAGAGAGAGAGAAAGAAAGAGAAGAGAAATTGTTTTCCCCTATAGTGAAAATTAGGAAGGACGAAAAAAGGAAAAGGAAAGAATTCGTCAAAGCGTGAAGAAGAAAGGGGATGAAAGAAAAGTAAAGTGAGAAAAAAAAAAAAATGAAAGAAAAGGAGAAAGAACAGTGAATTGAATTGCCTTTTTTTTTTCTATGATATTTCTATTCCTCCCCCTTTCTTCTCTTAAGAAAGGAGGTGTCACGTGATGGCTCACGGAGACGAGGAGGTGGGAATGATACTCCCTCCCCCCGTTGAACTAAAATTATCTAGCAGTCAAAAAGTGACCGTTAGGAGAACATGTGGGTCACGCAGATGTTTGCACTTAAGTGACCTTGGGTCGCCAGACATCGGAAGGGGAAGGAGAAAATGAAGCCAAATGATTGGTGGGGGGGACCCCAAACGGAAGTGGGGTTCCCTTCCCCTCAACGGAAGTAAATACAAAAAAAAGGGAGTTTTTGAGCAAGTCTGGTGGCAGACGGACGATAGCCATTTTACTCTGGGCTAAAGACAAAAAGACTGAGACATGAGGGACGCCAAAATCCTTCAAGCCAGCATTAAAAACAGTACAAAGTCTATTAGCCCGTGAAAGAAGAGAAATTCTCCAGTGGAACCCCGTCAAAAAAATAAGATAAGTAACTTTGGGACATTTTTCCGTTACACCCAAATTTTGTTACCACTCTCTCTCTCAATTTGGAAAAAGGACAAAAGCCAAGAAAAGACATTTATATTCATGGACTATCCTATTATATATCTTTGACATTTTGAACGTATATATATATATAACCGTAGTAAAGAACCTATGTATTTTCATTTGTTACCATGTGGTCTATGTTATTATTTCATGCTTTCCTTTCAGCTTCTATTCGCCTTAGATTATCTTGCTTAGAACTGTCCTATTAATTCCTAAAGCATCACACGGGAAACCGGAGTTGCCGACTATAGCAATATTAATATTATTACAACTAAGACCTATAGGCCCGTATTCTTCTATTATCTAAGGGGAAGAAGTTTAGCGGCCTGGTGGGTGTGTGATAGTGTGAAATTTTGGACCCCTTTGCCAGCGGCGGTCAGTCTGGTCCTAAATTACTCCCTCACGTAATATGCCAGTTCTTATCTGCCTGAGAAAAGAACTCTGAACAGGACTTATTTCTGTAGGGGATCAAGTGCCAACCTGCCCCGTCTTCACACGAATGCGAAAATAAAGTCCCGTTTAGGGATTTTAGTCAATTTCCCCGTCACAGTAGTCACTTACATTTTTCTTATCACAGTCCATCTATTCAAATGTTGCCTGGGGTCCTAAATCGTTCCTATGAACACAATTCACTCACTTCTTAGCATAAAATAACCCTAGACAAATTAACATGACATTATAATCAATCAATCAATGCACCAGTAAAGACAACCTATTTTTTTTCATAGTTGTGATAACTACATCATTGTCAAGAAAATGTTTGGTACATCGTCTCTTGATTCAAATGTGCTTTATCTTGTATTGGATGTGGCCTGTGTTGAACATGGCTTGTCACTCAAATTACCTTACTGTGCTCAGTTAAAATTTTTGGACAGTAAACATTTAGCAAGTGTTGATTAATCTCTTTGGGTGCAATTTTTTTCTTTTTTCTACAAGGAAGAATTTTATGACACACCTTTGCTTTCATATCAAACATTATTTTGTAAGACTCGGCAACTATCAGGAGCAATACAAACAAAAATGTGTTGTTTCGAGGAAAGTTTGACTTCTGCCATATCACCAACATCTTTATATGTAATTAAAGGGGAACATGAAACAATAGTAAGCATTACTTTCAGAGAACATTTTTAAAAAGAATAATATGCAGATAATTGGTTTGGTTTGTTGAATGGAATATCAATCTTTGTGGGTTATTTAAAGCCAAAACCAACCTTGACCAGCAGTGGTATTATTTAACCCATAGCTGGGGTATAAGAGGAGTTCATTAACAATAATAGAATACCAGGAACTTTCTCATTTTTTCATTTAATTTTCTCATTTGAAAATAATTTTTGGGATGAGACATCAAATAATAACATTGCCCTGAAGTAGGTCTAAATAAAGCAAAATGTTAAACAGTGGGATATTATTCCTTTATAACTAAATATATGCACTGAATATCTTTTTTCATATTTGGATCTATTTCCATTTATATATATATATATATATATATATATATATATATATAAGGAAGATATATATATATATATTGAGAGATAGAGATAGAGAGAGAGGCTAGCATTTGTTACTTTACACTGTATAGGATCTTAGTTTTCCTGTGATAAAAGCTCTTTCCAAATGCTCACACAGACTCTTGTTCATTGCCATTGAAAATACATAACCAATGGTCGAGAAAATATGAAAAAAAAAAAAGTATTTTGTATCTGAAAACTTATTCTATCTAACTGTTATTATTCTGCTATGTGTATTTGTTTCCATATAAAAAATAGGAAGCTTTACTTTTATACCTTGCTAACTGTTACACCACCAGAGGTGCTTGCTAACTGTTACACCACCAGGTGCTTGCTAACTGTTACACCACCAGAGGTGCTTGCTAACTATTACACCACCAGAGGTGCCCATATGAATGGGATATATGAGTAAAAATGTGTATATATATATATATATATATATATATATATACCCATAGAGAAAGAGATATATTTAAGCAAATGTATGCATATATATGTTATATAGTTATATATATATATATATATACCAATCCATATATACATATACGTAAACATATGAATATGTATATATATATATATATATATGACTGAATACATTTCACATAGGACTAATACCCTTGGGAAAAGTATGAATCTGATTATTCTCCCTCTAGCTATGGGTAAATAGTAGGGCAGACTAGGTTCTTCAGCCTTGGTGAGGCAACTAGTCTAGGAGAAGGAAAACTCTGAATTCAAACCCGTTAAGCTCCGCTTAAAAAACTGACCTTGTGTCATATCTTGCCCGAGCGGAGGGGTTGGTAAATAAGTATATATATATATATATATATACACTTGCAGAGATGTATCTCTGTAAATGCATGCATATATGCACGTGTTGAATTCTAGCTCACTTGTGGATTATCAACATAAAACTCTGAGTTGTGAGTTTTTTCCTGCTTTATTATTATCTTATTTTATACTTATATATATATATATATATATAATCATATATATATATGATTATTTAAATACAATTAATTATTAAATACAATTAATTATATATACAATTATATACTATATATATATTAAATAATCAATTATATATTATATATATTATCTATACAATTAATTATATATATTAAATACAATTAATTATTTAAATACATTTGATTATAATTATATATATATAATTATATTGAACTCATAATTGACATTCTACACATAAATGTGCCAGTCTTGGCCAATCAGCAAGAACTTAGTTACATCAGCTCTGTGCAGATAAAGGATATGTTGTATACTCATATACATGCAGATGTAAGCAGAAACATAATGACGACTTCAATTAATGAACGAACACACTTCTTTATAAAAATATACCTCTCACTCTTTATTCGAAAGGGTTAATATTTCTTGTGTGTGAGAAGTGAGTTGGGGACAGACTGCCACATATTGACCCTAAGTTCCTCTGACCATAGCAGCACTTTTTTCGCATTCTGACTGGGCTGCTCAACCATGGGTCCTGAGGGCCCAAGCCCTCTGTCTGGAGCTGGTTCTCACTCTGGCATCTTATCTCCAACTGGAACAGCAACTCAAACTTCAACTGACTCGAACTGACTGACTCAAGCCGTCTGTGGCACCTGGTTATATAATTGTTTGATGCCCACCTGCTTCCTGTGGGCATACACATCTGTACCGAATTCAACCATGTCCACAGGTCAAGGTGATATTCTGATATCTTCGACCGGATGCACCTGCTTTGCCGTTCTTCTGCTTATTTACACAGGTGCATCTCTTGATTGACGGCTCGGTCGAGGGTCAATATGTTACAGATATAGTTTGCAAGACCTGCCCAGAGAGACAGATGATAAGGACTGGTGGGGAGAGAGAGAGTCAGGGAAATTTGTGTATACAGGAAGACTTGATGATGATGATGTATATATATATATATATATAATCATTCATTTGCATATTCATATATGTATATCCTTATATAGTGGAGTCACTTAATTTATGATCAGTACTAGTCTAAAAATTTAAATCTTTTCATTTTATGTAATTTCTTTATTTTTGCAACCATGCACAGATTATCTTATGCATTTGAACATGAATCATTTAGGCACAGTCATATAAGGTAAAAAAAGTAGTTTATTAGCGCTACAATTACCTGTCATAACATGTATACACAAATAAATAAAAGGAATCAATGAAAGAACTAACATGAATACCTAGGAAACATTTAATAATGCACCACAACAGTTCTTGGATATAATTATAGTCTTTCCTTATTCCCATGAGATTTTTTCTCAACATCCTATGATATTATTGCAGAGTTGATTCACATTGATGGGCTTATTGTATTGGTTGCTAGTTTCAATTCTTTGCCATAATTTCTCAATGAGGTGAAGATCCAGTAATTGTATCATTCACTCTAATACCACAATCTGATAGGTTTTAGATTGTTATCCTGAATAAACACAACCAACCCCATATGATTTCAGGTATACAGTAGAATAAGGTGTATGGTAGAACAAGGTATATATATATATATATATATATATATATATATATATATATATATATATATATATAACCTTTTCCTACTTATCAGAGTAGAATAAGGTATATATATAACCTTTTCCTACTTATCAAATTCTTTTAGAAGAAACTTAAAAAACATGTTAAGTGTGTTAAGCAGCAAGATGAACACATGGAAAAGCATGTACATTTTACATTTCTAGGTAATATCCTTCATGGTTAGGGTGAGAACTTTTCAGCACTTCTTCATATGCATACACAACCACTTGTATACACTTACATGTGCACACAAATTCAAATAACTATGACAGTTCATGACTTTTCATTGTTTTTCTCATAAAGAAAGGAACTGCAACATAAAAATATTCCTGTCACAAACTTTCTAACAATATCATTCTCAAGTACTGCCATTTTTCTGACAGTCAGATCTGCATACTGGCTTAGGAAAGAAAAACTCTCCAAACTAACCCAACCACCATACAGGACCCTTTAGGTTTTGTTCAACTTTTACCCACAAGTGAAAGTCCATATTCATTTATGCAACCACCAAGAATCCATTCCCCCAAGATATATGTCTCCATTCTACTCTATAGAAAGAGTCTGCACATTCCCCTATATATTTTGTTACTACTAGTGTCATCTCCTCAATGTCTTATATGAATAACCTCAGCTTACATATAACATTGTATATGTATATTTGTATAAATATATATTCATGACAGCAGTATACACTATCCAGAAAATTATTGGACCATTTGAGTATGCCATTACTACTAAAGTGAGTCTGATTCTCACTGAGTGTTACACAGTTGAAAACTCATGCTAAGTAAGTAAGTTAGTGACCGTAGTCAAGGGCAACCAGGAGGCTCTCTTTTCAATAGCTAATACACTGAGGTGTAGGGAAGGGCGCAACTCCTTTCCCTGGATTGCTCCACTTTACCCTTGATACATACCTTATATTGCTGAGTGTTAAGCAAGGAGGTATCAAGTACCATTTTTAAAGTCTTTTGTATGACGTAACCTGGGATTGAACCCAGGTCTCCCGGACCATTGGCGAACACTCAACCGACATGCTAAGTAAACCAAATCAAATCTAACTGGATTATTTGAGTTATGATTTACATAATTTTGAGTTTGGATGGAGTTGGGCCTGTTTTGAATTGGAGATAAAAAAAAGCCTTCAATATTTAAGAAAGTTAAAGAAAAACAAAGAATAAAGAATTACCTCTTTATATTTAATACATATTCAAAAATATTTTAATTATTAAAATATAAAAAATAGTTTTATATACTTAAAATCTCAGAAATAGTTTTATATACTTAAAATATAAAAAATAATTTTATGTACTTAAAATATAAAAAATAGTTTTATGTACTTAAAATATAAAAAATAGTTTTATATTCTTAAAATATAAAAAATAGTTTTATATACTTAAAATATAAAAAACAGTTTTATGTACTTAAAATATAAAAAATAGTTTTATATACTTAAAATATAAAAAAATAGTTTTATGTACTTAAAAATAGTTTTATATACTTAAAAATAGTTTTATGTACTTAAAAATAGTTTTATATACTTAAAATATAAAAAAATTGTTTTATGTACTTAAAAATAGTTTTATGTACTTAAAAATTGTACTTAAAATATAAAAATATAAATATATATATTGTACTTAAAATATAAAAAAAATAGTTTTAAATACTTAAAAACTGTTTGGTATAGAGAAGTCTATTATATCGCTGCTAAGATATAAAACCATGAATATAGTCATTATGTTTGTTTATCTATTAATTTATTTATGAACTCACCTACTTATATTAATTTTCTACTCTCAAGTAATTGTTGATTTTTTTTACTTATTGGTAGTTCTATGAATGTTAATCATTTATAGTTGAATTAGTACCAAATATACACTGTTAACAATAGATGCACAGGCATTTTTGGTTTTTAATCAACATTCTCGCAGAATATACAGAGATCTCCAATATAATTTTACGCTTTTCTTTAAACTTATGTAATACTCAGCATATGATATCATTTGACAATTTTGGCTCTTCAAAACTTTTAAAGCTTATTTAATATTCTACACATGGTATTTTCTGATGATCCTTGCTCTACTTAATCTTCCTTAAGCCTATTTAATGCTCTTCACGTGGTATATTTTAATAATCCTTGCTCTTCCTAATCTTCTTGAAGCTTATTTAATGCTCTACACGTGGTATATTTTCATAATCCTTGCTCTTCTTAATCTTCTTGAAGCTTATTTAATGCTCTACATGTGGTATATTTTCATAATCCTTGCTCTTCCTAATCTTCTTGAAGCTTATTTAATGCTGTACATGTGGTATATTTTAATAATCTTTGCTCTTCTTAATCTTCTTGAAGATGGTATCTTTTGATGATATTACCTCTTTTGTATGTTTTGGAGCTTATTTGATCCTTTTCATATGGTATCCTTCATTGAACGTTCTTTTTCTAAAAGTGTTCAAGTGCTGTTGTTTAGGTTCACCTTTACCTGGATTTGAACTCGTGTCGCCGTGTCCATATCCTGCGACGATAACCATTACACCACGGGCACCTCCAATAGTACTGATGTTGATGATGATGAGTATATTATGCTGTTATAGAAAATCTTTAAATGTGAATATGAAATTATTTTGCAGTAAAGGTCTGTAAAACGCAAAAATACTTTTGATATACCTGAGTATAATATGTATGGCTAAATTCCATGCCAAAAATGTCAGCAATTATGTTTTAGTTGTCATAAGTTAATTCCTTGTAGCCAAATTATCCAAGTACGTTGATGTTTTCTGAGTACATTGTATTCTTTATATTAAAAGTCTTTTAAGTAATTCAATGCAAAATTTTATAAACCAGGTTTCTTGTTAGGTAAACCATTTGAGGCTGATAGATATTTACTGAAAATAATCAGCATCATAAAATGTAGAAGATATCCAAAATAATCATTATTTTAGTTACACAGATATGTGATAAGTTGTTTGGTTGGTTAAGTTTATAGCATATTAATATTTTGTTTTTGATCATTTAATTTTTGCATATAGTTTAAATGTCAAACCAGTTCTATTTAACACATAGAAAGGACTCTATCAGGTGTTATCACACCGGACCAGAATGGACCTAAGTGCAATGGCAATGAAGGGGTACTCTTGGATATGACACTAAACTATCTGATGGCGAGGCTCCAGTTGAAGAGCTTTGTAGAATGTGAAGTACTCCTTCATTGCCATTGCTTCCAGGTCCACTGTGACCTGGGGTGGTAGCACCTGGTAGGTCAAATAGAACTGTTTAACCATTTAACTGGGTCCAATCAAATGATTTATGTTAAATCGAATTGTTAGAAATAGAACTCTTTAATTGTTTGCCTGAATTTATGTAGCAATACTTGGAACCATTTAACTGTGTGCAAACAATAGTAATACTTGTAAGCAATTATAAGATTTCATGTAACGGTTTCAATTTGATAATAATCATTCCCAAGCAATTAATTATAGCTTCAAGTAATGTTTCTTAATACAAATAATTTGCCAAAGGTTATATGCTTTCTAGTATCCCTACCTATTTGACCCATAGATGGGACCCTAACAAGAAATAGACCTGGAATTAATGGCAATGAAGAAGTGACTCTTCACTCCCCAGATCTCCAGAACTAGAGCCTTGCCATCATAGAGTCATACCAAGGACACCCCTTTCAGGTGCAGTGGAGGTCTTACTCCTCGGCAGAGAATGCAGTTAAATGAGTAAATGATTGAACAAAATTAGCACTGTTCCTAATTAGATGATGATTTTTTTTTCTCCAAATTTAGATAAACATGGAAAATGAATCTTTACAGTAATAATGAATGTAAAATATTATAGGACAAACAGAATGAACCATCACTAGCAATACTAAAGTCTAAATTTGGTTTGATATGGTTTCTTCATTTAATGGCATATCAACCTTTATGGGTTAATGCCAAAGCCATCTTTGTGTTGTATACTCATATGCAGATTCATGCAGAACACAACGACACAATGATAATGACGACAAGGCAATGAAGACGAGCGACACAGTTCTTGGAAAAATATGTACCTCTCACTTTATTTGAAAGAGTTGTTTGTGTGAGAGGGAGTTGGAGACCGAACAGAACTGCAATATATTGACCCCCACTCTTATGGCCATCAGCGTTGTGTCTTTCCTGCTCAACCGGAGGCCCAGGGGCCCACTCTGCTAGGTGCGGGCTTTCTCCACCGCACCTTGTCACCAACGGGTCTCCAAACTGACTGCCTGGTCTCCAAACTCAATCAGTTTCCTGAGGGCTCCTTCTGCTGGGTGGCGGCTTTCTCTGCTACATCATGTCACCAACGGGTCTGGTCTCCAAACTAACTGACTTCCTGTCTTCACCGAGTTATATAATAGTTCAATCGCCCACTCAATATCTTTGGAATGGCATGTTTGATCGTCATCAAGTGGAAATAACTATCATGCAGTTCACAGGTCACTCTCTTCTAGTGCATCAGTCTATGACTGTACCTTGCCCCATTTTGTCAGCCAAGCCCGCCTACGCAATTTCTTTCCATAACTGCCATCGGAATGTGTCACTTCCTTCCGGTGCATCACTTTTGAATGGCATGTTCGGCCGGGTCGAAGGTCAATATACAACATTTGTAGAAAGACTGTTGTGGTACTTTTTAACCAATAGATGTTAGATAAAGAAGTTGATACTTTTCCCAAGGGTATTAGTCTAAAAGTCACAGTCCAGCATGTTAGTCACTATACCATAGGGATTCCACTCGCCTACTAGTCTTCATCGAAGGTGATGCTGTATATATGGAGAGGATTGAAAGAGAGTCGTTTTGTATGAATTCTTTCCAAAGAATTAAATGATTGATTACAACAAGTATCGAACCCATTTAGACCAACTGAAGTTAACAATTGATGAAAAAGCATCCAGAATTAATTTATAAGAGTTGTGTAATATTCCATAAAAATTGCCATGGACAATATGTTTCTGTGGCAACCAATAGTAAATTGTTAGCTTGGAAATATTCACTCACCTTTAGGTACCTTTAGGTTATTAGTTATTCCAGCTGTTACAGAATTGTCTTAATGAAAAAATCATTTAAATATGATAGCAAAACGCACCTTGAGCAGTTCCTTACCGTACAGGATGGACAGAACAATAAAATATGTCATTCAATAAAGTTAATGTTGAAAATTCTAGTGTAAATCAAAATATTGCCAATAATCAGGTAACATAAGGCATAATTCAGCTGCTCTGAATGCTTTTGTCAAGGTTGTGAAGGTGATGAATCACATTCTGAGATGCTGACACTCTCTTGTTGCTACTCACAAGATTTGCCTTGATTTGGAGCAAAGTCTCAAAATCCACAAATTTAGGCCAACCTCATGTTACTTGATTATCAAGGTTCTTGCAACCCAAGCACCTCTCACACAAGAAATGTTTTTGGTTGCTTTCAAGGTCCAGTTGAACTTATAAAGCTCTTAAATTAAACTACTTTGCACGTTTATCTATATGGCTTTCAAATAATACATGGAGTGAAGTGTGACGGCAAATTGACTAAAATCCCAAAAAAGGACTTTATTTTCACATGTGTGAAGACGGGGCCGGTTGGCACTTGATCCCCTATAGAATAAGTCCTCGTTCAGAGTTTTTCTCTCAGGCATATAAGACCTAGCATATTACGTGAGGGATTAATTTAGGGCCAGACCGACCGCCGCTGGCAAGGGGTTCCAAATTTCACACTATCCACACACCCACCAGGTCGCTTTCCTTCCTTCCCCTAGACAATGGAAGAATGGAGCCTATAGGTTTTAGTCGTAATAATATTATATTGTAGTAGTCGGCAACTCCAGTTTCCCGTGTGATATTTTAGAGGAATTAATAGGACAATTAAGATAACATAAGGCGAATAGAAGCTGAAAAGGAAGCATGAGGTAACAAATTCGTAGAAGCTACGGCAAAGAACAACTTCGACCACGTGGTAACATTAAAAATACAGGAATCCTTTACTATACAAAGAGATACACTTTCAAAGTGTCAAATATATAATAAATGGACAGTCCACGAATATAAATGTCTTTTCTTGACTTCTGTTTTTCTTCAAATTGAGAGAGAGAGAGAGAGAGTGGTATATATAAAATTTGGGTATATAGGAGAAATAGCCCCAAAGTCACTTATCTTATTTTTCGACGGGGTTCCACTGGAGAATCTTTCTTCTTTCACGGGCTAATAGACTTTATGCTATTTTTAATACTGGCTTGAAGAACTTGGGTCCCTCGTGTCTCAGATATTCTTTTGTCTTCTACCCGGAGTGAATGGCTATGGGTCTGTCTGCCACGAGCCCTTCCCAATAACTAACATTTCTTCTCGTTTTTTTCGCCGACGGGGAGAAGGGTGCAACTTCCGTTTTAGGTCCCCTGCCAATCATTTGGCTTCTACCTTCCTCCCCCCCTTCCGGTGTCCGGCGACCTGAGGTTACTAAGTACCAACACCTGTTGATATCCCCTCTGTGACCTACATTCTTTCTTAACGGTCACTTTTTTGACGGGTTGCCACTGTTCATTCCAATGGGAGGATAGTATTAATCTTATTTCTATTGTCTCCGTGGGATATCATGTGACAGAAGTAATGCACAACATGTCAACACACTAACTACCATGATACTACTAACCAAAGCGGGTACCTTCCATGGTTTGACCTGCTTTGGAAATATGATATAAGCACTGTAAATTAGAACAAACAAAAATATGGAAAAACTTTCAACTCACCCAAGTATTATGTCAAGAAGTATATGTATATTGTTATGAATACTCACCCTTCGTTTGAGACTGACTTCTGAGTTGGGTCAATTAGTAGGCATAATTGATATTCTGCAGATGGTCACAACATCTAAACTGCCCACACAAACAACCCCTTTCTATGGCATGTGAGGATCAGCTGATGTAACAGCTTGGAAGAGGAAGCATCTGATTGGGCAAATAGAGCACATGATCAAGTGAGGTCATGTGCTCCAGAATATGAATTAATGAACAAGTGAGTCAGATGAAATACTAAGAAGGAAATGGGTGCATTTTTTTTGGACACACCCAGCCTAGTAGACACGCTCCGTTAGATGATGGAACTTTATGATTGTCTACTCAAGAGAACAGACCTTAGAATCTACATGTTATCATATTGGTGATAACAGAGAAGAAATATAACAAATACAATTAATGTGATACAACAATGAACTTTTGCCTGCTCTATAATGTGTGGAAGGACTGAATGAAAATCAGAAATTGATTTGGTTATGAACATTGTGGGTATCACCAGAATAGTAGTAAAAGTTTTAACAACCTCAGAGAGATAAGTAAAAACTACTTGTGTCACTTTCATCTTCCTTCTTATTTATTGCTTGATAAAATATCAAAAACCATTTGCACGAAACATGTACATTCACCATTTCATTTCACACCAGTTAATATTCTGTTGCTTGTTTTCATTATTTACCTGTTTGTTTGCGTTCGTTCTATGGTTAGCAAATAAAGTTCTTTAATTGTTAATGTGGGTTGCATCATCTTTGTTAGTTCATGGATTTGTCTCATCATTTTATTTTCTTTGTGTTTGGGTCGATCTCTCAGGAATTGTGAAGCTAATTTGTGTAATATTATATGTGTTGTTTCCATTAATATTCTCGACTTGTAACAGTATATTTAGTGTGTTGTTGTTTCTTAAACGTTTTTTTTGCACACAATTACATGATATCAAGAATTTATATCTGTTACAAATAATTTGCATACAATCATATAATCATATAATTTCAAGTATTAATAGTAATAATTATGCGGTCTCAAGTAATTATTTCTATCTAATAGTAATCATTTGTTTGCACACAGTTATACAGTTTCAAGTAATTAACAATATCCCTCAGTAAACAATTAGAGCTTCTTGTAACTATTCTTAATACAAATAATTTACAGTTATACAGTATCACGTATTCCAATGTAATATAAATAATTTTCAAACAAATCTATTTGATCGATAGAGTGGATCACAACAGGTACTACCAATCTGGGTCAGAGTGGAACTGGGAGTAATGGCAATGAAGGGTGTTTGATATTATAATAGATATATACAGATTACGGGCCCTGATAAAGAGAGCACTCTCAGGGTTCTGTCCCCTTTTGCTGTATTTTTCCCAGAAAATAAACATGCCGTAAGCGGCCATGTTGTGGTTGTTTATCTGTCGTTTTCACTAATCTAATTTAGTCTTGTGTGGTAATTTCATGACTTGACACATGTCTGGAAATACACTTCAAAGGGGTACTCCACATTCCTTAGATATCCATCATTCAGTTTAGTGTTATACTCAGAATCCTCCATTTTTGGCGAGTCCAGGGTTTAACTATTCTGCTGAGGACACAGTTAGTGTATTGTGAGCCTTGCCAACAGGACTGCATTTTCTGGAGTTAATTAACCAAACAAACTTCTATAATAGATTTATAATTCTGGTTAATGAACTGTTGTTATATATACCCTCAATTGTTGAGTTTATCCCTCGTTCTTGATACTGACTTGATCACAAATGTTATACCTGCCAATATTGAACTTTATAATCTTACAGGCAAACCTTTATCAACACTAACAATTCTACTAAATATAAATCATTTGTAAGTTCACAGTTAAATGATTTCAAGTATTGCTATTTATTGTTTGCACACAGTTAAATGGTTTCAAGTATTGCTATTTATTAGTTTCTCATAGTTAAATGGTTTCAAGTGTTACTCTGTAACACAATAGTTCAATTTGCACAATTAAATGGTTTCAAGTATTGCTATTTAACAACAATAATTCAATTTGAGCCATAGATGAGACCTTAACAGGTGCTATCACTTCAGGTCAAAGTTGACCTTGGAGTAATAGCAATGAAGAGGTTCTCCACATTCCCAAAAGCTCTAGGAGTGGAGGCTCACCATTTAATGAAGTTTTGTGTCATACCCAGAACACTTGTTTTAAGGTGGGGGTCTTATCTCACTGTAGAGATGCAGTTGCTGTATTCTAAAGCTGCAGCCAACTGAGCTCTCAAGTACAGTTAGATTCCTCTTAAGAAACAATTTATCATATTTACCAACCCCTCCGCTCAGGCCGGTTATGACACAAGGTCAATTTTTAAGCAGAGTTTAACAGGTTTGAATTCAGAGTTTTCCTTTTCTTAGACTAGTTGCCACGCCAAGGCTGAAGAACTCAGTCTGTCCTACTATTTACCCATAGCTGGAGGGAGAATAACTAGATTCATACCTTTCCCAAGGGTATTAGTGCTATGTGAAATGCAATCAGTCTCGTAACCATTACACCACGGGCACCTCCTTAAGAAACAATTTATATCATTTATAACTCAGGCTGTTTTTTTTTTTTTTGCTTTTAAGTAATCTCATACAATCTTGTATTTCATGTATGACACACAATACACAAGACAGTGAATTACTCCAGTTTTGCAATTTTATACTGTGTGCAACAGTAAGGTAGGAGAATGACATAAGAGGTGGTTGTCAGGGTCGTAATAATAGTATAGTTACCTAACTATCCAACACTTATTCAACTACACATTCACTAATTCTTTCATTGCATCATTTATTCTATCAACCAATCATGTCTTCTTCAGTCACTATTGCTTCTGTCTATTATGAATACAGAATAAAAACTCAGAAGATCTGAGAGAAAATCTATTGAAAGATAAAATATTATTGAAAAAAAAAAAAGCAGGGAGGAAGAAACAAAGGGAGATAATTGAAAGCTATGATAAATAAGAACAAAGAGAGTTCCAGAGGAGGAGGAGGACTAGGAGAAGGAGTTGGAGGATGGCTAGAAAGATTCTCAGGAAACTTAAAAACAAAAAAAGAGTGAGTCAAATGAAAAGAAAGAAAATCAGAATGACTGAACTGGAAAAGGAATTCAAAAGTTATCAGGATTATGGCTACTTCCCTTCTACTTAAGAATTAATGCTATTTTTCTATTTTTGAATAAAAGCTTAGATTAGTTTGGTACAAGACTAGATTTGAGGGTGAGAAATGAGAATAAGAAAAATTCATTGTACTAATTTTTAAAACAGTGGATTGATTCCAGCTGTAAAAATCAGCATTTGAAGTCCTGACTTTTATCAGAACTTGAACACTGATCTCAGGAACTGGCGAGGAATAAGTACGGGGATCATTAAATAAGTTTCCAGACTTTTTTCATAAGGGCACTTTTATTGATAGTACACACATGAAACTCTAGTCCCCTTTGAAGTAATCTCCTCCGGCTGCAATGCGCTTTTTGTACCGTTCCAACAACTTCTGGAAGGCCCCATGGAAGTTCTCGTGTGTGAGCGTATCAATGATCTTCATCACAGCCTCTTTCATCTCCTCAATTGTCTCAAAATGACAGCCTCTGAGCTTAGGGAATAAGCAAAAGTCACAAGGAGCAAGGTCTGGACTATGGGGAGGGTAAGGAACTGTCTTGATGCCCATCTTGGTCAAATAGTCTGTGACAAGGATGGAGTTGTGAACTGGTGCATTGTCCTGGTGGAAGTGCCACTGGCCCGATTTGAAGAGTGCAGGCCTCTTCCCTAGGAATCTCTTCCTGAACTCCCTTAAAACCTCAACATAGTAACCCTAAGCCAAGGCCTAACCCTTTGTGCAATCAACTCTGGTGTATTGACTTCTTTACTCCTCCCACACCTCTCATCATCCCTCACAGACTCCCTGGCTTCCTTGAATCTCTTATGCCACTCAAAAACTGATGCTTGATGCATGCAAGATGCTCCAAAAGCAGTCTGAAGCATTCCATACATTTCTGTGGCATTTTTTCTTCTAAAGTGTCCTCACGTCCAGATTGCAATTTTGAAATTCACCAGCTGTGACAATCAGGCTTTAGTAGGATGTATTCCAATTGCTGCTGTAACTATTCCTTTGAACCTGAAATCATAAAAATTGATCAGTCCTCTCATAAGATGTACAGCAATAACATATTGAATTTTCAAGTGTCTACGACAATTTTAAATGCCTGTACAAAAAAGTCTGGAAACTTATTGAAGGCACCCCATAAATTCAAATCTTTGCTAGGTTTGATTTGGTTTCTTTGGTAAATTGCATATCAACCTTTGTAGGTTATTTAGTACCAAAACCATCTTTGTAGAAAAGCAGTAGTGGTACTATTTAAGCCAAAAATTAGGATATAAACGGATTCATACCTTTCTCAAAGGTATTAATCTGAAAGTTAATGCAACAATGTGACTTTGTTACATGTTGAACTTTGACAGACCTGTTATAAGGGATCTCTAAAACAGAATGTTCCTGCTGTGTAAACAAGAGTACTGCAGAAGCAGGTTACAAGTGTTGACAGCCAGAAGGACAATTGGAATGCTTAGGCGTTACGAAATTATATATACACACTGGTAGCTACAGACAAAATGGTCAGTCATGGTCAGTTATCAGTTAAGCAGACAGAAGGGGGTCGGATTCAGAGAGTAGTAGGCGAATGCCTAGATAGAAGGGGCTGGTAGCTCCCTGGGGACTTTGTTTGAAAACCTTTCCATGAAGGAAGCAAAGACATTAGGCACTAAGTATAGAATCACAGTGTGATTCAGAAAAAGTCAATATTGCAGTCCTCCATCAGCCTGTCTCTGAGTCCTTCATCTCTCTCTCTCTCTCTCTCTCTCTCTCTTACAGCCAATTTTAAACTTTTGAGTAATAAAGAAGAGAGACATATTTTTGTACGGAAAGTGTTATGGGCTTTTATTCGTTCTTTCATTGGTAACATTATTATTGATTGGTGCCATAACCAGGATTTTAGGACCAAGATATTGGTCCTGCGATGTTTTTAGTTTCCTCAAGGAATTACAGAGGAGGGCCCAATGGTATTTTTTAATGAAATATGTAATTGTATTATATTTTTGATGTATGCATGTGGGATTGCCAACCATGTGAAGAAATAGTAAAGAACTTGTTTAAATAATAACAAAAACGGGCCAGTTTTACATAATAAAAAAGTTACCTTTTACGATGTGTTAGGATTCTTTTATATTTTGCTGTTGTTTTCCTTGTACAACTTTTTTAAGTGTGGGTTGGGAGAAAGATGGAGAGGGACATGAAGAAAATGTCCACAGTTAGATATTTTGAAAAGTAGGGTAAAGAGGAATGTTGCATATTGACCTTTGACAGACTCACCATTAGGGATTTCTAAAAGAGGATGTTCCTGCTGTGTAAACAAGAGAACAGCTGAAGCTGGTCACATAGGTTGACAGTGAGAAGGACAACCAGAATGTGTAGGAGTTATGAAATTATATATACATTGGTACCCACAGACAGAGCAGTCTGTCATGTTCAGTCTCACTCAAGGAGACTGAAGAGAGTCAGATTTAGTGAGTGGCTGGTGAGTGCCCAGAGTGGCAAGTAGCCTCTGACAGACCCCGCTTAAGAACTTCCCATGAAGGAAGCAAAGGCATAAAACTTAGAATATAGAATCTCTTTGTCGTTAAGAAAAGGTCAATATAGCAGTCCTCTTTCAGTCTGTGTCCGAGTGATTTGTTTCTGTCTCTCTCTCATGCTTACAACCAATTTCAACCTTTTGAGTTATAAAGAAGAGAGACGTATGTTTTTATAAGGAAAGTGTTATATTCATTCCTTCATTGATATACAGCAACTGGAGTTGCTTACTTTGGTGTCACACTCCAGTCCATTAATCTCTATTCCATGGAGAATCCTCCTTTAAGTTTCCTTTCTCCTTGAAACCTCTTTATTAATTCATATGAGAAATGTATGTAGATCGTATCAATTTTGAATGATTTTAATGGTATGTCAATGCAACTAAGTTTATTTCATGGCAAGAGGTTAGGGAATTGCATTCATTGTATGTTTATACTTATATTTTTTGTGTAGTCATTTCAGAGGTATTTTTTGAACAGATATATAGTATCAAGTATTTCTATCAAATACTAATAATTTGCCTCTAGTTGTACAATTTCAAATATTCCTATAACTAATAATTTATACACGGTTATAATAATTCTTAGTAAATAATTATGGATTCAATAATTAATCTTAATAGAAAGGATTTTCAGTTGTATTGTATGATGTTTGTTTGTTTGTTATTTAATGACATATCAAACCTCCTCAGGTTATTTGATGCCAAACCCATCCTTTTTTTAAAGAACAGAAGTGGTATAAATATATTAAATATAACCCATAGATGGGAGGATAAGGGGTTTCATACCTTTCCCAGGAGTATTTGCCACAACATGGTCAAACTGGATCTGGGAGTAATGGCAATGAAGGCTTTCTCCATACACCCTAGATCTCCAGAACTGGAGTCTTGCCATCATATGCAGTTTAGTGTCATACCTTGGACGCTTAGAACTTGAACGTCCAGCAGGACACATAGCGTAACAGTTATAGGCATTGGTTCTCTGAGCTTCTAAGGAGACAATCATCTGGAGGTTGCAGATTCAATCCTGACAGCAGGTGAGTAACAATACAGGAATACTTAACACTTGTACCCGGTTTAAACAGAACCAGAACAGGCGACTCCCGTGGATTCAATAAAGGATGTAGTTTGAAGTTCCGTGTAGGTTCCCGACTTTGATAAACACCAGAAGAAGGCTGGAGGACATATCGGCTGAAACGTTGTGGAAATAACAATAAAGATGAAGACAATAGTTCAAAAACCCTTAATGATAAAGATCATCAAGCTTCATCTCAGAAATTTAGACAACAAAGAAAAATAACACAAAGACAAACATGAAAACAGAGATGATAAAATCAATAAAACACAAATGAGGAGTGAAATAAAAAGAATAATGAATGCTTCAGAAGACAAATGAAAGAAATTGTGGATGAGATGATCTAGACATGGTTAAGCAGAGGAAACCTTAATAGAGAAACAGAATTACAAATTATAGCAGCCCAGAATATCACTGAAAGAACTAATTATATAAAAGCTGGAATAGATAAAACTCATGGAAATAATAAGTGTATAGTATGCAGAGAGAGAGAGAGAGAGAGAGAGAGAGAGAGAGAGAGAGAGAGAGAGATGAAGCAGAAACTAAAATCTTACCAAACTGATAAATGATATCTGCCCTGACCAGAACTTGACCTGAAAAAAGACTCAAAATTCCTTGGGATATTAAAATATAAACAGACCACCCAATATCAGCCAGAAGACCAGAACTAGTTTTATTTAACAAGAAGAAAAGAACTCATCAACCTGTAAATCAAAAAATTAAAGTAAATGAAAGCAGAAAATTAGAGAAATAAGGAGAGCTGTTTGTCTTTTTGGTTGTGTTTTATGGCAATTCAACCCTTGTGAGCTATTTAAAGCTAAATCCTGTTTATATGTACATATTATATATATATATATATATATGATCTATTGGCTCATTTGTTAGCTCTCATTTAAATGGTTTCGAATACAGCTATCTCAGAGCAGTTAACCCCTTGCCTTCAAGCCCCTTTAAGATAAAAAAATGGTTGGGTGTTTGCCGCAAGGGTAATAAATTTGAAGAATAAGGTTGGAACAATCATACAGGTATGAGGCCTTGACATGACCAGTCGATTGATCAGATTGGGCTTCTCCGGCAGCTCATTAAGCCCATTCAAGGCTGAAGTGGAGTGTTGCAAGTCATCAGGACATGGACTACTCAGTTACATGAATCCTATTTGGAATCTTTATGGGTTGCCCCCATGGCAAACAGGTACAGTTGGCATATTCTAAAACCCCATCCAACCAGACAACAAACGTGAGGGTGATAGTGATACCAATAGTAGCTGGAGCCCTTGGAACAATCCCAAAGAAAGTGAAAAAAAACCGGGGAAGTAGAAATTATAAATATTAAGACCATATAGACCACTATATGGCTGAGACATGTAAGAATTCTTCAAAGTATCCTGCAAAGCTGAGAATACTTACTGTCACTCAGACTTTGGTGAAAACCAGTTACTACTGGTATAAGTGGACAAGGGAAGAACTTCAATAAATGGATCAAAGAATAAGAAAACTATTGACAATGCATCCTGCCTTATATCTCAGGGATGACATAGATAAACTGTGTCAAGAAAAGAAGGAGGACGACAACTCACCAGCATAGAAGATGGAGTTGATACATAAATATGACGACTCAAAAAGAGCAAAGAAAGATTAATTCATCATCATCATCATCATGTCATACCACCAGCACAGATCTCCCTGTCCATCTCCAGCTACCCATTTCTGTCATCCACAGCTCCGAGTAGGTCTTCAAGGCTACATCCTGTATCGGCACAGAGCTGTTGTGTAGAGGTTCTTGCTGGTCATCCTGCCTTTGCTCGTCCATGTGAAGAGGTCCACAGGAGAATGTCAAATATGAGTTTGTCCCTACTTCTCCAGCAGTGTCCTGCATGTCTGGTTCATCTAACTTGCATAGTTTCTGCGATGGGTGGTCAGTGACTGTACAGCTGCTGCTTTGTGGGGTACTGCCTCCATGACTTGTTCAATATTGCTTGGCGCATTCTTATCTAATTGCCGTCAAGCTTTTCCTCCATATGTTCAATTAGCGTCCATGTAGTGCATCCATATAGCAGTATCGACATGAATGCTGCTTGGAAAAAACTGTGTTTTGTTTTATCAGTCAGATAGCCTATCGATAGCTGTCCATACCTTTGCTAGTCACGTGTTGATGTCTGTCTTAGTTGATGAGACACTACTTCTGAGGTAGGTGAACCAGTCCACTAGTTTCACAGAACTACCACTTAGTGTGGAGATGTCGCCTCTTTGATTAAATCACATGTATTTTGTCTTGTCTGCATTGACATGGGGGCCAATGCCAGCAGCTGCTCATTCCAGATTATTTAGCAGCGTTTCGGCTCAGGTGGTGTATTTGCCATAAGCGCTATGTCATCGGTATAGTCAGTGTCCATAATTATTTGTGTGGTATATCTTCTGCTTCTTTCTTTTGTCAGCTTGAAGCCGTTGTCTTTCATTTAATCAATAGACGTTCTAAGCATGTAGTCTAGACAGATGATAAAGAGGTATGGGGCTAATGTATCTCCTTGCAGCACACCTGCTATGATGTTTAAGTAGTCTATGTCTCTATCTGGGGAGCAGACTTTTACTTTCGTGTTTTTATATAGCACCATTTTGGCTGCAACAGTTTCTTTGAGGGAGACCATAGGTATATAATATTTGCTTCATCTTCCTTCTGTGTATGGAGTCAAAGGCCTTGAAGAAGTCAACAATAATATTGTTGCCTCAGGTTTCGGCTCAGGTGGTGTATTTGCCATAAGCGCTATGTCATCGGTATAGTCAGTGTCCATAATTATTTGTGTGGTATATCTTCTGCTTCTTTCTTTTGTCAGCTTGAAGCCGTTGTCTTTCATTTTATCAATAGACGTTCTAAGCATGTAGTCTAGACAGATGATAAAGAGGTATGGGGCTAATGTATCTCCTTGCAGCACACCTGCTATGATGTTTAAGTAGTCTATGTCTCTATCTGGGGAGCAGACTTTTACTTTCGTGTTTTTATATGGCACCATTATGGCTGCAACAGTTTCTTTGAGGGAGGCCATAGGTATGTAATATTTGCTTCATCTTCCTTCTGTGTATGGAGTCAAAGGCCTTGAAGAAGTCAACAATAATATTGTTGCCTCAGGTTTTTTACACGTCCACCTTTTAAAATTTAACGGATAGTCACTATCTGGGATGTCAAGGATTTGCTTCCTTTTTAGTATCTAATCACTTTTGTGTCCTATGTGGTTGCGTAGTAGAGCATTGTAGATCTTGGCTGCTATAGATGTAAGGGTTATACCTTGGTAGTTCTTGCCAATTTGAGGTTGCCCTTCTCAGGGAAGGTGAGGAGGCATCCCTTTTTCCATCTGTCTATTGTGTTTTGATTATATACAGCATTACAGTGTTGAATTCCTTGGTCTTCCATACTTCTATTTTTAATTTTTCTTAGTACTGAGTCAAGTTCTTCTTGCGTAAACTGTCCTAGTTTGATGTCTAATTGATTACTTATAATTCTCATGATTGGTTCATGCATAACATTCTGAGAGTAAATTCTCAAAATGTTATTTCCACAGGTGAATTCATTCTTCTTGCACAACTTATTAAATAGAAATGGGAAACATCTAAGAGATTTCATGCGAGAAATAGATTAACATGACTCAATACTAAATTTCAGAAAAGGAAAAGAAAACTACAGACCTACACCTATGCAAATAATACTAATGCACAGATAGACTACATCTTTATAAAGAAGAAATGGAATAATAGCATATTGAATTGAGAGGCATATTCCTCTTTCGAGGGTGTGTCCTTCGATCACCAAATTGTCATGACAAAAATATGACTGAGCCTACAAAGGAATACGACCAAAACAACATCAACCGTACACTACGACTGGTCTCTGCTTAATAACAGGGATATTAGAGATAAATATATATTAACACTAAGAAACAAATTCGATGCACTTCAAAAGTCAGAAACACCTATTCTGAATGACAAATATGATAATTTCGCCAATGCTCACTTAGAAGCAACAGCAGAATGCATACCAACAAAACAAAGTGCTAAAGACTAATTACAATGATCAAAAACAACACGAGGATCAACAGAATAACAAAAGGGTCTATGTTGAAGTCATGTTTCCCTCCTCTTCCTAGTTATGGCGGCGATGATCTGGGTCCTTCAGGACCCCACCCCAGGTAAATAGAATCTCCCTTTTGACACTTTGACCCTCTAGCTAGTTTGAATGAGATGTGTTACCCCCCACCTTTTTTTTTTTTTGACGACTTACCTCCATAGAATCACTTACCTCCATAGAATCTCTTCCTCATCATTATTGTACATACATCACTTTTCTCCTCATCGGCTTTCAGTAGGTTTTTTTCATATTGGTGACTGTTGCATGTCAGAGATGAATGGGTATAAATCATGGTTAAATAAATTCTAGTGTGACTGGTCGTGAAAGAAACTAGCTAGGGCACCATGGACAACAATGTTTTCTTTGTCTTCTTTCTTTTTCTTTCCCCTCCCTTCAAATTCTTGGGGCCTTGCACTCACCAAAAATTGTAAAATTTCATTTTCTCTTTTTGGAAATAAAGAGATCAACAGAATAACAATAACTAGAAAATTAAAAAGGAAAGAAAAATAACTGTATGGATATTTCAAGCAACAAATAAGTGAAATCTTGGACATGGCTAAAAAAGGGAAACCTTAAGAGAGAAACTGAATCTCATCTAATTCTAGCATAAAACAAAGCCATAGGAATCAACTATGTTAAAGCAAAAATAGATAAGATGCAACAAAGTAATAGATGTAGGTTATGTGGCAATAGAGACGAAAAAATCAATCGCATAATTAATGAATGCAGCAAACTAGTACAAAAAGAATATAAGACTAGACGTTACTGGGTGAGGAAGGTAATCTTGTGGGAGTTGTGCAAAAATTAAAATTTGACCATGTAAACAAGTGGTATATGCACAACCCAGAATTGATCCTGGAGAATGAGACACACAAAGTTCTCTTGGATTTCGAGATACAAACAGATCACCTAATCTTTTCTGAGTAATGGAATTGAATGCATTTGAGCAATCTATGAACAGTTGTGTTGTCTAGAGATTTTTTGCATCTACTCCTTCAATGGAGTGGATAGTCAGAATCTATGAGGTTGTGGATCAATTCCTTTGAGATCCATTGGGATTTCTTCCAAGAATTTCCTTGATTTTGGGTTGGATATGATTGAGAAGTAGAACATTATAAACCTTGGCAACAATAGCAGAAAGACTTATACCTCGGTAGTTCTTAATGATTCCGAGGTCACCTTTCTTAAGGAAAAGGAAGAGGCAGCTTTTTGTTCATTTCTCTGTAGAGTTTTCTTTATACATGGCATTGTATAATCAGAGAAGTAAGTTGTCAAATTTTCTCATTTTTCCTTCTTCAAGAGGTATTTTATCATGGCCTGCAGCTTTAAGAACTAAATATATGAAAGCAAAAAAATTGATAATACACAGGAGAAGATCGAGCATAAGTAAAGTGGTGATAGAGAAGAAACAGTTAATTGTATAATAAGAAAATGTAGCAAAAAACACAAAAGGAATATAAGAACAGGTATGACTTGTTAAGGAAGGTGATCCACTTGGGATTGTGGAAGATTATGAATTTTCATACAAATAAATCGTAATTGAATATGTAATATAATGATGGAGGGACTTCGTTTTATGCCTCTGGATTTAGTTAGGCTGAGAACCTTTTGCTCAGTGCATGGGTTACTTAGGTGCAACATTAACATAGGTGTTCACATGTGCGCGCGCGGAGCGAACATATCACTCAGAGATGTCACAATAGCCCAGATGGGAAACGGGGGCTACAGAGTGTGGGTGACATCACGCACCAGAAGCGCGTACAGGATTTTAGGGATTTTGAAAAAGTGAGTAGAGTCGAGTTCTGCCTCGGGAGAAGACGGTTGGTTTTTGCTTGCTCGCCGAAGCCAGGCCAGTGGCCTTAGTGGTGGGGGCCGCATGTGTTGGAGTGGGACAGATGGTAAAGCCAGAATAGAAAGAATATGTATCTCTCTCCTTATGTTGAAGAACCTTTAAACTCAAAGGTAATAAAAAGTTTCGTACCTGAACTAAGAAGTCATAAGTGTTTTTTGTGTTTCAAGATTTCTATGTATAGATGTTAGGAACATCCCATGTACATTTCGCATATTCATGTATGGGTATAGTACAAATAAACCAGAAACTGTTCATGAAAATGAAACACAAAATTCTCTGTAACTTTGAGGTACAAACACATTGCCCAATCCTGACCAGACAACCAGACTTAGTTTTTATTTACAAGAAGAAAAAACTTGTCGTCTAGAGGATTTTGCCATGCCAGCAGACCACAGAATGAAAGAGAAAGAAGGCCAAAAGCTAGACAAATACCAGGATCTTGTCAAAGAACAGAAAAAATTGTAGTACATGAAGATGACAGTGATACCAATTGTAGTTGGAATGCTTGGAACAATTCCCAAGAACCTGGAAAAAAGACTTGATGAACTAGAGATTTTAGCACTACTAAAATTAACCAGGATACTTAGAAGAGTCCTGGAGACCTAAGGAGACTTGCTGTCACTCAGACTTCAGTGAAAAACCATCAAGGTGAAAATTTTGCATGGAGCATGATAATGATAGAAAGAAGGCAAATTTTTAGAAAGCTGGTCTCACAAGTCATTAATACCTAGGTATATTTCCAATGCTCGGAAATAAATATCTATCAATCTTGGATTGTATATAAGTTTTTTTTAATAACTTTTTATTAGAATATTAAAAACTCAATCTTTTTCTGTGAACTTTCTCTCCCTTCCTTTTTACTCTATCAAATCTCTCAATTTATCTATTTTTGTTATAAAGTAAGAAAGAATTGCAGTATGTCAAAGTCTGTAATTATGCTCAAATTTATGTCAGTTCAGAAAGACAGTTGTCAAACTTGTTTTCTGCAATGATTCAGTCAATATTTGCACACTTAAACACCCTTTTGAATTCATTGTCTCTTCACAGATACAAAAGAAAAGACTTAAATCAATTTTTATCTTCCTTTTTCCATTTTTATTTTATATATCAACTCATATATCTGCTGCTTTGTTCACCCCCTGAAAAAAGCAATATATTAACTAGATTCTTCAAACTCCTCCATTAATTTCGAACAATTTTATTTATTCAGTTAATTATCTGCTCAATTTTTGACATTCGTTTATTTTTTAACCTGTTTATTCATTTATTTATTCATTTATAACCTTTTTTGTTTAGTTTTTATTGAATTTTTTTAAACGTTTAATGAAATTTGAAAAACAATTTGCCAAGTGTTTTTAACTTCATGTGAATATGTGGATTGTTTGCTTTAAATGATATGTCAATGAATCTGGGGTTATTTTATGTCTAGAGGTCAGGGAATCACACACGTTGTACATTTATACTAACAATTTTTGTGTACTTGTTTCTTAAAAGCATATATGAGATGTTATAATAAAATACTGCATCTTTAAATTATTTAAATGTTAATTTTCAAAATTTGAATGAAGCATCTGTATAGCAGGGCAACTTATATATTCATATTTATCCAACCCCTATGCTTGAGCAGGACGCAACACAAAGTCAATTTTTTAGTAGAGTTTTACAGGTTTAAATTCAGAGTTTTCCTTTTGCCATACCGATGTTAAAGACCTGAGCAACTTATATAATAAAATGATGATGTTAAAGACCTGAGCAACTTATATAATAAGGTGATGACTTCTTTCTAAAAGTCCTAATGAATATGTGTTGATTTAAAAAAAAAAATTAAGTCATTATGCCAATCTTGATAATTTTTATCATTCTTTTTAGTGAAACAAAGAGTTACCCAAATGCAGTACCTGACATACACACCCGACTTAGCTCCATTCAACTTATTCTTGTTTTCCAAAATTTGTCTCATGGTAAGAGTTGATGATGTAAAGGGCATTAAAAGGAATATAACTATTGCTTCATAGCATATCAAAAAAGAGATGCTTTGACCAATGGAATACTCACTGGAATAAAGATGCTGAATACTAAAAAGAGTGTTTTTTGAAAATTAATATTTCATTCATGATTCTTTAGCCTCAGTATTTTTATCAATCTCGATAGTTTTTTTAATACTCCTCGTGTTTCATTGTTCTCAGTTCTATTTGGGCCAAGAACTTTTTAACACTATTTTGTTTTTGTTCCATATTTCATTTACTTTCATGTAAGTCCATCTTGTGTCTATGTTATTTATGGTCATGGTTAATTTGGTTTGGTTTTATTCACTGGCCTATTGAGTCATACCAAAAACTAAAAAAATGGTACTTCAGGCCTCCTTGCTTAACATTCAGCATTATAAGGTATGGATTAAGGGTAAAGCAGAGCAATCCAGGGGAAGGAGTAGCACCCACACCTACATGTTGGTGTAATAGTTATTGAAAAGAGAGCCTTAGGGGCACCCTCAACTAAGGTCACCAACTTTACTTACTTTGCTATGTGGGTTATGTAAAGCTAAATACTCTGTATATATATATATATATATATGATTTGAAAGTGAAAAGTTTGTACAGGGTGGAATGATAAAATTGTTGCCCTAGAAAAGACAACATGATTCCATATCCGTTTAATGAAAACCGGTTTTCTTTTTTCGTCGCAGACCATCTACTTGTTGGCCAGTCATGTACAAATCCCAAGAGTGATAGGAGCTTTCTATCATGTCTGAAAGTGACGCAATGTTCAACGAGTGAGATTGGAGATGCACTGCTGTACAACTCATGCTCTCTACCGATCCAAGTGATGACAACAGGACCATTGCCAGCGCCCTCAAAACGCAAATTCAGATGGTTCAATGTTTGAGAGCACAGCTCAACGCATCAGACGACCCTTTGGAGGTGGTGGAGGAAGACCCGGATCAAGGAGTTCATCAAAAAGGTCCAGACAATCATTGATGAAACTCGCCAGCAGCCTATTCAGTAGATTGCCAGAAATTTAGGCATCTCACAAACAACTGTGAATGCATGTGTGAAGGAGGACTTGAAGTGTAGGTCCTACAGGCGCCAGACAAGCCAGATCTTGACTAGGTTGCTGACCTGAACCCTGGACTACTTTGTTTGGTCATACATCAAAAACATCACCAACATGACTTCCCATAACACTAAAGCCAGCCTGATCACTGCCATCCGCCAAGTATTTGCCGAGCTCCTGCCAGCACTTGAGGAAAAGTCATGCTCCCAGTTCTGGATCCTTATCAAGGCAGTGATTGAGGCTGAAGGCAGCTACATTGAACAGATGTTAGCTCTATAACATAATCAAGTTAGCTGAATTGATTTTTTCAATAAAAGTTTTAAAATAAGGCTGTAGTGTTGTTTTCTTTAGGACAACAATTTTATCGTTCCACCCTGTAGATGACATTAGTTTTAAAACTAAAAAAATTAGCCAAAACTCATTTGTTTGCTCACTGTTGAATAGTTTCAAGTATTGTTATCAAACACTAATAATTAACATTAATCATTTCTTTGCACAGAGTTAAATGGTTTGAAGTGATACAACTCAATATTAACAATTCTATTATTTAGTATTTCTATCTAATGTGAATAACTTGCACACAGCTGTATTGATTCAAGCAACTAATAATAATAATCCCTAATAAAAGATTGAACAATTCTATTTCATCCATAGATAGGACCCTAACTGCTACTACCACTCAGAGTCAGATTGGGTCTGAGAATAATGGAAAGGGTACTTAACATTCTTTACGACTTCAGGATTGCCAAGAAGACTATTTTAATAAAATTAACGTTGTATTCATGATTCACTTGTCTTGGTATTTCATTGATCTCAATAATTTTTGAACACACCTCATGTTTAATGAGTTTCTGTCTTATTTGAGCCAAGAACTCACCATCAGGTGGTTTAGTGTCATACCTAGGACATTCATTGGTAGGAGGGTCTTATCCCTCAGTAGAGGTACAATCAGCATATTCTACAGTCCCAGGCAATGAGCCAGTGTTATGATCATGAAATTATTGTTTAATGTAATTAATTTTTGAAGCTAACAGTTGCTCCGCATCCCTCCCATTATAATTAAATTTTAACCATACAAAATTATCGTAAACCATTTTTATGCAAAAATTCGGCCTTCAAAATTTGACTGATACATGAGTGTATACAACAATCAATTCAATGACTTATTTTTTTAATCATTTTTATTCACTTGATCAAACATTTTTACATTATCATCAACATAAAAAAACTCTATCAATTATTTGCCTTTTTTTAATAACAAACTTCTGTAATAATTTATTAAGCTTAGCATGGCACAAGGCAATAGCATTGGGGTACATGTTAAGAATGAGCTCCCAACAAAAGTAAATTGACCCTCAGGACAAGTTCTACTTAGGACTTTGTTTATAATTTACCATCAAGAAGAAATAAGTGTAGTTATTGAATAAGCATAGCTTAGTCGTGTACCTAAGATGATTTAAGCAAATATAAGTCTGTGACTTAAGCTTACTAATCAATATGTTATAATTTACATTATTTTAAGGATTCTGATTATTATCCTCATCTTGGTTGCTATACCCCAATGTTCTGACCACTGTAAACTTACACTTTTCCAGATAGTTTTTGTTGAAGTTGGTAACCTTCAAGGAATTTTGAATGAAATTTTTCATTCAGTTCATGGAGGTAAACTGTTCCCATTCTGCTGTCCATTCTTTGAAATACCTGATATCAGTTAATTCATATTCTTAGTTTATTTTGCCCGTGTAATATCAATTTTCCTTCTGTTGAATCTGGGTCCAGATACTGAACTCACAATTTCAGTATCAACTTCTAAACCAACATCTTTAAACACTTGCCCATTTTTTTTTGTGAGACAATTCATTTTTAAGAGCCCAAAACTCAATGTCATTTTAATTGACTTTTCAATTAAAATATATATATTGTTTATTTTTCTGTTATTGGGGGCAACTTAAATTAATTTACTCAAACGTATTCCCTGCTTATTCCTTTACTTTCTTATTCCTACATCTGCTCTTATAATCTTGTGTCAGACTTAGCTAAGCTTTATATATTATATTCTAAGAACTAATTCATTGCCTTTCCCTTAATTATTGCTCTGTTTATTCCCTAATTGACCCTCATTCATTTATTTACCCAATTCATAAATTTATTCATTATAGAGATTCTTTTATTCTTTGCTTGATTTAATAGTAATCTCTTGTTCACCTTCCGCAGTCATATACATTCTATTTCTCTTATTCATATACTCATGTACCCATTAAACTAAAGCCCTGACTCATTCACTCTCTGATAATCTCCATTATTGACTACTATAATCCTTCTTCTTCATTCATATATTCACTTATTCAATAAATTTCTAACCTAGTCATTCATTTTCTGTTGTATACATATTCTTATTCTCTCTTATTCATTTATTTAAAACCCAATTCTTTCCTTCGATAACTCAATAACCTGCTTCCTTATTCTCCCACTCATTCAATTTGTATTTACATACAGCAACTTCTTGTTGAGAAAAGTAATTTCCATTTCCCCCATATTTGGCTTGTCAAGTCTTTCAAATTTACTCATTTCCTTTGCTCTGAAGACCTGTAATCATTTCTTGATTTCCTTCTGATGCAAACTCTTAAATCAAATATACAAACTGATACCCCAACCTAATTTGCTACACACTAATGCACACACAATTCTGACAAAAGGTAAAAAACAAACCAAAAAATTTATCCTTCAAAAACATCATTCCTTTCTTGTTTCTGGGAATTACATATTTGGCATCTTTTATCAGGCACTCAAATGTACCAAAGAATAATGGCCAAAAATTGGTGCACTTGGGAAAATGAAATCAGCAAATTCTATTCAAACTTGCTAATGTTATATTTGATCAAATGCTTTTGATTTTAAAAGCATGAATTGCTTTGGAGGCTTGGTTCCAGCTGGTTTGAATTCAGTTCTCCTTCTCATAGATTGGTTGTCTTTCCAAAGCTAAAGAAACAAGTCTTCACTATTGTTTATACATAGCTAGAAGGAGAATAGATAGATTTGTGCCTTTCCCCAAGGTATACTTCTTGAGTCATCAAGAATAAAGACAACATTTGGCATATCTTATGGTAAACAAAAGTCAACACACCTAAAAGTTTAATCCCTAATGGAGAATTGACATTTTAATTAAGAATAAAACCCTTCTTGTTGTCATCACTGAGGTTCATACATTCAAGTTGTGGCTTTAAGACTAATTTTTGTTTTTTTGTTGTTGAGCCTGAAATGCAAGTAATTTAATTAGTTGCTAAGAGCTCTGAGGCCACTATACGGGGCCCTAACAGGCTTGATTATTTATCATATCAACTCGTATAACCATGTTATAAAGAATGATTACATATACAATAAAAGCTTTTTTTTTTACAGTAGATATCCAAAGGATCAAGCGTCAAAAGTCATCATCAAAAGTCATCATCATCATCATGTCGTGCCGCCAGCACGGATATCCCTGACCCTCTCTCGCCACTTCGCCCTATCATTCATCGTTTTGGGCAGGTCTTCAGGGTTACATCCCGTATCCTCACATAGCTGCTCTATGTATGTTCGAGCTGGTCGTCCTGCTTTTGCTTGGTCATATGCGGGGGTCTATAGGAGTACATCACTTATGAGTTCGTCCTTGCTTTTCCAGCAGTGTCCTGCATGTCTGGTTTGTCTAACTTGTATAGTTTTCATGATGGGAGGCAAGTGGCCGTATAGTTGGTGTCTTGTGGGGTGTGGTAAGTCCTGGCGACAACACCCAACAAGCATCAAAAGTAATCAATATTATTCATGGCAATCAGGAAGGAGATCAAATTAAGCTTAGGGTGCCATGAACCCTTGGGCTGGTTCTGCTGGTGTGTCTTGTTGATCATTTTTATCTAACTCTTAATTTTTCAAAAAACCTTTAGTTCACAAAAGTTATTGTCTGTTTTTAAACCAAAAAACTCAACAAATTTTGTAGTGAAAGTATCAAACTGAAAGTCATGAGAGAGTGGTTTCTTCATTTCTGGTGTAAAGGCACATTATTTATTACCTACCAAATAAATTATCTTCCTTCAGCTGATAAAAATTTTCAGATCCTTTGTCTTGAGATATGATCAATTGATTTCAATGGTACGAGGATCATTAAATAAGTTTCCAGACTTTTTTCATAAGGGCACTTTTATTGATAGTACACACATGAAACTCTAGTCCCCTTCAAAGTAATCTCCTCCGGCTGCAATGCACTTGTACTGTTCCAACAACTTCTGGAAGGCCCCATGGAAGTTCTCTTGTATGAGCGTGTCAATAACCTTCATCACAGCCTCTTTCATCTTCTCAAATGTCTCATAACGACAGCCTCTGAACTTAGGGAATAACCAAAAATCACAGGGAGCAATGTCTGGACTATAGGGAGGGTGTGGAACTGTCTTGATGCCCATCTCAGTCAAAAAGTCTGTGACAAGGATGGAGTTGTGGACTGGTGCATTGTCCTGCTGGAAATGCCATTGGCCTAATTTGAAGAGTGCTGTCCTCTTCCGATGGAATCTCTTCCTGAACTCCCTTAAAACCTCAACATAGTAACCCTAACCCTAAGCCTAACCCTTTGGGCAATCAACTCTTGTGTATTGACTTCCTTACTCCTCCCACACCTCTCAACATCCCTTACAGACTCTGTGCCTTCCTAGAATCTCTTATGCCACTCAAAAACTGATGCTCAATTCATGCAAGATGCTCCAAAAGCAGTCTGAAGCATTGCATATGTTTCTGTAGCATTTTTTCCAAGTTTAAAACACAATTTTATTTCATATCGTTCTTCTAAAGTGTTAGATTGCATTTTTGAAATTCACCAGCTGTGAGAATCAGGCTTTAGCAGGGTGTATTCCAATTGCTGCTGTAGCTGTTCATTTAAAGCTGAAATCATAAAAATTGGTCAGTCATCTGATAAGATGTATAGCAATAACATAGTGAATTTTCAAGAGTCTACAACAATTTTAAATGCCCGTACAAAGAGTCTGGGAACTTATTGAATGCACCATGTATGTCAACCTGTTATGCTTAGAGGTTAAAAAACTGCATTCATTGTATCTTTCAACTTATATTTTTCATACATGGTTCTATTAAATGTAAATAATTATTAAACAGATCTATTCTCGGTCAGAGTGAACCCAGGAGTAATAGCAAGGAAAGGGTCGTTTATATTCCTTAGATCTCTAGAATTGGAGCTTCACTATTAGATGCAATTTAATGTCATATTCAGGACACTCTTTCTTTTGCAAGGAGTCTTATCAATCTGCAGGGGAGACTGTATATTTTAACCCATTGACACTGACAAAGAAATTTATTCATGTTTACCTGACAATAAATATAAAACATTAAACAATCTAAAATTGTCTCCAGATTATGAATTATTGCATTTGAATAAACCTGTTAAAATTATTGTGAAATCATTTATATATTGAAGAAACTGAAAAATTTGAATTACAAAATATTTTTGTCTGAAATTTTCAGATGGGTTGTGGATTATATTCAAGAAATATTGATTTAACAAGTAGATAAGTGCACCAACTGTAGTAGATATGCTCAAGTTTTTGTATCTACAGATTTAAAATTTCTCATTGTCCATTTAATTGGTAATTGAAAAAATAAATGTTTCTTTAAAGAACTAAACAGTATTTAAATGAACTCCTATAACATGGATGAAAATATTAAGTCAATAGTATGCAGTCATTAATAATTGTGAATATAACCCTTGAGTCAATGAACTTGGATGTGGGATATTCAATAAGTAAGGGCAATTTTTAAAAGAAAGTGAAATAATATTTTTTTTCCAGAATTTTTTTCCCTAAATGAAAAACTGCATTGTTTTGAACTGGTTTATTGTAAAAATCATTTTAATATTTGTTTTCCGGCTCTTTAAAATGGCAGTAAATGAAACAGTGTGCTCCAGGCTTGAACAGAGGTCTGTGATTGAATTTTGGTGACTGGGAAGTGCAAATCATGTAAATTTTTTAGAAGAATGTTTGATGTTTATGGAGAAGTATCTTTTAGAAATGTTTATAAATGGGCTTTACATGAGTTTTCTAAAATACTGTTGTATAGCCACATACAACTACACAATACATATACATATATATAAATATATGCGGAAACATAGTCAACAATAATGAACGAACGAACACACTTCTTTAAAAAAATATACCTCTCACACTTTATTCTCAAAAGCCTTGATGTTTCTTGCATGTGAGAGGTGAGTTGGAGACGGGGACAGACTGCTACATATTGACCCAAAGTTCTTCTAACCATAGCAGCACTTCTTTCTTATTTTGGCTGGGCTGCTTAACCATGGGTCACTGAGGGCCGCAAGCCCTCAGTCTGCAAGCTGATGCTCACGCTGGCATCTTGTCCCCCAACTGACTCGAACTGTGACTGGAACTGAACTGACTCACCTCAAGCCGTCTATGGCACCTGGTTATATAATTGTTTGACACCCACCTGCTTCCTGTGGGCATATGCATCTGCACCAAATTTAACCACAACCACAAGCCAAGGTGATATTCCGATATCTTTGACCGGATGCACTTGTTATTTACACTGGTGCATCTCTTGATTGACAGCTTGGTTGAAGGCCAATATGCAACAACACAATCCATGAAGTTGAAATTCACTGTCTATCTTGTAAAGAAAAATCTCTATATGCAATGTCAGTAAAGAAGGTCATTCTGACAGTCTTCTGGGAGATCAAAGGACCCATCTCTACTGACGTACTTGAAAAAGGTGCAACAGTAAACAGTGCTTCCAATTTCCAACTTCTTTGGCAATATTTCACTTTATTTATTGAATTACCCTTATATATTACCCTTTCAGTTTGGAAGAATTAACTGATACAATTATGGACAGCAGAATGAGACAATACCCCCTAAAATAACAGCTGTGGGACCACTTACCTTCCATCTTAAAAACCATCCAAGTAAGACAAACAAGATGCGAGACACTGCTGGAGAAGCAAGGACAAAATCATAAGTGACATTCTTCTATGGATACCTACATGTAGACATGCCAATGTTAGCTGATTAGCTAGAAGTTATTTACATAAGCTCTGTGCGGATACAAGATGGGGTTTGGAAGACCTGCTGAGAGTGATGGAAGATAGGGATGGATTGAGAGAGAGGGTCATGGGAATCTGAGCTGTCAGTGTGACTTGATGATGATGATGATGATGGATTGGATAAGGTGTCAGGTTTGAAACTCCCAGAAGTATAATGATTACAACATACATTTGAAGAAAGCCACTGGGTACAAGAGTTGAAACATTGGGACTCTAACGGTAACGAAGATGCGGTCACTTATCTGAGTATATCAATAATTAATTATTACAAAATGTTCCTGCCCAAATTTTCGAAATGAAGAATTATGATTATTACTATTTAATTTGTTAGGTCTAGTGTCCTTCTTCGATAAGGCCACATTTATAGGTGAGGTATTAATCTATATTTTCTATTAGCTCAGTGTGTATTTACCCAACCTCTCCACCACAAGCAGCATATGACACAAGGTCAATTTTTAAGCAGAGTACAGCTGGTTTGAATTCTGAGTTTTCCTTCATCTAAATAAGTTGCTGTAACCAGTCTAAAGATCTAAATCTATTCTTCCATTTACATATGGCTGGTGATGGGAAGAGGAGATGTATTCTTGTCATTCCCTAGGGTATTAATGTGAATTGAAATACAAATAGCTTTGTCCAGGATTTGATCTCAGGTCACTGAATCTTTAGATGATAACTCTTACACCATTGGAAATTTCCAATGTTTACAAAGAGGCACATGAAAAAGACTGGAGGGTACAATTACTGAAACACTGGGACTATAACAGCCAAAATGAGGACATTAATTCAAATAAATCAATGTATTATAATGTTATCTTTATCCTCAAGCTTACTACTGATACTACTGACAACCTGCGAGTGAGGCTTTAAATACACTGACTATATCCTCTACGGAGAGGTAAGAGTTCCCCCAGGGTGTCCAAGATATGACACTTGACTGTATCTAATGATGAAGCTCCAGTTCTGGAAACCTGAGGAGTGTGGTGTAACCCCTTCATTGCCATTACTCCCAGGTTCCCTCTGACCTAGGGTAGTAATACCTGTTAGGGTCATAACTATGGGTCAAATGGATCTGTTTTAAATATTATTTGTATCTGATAGGAATACTTTATTCTATATAACTGTAAATTCTTTGCAACAAGAATTGTCAATTGAATCTATAATTGTTTACTAGAGATTATTCTTCATAACTTGAAACCATTTAACTGAAGACTATTATTAAAAAGTGTTGTATCGTTGGTTCAATAGCGGTATTCCACAGGTACAAGCCAAAGAGTTGGCAAGTCTATCGGAGAGCGGTTAACGCTTTTCACCCCGAAGTAGTTAGACACCATCCATGTCATACTAAAAAGAGTATGACATGGTATGACACCTTATTTAGTATGACACCTTATTTAGTATGACACCTTACCGGTGTCATACTAAAAAGAGTCACCAAGTGTATAGTTCTGGCATAACAAAAAGAAATAATTGAAACCATATAATAATCAATATTAGACAGAAATACTTGAAACTGTAGGCAAATTATTTTATTATATAGGAATACTTGATATTAAATAAATGTGAACAAAAACTCCTTAGTAACAATTCCACAAAAAATGTAAATATAAATGTAAAATAATTCTCTAACCTCTGACACTGACGGAGAATAAAATTGTAACAAAATGAATGACTTATTTTTGACCAAGGTACTGAATGTACATGCTTGAGTATAGAAAGCATTCTAATGAAATTTCCAAAGTCTTCAGCTATCTTCTACGAACTGTCTAGGCCTATGTATATAGGTAGAGGCCTGTGTTAATAACAAAGGAGGGTATAAAGCAAATTATTCACAAAGAAGACAAAAGCTGCGCTGCTTTTGATTTTGACTTCTTCTATTTTAGTCATTCTTTGTGTTTTCATTCTTTAAATAACAGAATTCTTTCCATAGCAAAGGTGTTTCTTGTTTGACATAATCACTTGTATCAATAAACCATTTGCTATTTACAAAGTTACGAAATCCCTTATAAAAACACTTATCACTTTCCAGATAAATCTGTCACACCAATATATTGCTCAAGATTGGATTGGATAAACAATAAAAATCCTTTCTGATATTTTACAGTTAACCGGAAAATATTGTCTGTTTTTTTTTTATCTTAGCTTTTAATTTTTCCAAGCAAACAAAAAATTACAAAAATTTGTAGAATTCTTTTTATTAAAGTAAGTAAAGTATAGTTGGCAACCGTAGTCGAAGGTGACCCAAAGGCTCCCTTTTCAATAGCTACTACACCGAGGTGTAGGGGAGGGCACTACTCCTTTCCCTGGATTGTTCCGCTTTACCTTCGATACATACCTTATATTACTGAGTATTAAGCAAGGAGGTATCAAGTACCATTTTTAAAGTCTTAAGTATGACGCAACCTGGGATTGAAGCCAGGTCTCCCAGACTATTGGCAAGCACTCTACCCACTGGGCCAATGAGCCGGCTCTTTTTCTAATAGCAAACAACATATTTCAATGATATTTTAATTTCTATCTCAAAATTTTACAAAATAAACTATAACTTACTATAATTTTATCAAAAAACTATAAAACAAGCAATCCGTAATTTGATTTTAATAGTTTTGATATCAACATAATTAAAACAAAACAGATCAACATTTAGGAGTAAAGTAGCTTCAACTATCAATGGGATTCTTTCCTGAGCAGAATTAAAAAGAAATTGACAAAAGTAAAAATTCAAAATGGAGGTAAATAGTTGTATAAAAAAATTCATAATAATGAAATGATAAGTTGAAGCATTTTTAAATCATTTCAGTGAAATTGGTTAAATTTTATATTGTTTTGGCATATGACAACAACAGATAAAAGAAAATCAAAGGACATTAGATTTTTCAAATTTAATCCAATTTTATCAATAGATAAAAAAAAATAAAACTAACCAAACATATGTAATAGTCAAGAAATAAGTATGAAGGATACTTTATACATATATATGTATACATATATATATTGAGAGAGAGAGGGGGGGTATCTCTTCTTTATTTTTGGTTACAGAATTTTAATTCTTTAAAGTTTGGTAAGAAGAAATAAAAGCTAATAATCTGTTCTGAATGTCCAGTGTTTCATTAGGAATGATAAAATCATGTTGTGATTGGTTCAGAAGAAAATTGGTGGGGTTTACTTATATATATATATATATATATATATATATATATATATATAAGTATGTTTGATTAAATAATAAAGACACATTTTGTCAGTATAATTTTATTAAGATCCTTTCAGGATTCCTGATAAGTGTCTTGATTTAAGGTTGAAATTGGTGGATGAATTTAACAAAATTGTCCCAAGCACTTTTGGACCTTTCATAGGCCATCATCAGGGGTTCCTTGCATGTATAAAGAATGTTTTTTAAAGAGTCTTTTAGAGTTTTTTTAGGTTTTTATAACATTACAAAATTACATAAATGCAGAATTGGATAAAACTGAGATGTTGATGAATTTAAAAAACAGAACACTCTCAATGGAAATAGAATATTATCAAGAAATATGGAATATCTAAAAAAAAAACAAAAAAAAAACTAAAGGCATTTCAAAACATGGTCACTATTTTCAAAATTAATTCTATTGATTTTAAAATTATATAGATAAAATGTGTCTTTATTATTTAATCAAACATGCTTAAATGAAAGACTGCCACCAAGCTACACACACACACACACACACACACACACACATATATATATATATATATATACATGTTTTTTTCCATCTTGTTATTTTCATCAGAGAACATATATTGTGCAAGGTCTTGTGAATGGGGTGCTCAATGAGACTTGAACTCACTCGTGTTTGAAGTTTGAATGGTTTTCATTTGGTTATGGGTTCATATGCTTACCTTAAAGAACTACACACAACCCTTCACCAGAGGGGAGACCCAACAATACTATGAATAAGTGATTCGAAATTAGCAGAAAAAATATCACAAAAAGAATCATAGAACCTGAAAAAGCACAACAATGAAAAACCCTAAACATATATTGCAGCGTACAACAAAAACAACCCAGAACTATTCACAGAAATAATAAGAAATCCAGAAGAACTTGAAATCAATGACAAAATCAAAGAAATACTAGACAAAACAAAAGTCATTAAATGTCATAGACAACCCAAAAACCTTAAAAGAATACTCACCTCTTCTACATTCGGAGAAAACTCAACACAAGGAGATACCAAATGCAAGAAAAAATGATGTAAAATATATGTTTAATTTTTGAAAGAAAATTCTATACCTTTAAAAATCTGGAAACAAAATTCAAAATAAATAAAGACTTAAGCTGCAACTCAAAAAATGTAGTCTACATAATCGAATGTAACAAGTGTAAAAAAAATATACATAGTGTCAACACAGGCTCTCAATTCCAGAATATCACTTCACAAAACCAATATTAAAATAACAGAAAATAGAAAATTAAATGTATTGAAACACCTATATGAATATAGTCAAGGTAAACTCAAAATTATACCCATATACCAAACTAACAACTATACATTACTTCAAACAAAAGAAAAAACTTCATGGATAAATTTAAGCCTACTTTGAATAAAACATGAATTATGCATACACACACAAATGGAAACAAACATACATATATATGTATATATATACACACACACACACACACACAAATTATTTAAAAAATTTATAAGTAAAAATAATTACCAGTAAATTTCAAACCATACTACAGCACACATACAAAAAAAGCTCAAGACACACACACAAAGAAGAAGAAATTATTGTAAGTGTAATCCAAAACCACTCTAGCACACACACACACACACACACACACACAACAACCCAGACTAAAATGACAAAACCATATCAAATATCAAAGACCAATTAGGGTTAATGTAGATACACTCAGAAAAAGGAAACAGAGGAGTGACCTCTATATAAACCCATAGCCAACTGAAAATCATTTAAACTTCAAATACTACAGAGTTTAAGTCTCATTGAGTACCCTATTCACAAGGCCTTGTTCCACATGTTCTCTGATGAAAGCAAAAAAGCTTGAAATATACATGTATGTATGAACAAAATAAATAAATAAATCTGAAAAACTACAAACCTGTTCATTTAAAGATATTTTTCTCTCTTTAGACCTACAACAAAATATATATATATATGTATTGTGTTGAGTCATGAATAGTTTCTAATTCTTAAAAGTAAATTTTACTTTGCATTTCAAACTTTTAGCATTTTAAACACAACTAGAAATTACCAGATTAAAGAATGACTTTATTGGTCATTCTTATTTCAGTATTGAAAAAGTGCACATCATTATTTGATTTTTGATCTCATAACCCTAAAATAGGAAAACTAAAAATGCATATTTGTCATGTAATGTGCAATTCTAAGAATAACAAAAATGCTTGGGAAACAGCAAAGAAACTATCAAATGTTTATGGTCAATTTGTTATTACTGACTATGTTGGGTATCACCCACCTTTTTCCACACAATGAACTTGTCCATCAGCCATATATAGCAGTAGCTACTAATACCAGGGGAGACTAGAAGGTGAAGAGCAGCTTCTTATAGGAATAGTATTAGAGCATTGGAGACTGGAGATCGCACTAGATCACCTTACTTGCTACCGTAATAACGGAAGCCAACACTATCGTTGGACTATATCTTTATTCTGTATTCACTAATCCTATGTTCTTGTCTACTAATAGTCTCTCTATTGTATATACTTGGAGTAGCGCCCTCCCCTACACCTTGGTGTAGTAGCTATCGAAAAGGGAGCCTTCGGGTCACCCTCGACTATGGTCGCTAACTTTACTTTACTTTCCTCTCATATCGTGGTTTGTCCTTTATTTAATATTACAAGTGTTCACTAATCAGAATGCAACCGACTGCCAAGTCTAAAACTGGTTTTCAAAGTTTTATACAAGTGATACATCGTTAAGAAATGAAAACATTCATCAAAACTCTTGTCAAGATACTTTAAGAGAATTGGTGGAAGTTAATCCACACAAAAGTACTTGATATCATATGACCTCAACACCTCCTAATCCACAATCTGCTGCTACTTGAAAAAGATAAAAGTGAAAAAGCTGCATATTTGGGTTCCTCATACTCTTAGTGAGAAGAATAAGGAAGATTGCATAGTTATAATGACAAATCTTCTTTTAAAAGAGGGAAATAACCTTTTTTTTTTCAAGAATATCATTACAGGTAATTACAAATTGGTCACTGGACAACGGTAAATGCAAAAGGTAGTAGATTGACAATAATGAAACTCCACATATTACCCTAAAGGTGGAGCTTCATGGAAAAAAAATTATGTTGCGTGTATAGTGGGATCATTGCAGTATTATTTGTTTTAAGTTTTTAAACCACAAGCAGACAATCAATGTAGACTTACACTCTCAATGGCTGCAACATGAGCATGAAAATCTTCTCAGAAATATTGTGTTTCACTATGATAATACAAGGCAACATTCAGCAAGAATCATGTAAGAAAAAATAATTGATTGATGCTAGATTGTTCTAACCCCTCCCACCATATTCACCAGACCTTGCAGCTAGTGATTTCCATTTTTTTGTTCTCTTCAAAACACTCTGAATGACAAAATTTTCTTTGAAAGTTCACATGAAAATATTTGTGCAACATTACTTGAGCTCAAAACCAACTGATTTTTACTTGAGCAGAATCAATAAGCTACTTGATAAATGGTAAGAGGTGGTTCAAAATAATGGTTAATATACTTTAGATTGAAATTCATTGTTAGATTATTTATGAATAAATGACATTTTACTAAAATGGAAATCATTTAAGACTAAACCAAATCCTATATATATATATATATACATACACACACACACACACACACACATATCTATCTATATATATATAGAGAGAGAGAGAGAGGGAGAGTTATATGGATATGTATGCATATACATATGATTTATACATTTATATATACACAAGCGCCTCCACACATGTATGTACATGTAAATAAATTCTACTGAGAATGTTACATTATTAAACTCATGCACCTGTTGCAATTACTTTTTTATGAAAACACTCCCTCTTTCTTCATACAATGAATAAACATCAATATATACTATTAATACTGTCAATTGGTTTACAGCATATGTTTGTAAGATGCCACATTTCCACCTACCACGCCCTCCCACCATCAGTGACTACTTCCTCTCCTAGAATAACAATCCCACTGATTAATTCTAAAGACTGTGCCATTGTCACTTTTTTGAAAGGGTTGGGGATTTATTTTATTGTGAGGAATCACTTTCTGCAATACTTGACACAGAAAACATCTTCATGGTAAGGATTATAATTATCAAAATTATAGAAAGATAAAGATAGAGAGAGAATATAAAATAAAGACTATTTGATATTGTTGGTATTTGAAAACTAGATTCTTATATATTATAATAATCAAAATTATATCAAAATTAGAATAAACACTATATTATATTTTGGATATTTAACAATTGGATCATTAGATATTCCTCTAATGGTTACAGTTTTGGACTGCTACCTCAAAGTAAATGAGTTGTGTTATTACATTCAGTTGTGTTATTTCATTCATTTGTGTTATTACATTCATTTGTGTTATTTCATTCAGTTGTGTTATTACATTCAGTTGTGTTATTACATTCAGTTGTGTTATTTCATTCAGTTGTGTTATTACATTCAGTTGTGTTATTACATTCAGTTGTGTTATTACATTCACTTGTGTTATTTCATTCAGTTGTGTTATTTCATTCAGTTGTGTTATTACATTCAGTTGTGTTATTACATTCAGTTGTGTTATTTCATTCAGTTGCATTATTACATTCATTTTTGGAATAATAGCCTTGGGAAAGGTATGAACTTTATCCCTACAGCAATGGGTTAGATAGTATCACTGTTGTTCTTTTACAATGATTAAATAACCCACAAATGTTGATATATCATTAAACAACCAAATGAAATATATCCGTTTCATTTATTAATTTTTGTTTTAATTTACAAATATTCAAGTGAGTTTTAGGATAAATTTTGATAGAATTTAGATAGTTCATATTATAGATTATATAATTTAGGTATGAAATTTCACAGAATAATGTCTATGTAATAAATATTAACCACAAAATTGAGTACATTAACAAAGTAAAAGATTATATTGAAAGATATTTGTTTAAAATAAATACTTTTTTTATTAGGCTATGAACTTTTCAATCAACCTATATGCAAAGTACATAAATTGCTATTGAAATTTTAAAAGATATATATAAACACATAAGTTTGAAATATTTCTGAATTTGGTATGAAAATGAAGGAAATCAGCAAATATAATTTTAGATATGTACAGATTTGTATCATTTGCAATAATAATGTTTCTGTGAATTGAATTATTAGATGAAGACTTGTTTTATTCATTATTATTTTTATAATATCATCTGAAAGTTAATTTTAAGGACAAACTAATTCTATATATAGTTTTAACTCAGAGCTTCTCTGAAATGAATACAGTTTTTTTTGTCAGAAATAGCCATGTTGAGATGAATAAATTAACATGATAGTAACATTCAATCTTACAAAAAGAACATCATATTACCTCCATCAGAACAAAGAATGATATTTAGAATGTATGTGTGTGTGTGTGTGTGTGGGATGCATGTGATTGAACACATATCTTATTACCCTAAATGGAAGTGCTGCTGCTACTACAGTCAGTAGATTTGTGGTTATTATTAAGAATACACTTTGGGAAGATCTGCTTTTCAAAGAATTGAGTTATTATTATCATCACAGAAAAGTTGACAATAATGTATAAAAAATTAACATATTTTTTATACTATTTTTTGTTGTATATTGTTTTCTGGTATGTAGTAATAAATATTATTTTATAAATAATTACTACATTTTATCTTTTATCCTCTCATAAGGTTCATTATTATTATAATTATTATGTTCAAAGATGCAGTTTTGCAGAAGTCTTTGTTAAAAGATTAATGATTAAAATTAGTTTTTTTTTCTTACATTCTCTATCATGACGAAGACTAATAAACAAGCTGACACCAATTTTTTTTATTCTAAAAATGTTTATACTGATGAGGATATCATTTTTCTACATGTATTATTTATAAAAATACATTTAGTTAAGCAGGTTTGTTGAGCATAATTTCTAAAGCTTATATTATCACCAAGGTAGGCTGATTGAACAGATTCCCTTGATTCTCTCTTGCTATCTGTCCCTATCAGCCATTGCATTTGGTAAGTCTTTTATACAGAGCAGATAGATGTAATTTTTTGCCAGTTGCAAACACTGGTGTAGGAGTCCTTTAGAGAACATTGCTTATGAGTTCATCCTTACTTCTCCAGCTGTGCACAGTATGTCTAGTTCATCTTACTGGTTAGTAAAATCAGAGGGAAGTGGACATATTGTTGCTGCTTTGTGGAGTGCTGCTTCTTGGATTTGTCCAAAACAGCATGCAGCATTGTTGTGTAGTTCTCATTTAGCATTTTCTTCAAGTGTTACAGTAAAGTCTGAGTGTTTGCACAATTAATAATAAAAGTGAGGAAATTTTGTAATGGAGTTCTGTTTAACTAGTTAATGTCACAGACCATTACAATTGTTTTGAGCTTGTTCTTCACTGGGTGCCACTCTAAGCTAATAGGTCTACTTCACATTATAGTTATTGACATAGGAAATGGAATTGGTGACCTGAGTTCAAATCCTTCATGAGGCTGTTTGCATTATGCTTCATGCTAATGCCATTGGGAAAGGTATGAATTCATTTGTTCTCATACCAGCTATGGTTAAATAGTGGAACAGATTAAGTTGTTTTACCAAGGTAAGCTATGGTTAAATAGTGGAACAGATTAAGTTGTTTTACCAAGGTAAGCTATGGTTAAATAGTGGAACAGATTAAGTTGTTTTACCAAGGTAAGCTATGGTTAAATAGTGGGACAGATTAAGTTGTTTTACCAAGGTAAGCTATGGTTAAATAGTGGAACAGATTAAGTTGTTTTACCAAGGTAAGCTATGGTTAAATAGTGGGACAGATTAAGTTGTTTTACCAAGGTAAGCTATGGTTAAATAGTGGAACAGATTAAGTTGTTTTACCAAGGTAAGCTATGGTTAAATAGTGAGACAGATTAAGTTGTTTTACCAAGGTAAGGCAACCAGTCTATGAGCTGGAAAACTCTAAATTCAAACCAACTTAAAAATTGACCTTGTATCATATCTTGCTAGAAGGGGAAGAGGTTGGGTAAAATACACTCTAGGCAAATGGAAAATACTGATTAATGCTTCACCATTGAGCAATATAGAGAATTTAATTTTTATTGGTTGCTCTATGAATGTGGCCTTATGTCACAGTACATTCATAGTAAATCTTGATTGATATTTTCTCATCAAGCTATAATTAGCTAGATTCACCCGCTACTATTACTGTAGTGTGGTTGATTCTTACAAGATGTTTTTGCAAATTAGTCTATTTTGACTGTAGTCTTATGCTTTTCAGCTGGTGTGTCACAGAGAATAATTAGGGGTGTTTCAAATTTTTTAAATAACAAAACTGACAAAAATGCCTGCATTCCAAAAAATGAATAGTTCACAAAGTGTGAGAAAAAACACTTGGCATAGCAGTTTTTTTCTTCAAAACAGTAAAACAGAAAATTTTAACACAATTTGTTAAAGTAACTAAAAAATGAAAGACTGGAAAAGAAAAAGGCCAAAAGAGCGTGTATCTTTGACGAATTCACCTTTAGGATTTGTTAGCTCAGTAAGATCAAAGATCCTGTCAAATAAGTAGGAGTTGAGGAGGGTGTTTGGTTTGGTTTGGTTTGGTTTGGTTTGTTGGGTTTTATTGCATATCAAACTTTGTAGGTTATTTAACGCCAAATCCATTTTTATGTAAATAATCTGTTCTATTTAAAACAATTCAGTTTAGCATAAGTACACAGTTCAATGGACAAAAACATTTCTATTTCAAACTATTCAAGCAGTTATATGTAACAATTCAGTTAAGTGTAAATACAGTTTTAATATCGAAAAACAGTTCTATTTCAAATAATTCAGTTAAGCATAAGCACGCAGTTTAATTGTAAGTATGGTTTAATTGTGAAAAACATTTCTATTTCAAGCTATTCAGTTTACTCAAACAATTCAGTTTAGCATAAGTATGCTGTTAGGTCTATTTAACCCATAGATAGGCCCTATCAGGTACTACCACTCCGGGCCAGAGTAGACCTGGGAGCAATGGCAATAAAGGGATACTCCACATTCCCCAAAGCTCCAGCATTACTGAAATCTTACAATCAGATTGTTTAGTGTCATATCTAGGACACTCGTTGAGGTGGAGGGTCTTACTCCTCTGCAGTGGTGAAGTCGGTGTGTTCTACAGCCCCAGCCAATTGGGCAAGAGGAGGGTGTAGGTATTGGGGGTTGGCAATAGGGAAGTCATGATGCTTGCTAGTATCTTTTCTTTAAAATTTTCCTTCTCCTACTTTCTTGATGGCCTTACCACTGTCATCACTTTAATAACCACAGAAATATTAAGACTGTTTTATATATATATATATATATATATATATATATATATATATATTAGTTTGTTATACAAACTTTGCATTTATTATAATTTTTTCTTTCTGACTTAATGAACAAAAATAAAATGCTGTATATTTTCTACATGAACTACACATTACTTAATTTCATCAAATACATTCCTTGTTTGACATTTCCCTTTCCACTATAACGTCATTCATAAATGAAAAAGATTCTCTAACTCGACTCATGGAGTTGACTATTTAATATAAATTCCAGTTGTATCAGATGCAGTGAATTCCATAAAAAAGCAGTACCACTTCAACCTGTTTGTCCAGTTCATTTCTTCACAAGAAAATTTGTATTTATGTTAAAAAGTTTTTCTTGAAAATCTCGAATGGATAAGTTTCTTATGAAAATTAAGGGCAGTAAAGATGAAGGAAATTTGAAAGAAGTAATAAGAACAACTAGATCCCAAATCCATCCAATGAAAGTAGATCATGTACAATGCACCTGATCTAGATCATAAAAATCAAAGAAATCTTGATTACAAAATGAAAATTATTTAGTTATTGGTTTTACTTGGTAATTGGAAATGAAAATAAACTGAGTTCCAAACATGTTTTTACTCAACTCTCTGAGCAGAGTGAGATAGAAGATCAATTTTTAAGCAGAGTTTAAGTGGTGTGAATTCAGAGTTTTCCTTTTCCTTGAATTTTTGTTATAGCAAGGTTAAAGAGATCAGTCTACCCTACTATTTACTTATAGCTGGAAGGAGAATAGTCAGATGCATATCTTTCCCATGGGTTCAAGCTCTATGTGAAATATAAACAGACTCACCTAGGATTTGAACTTGGTCTATCATATCCTTTTTTACAACTATAACTGTTGTATCATGATGAGAAATTGTGAAATGAAAACATGGTCCATTCTTGGCTACAAATACACTTATCTACAAGACAAAATAATCTTAATGATAAATCTACTGAATATTTTGAAAGTTTGTTAAAAATCTTTTTAAAAAAAAGCTTAAAAAATCTACTTATTTCATTAAAACTTTTAAAATGTTAGGAAAAATATTAGTAAACATATATATGGTATCCCTGAAGTTATTGCAAAGAAATGAAATTGCCAAATCTTTAATTCTACTTGTTTGTATGAACAATATTTAGCTCAGAACATGAAAATGGATTTCATAAAATTCTGTAACCTGATAATCTGATAGCTAGGCATATTAAAAATTTCTCTGAAAATGTTGACAGGTATGTAAAAAGAATATTCCTGAATGATACATAGTAAAGTATACAGGTTAATGAATCATGTGAAAATACTGGAACCGCAAACTCGCTGACATTTATTCTGATCATTCTTGAAAAAAATGATTATAAAATAGTATCTATGCAGCCTTAACCTGATCATTGGCCAAGTGGGAAGAGTGTTCACCAATGGTCCGGGAGACCTGGGTTCAATCCTAGGTCGAGTCATACCAAAGACTCTAAAAACGGTACTTGATACCTCCTTGCTTAACACTCAGCAATCTACGGGACATATCAGGGGTAAAGTGGAGCAATCCAGGGAAAGGAGCAGTGCCCTACCCTACACCTCAGTGTAGTAGCTACTGAAAAGGGAGCCTTCTGGTCACCCTCGACTACGGTCGCCAACTTTACTTTACTTTACTCCAAGAACTACCCACAGTAAAGATATTTTTAAAGTTCTAAATGATCATACAATGTCCATAAACTTGAAAAATTTTGTTGGTATCTGCACAGATTGAGCCCTATCCATGATTGATAAAATCAACAGTTTTGTGACATGCAAAACAGCTACACAGTGAAATATGTTCTTTTTTTTTTAATATTTAGTTTAAAAAGCAATAGATCAAGAAATGCAGACAACAATGAATGATATATTAAACGTGGTGAATTTTAGCAAAAGTAGGGCTCTTAAATTATGTCTTTTCAAAAATGTGTGATGAAATGGATTTGAAACATAAAATGCTTCTTTTCCACATTGAAAACTGCTTGTTGCTGAGCTATTAAGTATTAAATATGTGATCTTGACAATTACACAGAATTCTGTGAAATATTACATTATCAACTTTGGTATTCAAAATTGGTTTGGTTGATTTATTGAAATATCAACATTTAATAGGTTATTTAAAGCTGAAATCTGAATCATTTGTAAATGTCAGATTATGATCATAAAGTAAAGTAAAGTTGGCAACTGTTGTTAAGGGCAAACAGGTGTCCATTGCTCCTTCATACTATCAGGGTCAAGTTACTTCACACTTGAAACACTCATATGTTATGAGTAAGTAAAGTTGGCAACTGTTGTTGAGGGCAACCAGGTGTCCATTGCTCATACATACTATCAGGATCAAGTGACTTCACTCTTGAGACACTCGTATGTTATGAGTAAGTAAAGTTGGCAACTGTTGTTGAGGGCAACCATGTGTCCATTGCTCCTTCATACTATCAGGATCAAGTGACTTCACTCTTGAGACACTCGTATGTTATGAGTAAGTAAAGTTGGCAACTGTTGTTGAGGGAAACCAGGTGTCCATTGCTCTTTCATACTATCACGATCAAGTTACTTAACACTTTAAAAACTCATATATTATAAGGAAGTAAAGTTGGCAACTGTTGTTGAGGGCAACAAGGTGTCCATTGCTCCTTCATACTATCAGGATCAAGTGACTTCACTCTTGAGACACTCGTATGTTATGAGTAAGTAAAGTTGGCAACTGTTGTTGAGGGAAACCAGGTGTCCATTGCTCCTTCATACTATCAGGGTCAAGTGACTTCACTCTTGAGGCACTCGTATATTATGAGTAAGTAAAGTTGGCAACTGTTAATGAGGGCAACCAGGTGTCCATTGCTCCTTCGTACTATCAGGATCAAGTGACTTCACTCTTGAGACACTCGTATATTATAAGTAAGTAAATTTGGCAACTGTTGTTGAGGGAAACCAGGTGTCCATTGCTCCTTCATACTATCAGGGTCAAGTGACTTCACTCTTGAGGCACTCGTATATTATGAGTAAGTAAAGTTGGCAACTGTTGTTGAGGGAAACCAGGTGTCCATTGCTCCTTCATACTATCAGGGTCAAATTACTTCACTCTTGAGACACTCGTATATTATGAGTAAGTAAAGTTGGCAACTGTTGTTGAGGGCAACCAGGTGTCCATTGCTCCATAATACTATCAGGGTCAAGTTACTTCACTCTTCAGACACTCGTATATTATGAGTAAGTAAAGTTGGCAACTGTTGTTGAGGGAAACCAGGTGTCCATTGCTCCTTTGTAATCTCAGGATCAAGTGACTTCACTCTTGAGACACTCGTATATTATAAGTAAGTAAAGTTGGCAACTGTTGTCGAGGGCAACCAGGTGTCCAATGCTCCTTTGTACTATCAGGATCAAGTGACTTCACTCTTGAGACACTTGTATATTGTAAGTGAGTAAATTTGGAAACTGTTGTCGTTGGCAACCAGGTGTCAATTGCTCCTTCATACTCTCAGGATCAAGTGACTTCACTCTTGAGACACTGGTATATTATGAGTAAGTAAAGTTGTCAACTGTTGTCGAGGGCAACCAGGTGTCCATTGCTCCTTCATAATATCAGGGTCAAGTTACTTCTCTCTTGAGACACTCGTATATTATAAGTAAGTAAAGTTGGCAACTGTTGTCGAGGGCAACCAGGTGTCCATTGCTCCTTTGCACTATCAGGATCAAGTAACTTCACTCTTGAGACACTCGTATATTATAAGTAAGTAAAGTTGGCAAATGTTGTCGAGGGCAACCAGGTGTCCATTGCTCCTTTGTACTATTAGGATCAAGTGACTTTACTCTTGAGACACTCGTATATTATAAGTAAGTAAATTTGGCAACTGTTGTCGTGGGCAACCAGGTGTCCATTGATCCTTCATACTATCAGGATCAATTGACTTCACTCTTGAGACACTCGTATATTATAAGTAAGTAAAGTTGGCAACTGTTGTCGAGGGCAACCAGGTGTCCAATGCTCCTCTGTACTATCAGGATCAAGTGACTGCACTCTTGAGACACTCGTATATTATAAGTAAGAAAAGTTGGCAACTGTTCTCGAGGGCAACCAGGTGTCCATTGCTCCTTTGTACTATCAGGATGAAGTGACTTCACTCTTGAGACACTCGTATATTGTAAGTGAGTAAATTTGGCAACTGTTGTCGTTGGCAACCAGGTGTCCATTGCTCCTTCATACTCTCAGGATCAAGTGACTTCACTCTTGAGACACTGGTATATTATGAGTAAGTAAAGTTGGCAACTGTTGTCGAGGGCAACCAGGTGTCCATTGCTCCTTCATACTATCAGGGTCAAGTTACTTCACTCTTGAGACACTCGTATATTATAAGTAAGAAAAGTTGGCAACTGTTGTCGAGGGCAACCAGGTGTCCATTGCTCCTTCGTACTATCAGGATCAAGTGACTTGACTCTTGAGACACTCGTATATTATAAGTAAGTAAAGTTGGCAACTGTTGTCGAGGGCAACCAGGTGTCCATTGCTCCTTTGTACTATCAGGATCAAGTGACTTCACTCTTGAGACACTCGTATATTGTAAAAAAGTAAATTTGGCAACTGTTGTCGTTGGCAACAAGGTGTCCATTGCTCCTTCATACTATCAGGATCAAGTGACTTCACTCTTGAGACCCTGGTATATTATGAGTAAGTAAAGTTGGTAACTGTGGTTGAGGGCAACCAGGTGTCCATTGCTCCTTCATACTATCAGGGTCAAATTACTTCCCTCTTGAGACACTCGTATATTGTAAGTAAGTAAAGTTGGCAACTGTTGTCGTGGGCAACCAGGTGTCCATTGCTCCTTCATACTATCAGGGTCAAGTTACTTCTCTCTTTAGACACTCGTATATTATGAGTAAGTAAAGTTGGCAACTGTTGTTGAGGGCAACCAGGTGTCCATTGCCCCATAATACTATCAGGGTCAAGTTACTTCTCTCTTTAGACACTCGTATATTATGAGTAAGTAAAGTTGGCAACTGTTGTTGAGGGCAACCAGGTGTCCATTGCTCCATAATACTATCAGGGTCAAGTTACTTCACTCTTCAGACACTCGTATATTATGAGTAAGTAAAGTTGGCAACTGTTGTTGAGGGCAACCAGGTGTCCATTGCTCCTTTGTACTATCAGGATCAAGTGACTTCACTCTTGAGACACTCGTATATTATAAGTAAGTAAATTTGGCAACTGTTGTCGAGGGCAACCAGGTGTCCAATGCTCCTTTGTACTATCAGGATCAAGTGACTTCACTCTTGAGACACTTGTATATTGTAAGTGAGTAAATTTGGAAACTGTTGTCGTTGGCAACCAGGTGTCAATTGCTCCTTCATACTCTCAGGATCAAATGACTTCACTCTTGAGACACTGGTATATTATGAGTAAGTAAAGTTGTCAACTGTTGTCGAGGGCAACCAGGTGTCCAATGCTCCTTTGTACTATCAGGATCAAGTGACTTCACTCTTGAGACACTTGTATATTGTAAGTGAGTAAATTTGGAAACTGTTGTCGTTGGCAACCAGGTGTCAATTGCTCCTTCATACTCTCAGGATCAAGTGACTTCACTCTTGAGACACTGGTATATTATGAGTAAGTAAAGTTGTCAACTGTTGTCGAGGGCAACCAGGTGTCCATTGCTCCTTCATAATATCAGGGTCAAGTTACTTCTCTCTTGAGACACTCGTATATTATAAGTAAGTAAAGTTGGCAACTGTTGTCGAGGGCAACCAGGTGTCCATTGCTCCTTTGCACTATCAGGATCAAGTAACTTCACTCTTGAGACACTCGTATATTATAAGTAAGTAAAGTTGGCAAATGTTGTCGAGGGCAACCAGATGTCCATTGCTCCTTTGTACTATTAGGATCAAGTGACTTTACTCTTGAGACACTCGTATATTATAAGTAAGTAAATTTGGCAACTGTTGTCGTGGGCAACCAGGTGTCCATTGATCCTTCATACTATCAGGATCAATTGACTTCACTCTTGAGACACTCGTATATTATAAGTAAGTAAATTTGGCAACTGTTGTCGAGGGCAACCAGGTGTCCAATGCTCCTCTATACTATCAGGATCAAGTGACTGCACTCTTGAGACACTCGTATATTATAAGTAAGAAAAGTTGGCAACTGTTCTCGAGGGCAACCAGGTGTCTATTGCTCCTTCGTACTATCAGGATCAAGTGTCTTCACTCTTGAGACACTTGTATATTATAAGTAAGTAAAGTTGGCAACTGTTGTCGAGGGCAACCAGGTGTCCATTGCTCCTTTGTACTATCAGGATGAAGTGACTTCACTCTTGAGACACTAGTATATTGTAAGTGAGTAAATTTGGCAACTGTTGTCGTTGGCAACCAGGTGTCCAATGCTCCTTCATACTCTCAGGATCAAGTGACTTCACTCTTGAGACACTCGTATATTATGAGTAAGTAAAGTTGGCAACTGTTGTTGAGGGCAACCAGGTGTCCATTGCTCCTTCCTACTATCAGGATCAAGTGACTTCACTCTTGAGACACTCGTATATTATAAGTAAGTAAAGTTGGCAACTGTTGTCAAGGGCAACCAGGTGTCCATTGCGCCTTTGTACTATCAGGATCAAGTGACTTCACTCTTGAGACACTCGTATATTGTAAGTAAGAAAAATTTGGCAACTGTTGTCGTTGGCAACCAGGTGTCCATGGCTCCTTCATACTATCAGGGTCAAGTTACTTCACTCCTGAGACACTCGTATATTATGAGTAATAAAGTTGGCAACTGTTGTTGAGTGCAACCAGGTGTCCATTGCTCCTTCATACTATCAGGGTCAAGTTACTTCACTCTTGAGACACTTGTATATTATGAGTAAGTAAAGTTGGCAACAGTTGTTGAGGGCAACCAGGTGTCTATTGCTCCCTCATACTATCAGTATCAAGTGACTTCACTCTTGAGACACTCGTATGTTATGAGTAAGTAAAGATGGCAACTGTTGTTGAGGGAAACCAGGTGTCCATTGCTCCTTCATACTATCAGGGTCAAATTACTTCACTCTTGAGACACTCGTATATTATGAGTAAGTAAAGTTGGCAACTGTTGTTGAGGGCAACCAGGTGTCCATTGCTAATTTGTACTATCAGGATCAAGTGACTTCACTCTTGAGACACTCGTATATTATAAGTAAGAAAAGTTGTCAACTGTTGTCGAGGGCAACCAGGTGTCTATTGCTCCTTCCTACTATCAGGATCAAGTGTCTTCCCTCTTGAGACACTTGTATATTATAAGTAAGTAAAGTTGGCAACTGTTGTCGAGGGCAACCAGGTGTCCATTGCTCCTTTGTACTATCAGGATGAAGTGACTTCACTCTTGAGACACTGGTATATTATGAGTAAGTAAAGTTGGCAACTGTTGTCGAGGGCAACCAGGTGTCCATTGCTCCTTCATACTATCAGGGTCAAGTTACTTCTCTCTTGAGACACTCGTATATTATGAGTAAGTAAAGTTGGCAACTGTTGTTGAGGGCAACCAGGTGTCCATTGCTCCTTCGTACTATCAGGATCAAGTGACTTCACTCTTGAGACACTCGTATATTATAAGTAAGTAAAGTTGGCAACTGTTGTCAAGGGCAACCAGGTGTCCATTGCTCCTTTGTACTATCAGGATCAAGTAACTTCACTCTTGAGACACTCGTATATTGTAAGTAAGAAAAATTTGGCAACTGTTGTCGTTGGCAACCAGGTGTCCATGGCTCCTTCATACTATCAGGGTCAAGTTACTTCACTCCTGAGACACTCGTATATTATGAGTAATAAAGTTGGCAACTGTTGTTGAGTGCAACCAGGTGTCCATTGCTCCTTCATACTATCAGGGTCAAGTTACTTCACTCTTGAGACACTCGTATATTATGAGTAAGTAAAGTTGGCAACAGTTGTTGAGGGCAACCAGGTGTCTATTGCTCCCTCATACTATCAGTATCAAGAGACTTCACTCTTGAGACACTCGTATGTTATGAGTAAGTAAAGTTGGCAACTGTTGTTGAGGGAAACCAGGTGTCCATTGCTCCTTCATACTATCAGGGTCAAATTACTTCACTCTTGAGACACCCGTATATTATGAGTAAGTAAAGTTGGCAACTGTTGTTGAGGGCAACCAGGTGTCCATTGCTAATTTGTACTATCAGGATCAAGTGACTTGACTCTTGAGACACTCGTATATTATAAGTAAGAAAAGTTGTCAACTGTTGTCGAGGGCAACCAGGTGTCCATTGCTCCTTCGTACTATCAGGATCAAGTGACTTCACTCTTGAGACACTCGTATATTATAAGTAAGTAAAGTTGGCAACTGTTGTCAAGGGCAACCAGGTGTCCATTGCTCCTTTGTACTATCAGGATCAAGTGACTTCACTCTTGAGACACTCGTATATTGTAAAAAAGTAAATTTGGCAACTGTTGTCGTTGGCAACAAGGTGTCCATTGCTCCTTCATACTATCAGGATCAAGTGACTTCACTCTTGAGACCCTGGTATATTATGAGTAAGTAAAGTTGGTAACTGTTGTTGAGGGCAACCAGGTGTCCATTGCTCCTTCATACTATCAGGGTCAAATTACTTCCCTCTTGAGACACTCGTATATTGTAAGTAAGTAAAGTTGGCAACTTTTGTCGTGGGCAACCAGGTGTCCATTGCTCCTTCATACTATCAGGATCAAGTGACTTCTCTCTTGAGACACTCGTATATTATGGGTAAGTAAAGTTGGCAACTGTTGTTGAGGGCAACCAGGTGTCCATTGCTCCATAATACTATCAGGGTCAAGTTACTTCTCTCTTGAGACACTCGTATATTATGAGTAAGTAAAGTTGGCAACTGTTGTTGAGGGCAACCAGGTGTCCATTGCTCCATAATACTATCAGGGTCAAGTTACTTCACTCTTCAGACACTCGTATATTATGAGTAAGTAAAGTTGGCAAATGTTGTTGAGGGCAACCAGGTGTCCATTGCTCCTTTGTACTCTCAGGATCAAGTGACTTCACTCTTGAGACACTCGTATATTATAAGTAAGTAAATTTGGCAACTGTTGTCGAGGGCAACCAGGTGTCCAATGCTCCTTTGTACTATCAGGATCAAGTGACTTCACTCTTGAGACACTTGTATATTGTAAGTGATTAAATTTGGAAACTGTTGTCGTTGGCAACCAGGTGTCCATGGCTCCTTCATACTATCAGGGTCAAGTTACTTCACTCCTGAGACACTCGTATATTATGAGTAATAAAGTTGGCAACTGTTGTTGAGTGCAACCAGGTGTCCATTGCTCCTTCATACTATCAGGGTCAAGTTACTTCACTCTTGAGACACTCGTATATTATGAGTAAGTAAAGTAGGCAACAGTTGTTGAGGGCAACCAGGTGTCTATTGCTCCCTCATACTATCAGTATCAAGAGACTTCACTCTTGAGACACTCGTATGTTATGAGTAAGTAAAGTTGGCAACTGTTGTTGAGGGAAACCAGGTGTCCATTGCTCCTTCATACTATCAGGGTCAAATTACTTCACTCTTGAGACACCCGTATATTATGAGTAAGTAAAGTTGGCAACTGTTGTTGAGGGCAACCAGGTGTCCATTGCTAATTTGTACTATCAGGATCAAGTGACTTGACTCTTGAGACACTCGTATATTATAAGTAAGAAAAGTTGTCAACTGTTGTCGAGGGCAACCAGGTGTCCATTGCTCCTTCGTACTATCAGGATCAAGTGACTTCACTCTTGAGACACTCGTATATTATAAGTAAGTAAAGTTGGCAACTGTTGTCAAGGGCAACCAGGTGTCCATTGCTCCTTTGTACTATCAGGATCAAGTGATTTCACTCTTGAGACACTCGTATATTGTAAAAAAGTAAATTTGGCAACTGTTGTCGTTGGCAACAAGGTGTCCATTGCTCCTTCATACTATCAGGATCAAGTGACTTCACTCTTGAGACCCTGGTATATTATGAGTAAGTAAAGTTGGTAACTGTTGTTGAGGGCAACCAGGTGTCCATTGCTCCTTCATACTATCAGGGTCAAATTACTTCCCTCTTGAGACACTCGTATATTGTAAGTAAGTAAAGTTGGCAACTTTTGTCGTGGGCAACCAGGTGTCCATTGCTCCTTCATACTATCAGGGTCAAGTTACTTCTCTCTTGAGACACTCGTATATTATGGGTAAGTAAAGTTGGCAACTGTTGTTGAGGGCAACCAGGTGTCCATTGCTCCATAATACTATCAGGGTCAAGTTACTTCTCTCTTGAGACACTCGTATATTATGAGTAAGTAAAGTTGGCAACTGTTGTTGAGGGCAACCAGGTGTCCATTGCTCCATAATACTATCAGGGTCAAGTTACTTCACTCTTCAGACACTCGTATATTATGAGTAAGTAAAGTTGGCAAATGTTGTTGAGGGCAACCAGGTGTCCATTGCTCCTTTGTACTCTCAGGATCAAGTGACTTCACTCTTGAGACACTCGTATATTATAAGTAAGTAAATTTGGCAACTGTTGTCGAGGGCAACCAGGTGTCCAATGCTCCTTTGTACTATCAGGATCAAGTGACTTCACTCTTGAGACACTTGTATATTGTAAGTGATTAAATTTGGAAACTGTTGTCGTTGGCAACCAGGTGTCAATTGCTCCTTCATACTCTCAGGATCAAGTGACTTCACTCTTGAGACACTGGTATATTATGAGTAAGTAAAGTTGTCAACTGTTGTCGAGGGCAACCAGGTGTCCATTGCTCCTTCATAATATCAGGGTCAAGTTACTTCTCTCTTGAGACACTCGTATATTATGAGTAAGTAAAGTTGGCAACTGTTGTTGAGGGCAACCAGGTGTCCATTGCTCCTTCATACTATCAGGGTCAAGTTACTTCCCTCTTGAGACACTCGTATATTATAAGTAAGTAAAGTTGGCAACTGTTGTCGAGGGCAACCAGGTGTCCATTGCTCCTTTGCACTATCAGGATCAAGTAACTTCACTCTTGAGACACTCCTATATTATAAGTAAGTAAAGTTGGCAACTGTTGTCGAGGGCAACCAGGTGTCCATTGCTCCTTTGTACTATTAGGATCAAGTGACTTTACTCTTGAGACACTCGTATATTATAAGTAAGTAAATTTGGCAACTGTTGTCGTGGGCAACCAGGTGTCCATTGATCCTTCATACTATCAGGATCAATTGACTTCACACTTGAGACACTCGTATATTATAAGTAAGTAAAGTCGGCAACTGTTGTCGAGGGCAACCAGGTGTCCAATGCTCCTCTGTACTATCAGGATCAAGTGACTTCACTCTTGAGACACTCGTATATTATAAGTAAGAAAAGTTGGCAACTGTTCTCGAGGGCAACCAGGTGTCTATTGCTCCTTTGTACTATCAGGATCAAGTGACTTCACTCTTGAGACACTCGTATATTGTAAGTAAGTAAATTTGGCAACTGTTGTCGTTGGCAACCAGGTGTCCATGGCTCCTTCATACTATCAGGGTCAAGTTACTTCACTCCTGAGACACTCGTATATTATGAGTAATAAAGTTGGCAACTGTTGTTGAGTGCAACCAGGTGTCCATTGCTCCTTCATACTATCAGGGTCAAGTTACTTCACTCTTGAGACACTCGTATATTATGAGTAAGTAAAGTTGGCAACAGTTGTTGAGGGCAACCAGGTGTCCATTGCTTCTTCATACTATCAGGGTCGAGTTAAATCACTCTTGAGACACTCGTATATTATGAGTAAGTAAAGTTGGCAACTGTTGTTGAGGGCAACCAGGTGTCCATTACTCCTTCATACTATCAGGGTCGAGTTACTTCACTCTTGAGACACTCGTATATTATAAGTAAGTAAAGTTGGCAACTGTTGTCGAGGGCAACCAGGTGTCCATTGCTCTTTTGCACTAACAGGATCAAGTAACTTCACTCTTGAGACACTCGTATATTATAAGTAAGTAATGTTGGCAACTGTTGTCGAGGGCAACCAGGTGTCCATTGCTCCTTTGTACTATTAGGATCAAGTGACTTCACTCTTGAGACACTCGTATATTATAAGTAAGTAAATTTGGCAACTGTTGTCGTGGGCAACCAGGTGTCCATTGCTCCTTCATACTATCAGGATCAATTGACTTCACTCTTGAGACACTCGTATATTATAAGTAAGTAAAGTGGGCAACTGTTGTTGAGCGCAACCAGGTGTCCATTGCTCCTTCATACTATCAGGGTCAAGTTACTTCACTCTTCAGACACTCGTATATTATGAGTAAGTAAAGGTGGCAACAGTTGTTGAGGGCAACCAGGTGTCCATTGCTCCTTTGCACTAACAGGATCAAGTAACTTCACTCTTGAGACACTCGTATATTATAAGTAAGTAAATTTGGCAACTGTTGTCGTGGGCAACCAGGTGTCCATTGCTCCTTCATACTATCAGGATCAATTGACTTCACTCTTGAGACACTCGTATATTATAAGTAAGTAAAGTTGGCAACTGTTGTCGAGGGCAACCAGGTGTCCAATGCTCCTTTGTACTATCAGGATCAAGTGACTTCACTCTTGAGACACTCGTATATTATAAGTAAGAAACGTTGGCAACTGTTGCCGAGGGCAACCAGGTGTCTATTGCTCCTTCGTACTCTCAGGATCAAGTGACTTCACTCTTGAGACACTTGTATATTATAAGTAAGTAAAGTTGGCAACTGTTGTCGAGGGCAACCAGGTGTCCATTGCTCCTTTGTACTATCAGGATCAAGTGACTTCACTCTTGAGACACTCGTATATTGTAAGTGAGCAAATTTGGCAACTGTTGTCGTTGGCAACCAGGTGTCCATTGATCCTTCATACTCTCAGGATCAAGTGACTTCACTCTTGAGACCCTGGTATATTATGAGTAAGTAAAGTTGGCAACTGTTGTCGAGGGCAACCAGTTGTCCATTGCTCCTTCATACTATCAGGATCAATTGACTTCACTCTTGAGACACTCGTATATTACAAGTAAGTAAAGTGGGCAACTGTTGTTGAGCGCAACCAGGTGTCCATTGCTCCTTCATACTATCAGGGTCAAGTTACTTCACTCTTCAGACACTCGTATATTATGAGTAAGTAAAGGTGGCAACTGTTGTCGTTGGCAACAAGGTGTTCATTGCTCCTTCATACTATCAGGATCAAGTGACTTCACTCTTGAGACACTCGTATATTTTGAGTAAATAAAGTTGGTAACTGTTGTTGAGGGCAACCAGGTGTCCATTGCTCCTTCATACTATCAGGGTCAAATTACTTCCCTCTTGAGACACTCGTATATTGTAAGTAAGTAAAGTTGGCAACTGTTGTCGAGGGCAACCAGGTGTCCATTGCTCCTTCATACTATCAGGGTCAAGTTACTTCTCTCTTGAGACACTCGTATATTATGAGTAAGTAAAGTTGGCAACTGTTGTTGAGGGCAACCAGGTGTCCATTGCTCCTTCATACTATCAGGGTCAAGTTACTTCACTCTTCAGACACTCGTATATTATGAGTAAGTAAAGTTGGCAACTGTTGTTGAGGGCAACCAGGTGTCCATTGCTCCTTTGTACTATCAGGATCAAGTGACTTCACTCTTGAGACACTCGTATATTATAAGTAAGTAAAGTTGGCAACTGTTGTCGAGGGCAACCAGGTGTCCAATGCTCCTTTCTACTATCAGGATCAAGTGACTTCACTCTTGAGACACTTGTATATTGTAAGTGAGTAAATTTGGAAACTGTTGTCGTTGGCAACCAGGTGTCCATTGATCCTTCATACTCTCAGGATCAAGTGACTTCACTCTTGAGACACTGGTATATTATGAGTAAGTAAAGTTGTCAACTGTTGTCGAGGGCAACCAGGTGTCCATTGCTCCATCATACTATCAGGGTCAAGTTACTTCTCTCTTGAGACACTCGTATATTATGAGTAAGTAAACTTGGCAACTGTTGTTGAGGGCAACCAGGTGTCCATTGCTCCTTCATACTATCAGGGTCAAGTTACTTCCCTGTTGAGACACTCGTATATTATAAGTAAGTAAAGTTGGCAACTGTTGTCGAGGGCAACCAGGTGTCCATTGCTCCTTTGCACTATCAGGATCAAGTAACTTCACTCTTGAGACACTCGTATATTATGAGTAAGTAAAGTTGGCAACTGTTGTCGAGGGCAACCAGGTGTCCATTGCTCCATTGTACTATTAGGATCAAGTGACTTTACTCTTGAGACACTCGTATATAATAAGTAAGTAAATTTGGCAACTGTTGTCGTGGGCAACCAGGTGTCCATTGCTCCTTCATACTATCAGGATCAAGTGACTTCACTCTTGAGACACTCGTATATTATAAGTAAGTAAAGTTGGCAACTGTTGTTGAGGGCAACCAGGTGTCCAATGCTACTCTGTACTATCAGGATCAAGTTACTTCACTCTTGAGACACTCGTATATTATAAGTAAGAAAAGTTGGCAACTGTTCTCGACGGCAACCAGGTGTCTATTGCTCCTTCGTACTATCAGGATCAAGTGTCTTCACTCTTGAGACACTTGTATATTATAAGTAAGTAAAGTTGGCAACTGTTGTCGAGGGCAACCAGGTGTCCATTGCTCCTTTGTACTATCAGGATCAAGTGACTTCACTCTTGAGACACTCGTATATTGTGAGTAAATTTGGCAACTGTTGTCGTTGGCAACCAGGTGTCCAATGCTCCTTCATACTCTCAGGATCAAGTGACTTCACTCTTGAGACACTGGTATATTATGAGTAAGTAAAGTTGGCAACTGTTGTCGAGTGCAACCAGGTGTCCATTGCTCCTTCATACTATCAGCGTCAAGTTACTTCTCTCTTGAGACACTCGTATATTATGAGTAAGTAAAGTTGGCAACTGTTGTTGAGGGCAACCAGGTGTCCATTGCTCCTTTGTACTATCAGGATCAAGTGACTTCACTCTTGAGACACTCGTATATTATAAGTAAGAAAAGTTGGCAACTGTTGTCGAGGGCAACCAGGTGTCCATTGCTCCTTTGTACTATCAGGATCAAGTGACTTCACTCTTGAGACACTCGTATATTGTAAGTAAGTAAATTTGGCAACTGTTGTCGTTGGCAACCAGGTGTCCATTGCTCCTTCATACTATCAGGGTCAAGTTACTTCACTCTTGAGACACTCGTATATTATGAGTAATAAAGTTGGCAACTGTTGTTGAGTTCAAGCAGGTGTCCATTGCTCCTTCATACTATCAGGGTCAAGTTACTTCACTCTTGAGACACTCGTATATTATGAGTAAGTAAAGTTGGCAACAGTTGTTGAGGGCAACCAGGTGTGCATTGCTCCTTCATACTATCAGGGTCGAGTTATATCACTCTTGAGACACTCGTATATTATGAGTAAGTAAATTTGGCAACTGTTGTTGAGGGCAACCAGGTGTCCATTACTCCTTCATACTATCAGGGTCGAGTTACTTCACTCTTAAGACACTCGTATATTATGAGTAAGTAAAGTTGGCAGCTGTTGTTGAGGGCAACCAGGTGTCCATTGCTAATTTGTACTATCAGGATCAAGTGACATCATTCTTGAGACACTCGTATATTATAAGTAAGAAAAGTTGGCAACTGTTGTCGAGGGCAACCAGGTGTCCATTGCTCCTTCGTACTCTCAGGATCAAGTGACTTCACACTTGAGACACTCGTATATTATGCGTAAGTAAAGTTGGCAACTGTTGTCGAGGGCAACCAGGTGTCCATTGCTCCTTTGTACTATTAGGATCAAGTGACTTCACTCTTGAGACACTCGTATATTATAAGTAAGTAAATTTGGCAACTGTTGTCGTGGGCAACCAGGTGTCCATTGCTCCTTCATACTATCAGGATCAATTGACTTCACTCTTGAGACACTCGTATATTATAAGTAAGTAAAGTTGGCAACTGTTGTCGAGGGCAACCAGGTGTCCAATGCTCCTTTGTACTATCAGGATCAAGTGACTTCACTCTTGAGACACTCGTATATTATAAGTAAGAAACGTTGGCAACTGTTGCCAAGGGCAACCAGGTGTCTATTGCTCCTTCGTACTCTCAGGATCAAGTGACTTCACTCTTGAGACACTTGTATATTATAAGTAAGTAAAGTTGGCAACTGTTGTCGAGGGCAACCAGGTGTCCATTGTTCCTTTGTACTATCAGGATCAAGTGACTTCACTCTTGGGATACTCGTATATTGTAAGTGAGCTAATTTGGCAACTGTTGTCGTTGGCAACCAGGTGTCCATTGATCCTTCATACTCTCAGGATCAAGTGACTTCACTCTTGAGACACTGGTATATTATGAGTAAGTAAAGTTGGCAACTGTTGTCGAGGGCAACCAGGTGTCCATTGCTCCTTCATACTATCAGGGTCAAGTTACTTCTCTCTTGAGACACTCGTATATTATGAGTAAGTAAAGTTGGCAACTGTTGTTGAGGGCAACCAGGTGTCCATCTCCTTCATACTATCAGGGTCAAGATACTTCACTCTTGAGACACTCATATATTATGAGTAAGTTAAGTTGGCAACTGTTGTCGTTGGCAACAAGGTGTCCATTGCTCCTTCATACTATCAGGATCAAGTGACTTCACTCTTGAGACCCTGGTATATTATGAGTAAGTAAAGTTGGTAACTCTTGTTGAGGGCAACCAGGTGTCCATTGCTCCTTCATACTATGAGGGTCAAATTACTTCCCTCTTGAGACACTCGTATATTATAAGTAAGTAAAGTTGGCAACTGTTGTCGTGGGCAACCAGGTGTCCATTGCTCCTTCATACTATCAGGGTCAAGTTACTTCTCTCTTGAGACACTCGTATATTATGAGTAAGTAAAGTTGGCAACTGTTGTTGAGGGCAACCAGGTGTCCATTGCTCCATAATACTATCAGGGTCAAGTTACTTCACTCTTGAGACACTCGTATATTATAAGTAAGTAAAGTTGGCAACTGTTGTCGAGGGCAACCAGGTGTCCAATGCTCCTTTGTACTATCAGGATCAAGGGACTTCACTCTTGAGACACTTGTATATTGTAAGTGAGTAAATTTGGAAACTGTTGTCGTTGGCAACCAGGTGTCAATTGCTCCTTCATACTCTCAGGATCAAGTGACTTCACTCTTGAGACACTGGTATATTATGAGTAAGTAAAGTTGTCAACTGTTGTCGAGGGCAACCAGGTGTCCATTGCTCCTTCATACTATCAGGGTCGAGTTAAATCACTCTTGAGACACTCGTATATTATGAGTAAGTAAATTTGGCAACTGTTGTTGAGGGCAACCAGGTGTTCATTACTCCTTCATACTATCAGGGTCGAGTTACTTCACTCTTGAGACACTCGTATATTATGAGTAAGTAAAGTTGGCGGCTGTTGTTGAGGGCAACCAGGTGTCCATTGCTCCTTCGTACTATCAGGATATGTGACTTCACTCTTGAGACACTCGTATATTATAAGTAAGTAAATTTGGCAACTGTTGTTAAGGGCAACCAGGTGTCCATTGCTCCTTCGTACTATCAGGATATGTGACTTCACTCTTGAGACACTCGTATATTATAAGTAAGTAAATTTGTCAACTGTTGTTGAGGGCAACCAGGTGTCCATTGCTCCTTCATACTATCAGGATCAAGTGACTTCACTCTTGAGACCCTGGTATATTATTCGTAAGTAATGTTGGTAACTGTTGCTGAGGGCAACCAGGTGTCCATTGCTCCTTCATACTATCAGGTTCAAGTTACTTCACGCTTGAGACACTCGTATATTGTAAGTAAGTAAATTAGGCAACTGTTGTCATTGGCAACCAGGTGTCCATTGCTCCTTCATACTATCAGGATCAAGTGACTTCTCTCTTGAGACACTCGTATATTATGAGTACGTAAAGTTGGCAACTGTTGTCGTGGGCAACCAGGTGTCCATTGCTCCTTCATACTATCAGGGTCAAGTTACTTCACTCTTGAGACACTCGTATATTATGAGTAAGTAAAGTTGGCAACTGTTGTCGTTGGCAACCAGGTGTCCATTGCTCCTTCATACTATCAGGGTCAAGTTACTTCACTCCTGAGACACTCGTATATTATGAGTAAGTAAAGTTGGCAACTGTTGTTGAGTGCAACCAGGTGTCCATTGCTCCTTCATACTATCAGGATCAAGTGACTTCACTCTTGAGACCCTGGTATATTATCGTAAGTAATGTTGGTAACTGTTGCTGAGGGCAACCAGGTGTCCATTGCTCCTTCATACTATCAGGGTCAAGTTACTTCCCTCTTGAGACCCTCGTATATTGTAAATAAGTAAAGTTGGCAACTGTTGTTGTGGGCAACCAGGTGTCCATTGCTCCTTCATACTCTCAGGGTCAAGTGACTTCTCTCTTGAGACACTCGTATATTATGAGTAATTAATGTTGGCCACTGTTGTTGAGGGCAACCAGGTGTCCATTGCTCCTTCATACTATCAGGGTCAAGTTACTTCACTCTTAAGACACTCGTATATTATAAGTAAGAAAAGTTGGCAACTGTTGTCGAGGGCAACCAGGTGTCTATTGCTCCTTCGTACTATCAGGATCAAGTGACTTCACTCTTGAGACACTCGTATATTATAAGTAAGTAAAGTTGGCAACTGTTCTCGAGGGCAACCAGGTGTCTATTGCTCCTTTGTACTATCAGGATCAAGTGACTTCACTCTTTAGACACTCGTATATTGTAAGTAAGTAACGTTGGCAACTGTTGTCGTTGGCAACCAGGTGTCCATTGCTCCTTCATACTATCAGGATCAAGTGACTTCCTTCTTGAGAGACTGGTATATTATGAGTAAGTAAAGTTGGCAACTGTTGTCGAAGGCAACCAGGTGTCCATTGCTCCTTCATACTATCAGGGTCAAGTTACTTCTCTCTTGAGACACTCGTATATTATGAGTAAGTAAAGTTGGCAACTGTTGTTGAGGGCAACCAGGTGTCCATTGCTCCTTCATACTATCAGGGTCAAGTTACTTCTCTCTTTAGACACTCGTATATTATGAGTAAGTAAAGTTGGCAACTGTTGTTGAGGGCAACCCGGTGTCCATTGCTCCTTCATACTATCAGGATCAAGTGACTTCACTCTTGAGACACTCGTATATTATAAGTAAGTAAAGTTGGCAACTGTTGTCGAGGGCAACCAGGTGTCCATTGCTCCTTCGTACTATCAGGATCAATTGACTTCACTCTTGAGACACTGGTATATTATAAGTAAGTAAAGTTGGCAACTGTTGTTGAGGGCAACCAGGTGTCCATTGCTCCTTTGCACTATCAGGATCAAGTAACTTCACTCTTGAGACACTCGTATATTATAAGTAAGTAAAGTTGGCAACTGTTGTCGAGGGCAACCAGGTGTCCATTGCTCCTTTGTACTATTAGGATCAAGTGACTTCTCTCTTGAGACACTCGTATATTATAAGTAAGTAAATTTGGCAACTGTTGTCGTGGGCAACCAGGTGTCCATTGCTCCTTTGTACTATCAGGATCAATTGACTTCACTCTTGAGACACTCGTATATTATAAGTAAGTAAATTTGGCAACTGTTGTCGAGGGCAAGCAGGTGTCCATTGCTCCTTCATACTATCAGGATCAAGTGATTTCACTCTTGAGACACTCGTATATTATAAGTAAGTAAAGTTGGCAGCTGTTGTCGAGGGCAACCAGGTGTCCATTGCTCCTTCATACTATCAGGATCAAGTGACTTCACTCTTGAGACACTCGTATATTATGAGTAAGTAAAGTTGGCAACTGTTGTTGAGGGCAACCAGGTGTCCATTGCTCCTTTGTACTATCAGGATCAAGTGACTTCACTCTTGAGACACTCGTATATTATAAGTAAGTAAAGTTGGCAACTGTTGTCAAGGGCAACCAGGTTTCCAAAGCTCCTTTGTACTATCAGGATCAAGTGACTTCACTCTAGAGACACTCGTATATTATAAGTAAGAAAAGTTGGCAAATGTTGTCGAGGGCAACCAGGTGTCCATTGCTCCTTTGTACTATCAGGATCAAGTGACTTCACTCCTGAGACACTCGTATATTGTAAGTAAGTAAATTTGGCAACTATTGTCGTTGGCAACCAGGTGTCCATTGCTCCTTCATACTATCAGGGTCAAGTGACTTCACTCTTGAGACACTGGTATATTATGAGTAAGTAAAGTTGGCAACTGTTGTCGAGGGCAACCAGGTGTCAATTGCGCCTTCGTACTATCAGGATCAAGTGACTTCACTCTTGAGACACTCGTATATTTTAAGTAAGTAAAGTTGGCAACTGTTGTTGACGGCAAGCAGGTGTCTATTGCTCCTTCGTACTATCAGGATCAATTGACTTCACTCTTGAGACACTTGTATATTATGAGTAAGTAAAGTTGGCAACTCTTGTCGAGGGCAACCAGGTGTCCATTGCTCCTTCATACTATCAGGGTCAAGTTACTTCACTCTTGAGACACTCGTATATTATGAGTAAGTAAAGTTGGCAACTGTTGCTGAGGGCCACCAGGTGTCCATTGCTCCTTCATACTATCAGGATCAAGTGACTTCACTCTTGAGACACTCGTGTATTATGAGTAAGTAAAGTTGGCAACTGTTGTCGAGGACAACCAGGTGTCCATTGCTCCTTTGTACTATCAGGATCAAGTAACTTCACTCTTGAGACACTCGCATATTGTAAGTTATAAATTTGGCAACAGTTGTCGTGGGCAACCAGGTGTCCATTGCTCCTTTGTACTATCAGGATCAAGTGACTTGACTCTTGAGACACTCGTATATTATAAATAAGTAAATTTGGCAACTGTTGTCGTGGGCAACCAGGTGTCCATTGCTCCTTCATACTATCAGGATCAATTGACTTCACTCTTGAGACACTGGTATATTATAAGTAAGTAAAGTTGGCAACTGTTGTCGAGGGCAACCAGGTGTCCATTGCTCCTTCATACTATCAGGATCAAGTGACTTCACTCTTGAGACACTCGTATATTATAAGTAAGTAAAGTTGGCAGCTGTTGTCGAGGGCAACCAGGTGTCCATTGCTCCTTCATACTATCAGGGTCAAGTTACTTCACTCTTGAGACACTCGTATATTATGAGTAAGTAAAGTTGGCAACTGTTTTGAGGGCAACCAGGTGTCCAATGCTCCTTTGTACTATCAGGATCAAGTGACTTCACTCTTGAGACACTGGTATATTATAAGTAAGTAAAGTTGGCAACTGTTGTTGAGGGCAACCAGGTGTCCATTGCTCCTTTGCACTATCAGGATCAAGTAACTTCACTCTTGAGACACTCGTATATTATAAGTAAGTAAAGTTGGCAACTGTTGTCGAGGGCAACCAGGTGTCCATTGCTCCTTTGTACTATTAGGATCAAGTGACTTCTCTCTTGAGACACTCGTATATTATAAGTAAGTAAATTTGGCAACTGTTGTCGTGGGCAACCAGGTGTCCATTGCTCCTTTGTACTATCAGGATCAATTGACTTCACTCTTGAGACACTCGTATATTATAAGTAAGTAAATTTGGCAACTGTTGTCGAGGGCAAGCAGGTGTCCATTGCTCCTTCATACTATCAGGATCAAGTGATTTCACTCTTGAGACACTCGTATATTATAAGTAAGTAAAGTTGGCAGCTGTTGTCGAGGGCAACCAGGTGTCCATTGCTCCTTCATACTATCAGGATCAAGTGACTTCACTCTTGAGACACTCGTATATTATGAGTAAGTAAAGTTGGCAACTGTTGTTGAGGGCAACCAGGTGTCCATTGCTCCTTTGTACTATCAGGATCAAGTGACTTCACTCTTGAGACACTCGTATATTATAAGTAAGTAAAGTTGGCAACTGTTGTCAAGGGCAACCAGGTTTCCAAAGCTCCTTTGTACTATCAGGATCAAGTGACTTCACTCTAGAGACACTCGTATATTATAAGTAAGAAAAGTTGGCAAATGTTGTCGAGGGCAACCAGGTGTCCATTGCTCCTTTGTACTATCAGGATCAAGTGACTTCACTCCTGAGACACTCGTATATTGTAAGTAAGTAAATTTGGCAACTATTGTCGTTGGCAACCAGGTGTCCATTGCTCCTTCATACTATCAGGGTCAAGTGACTTCACTCTTGAGACACTGGTATATTATGAGTAAGTAAAGTTGGCAACTGTTGTCGAGGGCAACCAGGTGTCAATTGCGCCTTCGTACTATCAGGATCAAGTGACTTCACTCTTGAGACACTCGTATATTTTAAGTAAGTAAAGTTGGCAACTGTTGTTGACGGCAAGCAGGTGTCTATTGCTCCTTCGTACTATCAGGATCAATTGACTTCACTCTTGAGACACTTGTATATTATGAGTAAGTAAAGTTGGCAACTCTTGTCGAGGGCAACCAGGTGTCCATTGCTCCTTCATACTATCAGGGTCAAGTTACTTCACTCTTGAGACACTCGTATATTATGAGTAAGTAAAGTTGGCAACTGTTGCTGAGGGCCACCAGGTGTCCATTGCTCCTTCATACTATCAGGATCAAGTGACTTCACTCTTGAGACACTCGTGTATTATGAGTAAGTAAAGTTGGCAACTGTTGTCGAGGACAACCAGGTGTCCATTGCTCCTTTGTACTATCAGGATCAAGTAACTTCACTCTTGAGACACTCGCATATTGTAAGTTATAAATTTGGCAACAGTTGTCGTGGGCAACCAGGTGTCCATTGCTCCTTTGTACTATCAGGATCAAGTGACTTGACTCTTGAGACACTCGTATATTATAAATAAGTAAATTTGGCAACTGTTGTCGTGGGCAACCAGGTGTCCATTGCTCCTTCATACTATCAGGATCAATTGACTTCACTCTTGAGACACTGGTATATTATAAGTAAGTAAAGTTGGCAACTGTTGTCGAGGGCAACCAGGTGTCCATTGCTCCTTCATACTATCAGGATCAAGTGACTTCACTCTTGAGACACTCGTATATTATAAGTAAGTAAAGTTGGCAGCTGTTGTCGAGGGCAACCAGGTGTCCATTGCTCCTTCATACTATCAGGGTCAAGTTACTTCACTCTTGAGACACTCGTATATTATGAGTAAGTAAAGTTGGCAACTGTTTTGAGGGCAACCAGGTGTCCAATGCTCCTTTGTACTATCAGGATCAAGTGACTTCACTCTAGAGACACTCGTATATTATAAGTAAGAAAAGTTGGCAACTGTTGTCGAGGGCAACCAGGTGTCCATTGCTCCTTTGTACTATCAAGATCAAGTGACTTCACTCTTGAGACACTCGTATATTGTAAGTAAGTAAATTTGGCAACTGTTGTCGTTGGCAACTAGGTGTCCATTGCTCCTTCATACTATCAGGATCAATTGACTTCACTCTTGAGACACTGGTATATTATGAGTAAGTAAAGTTGGCAACTGTTGTCGAGGGCAACCAGGTGTCAATTGTTCCTTCGTACTATCAGGATCAAGTGACTTCACTCTTGAGACACTCGTATATTATAAGTAAGTAAAGTTAGCAACTGTTGTTGACGGCAAGCAGGTGTCTATTGCTCCTTCGTACTATCAGGATCAATTGACTTCACTCTTGAGACACTGGTATATTATGAGTAAGTAAAGTTGGCAACTGTTGTCGAGGGCAACCAGGTGTCCAATGCTCCTTCATACTATCAGGGTCAAGTTACTTCACTCTTGAGACACTCGTATATTATGAGTAAGTAAAGTTGGCAACTGTTGCTGAGGGCAACCAGGTGTCCATTGCTCCTTCATACTATCAGGATCAATTGACTTCACTCTTGAGACACTCGTGTATTATGAGTAAGTAAAGTTGGCAACTGTTGTCGAGGGTAACCAGATGTCCATTGCTCCTTCGTACTATCAGGATCAAGTGACTTCACTCTTGAGACAGTCGTATATTATAAGTAAGTAAAGTTGGCAACTGTTGTCGAGGGCAACCAGATGTCCATTTCTCCTTCGTACTATCAGGATCAAGTGACTTTACTCTTGAGACACTCGTATATTATAAGTAAGTAAAGTTTGCAACTGTTGCTGAGGGCAACCAGGTGTCCATTGCTCCTTCATACTATCAGGATCAAGTGACTTCACTCTTGAGACACTCGTATATTATGAGTAAGTAAAGTTGGCAACTGTTGTCGAGGGCAACTAGATGTCCATTGCTCCTTTCTACTATCAGGATCAATTGACTTCACTCTTGAGACACTCGTATATTATAAGTAAGTAAAGTTGGCAACTGTTGTTGACGGCAACCAGGTGTCCATTGCTCCTTTGTATTATCAAGATCAAGTGACTTCACTCTTGAGACACTCGTATATTGTAAGTAATAAATTTGGCAACTGTTGTCGTGGGCAACCTGGTGTCCATTGCTCGTTCATACTATCAGAATCAAGTGACTTCACTCTTGAGACACTGGTATATTATGAGTAAGTAAAGTTGGCAACTGTTGTTGAGCGCAACCAGGTGTCCATTGCTCCTTCATACTATCAGGGTCAAGTGACTTCACTCTTGAGACACTGGTATATTATGAGTAAGTAAAGTTGGCAACTGTTGTTGAGCGCAACCAGGTGTCCATTGCTCCTTCATACTATCAGGGTCAAGTTACTTCACTCTTGAGACACTCGTATATTGTAAGTAAGTATATTTGGCAACTGTTGTCGTGGGCAACCAGGTGTCCATTGCTCCTTCATACTATCAGGGTCAAGTTACTTCTCTCTTGAGACACTCGTATATTATGAGTAAGTAAAGTTGGCAACTGTTGTTGAGGGCAACCAGGTGTCCATTGCTTCTTCATACTATCCGGGTCAAGTTACTTCACTCTTGAGACACTCGTATATTATGTGTAAGTAAAGTTGGCAACTGTTGTTGAGGGCAACCAGGTATCCATTGCTCCTTCATACTATCAGGATCAAGTGAATTTTCACACAGTTATATGCTGTTAAATATTAATATCCTATACTAATAATATGCACACAGTTATATAGTTTCAAATATTCCTATCTAACATTAATAATTTTCAAACAGATCTATTTGACCTATAGATGGGACCCTAACAAAGTGGACCTGAGAGAAGTGGCAATGATGAGGCACTCCACACTCCATTTGAATTAGATTTTCACTATTTGGTGCGGTTTAGTGTCATACCCAGGTCACTTCTTATTGTCTAACCCCAGTCTGGGTATCTAAGCCATACCAAAAAGGGAGAATCAAAAATTGGTTTAACAACCTGATATATTTGAAATTCTAAATAAGTTAAATTCCAACATGGAGGTAAAAAATGAAAATATTTTGAGAATCACTGATTAGCTCCATATTTTAAAAGAGAAAATTCTGCTTGTGTTGAATGAAGTGAGAAATGGGAATTACAGCACAGTTCCCAAAATAAGTTTTTCTAGAAAAATATTTTGATATCAAAGAATTAATTTCTGATCATTTGTAATTAATGAAGAGAAAAAAATTGATAGCTATTTTCTGGATTTGAGCATTGAGTGATATGACTGGATTATTAACCCATTCATCAGATCTGAGGTAAATGAATTATCCCAGAAAAAACAAAACCAAAAAAAAAAAAACAGAAGAAATTCTTCAATTCATGAATAATTGATGCTTAAGATTCAAATATTCAGAAATGAAATTAGATTGTTTTTGGATAGAAATTTAAGTGCAGTACCCAGCAATAGCCAGAACAACTCTTCTAATTCCGCTACTATTCTCAACCATTTATTTATATGGATCTGGTCCTTTGCTATGACAAAAAAAGGTTGAAAATTTAAAAACTGTTGACAAAGAAATGGAAGTCACTTTATCAGCCATACAATCTTATATTATATGAATCCATATTCATTGAAAGGCTCAAATTTCCTTTTGATATCAATTAAAAGGTAAATATTTCCTAAAAATGTCACTCTTTTATATTGTTCCATTGACCACATTTTGCTTAAGATCAAAATGTAGTATCTGTTTTCTTATGTCAATGAAATAGTAACTTTTGATTAAGATGTTGTGTACCTTCAATATAAGGAGGTAAAGTGAAAAGGTAACAGGAAGGTTGAAAACTATTTGATGTAGTAATTTTGATTCTCACTTGGAGCACTGATTTTATAGCCTCATTATTAAGCTAACATTAATAGATATTTATGTTCATATTGACATGATGTAATGGTTAACAAACTTACTTTGCAGACTATTTTAGTTGGTCTGATCCTCACTAGGTACCATAAAATTTGGGTCTTGTGCCAGACTAAGCTAAAGTGAGTAAATATCATCAGTGATGAAGTGTGACTCCAAAGTACATAGTAGATAATTTTGTATAACTCAAATCAAGTTTGGATACTGTTTATTTGATGGTCATATTGCAGGGTTAAAGTTATTCATCCTCATGTCAGAACCAAGGCAATTCTTGGGTAATTTTCCAAAGCTAGTTTTCTTTGTAAGAGCGGTATCTATCAGCAAAACAAACTGGAAGAATGCAGCTTTAAGTGTGCATTTCTTTCTTGCTTGTCATACAGGTTATTGCAATGCCAAAAGCAAAGCAGAAGTAACAGCAAAGACTGTGACAGAAAGCCTTCACATATAATTCCACCTAGTGTAATATTTGTCATTTGTCAACTGAAAAATGTGGGTGTGTCATAAGTGGGTTACAACACTGACATTTTTCCTCTTAAGAATCCTGAAGCTCTTCTTGAGATAAAAAAGAAAACCTAAACATTATACCAAATTTCTCAATTTCTCATAATATTTTGGCCATTTGAAATCAGTAAGGGATACCTCACCAGGAAACAACAATAAGCAAGTTAGCCTAACAGATAATAATATTTTAGTGGGTCTGATTTTCTTTTGGTTTCTGATTCTTGTAGTCTTGTGCCATACTAAGTGTGTATTTACTGAGCTCTTCTACTACGGTCAGAAAATGACATAAGGTCAGTTTTTAAGCAGAGTGCAGCTGGTTTGAATTTAGAGTTTTCATTCTCCTAGAATGGTTCTCTTACAAAGGCTAAAGAGCTCAGTCTGCCAAACTATTTGCTTATTGTTAGCCGGAGAAGAAGGTGATTCATGTCTTTCCCAATATATCCCTTAATATAAAATGAAATGCAAACAGTTTTGTTCAGGATTTAAACTTTGAACAAGCAGTATGTTGAGTGGTTACAAAAAAGGAAAAAAGCTTACTTGATGATGAGCAGTAAAATAGCCACTTGGTTTTACTATTCTCTGGCTGGGTCTACAACACATCTCCCTTGTTTAAAGAAAGCAAAAAGAGATTGAGAATTTTTTTTTTTATTATCATGAGGAACTTAACTGACATGCCCATTCTCTATAGCAGATAATTATTTATTGTCTCCTTACATCTGTAAAGATAAGAATCAGAAAAAGTTATATAATAGAGAAACCTTTTCCCTAAGCAAGCAATCTGTACAAAATATTTAACAAAATTATCGTAAAATTTATCGGTATATGGATAAACATAACCACAAAGTAATGAATAAATGTGTAAATACTGAATAATCCCTCTACAATTGTAGGTGTAAGGATGAATGTCCTTTAGAAGTGCTTAACTAAAAGCATGGTGTACCAAGCAACTGTAAAAAAATGGATAAGGACCCAATATGATTTATATTGAAGCAAGACAGAGGACTAAGAATCAATGATTTTATGATCATAAATTATGCTTAGCTGAGAGGTGTTATTTTATTTTTTTGTCAAAGTGGATTGTTGCTAATTACAAGATTAGAGGGTTTTTTTTTAGTTTTTTGCTGTAACTATTTACATGTTCACCTCATTCTTTCCTTATTTATTTAGTAGTAATTGTCGACCATAGTTAATGGTGACCCAAAGGCTCCCTTTTCAATAGCTACTCCAGTTAGGTGTAGGGGAAGGGCACTACTCCTTTTCCTGGATTGCTCCACTTTACCCTTGATCCATACCTTATAATTCTGAGTGCTAAACAAGGAGGCATCAAGTACCATTTTTTGAGTCTTTGGTATTATGACTCAACCAGGGATTAAACCTCAGTCACCCGGGCCATTGGTGAACACTCTAACTGCTAGGCTAATAGACATTATTTATTTAATGTCATTTAATTATTGTATGAATTCTATGAATAAGATTTGACTTAACATTGAACTTAAAGTCTATTGATTTGGGATTTTAAGAAAGTGACTTGAAATAGAACCTTATGAGAAAAAAACTCAGCCAAAATTTTGGACCCTAAGGTGTTAGTGATAAAGGTCATGATACAAACTACAAATTGGGAAAAAAGTCATTTTTGAATATTTTGTTTGACCATTGTGCTCAGTTAAGAAAGCAAAATATTTTCTATTGTTTTTCTGTCTTTTTCAAATAAAGATCATCTAATACAAAAAAAAGTTTTACTACATGTTCACAGTAAACATAATTGGTTGTAGATTTTATGAGAAGGAATCTGGAAGTTTCAAATGCAGTAAATAATATCTAAATTTCTTCATTTCTTGAACAAAATTCTTAACTGCAATTCCATTCTCTCTTATTAAAGGACAGTTTCACGAAAAATCTCTACCTGAAACCACCATGTAGAGATGAAATCCAAAAAGATTCTGGTAAATTTCTGTGCCTTGAGAGATTATCAACATGGAAACTGTCACTAGCTGATGAAACTGGATATTTATCTGGAAGCTTAAATATACACTTTATACTGGATATAAAGTTATGCAATCTAGGGCTTTAAGGACATAATATTATTTGTCTATTCTGAAAAAAACTGAATAATCAGATGGTATTATTCCAGCAGCATTATCTTGTTTTTGGTGCCAAACAAGATTCTTGTCTGGTTATTCCACCAGAGAATAATTTACACAATTGTCAAAAATATCCAGAAAAGTTAGTATTGTTTAAAGTTAAGGGCATATTCATTATTTTCTACATTACAGGGACCAACATCTATAAAAATTTCTCTACAAAATTTTATTAGATTTATTTTTTGATTTTTTCATACATATTTTACATATTGGAGGTGTTCATTGTGTAAAGGTTGTAATTTACTATGCTTCCTGCTTAGATGTGTCACAAGGTCATATAAATGGGGCATCCAGTGAGACGCGAACTCATTTGTGAATGTTTGCTTGTCTAGCTTGCTAACCATTGCTCCACCAGAGGCTCATGGTGTAATGGTTATCATCAATGCAAATTGAGTCGTCTACCTGAAGTCAAATCCTCAGTGAGGCTATTTGTATTTCACATGGCACTAATAATCTTAGCTTTAGCTGGGCCGATTGGCATTCGTGCCTGATGGGGTATTGAAATCAATGGCAGATTCAAGGCCAAAAGGCCCTCAGCTTTGACTGGGCCACTTTTGGGTGGGTGAGCTGCAACATTGATACCTTTGCTCCCTATGTATAGCACTAGACCTTGCTGTCTAGTTTAAGCTATAACCCGGTATCCATGCCCGGACCCAGATTTAGGTTCATGAAACTGCATGACTCATTAGACCCACATTGTACTTTGTGGGTCAATGAGCAGCATAGATCAGCAGTGTTCGAGCCTCAGCTTGTGCCCGAACTTTTCCTCCCCCAAATTCCCACTATAATCATTGACCTTGTGTCAGGTACTGTCTGGTGGGAGGCATCGACAAATAACTAATAATCTTGGGAAATGTAGGAAGCCACTTATTTTCCCTCCAGCTATTGGTAACTAGTGGGCAGACTGAGCTCAATAATCTTGCAATAACAATTGGTCTATGAGACAGAAAACTCTTAAATGTAGATCTTGAGAGGGATGGGCTTCATCAACCGAGATAAATAAACAATTTCCTTACCCATACTATTCAGCTATACCTTTTGTTTCAGATATTATAATACCACATGCACTTATTGACTTATAGGAATCATGCTAAGTGTATTGGTTTGCATCATAGGAAATGGAATTAGCAATCAGAGTACAAATCCTTGACAAAATTTGTATATTGCTTCACACTAATGGCTTTATTTATAGATTATGTTCACCATCCAGCTGTGGGTAGGATAGGTTGGGTTCTTTAGCCTTAGTTAGACAACCAATTTAGGAGAAGGAAAAATCTGAATTCAAACTAGCTGTACTCTGCTTAAAAATTGACCTTGTTTTGCATCTTGTCTGCGGTAGAGTCATTGGGTAAATGAATTCACTTATTCAGATGCTGACATTTAAAGTTGTTATCATAAACTGGGTCTCAAAGCTGCAAAATCTAGAAAGTGAAGGAAATAAAATAATATTTGGCCATATTACTAAAAACTAGTCAAAGAATTTTAAAACTGACTTAAAATACAGCTATTAATTATTATTATGATGCTTTAAAACACAAAGTAAAAAAGAATGCAAACACCAAGTCTCAAAACCTTTCAGAAGTTATAGAATCATGGAAAGATTTGATATATAAAGTGATACATAAGCTTTATAGTGTTTTCCAAAGATCTTTTTTCCCTCAGAAATGAACCATAAATAAAAATTATAAATATATATTATATTATAAACAATTTAAATTGATATTCTAATTCTTATTTATAAATATCACTTACCCTTTTTCTATTATCTATATTATTAATCATTTTAAATAGTTCAGGCTAAAAGTGCTATAAGAGTAAATCAAAGCTAAATTTTTTAGTCCTTATTTTTCTGATGCAAATATCATTGAGGAATAAGAAAAGCATTGGTAAATAGGCCAGGCTTTGATTTATTATTAAGAAGAGAATAGGTACTCTCTATGAGATGGACACCATTTTACAATGAGAAGTTACAATAAAACAGAGTGAGGGACAGATCTCATCTAAAAACTAATCTGAGCCAAATCTCCCTGTGAAATTTTTAAACCTTTCCTGATATAACTCTCACAATTTCTGAAAATTTTGTCAGAATTAGGCCAACAGTTAGCTGATCTTGGGACAGATGAACAGATATTTGGTGTATGATAATAACTGCAACCTGCATACTCCTGTAAGGAGTATTAGACTCAAGACTCCTTGAGAAGAATAGGGCAGCAGCTACACCAAGTCTGTGCAACAGTTTCAGTTGCAAATACGTTTTCATGGCGTGGGGTTACTTGTCCCATGCCTCTTGGTTTTGAATTCAGACTTTTTCCTTCTCCCTAGGTTAGTTGCCTTAACAAGGCTAAAGAGCACAACTTTCTTACAATTTATCCATAGCTGGAAGGGAGAAAAGAAGGATTCATGCCTTTCCCAAGGGCATGAATATGAAATGAAAAGCAGCCGATTCCAGGATTTGAACTTGGCTTGTCAAGTCCAATTAATATAACAATAAACATTACATCATGAACACTTCCAGGAATTACAATAAGATATTCGTAAAAGTTTAATTATCTTATAATGGAGATAACTATGAAATGCTAATTAGATTCCTTCACTCTTTCCTAAATAGAAGCATCAATATCATCATGAAGCATTATTATTACAATGGGGTAGCCAATAGCTTCACGGGTTATTTAGTGCTATATAAAATATAAATTATTGAAATAGAAATGAACTGAATTTATGAATAGACATAGTGAATTATTCTAATGATATAGGAGCAAAAATTGATCATTTATAATTAATTGCATGAATTTAGACTATCAAATATAAACATGCTGAAACAGAAAATTGTACAAAGATTACAAAAAGAAAAGCAATTGGAATGAAAAGCCATACAATATGTTCTGTCATTCACAGCCTAATTGGCATTGCAATGGTCATGTAGGAGTTCACATTCAATGAGAGAAAATAAAAAAAATGATCTGCTGAAAATTTGTATTAATTCACTCTGGCTTTTTTTTTTTTTTCCTAAATGGTATAATTGAATATATGCATTTTTAATATAAATGTGCATCAATGAATTGTATCAAATGAAAATGTAAAAAGTGCCACTTGTTATGGTTGAAGCACAGAAGAATAAAACTATCCTGCTCACATTTGTTTTGCTCTGTTTAATAAATTTTATTAAAGACTTTATAGATCTAAATTCTTAATGAAAAAAATAATTGCTAAACCAAAATTTATAATTGATCATTAAAAAAATCTGAATGGAATAAGATCAAATGAGTTCTAAAGGAAAAGATATAAAACATTAAAATGTGTGTGGGAGTATATATATATATATATATATATATATATATATATATATATATATATATATAATTATGAACACAAGAAGTCTGTTACTTTAGGTTTTATGTGGCGTACACAATAGTATTCATATTCATATTCATAATATCTTTTAGATTTTGTACCTACTCTGTCATCATAATAGAACTAATCCCTTTTTATACAAACTTTTCTCATTGGCATTTAGCATTCTATCTATCTATCTATCTATCTATCTATCAAGATTGTAACTTTCAAAGTTATACTTTATGTGGTAGCCCAGGAGGGTGTAGGTGAATATTTGATCATTTTACCAAATTCTGCAGGGCAAAGTTGAGCACTTTCTTCAATTTTTCAAAATTTGTTTCTTTAAAACAGGTTTTCTATTCAACTATATATATATATATATATATATATATATATATATATATATATATATATATTATAACAGTGTTAGTTGTCACTAAATCACTTTGTGGGTATGTGTCGAACCAAGAGCAATATAATGTGGAGAGTGCTCAATATCTAGGATAGAGCAATCATATAATAATAATAAATAAATATATATTAGATATATATATTTAATTCATGGAATATAGACTGCAATCCTTTGGTTTCATGGTGTATTTTGCGAAACAACAATCATCAGGCAGTTAAGAAAATGAAATGAATCGAAAATCAAAAAAATACAGACAAAAACCATTGAGATTTCATATGAATATTTTACGTGGATTCATGCATTTCCCAAAGGCATTAGCATGAAGTGAAACAACCTCATCTAGAATTTTAAGTCTGGTCACCAATTCCATTTCCTACAATGATAACCATCTAGCTTATTTGATAGCATAAAGTCTCTTTGAGATCTTACAATTTTCTTGTGTGAATGATGAGGTTTAAAAGATATTTGCAAGCTAAAAAAGAATTCCAGCATGGCTTTCATGACTTACCAGACATGCAAAGTGAACCAGAAATTTCATCAACGTAAGTTTGAAGTATCTGTTCTGGTTCTAGGGGTTTCCTTTCTTTAAAGTTTTTATTTTAGCTTTCAAAGTTTAGAATAACAGAATGCAATTTATTTCTCAGCTCTTGAATGTCTTAACCAAGATAAATATTTATTTTTTCAGTGTTTCTGGTGGTAATCCATCTTTTTTGAGTTCTTGGAAATCATATAGATGAAAACATGCTGCAGCATTTATGAGTTCATAGCTGTTAGAAAAAATTTCAACGATATACTTGTCATAATTTGGTCAATCACTCAACAAAACATTTCCATCTTTGCAGCAATCCACAAAAGCATCAATTCTTTCATCTCTCTGGAGATCCTGGGGGATTTTGTCTTTGTTAATGTTTTCAACTTCCTGAATTTTCTTTCTATGGAAAAATCAGTTTCCTCCTCATTATTGGACATTTGATTCACTGTTTTAATAAAATTTTCTGTCTTCAGGATGTTTTCAAAGATCATATGTTTTAATATCTCTTTTGAATTTTTTACTATATTCCATGCACTAAGATAATTTAGGCCTTCAGTTTACAGATATTTTGAGGCTGCAATAACAAGAAATGTGTTAAATGAGTATCATAGATATGCTACTTATCAAAAATTGAATTCATAATTTTCACATCAAATTTCAGAGATTCAACAATCTGGAGCAAAACAACATTGAAAGAAATTGAGCAATGCAAGGTGTTGTGAGTCAAAACTTCAAAAATATATTCAAGGACTGTGTGTTAAGTCCACCAATGAGTTTCTTCAATTGTCTGCAAATGTTTCACTTTTACTAAAAAAAACTTCTGTCCAGATGTTCATTCTCTAAGATGATTCCAAAACGAATGTCACTGCTGACTGCAATAGTCTAATCAAATTTTTGACTAACAAAATATTTTGAACCAGATCTGTTGATGCCAAACCAAGGACATGACTAAAACACCAAATATACCAAGCTATATAGCTTGTAGGACTGCATCTCTTTGTTGTACCGCAGTATTCACTTATAAGCAAATAATGTACCTGCAATAATTCATTTTCTTTATTCATTTTTTGCTATTCCTCTAAGAGAATCCCTACTTTTTACAATCTTCTGACATCAATCATTTATTGTGACAATTTGAACTTACCAGAAGCAAAAAGGTTGTGCTGTTTCAGGTGTTTTTGTGTAAGTGGCCATTTGCAATGTGATCTGTGTATATGTGTATGTTCAAGTGCGTAAGTGACAGATAGTAGTCTTAAAGAAACAACTGCAAGAAGCAAATCAGAATGGTAGTGAAATTTGGTTTGAGTGCATAGAAGAGAAATTTGAGAGAGAGAATGAGGAAATGAACATTGTTGTTGAAGGAATCAGACTTTGCTGTGAAGTGGGAAAACAAGTTTTGTTTACCTTTGTTGGTGAATGGACATGAAAAACAAGTCTCTTGGCATTGTTTACTACATCTGTATTTTGATTCATTATATTCTACCGTTACCGTTAAAGCTATGGAGATTGGAGCAAGAGGTTTCGTTGCAGGCACCCTGTCCCAATTTCTGGGACAAATTGGAATCAATTGGAGTAATAGAAGCAAAAGTATGAAATGCCTTATGGAAATAACTGAAAACTGTTCAATGTGGATATGGAATAAAAGAAACGTCCCGTGGAACATTTCAAAATAAACACGTCATAGCATCACCTGCTCGCGAATGTGCTACAATATTCTAATTATGCAAGCAAATTTGAAAATTTTTACATTTCGCCGTTAGACGTTGATTTGACAGGATGCTTTAATGGGGCCTCATGTCAGTGAGATTTGGGGGGCGATGTGTAAATAAAACTGTCAAGAAGAAGGCCCCGAAATGGTGCACATTCTCTCCTGATGACCCCAAAACAAGCATGGAGTTAAAACTGCTCGGTGGAAATAAGAATGGTTAAAGAAGAGTTTTCTATCTGCTCTCTTTTTGGTGAGTTTCTGTTATTTGGTAAGTAACTTCCTTCTGGTGGGATTAAATACTTAATGATTTCTACTTTATAAGTTATTGCTATGATCCATATCCAGACGCATTTGTTATCTTACATAGAGAAAGAAACTTTTTTTTTTTTACTTTATCCAATAAGACATCATGAAAAATTATATGTTTTGAATTTCTATGTTTTGAATTTCATATATTTATCAGCAATTTCAAATAATTTTATTTAATTTTATTTCAAGAGCATTTCCTATTCACTTACCATATCCATAAATCTACTCATTTACCTCTCAGGGCTTTTCCTTCACCATTTTTTCAATTCATTCATTCTTTTTTCTGTTCTTTCATTATTCTTTATATTCGTTCATTCTATTTCTTTTCCATCATTAATTTTTCTATTTTTTCATCCTATTTTTCCTTTATTCTTTTTTCTATTCTTTCATTCTTTTTTCTATTTTTTCAATCTTTCTTCGAGTCTTTCATTCTATTTCTTTTCCTTCATTCATTTTTCTATTCTTATATTTTTTTCTATTCTTTCATTCTATTTTTTCCATCATTCATTTTTCTATTCTTTCATTCTATTTCTTTTCCTTCATTTTTAGTATTCTTTCGATCTTTTTTCTATTCTTTCATTTTTTTTTCATTCTTTTTTCTATTCCTTCATTGTATTTCTTTTCTATCATTCTTTTTTTTATTTTTTCATTCTTTTTCTATTCCTTCATTCTTTCTTATTCTTTCATTCAGTCTTTCCTTTTATTTCTTTAGGAACACAAATATCAAATGGTATAAAAATAATCCCACCATTTTTAGGTACTATGCCTATACATATATATATATATATATATATATAAAAGTAAAGTCGGCGACTGTAATTGAGGGCAACCTAAAGGCTCCCTTTTCAGTAGCTACTACACCAAGGTGTAGGAAAGGACGCTAATCATTTCCCTGGATTGGTCCACTTTACCCTTGATACATACCTTATAATGCTGAGAGTTAAGCAAGGAGGTATCAAGTACCATTTTTTTTAAGTCTTTGGTATGGGATTGAACTCCAGTTTTCCGGACCATTGGCAAACACTCTACCCACTAGGTCAATGAGCCGGTTATGAAACAAAACATTCAAATGATGCATTTATATGTAGATAATATGTCATATATTCAAAGGATGTATGTATTTATATATGGATAATATACCAACATTAAAGATTTGATTTATTTTTAGAAGAATCTTTAAAATGATGTCTTTATGTGTTGTTGTTTTCATCCCTAAAATTATTTTCAAATGAACAAATGAAATCAAAAAAGGTGAGAAAATTTTAAGTAATTCTATTATTGTTATTGTTTTTCAAAATATATATAATGTAATTAGCAATCAAAAATTTTCTATTTTTCATTTTTTCATTCATCTATTCTTTATTTCTTTATTCTCAGAAAAGATGAACATATTGGCTATAGATTTCTTTAAACATTTTGGTCGAACTCATTAGTGATGTTCTTCTATGGACCCCTACTCATGGACATGCCAGTGTTGGCTGACCTGCAAGAATACATCAGTTCTCTATGGACACAGGGTATAGTTAGGAAAACTTGAGTGGAGCAATAGATGATAGCGATGGATGAAGAGAGAAACTCAGGGAAATCTGGGCCAGTAGCACAAATTAATGATGATGTTATAAGAATTTGGAAATTATTTAAAATTTTTCAAAAATAATATCTATGTGTGTAGTTTAAAAAAATTAATCATCTTAAAAAAATTATTATTTTTTCATTTGAAGATGATTTTTTGCATGAGACAGTATCACATAATACCATCACCCCAAAGATGGTTAAAAAAAAGCAAAACTTTTAGGATTTTAAACATTCAGTTTTTTTGCACGTTTTTTTCTTAAAGGCATTCTGGTGGAAGGCATACTTTTGTGAAATTAATTATTTCAATGGACTTTTCTATGGAATCGAAAAAATCTCCAAATATGTTTTAATGTAAAATTACATAAAAGAAGGAAGTTCTTCTAAGGTAGGACAATTGATATATAAAACGTTAATATACAAATTCAAGTTCTGTCAGTAATGCTTGCATTGATTCCTGACCACTGACAATCTATTTTTTCTTCATCTAAAATGTATTTCTATAGCAATAGACTGTAGCAAAATAATTATCATGCATATAATTAACTTATTTTGTTAGTAAACATAAATTCATGATCACTGACAATCCATTTTTACTCATCTCCATAACCTTTCTATGGTAAAATTGTAAAAAATCATAATTATTCTTTTAGCATCCCTGGCATTTATTCCTGATCACTAACTATCCCTTTTTTCTTTATGTAGAATGCCTTTCTGTCTACCCATCTCCCTTCCCTTAAGCTGACTCTTGCCATTATCACCAAAACATATTAATCATTCTTTGTGCAAAGGATGGACTTTGAATTTTATCTCAATCATCTCATTTTTTATGCTTCAATAGTGTCATCTTGTTATAAAATCAATACAAGTTGGTCAATGAAAAAGAATAAACATTATACAAGGACAAACTGAAAGGTTTATAGGCTGACCAAGATCCTCTTGAGGAATTTGACCAAATGAGGTTTATTTTTCAACAGTCCTCCTTGCGCTCCACACACTTTTTCCTTCTGTGTTGCAGTGCTTGGGTTACATTGATCAAAAAAGTCATCAACTGTAGATATGAGGTCAGCTTATAAACTTTTCAGCCCACCTTTGTATGAAAAATGACTTAAAGTTTATCTAGTTCATAATTTTTTCTGCCTTTCATTGTTTTTCTTTATGTCCATTTGTTTCTTTGATCCACCATTATAAAAGAACTGGAACCATTTTGCTTTATGCTTCTTCAAATCATTCATCCTTGTGGAACCAATTCTCAAGAGCCTCTTAGACAGACATATCATCAAGTTGTCTTTTTTTCACAATTTCCACTTGTTCTATAACATACACATTGATTATTATATAGTGTTTCTGTTTTAACACCATAAGAAACTCTCCCTTTTCTTGGAATCATGGCTGTGGCTAAATTTGAGTAAGTTATAAAAATGCAGAAAAATAAATAGGAATGCTTTTGTTGCCAAGTTCCAAGACCAAGCATCAGCTGATGTTTCAACCAGCACCAACAAAACACAAACAGCAGGTCGATGCAGTGACCCAGAAAATTAGAAATTATGTTAACTAAAATTATGCCCACATTAATGAAGAAACATTCTTTTAATATGCCTAATATCTCATAAACCAAAAAAATTAAAAAGATCTTTAAATATAAAAAAAATTAAAATAATAAAGTGCTTCATTAAACAAGAAACTGGGATATCTAATGAAAGAAATTATACTATTAAAGAAGAGGCCTGAAAATAAATTTCTTAATATTCCAGTCAGCCAATCTGACATTGACTCTAACAGTGTGGTCAAATGATTAATATTGTGGCAAAAAATTAATGTGCACATAAATTCTATCCTTAGAGTTGTATCCTTCATGGAATATCCTCTCTGCATGTATGTGTGTACGTGTGTGTGTTTTACTATTATATAAATAAAAGAGAGAAGAACAAGGAATATATATGGTAAGAGTAAGAATTATATCGATAAAAATACATCTATGTATTTATATAGACATATGACACGATGCTTGTGAAAACTTTCAGGAATTTATGGCAAATAACTTTGAGTGGTGCACCTATCATTTAAAGTTTTTTTTCCAAACAATTGCACTCTTTCTGTTACTTTTGTTGTTTCAATCATTTAACTGCTGTTTTCTTCAGGTTTACTATATATCTATGGAAAGAGTTTGTTAAACCTTTCAAATCATCTTTGGAAAATTCTTTCAAGCATCATTCCTATAAAATATCAAATAATCGGGGTTGCTTCTGTGCATTATTGTCTTTTTAAAACTTATAATAAGGTAAGTAAAGTTAGCGATCTTAGTTGAGGGTGACCTAAAGGCTCCCTTTTCAATAGCTACTACACCAAGGTGAAGGGGAGGGCGCTATTCCATTCCCTGGACTGCTCCACTTTACCCTTGATCCCTACCTTATAATGCTGAATGTTAAGCAAGGCAGTATCAAGTAGCATTTTTTGAGTCTTTGGTAAGACTCAACTTGGGATTGATCCCTGGTCTCTCAGACCATTTGCGAAGTGAAAGGTCACTAAATGAGTCTTTTTAGTATCAGAAATGATCTTCCTGAAATATCAGGCTTATATCATCATCAAATTGTGCTCATAGCACAAATTCTCCAGACTCTCTCTCTCTCTCTCTCTCCATCTGTACCTATCATCCATCTCTCTTGGTAGGTCCACTAGACTCTATCCAGTGTCTTCACAGAGCTAATCGATGAAAGTTTTTGCTTGTCAATCAATACTGTTGTATTCATGTGAAAGAGTCCATAGGAGAACATCACTTATGAGTTTGACCCTGCTTCTCCAGTGGTGCCCAGCATGTCTTGTTCATCTTACTTGGATAGCTTTTGAGATGGGAGGCAAGTGGCCCAACAGCTGCTATTTTGTGGAGTGCTGCTTTCAGGATTTGTTTAAAACAGCACACTTGTGTAATTCCCTTCTAGCTTTGTTTTATTAGAGTTCAGGTGGTGCAACCATACAGTAGTACTGATTATTGATCATGTGGAAATCAGGGTTATAGTCTATAGTAAAATAGCAATGATCGCCAAATACTAAACCAACGAGTTCAAAAGTTTAGAAGAACTTGTATGTATATATTATTTTGTGAATAAAGAAAGTTATTTTTTAATGTTTTCTTTCTTAGTAAATTAAAAAATGATAAACCTTCCTTTAGTCTATATCCATTTTAAAAACATGAAACTTTTCTATGAAAAATCTTTAGAAAAGTATACCTACAATAAAAATTCTGGTCCACTATGTCAATTTTACTTGTTATAAGTAAAAATGATATAGTAGCCCAAAAGATGTTTGAAAGAGTTGATCTATTGTATGAATTTTATCTTGGAGCAAAAGCAGAAGAAAGAGTTAGTTGTGTACGTATAGCATTTAGTAAAGGAGATGTTTGTGGATGTAATTTTCAAAAGGAAATTTTTATTAGAAACAAGTTACTAGAAAATTTACATGGTCAAAGATGATAAAGGAACGTTGATAGGGAATAACTAAAAACTCCCTGTGAATCAAATATACAAATGGCAATGAGACTAAATATTTGCATTTTCACTGAACCATAAAAAGATACACATTAAAGAAATAGATACGCTATAACCTTAGTGAATAAAAAAAAAAGAAAAAAAAAAGCAATATAGAGAAAATAAAGAAATGTAATAATCTACAGATCATAGCTATTGATTTAATAAGAATTGGATGATGAAATTGTACAGCCAATCAGAATTATTCTGTGTGTACTTTCTGTTGACAGTTTTTAAAAATAGATAAGACATTAGTGTTACCTTTTGACCGATCAGAATCACTCCCACATAGTTTGAAAAGAGAATTGATTCCTTCTTTTTCTCGAAGGGTCTAGACTCTGCTTTTGGAGTAAGCAGTAGCTTTTGTTGTGTCCTTGCTTTCACAGTCAATATACCTTATTTAATAAGCAAATTGCAACCCAACTTTATTCTTGCAAAAGCAATCAATTCAGAATCAAAATAAAAACTGAAACCATCAAAACAGCAGCATCATTAAAATTAACAAGAATAAAGAGGAAATTGTTAAAATCATTATCAACATCATCAAGTTGCACTGTTGGCTTCTAGTCTACATCCAGTGTCCATACAAAACAGTTGTTGGTATGATCTTTTTGGTTGTCTAACACTGGCACGTCACTGTGAAGGGGTCCATTGGAGAACATCACCAATGATTTCATTCTTGCTTCTTCAGTAGTATCCTGCCTGCCTTGCTCATTGTACTTGAATAGTTTTAGAGATAGGAAGTGGGTGGCCGTATAGCTATTGTTTCATGGGAGGTTGCTGCCAGGGTTTGTTCAATACAGCTCATAACATTCTTGTGCAGCTCCCATCAAGCTTTTCCTCTATACTCTTCATCAATGTCCATGTGGTGCATCCATACAGTAGAATTGACACAACCATGGCTTGGAAGAAATCATGTTTTATTTTATCAGATAGGTTCGATTTCCTTATGATTGATAGCAGTCTATGCCTTTGCTTGTCACATTGATTTCCCTTTCAGTAGATGAGACACAGCTACCAATTAAAACACATGTATTCTGTTTTGTCTGCATTTATGTGAAGGCCAATGCCACCTACTACTGGCTCCAGATGATGCAGCTAGGATTCAGCTTGAGTAGGTATATTTGCAAGAAGTGCTATGTCACTGTATAGTTTGCATCTGTAATAGTTTCTCGGGTATCATCTGCTTCTTGCCTATTTTGTGTAAAGCCATTTTCTTTCATTAGATCTATCAATTTTAGAAGTACATAGTCTAGGCTAATGTATCCCCTTGCAGAATACTAGCAGCAATGTCAAAGGAGTCTGTCTCCGTTAGGTGAGTAAACCTTGACTTTCGTGTTACTATAGAGCATCATAATGGCTGCGGTATTAGGGAGACCATGTGTATTTGTTCTATTTTCCATCTGTATATGGAATCAAATACTTTGGAGAATTCTATAAGTGTCCCTTCACAGTTTTTTGCACAAACTCCTTCTATGATTCAATAGATTGTCAGAATCTGTAATATTGCGGATCAGTTTCTCCAAAAACCATTTTGATTCTTTCTAAGAATTTTCTCAATTTTTGGTTTGATGTGATTGAGAAGCAGAGTATTATAAACCTTAATTGCAATGAAAGTAAGGGTTACCCTTTGGTAGTTCTTGACGATTTCAAGGTCAGCATTCTTGGGGAAGTGGGGGATACAGCCTTTTTTCCATTTCTTGATTGTGTTCTGGTTATATATGGCATTGCAGTATCAAAGCAATAAGTCATTGAATTTCTCGGTCTTCCATACTTCTGGGGGTATTTCATTGAGACCAGCAGCTTTTCTGTTTTTAATTTTTGTAGTACTACATTGAGTTCTTCTAAAGTAAACTGTCTGAGTTTGGTGTCAAGTTTGTTATTAATAATTTTCATGACAGGTTTATCTGTGACATTAGGGAAGTTTCCAAGCAGATTCATGAAATGTTTTTTCCACATCTGTATTTGTTCTTCTTGACAGGCAGCTTTTAGTTTACCTCTGGAGGTGCTCTTCTTTTTACTCTCTTCACTTACTGTCTGCCATGATATTCATGATTGTCTATCTTGTACTGAGTTTTGAATTTTATTGATCTGACTTTGAATGTATTCTTTTTGTTCTTTTTGGTATATGTTAATTAGTTCTCTTTGTACCTTTTTTAGTTTCTGAGCATTGGCATTAGTTGGGTTTCTTTTATTACATAGGGATGCTGTTTTCACGAGTCATTTTTTCCTTACAACTAGTGTCTCCTATGGGACTCTATGTTTGGATCTTAGTTTGGTTGGTATGCATTCTGCTGCTGCTTCCATGTAGACATGAATAAAGTTCTCCTTTGTAATTCAGAGTGTTTTGGATATCTCTTGTAGAATGTCAAATTTGTTTCAAAGTGTTATCATATATTTGTTGCTAATATCTCTATTGACCAGTCATAGAGTGTGGTTTTGACTGTTTGAGTCATATTCCTGTGTAGGCTCAGACATATCTTTGCTATGATAATTCTGTGATAAGAAAATCCTCCTTCAAAAGAGGAATATGCCTTACATTTCAGAGTGCTATTAATCCATTTCTTATTTATGAGTAAGTAATCTATCAAGGCTTTAGCATTATTTGTGTAGGTGTAGGTCCATAGTTTTCCCATTCTTTCCTGGAGTTTAGTATTAAAGCATGTTTGTCCATTTTCAAGTTAGAATTCTGTTAGATGTTCCCCATTTCTGTTTGACAAATTTTATTTTGTTTTTACTTATTTGAGCATTCATATTTCAACTATGATTAGAAAGTTATGTTTGTTATCTATTGACTCTGAAATAGAAGTAGAGAGACTTGAGACATATTAGCCCTCACCACCCTAGGCTCCTTGAATGTTGGATGTGTCAGAGATCTGAAGGTGATGATTGACAGGGGGCAGGTCAGAAGTCAGGAAGTTTGGAAAATGTCTGGTCATTTGTTCATTGACTGGTAACAGTCATGTGAGACTTCAAGAGATTCTAAAACTCTATTCAGTTAAAAGAGAAACTTTAAGAGTAAAGTTGAGTAGTTTGGGACTTAAGTGAAACTGGGACCCCACCCCCATTGAAGTAGAGGCAATACTTTATAAATGAAAAGATGTCTTCTTTTTTCCATCAATTAGTGAAAGCCACATCTCTTCATTGTGAGTCGGGTCAGAAGAAGAAAATATAATATTGGTAAATAGATATGGGGGTTTTTAGTGACTAAGGTGTCCATTGCTCCTTCATGCTATCAGGATCAAGTGACTTCACTCTTGAGACACTCATATATTATAAGTAAAGTTGGTGACCGTAGTCGAGGGCAACCAGAAGGCTCCCTTTTCCATAGCTATTGCACCAAGGTGTAGGGGAGGACACTACTCCTTTTCCAGGATTGCTCCACTTTACCCTTGATATGTACATTATATTGCTGAGTGTTCAGCAAGGAGGTATCAAGTACCATTTTTAAAGTCTTTGGTATGACGCAATCTGGGATTGAAACCCCAGTCTCATTTATTATCTAATATGAAAGTTTGATAATGATGGTAATTATATAATAATAGGACTTGCCAGTATTGAGGAATGTATTGAGGCAACAATTCAGAGATTCAAGGAATATTAAAAAAATGATTAAAAATAGACTGATTACAGGAACCAGTAACAAGAGGACCAACTTAGGAACAAACAGAAATATAAATAAAATCTAGAAGACAAAAATGAGAAGAAAAACAACTGTATGGATACTTTGTGACAAACTGAGGAAATGCATAAGAGATGACTTGGACAAGTAGGGACACATAAAATCACTAAAACAAAAATAGGAATTAAAAGAAAGAGAATAACGTATTCTTCAGAAGACAAATGAAAGAAATTGTAGATGAGATGACCTAGACAGGGGTAAGCAGAGGAAACCTAAAGAGAGTGACCTGCAGGGTTAAACACAGCAGATATTGTCAACAGATACATTGATAAGATTGGAGTGATTACCAGAATGTCACCATGCTCTGCAGGTATTGTATCAGCAGATGTTGTTGTCAGCTTCATCTGGCCGAAGATAATATCAACAAGGGATTATGGGAATATCACCTTGACCTATGGACGCGGTTAAACTCAGCAACTGGTGTCAGATACGTCTGCCCATAGAAATGGGCTTGGGTAAGTAGCCAATGGGAAACAAGCAACACATGGCTGTGAACTATAACCAATATATGATACAAGTTCAAATCCTTGATGAGACTGTTTGCATTTCACATAGCGCTAATACCCTTGGGAAAGGTATGAATCCAATTATTCTCCCTCCAGCTATGGGTAAATAGTAGGACAGATTAGGTTCTTCAGCCTTGGTGAGGCAACTAGTCTAGGAGAAGGAAAACTCTGAATTCAAACCTGTTAAACTCCGCTTAAAAATTGACCTTGTGTCATATCCTGCCCGAGCGGAGGGGTCGGTAAATATGATATGATAACCAATGGAAAACAAAGAAGTGAGACATGGGCATAACCATAACCAATGAAAAATAAGAATTGCTGCAGGTCACATGGGAGTTATAGGCTGTATAAATTCTCAAATTTTGACTAAAGTCAGTTGTTCACTGGCTCTTCCATCTCCTGACAACCCCTTCATGAGAGATATATTTTTATATATACGTGTTCCTTGTTGTTTATAAAGACACTGCTGAGTATACAATAAGAGAAAACGCATCCCTATTTATAGCAACCCAGAATATCACCAAAAGAAGTAATTATATAAAAGTTAGAATAGATAAAAAAAACGTGAAATAGTAAGTGTACACTATGCACACAGAGAGAGAGAGAGGGAGAGAGAGTGAGTGAGTGAGAGATAAAACAGTTAACCACAGGATAAGTGAATTCAGCAAACTGGTATAGAAAGAATTCAAGAAAAGACATGACAGTATGGGGGAAGGTGATCCTCAGCGAATTAAGTGACAAAAATTTGACCTGACTGATAAACGGTATATGTACAGAGCAGAATTTCACCAGAAAAAAAAAAGACACACAAAATTCCTTGGGATCTTTAGATATAAACAGACCACCCAATCTCAGCCAGAAGACCAGAACTAGTTTTATATAATAAGAAGAATAGAACTTATCAACCTGTAAATCAAAGGAAAGTAGAAAACTAGGGAAATACCAACATGTAGCCTGAGAATGAAATAATGTGACAATGATAACAGTCAGAGTGAGAATCCTTGGAACGATCCAAAAAGGCATAAGAAAAGAGATTAAAATAACTGGGGATCAGGGAAATAATTGAGATCCTCCAGACTACAGCACTCCTGAAACATGCTAAATTACTGAGAAGAATGTTGGAGACAAACTTTAGTGAAAATCACCAGATACAACTTGGGGGAAAAACTTTCAAAAATTAAAAGAATAAAATGATGATAATAATAATAATAAATAATTACATATATTGATACATAATGATAGATTGAATGTAATCTTATAAGATAATTATGTAATAAATGTGATAATAGAGTAACTATATGGAAAAATTTTCTAATAAATAAAAATAAGCAAACGTAAATGTAATTATGATATTATCATCCTTACAAGTAAAAATATTGCTTTCAAACTCAAAGTACAATATTAAAAATTATTGCTAATGTTTAGATTTTGAAAATGGCTTTAAAAATTCACTTGTGGTTTATTGGCATATTATGAAGTAATTTTTCAACCTAAAATGACATAATTACATGGCAGAATGTAACACAAACAATGGCATAAATTTCCAATCATCTGCAATTTCAAACATCTGATTAAAATATTAGTCTAATTATTTCTGATTCATAAAGCTAATTAAATTCTATTATATACAAATATTTTTTCAATAAATATATTCATCTATAAACATGAACAAATCCTCACACAGGAGACATGCTTTGTGTGACAGTTCTTCTCAGAGGAAATGGAATAGGCAATTTATGTTCAAATCCTGGATGTAGGTGTTTGTGTTTCACTTTGGGCTAATACCCTTGCCAAAGGAATGAATCTATCAGTCTTTCCATCAGCTATGGGCAAATAGTAGAGCAGACAGGGTCCTTAAGCCATGGTTGAGCAACAAGCTAAAATGAAGGAAAACTATGAATTCAAATCATCTGTACTCTGCTAAAAAATGACCTAATGTCACATCCTACTCATAGTAGAGGGATTTGGTAAATATCTATCGATATATATAGACACATATATATATATATATATTTGACAGTATGGATTCCTTTGACACTCTCTCACCATTTGTTCCTATTAGACATAGCTCTTGGCAAGTCATCTAGATGACATCCAGTGTCCATACAAAGCTAATGCATGTAAGATTTTTGCTGGGTGGTCAACAGTGATGTGTCGATGTAGAGGAGTTTATTGGAGATTGTCAATTATGAGTTTGTCATTACTTCTCTAGCAGTGTCCAGCGTGTCTTATTCCTCTTACTTGGATGGTTTGTCTAATGGGAGGTAAGTGGCCATTCACTTGCTATTTTGTAGGGTGGTGCTTTGAATCAAGATCATGCCATCTCCTCATTAAATGGTTAACCTCTATAATTAATAGACAATTTTTTAAACATTGGTAGTAATATCTCATTTACTGAAAGTGATGTCATATATACATAGGTAACTGGAGACTCACCATCATATGCAGTTTAGTGTCTATTGCAGAGAAACATGTCAGGGCAAAAAGAAGCATAGTGATGGGTATGTTTGGTGCAGTAGGCATTTTCAAAATTATTACCTTTTCAAGCAAGCTATGTTATCTTCATCAATTAAATGCTGGGAGAAGAGATTCTGCTGATACTGGTGGACCTCATTACATCTGCATGAAAGTTGTCATACTGATTTGTGTGGGAGCGGTACTGGTTAGATATTGGCCAATAGTCAGTGTAGGTTAAAGGAGATTCAGCTATATAACACTGGGATTTCATCAGGAATGGTTTGGTTTGTTTGGTTTTATGGCATATCAACCTTTGTAGGTTATTTAACACCAAATCCGTTTTTATGTGAATAATCTGTTCTATTGAAAACAGTTCAGTTTAGCATAAGTACAGTTTAATTGTCAAAAACATTTCCATTTCTAACTATTCAAGCAGTTATATGTAATAATTCAGTTAAGTGTAAATACAGTTTTAATGTCGAAAAACAGTTCTATTTGAAATAATTCAGTTAAGCATAAGCACGCAGTTTAAGTGTAAGTACGGTTTAATTGTCAAAAACGTTTCTATTTCAAGCTATTCAGTTTACTCAATTCATTTTAGCATAAGTATGCTGTTAGTTCTATTTAACCCATAGATAGGGCCCTATCAGGTACTACCACTCGGGGCCAGAGTGGACCTGGGAGCGATGGCAATGAAGGGGTACTCCGTATTCCTGGAACCTCACCATCAGATTGTTTAGTGTCATATCAGGACACTCGTTAGGTGGGGGTCTTACCCCTCTGCAGAGGTGCAGTCAGTGTATTCTACAGCCCCAGCTGACTGGGCAACTTCATCAGGGAAGGATGGGGGCTTGTAACTTGGAAACAGTGTGAAAGAAAGTTTGAATCAAGGATTGGCAGTACCAGTATTTTTTGTATCATAGACCCTTTTGTACCTCTCTGCAGGGGATACAAGGCTTTTTATATGTAGGTAATTACATTTTAAGATTCTATGCAACTGAAAAAATGAACTTTTTTACACAGAATACAATATATTTTACAAAGGGACACTATGTTTGGTTTGGTTTTATGGCATATCAACCACTGCACGTTATTTAATGCCAAATCTTGTTTATACATATATATTAAATATATATAAGATTATATTTTGTAGATAAAATTCTTAAACAAGCCTGAGCTATACAGCAATCCCAATTTATCATAAGACATTGGTTAGCACTCATAGTTTGTTCTATTTGACCCATAGATAGGACCCTAACAGGTACTACTAACACTGGGTCAATGAAGGGATACTCCACATTCACCAAATCTCCAAGGCTGAAGCCTCATAATGGTTTACTGTTATATCCAGGACACTCCCTGGAGAGGAGTCTTACCCCTCTGCAGAGATGCTGTCAAAGTATTTTACAGCCCCAGCCATCTGAGCTGAGACACTATATGTACAAACATATGTTTGCGTACAATGAATACAGGCAAAATTCAGTGGAAGGTGAAAATAAAATCAAGTTAAATAAGATATTAAAACGAAAAAAGGAAAAGAAAAAATTGCACCTTTTAATTGCTTTTAATTATGGCTGTATGTCAAAGTATTTTGAAATATCAATTTATTTTAACTACCATTTAAATTACACTTTTCTCATTTTCAAATTATTCATAAACATTTTTAATGGATTTGATTAAGAAATAATAAATTCAATTACTTAACATAACAACCTGATTTTACTTATAATCTGAATAGTTTTATACTAAACAAAAATAAATGTTTTGTATGTTTATCTGTATGTATGGTATGTAATACCAGCAATAAAATGTGTAAATTAATAATCATAAGAGTTATTAAATTATAAAAATGGAAGTGAATAGGACACATAGTTAAAAATAAGGCAAAAGGTCAGTAGAATAGTACCCAATAAATAACAAGCATAGTTAAAAGAGTAGGTCTGGGCGTGGCCGTCGCTATAATACCATGTAGTAAATAAAACAGATATCTACTGATAGTGACGTAAAGCCTAATCATAAGGCAGGCCTTGGTAATATATATCGCGGAGGCCCCGGTGTGGGTCTGTGTTACTACTTGCCTAAAACTAATCATACTGTTTCTCTTTGAGGAATCATGATCATCTTCTGGGGTTGATAGCAAAGAAGATTATATCATATTACCTCTTAATAAGTAAACCCCTAAAATTATTTCATAAAAAAGTTAATTTTCTCCGGAACAAGATACCAAGATTTTATCATTTCTATTTCTACATTATAAGTCAAAGTGCATAATATTTATTAATGAAGACTACAACATTGAAACTATTTGGTTTTAGAGTTTCAATGCTGTAAAGTTTGGTAATGAATAATATTTAATGATATCCATTTTGATTGTATAATTTTCCAGGAATAAATTCCTCATATCTTTGGTTTACAAATAAATCAACTGGATGATATTGTGCATATATATATAGTTAGAAGGCCAACTGTAGTCGAAGGCAACCTGAAGGCTCCCCTACCACATGGAGGTGTAGGGGAGGGTGCAATTCCTTTCCCTGGATTGCTCAATTTACCCTTGATCCATACCTTATAATGCTGAGTGGTAAGCAAGGAGGCATCAAATACCATTTTTTGAGTCTTTGGTATGAATCGACCTGGGGTTGAATCCCAGTCTCCTGGATCATTGGTGAATAGTCTAACCATCATGCCAATGTATATATGAGGGTCGTTCAATAAATAAGGTGAATTTTGTCTAAGGAAGCACTGTTTATTGTTTTTCAGAGAAATCAATAGTGACAGGTCCTTTCATACCCCAGAAGACTGTTAGCAAACCATTTTTATGCATAAAGAAACTTTTCTTTACCAAAGAATTGCTATATTTCAACTTCATGGACTGTCTTTTTGACTTAGGTTTATAGCAGAAAAGTCATGTTTAGCCCATTTGTAAACATTTTTTTTACTAAAACATGCTTCTTTGTACACATTATGCTTTCTTCTATGAATTTCATTTGGTTTGTACTTCTTAGCCATTAAAAATTTGATGACAGACCTCTGTTCAAGCCTGAAACATTCTGTTTGATTTTCTGCCATTTTGAATGGGCTTTAAAGAAATATTTTTGCAAAATTAAAATAATTTTTATTTTAAACCAATTCCGAACAATGCAGAGTTTACATTTAAGGAAAAAAAAAAATTAATTTCACATCTTTCAAAAAAATTCAATATATATATATATATATATATATATATATATATATATATGTATTTAAAGATGGTTGTTGTAGGTCCAAAGAAAGAATAAGGATATATTTTAAAATAAGATGGTCCAGCTTGTTACTTTTGTCAGAGAACATGTGTGGCACAAGGCCTTTTTAATGGGGTACTCAATGAGATTTGAATTCACTCTTAATCTTACCAACCAAGTATAAATTCCTGATTAGATGATAAGGATTTATGTAGCAGTAGCTATTGTAGAGAAGCTCTGGAATGACTGAAGTGGAAGGAGATTATAAATTCTTTGAGACTAAAATCTTATTTTGGAGAAAATATTTCTGTTGTGGAGTCTGTCACTAGTTGGTTTTTTTTTTGCTTCTATGGCTTCATCTACTTTTAGAAATTCCAGCCAAAATGTGACTCATTTATTATTTAATCTGTCTTCAGAAATAGTACACTGAAAATGAAAATTACCATTTTTCATGGAGGCAAATTATAATGGACACTTTTACTCTTTGATGAGAACACAGAGTGATTCCTCTGGTAAAAGAGATCTGTTCTTCAACACCTCTTCATGAGACCTAAAAGCAATCAGAACATTCCTAGATGTTTGCAGTTTACATAGAGAAGCTTATCAACTTTTAAAAATAAAACTTGAGAAAGAAATAAAAATTTGTAATCCAAAATGATATGATAAGTATTTTAAAATACTTACATTATAATGATCCAGCTTAGTCAGCTGGGGCTGTAGAATACACCGACTGCATCTGTGCAGAAGGGTAAGATCCTCTGTCACGTAGATATAACACAGAACTGAATCTGATGGTGAGATTTCAGTCCTGTAACTTTGGGGAATTTGGAGTACTCTTTATTACCATTGCTCCCAATTCCACCCTGAGTCAGGGTAGTAGGACTAGATAGGGTCCCTATCTATGGTTCAAATAGAACTGATTGATCAAGAACAGTATTACTATTGTGAACAAAGCAATGACTGATACCAAATTCTTATTTGTTACATAGCAATACTTTGAACCATTTGGTGTGCAAATGAAAGAGTAATGCAGAATAGAATTATTAGTACTGAATAGCAATACTTGAAACTCTTTCAATGTGTGCAAAAATTGAATTAGTATTACATAGCCAAACTTGGATCACTTTGACTGAGTGGAAGTGAATGAATAGTATTGAATAGGTTTGGTTTGGTTTGGATTCTTTGTTTAATGGCATATCAACTTTTGTAGGTTATTTAATGCCAAAGCTATTCTCCTAGAAGAACAGTAGTGGTACTATTTAACCCGTAGCTGGGAGGATAAGAGGGTTCATACCTTTCCCAAGGGTATTTGCCTGAAAGTGAATGTAATAGTGCGACTGGAGTACGAACTTGCTTACTACGATTCTGCAGTCCATTGCTTTAACCATTAAACCACGAGGACACCCCCCCATGTTGAATAGAAAAATTAATGTTAAATAGCTCTACCTGTAGTCACTTTACTGTGTACAAACAAATGATTAATATTGAATAAAATTATCAGTATTAAATGGGAATACTTTAACCCATTTAACTATGTGCAAACAATTGCAATGCTTAATTACTTGATTACATTTATTATGATAATATCTTTGTAAACCTGGTTTAGTCATGGGGGCGTTACTCATGTAGCATGTATTGGTTAGAGATGACCTAGTGGAGCCCATTTGTATCCAGAGATTATGAAATGATCATATTTGCCAACCCCTCCACACGGACAGGATATGACACAAGGTCAATTTTTAAGTTTAACTGGTTTGAATTCAGAGTTTTCCTTCTCCTAGACTAGTTGCCTCACCAAGGCTGAAGAACCCAGTCTGCCCTACTATTTACCCATAGCTGGAGGGAGAATAATTGGATTCATGCCTTTCCCAAGGGTATTAGTGCTATGTGAAATGCTATCAGTCTCATCCAGGATTTAAACTCATGTCGCTGTGTCCATTTCCTATGATGATAACCATTACATCACGGACAGAGATTATGAAATAATAAATGTAATAAATTGTAATGATATAAATTATAACATAAATGTTATTGACATCATCATAGGAAATAGATATGGCAACCAGAAATCAAATTCTGGATAAGGTTGTTCTCATTTCACGCAGTGTAAATATATTTGGGAAAGGTATGGAAACAACTATTCTTCCTCTAACTATGGCTAAATAGTAGGGCAGACTGAGCTCTTTAACCTTTGTATGATGACCAGTTCAACTTGGCATACAAATTGACTTTGTGTCACATCCTGCATGTGTATATAGGTTGGTAAATAGATAAATGACATGATATAAATTGCTGTTTTAGTTTTAGTTTCTTTTTTCAATGGTATGTCAACCTTCATGGGTTATTTTATGCCATCCTTGTAGGACAGTCATGGTATTACTTAACCAATTATTGGAGGATAAAGGGTTTCATACTAGTCCAGAAGCAATTGTAAACATGCAACTGGATTTCAAACTTGCTTACTATGCCAGTGTAGTCTAACATGTTAGGCTCTATGTTATGGAGATGTGTTCATAAAGTGAAGTGGCATGAATAATAAATGCTATATATAGGATTTAGGTTGATATTGAGGTTAATACCTGCCCAAGTGATTCTACTAATTTGTTTTCTTTTGTAACATATTGACCCTCGGCCAAGCTGTCAAATAAGAGATGCACTATTGTAAATAACAGGTGCATCCGGTCGAAGATATCAGGGTTTAAACTTGATTGTGGACGGGTTGATTTGGGTGCAGATATGATGTCCTCAAGAAGCAGGTGGGTGTCAAACAATTACATAACCCGGTGCTACAGAGAGTTCAAGTTAGTTGGAGATAAGATGCTTTTGTGAGAACCAGCACCCAGCAGAGGGCTATGGGCCCTCAGGACCCCCGATCGAGCAGCCCAGCAGAATGAGAAAGAAGTGCTGCTAAAGACAGAGGAATTTGGGGTCAATATGTTGCTGTCTGTTCAGTCTCCAACTCACCTCTCACACACAACCCTTTTGCAACCCTTTCGAATAAAGTGTGAGAGGTATATTTTTCTAAAGAAGTGTGTTCGTTTGTCATTATTGTTGATTTTGTATCTGCATGTATATGTATATGTATCATCGTTGTGACTATGCAACACTTTAAATCAGTGAAAAATTGCTGTTTTAGTTTTAGTTTCTTTTTTCAATGGTATGTCAACCTTCATGGGTTATTTTATGCTATCCTTGTAGGACAGTCATGGTACTACTTAACCAATTATTGGAGGATAAAGGGTTTCATACTAATCCAAAAGTGATTGTAAACATGCAAGTGGATTTCAAACTTGCTTACTATGCCAGTGTAGTCTAACATGTTAGGCTCTATGTTATGAAGATGTGTTCATAAAGTGAAGTGGCATGAATAATAAATGCTATGTATAGGATTTAGGTTGATATTGAGGTCAATAGCTGCCCAAGTAATTCTACTAATTTGTTTTCTTTAAATCAGTGAAAAACAAGCTTTTCTTAATTTTTGAAACAGACTAACGGCTGTATAGTTACTATTACTTGCTTATAAAATCCTTACTTAGAGGAATTTTTATCTTGTCATAATGTATCTTAAACAAAGATAACAAGATCAATAGTTTAACCAACTCTTAAAATGATAATGACTCATCTCCAAATTTCAGAATGTACTCTAAAAATGTTTTGTTTCATTCCTATTTATTGTAATATAAAATATTAATCTGGGCATTTGTTTGATTTTATGTACTTTTAAAAGTAGTGAATAGTTAAAAAGATTTTCTATATATTTCTCTGTCTATGTTTTATTTTTGAAGATTAAAGGTTGGAATAAGAGTTGTGATCTGAAGTAGAGAGAGAGAGAGAGAGAGAGAGAGAGATTCAGTTGGCCATGACCTGATGTTAGTTGACTGACAATAGAGAAAAAACAGAATTTATCATTGATTATTTCTAGAATGTATTTTTTACGGAAAGATAACACCATGATATAAATGAAATCATATTCATCATCGTTAAGAAGATTAAAAAAAAACAACCCAATATTATTTTCATTATTTTTTTTTTGGCTTGTCTGCAGATCTTTGTTTATAAATTCTCTAATATACAAATATGTATCATAAAAACAAAAAGTCAAAATAAATTTTATTTTAATGCTTTGTAAATATTGCTAAGAAAATACTGTATTAATAAATGATTTTTTAGCACAAAGAAAGCATCTCATTCATGAAGAGGTGCTCCTCAGGTAAGTCTCAAGGGATTGATAAAGAAGAAGATTTAATGATAAGATTAGATATAACTGTCTGTCTTTGTGACATGAAAAATACCAAAAATGACAATGATCATTCACATACATACATATATACATATATATATATATATATATATATATATATATATATAATGTACTTTGCTATGTCTAGAAGTAAAAAGTGCTTAATATGAAAGAATAGACATGATCAAAATGGCAATAAACAACCAAGCATCATAAATTTTGCGTCTATGCTACTCTAACTAAATTTCAACACATTTCTAAACAAAATTTGGTGAAGAAATTTGAAGCCCATAGCACTCGTGAAGATAACAGGGCAATGGGTTCCTCATCATCTGGGCCTCCAAAAATAACTGGAACACCTAAGAATGTCACCAGGATTCAAGAGTCATTTGGCCAGGGTCCATCCAGATCTTTGTGAAGTAGGAGACAAGAACTTGGAATCTATGCATTTTCTGTTTGACACTTTCTGATTAAGGATCTGAAGCTTTATCATTATCAGATCCATATCAAGCGCTAACTGATCCAGGCTGATATGGAAAAAAGGGTAGTTATGTATTCATGGTTTTTACAATAGATAAAGGATGATGAGGAATTCTTGAATGATGTCTGGTTTTTTGGATAAAGCCCACTTGAATGGTTGTATTTTAGGAAAGCAAGAACCCTCACAGAGTGGTTGCATAACCTCTGTACTAAAAAAAAGGGCATAATATGTGGCACCATTCTAAAGCATGGCATCATCGGACCGTTTTTCTTTGAAATTGATTGGGATAACATAATAACAGTGAAAAAAGAGCATTACATTCCAGTGGCTGAGCAGTTCTGAGAAGAGTTCAAGGAAGGTGAGGACCTTATTGAGAAGAAACAGCAGTTACAGCAGGATGGTAACCATAGCATAACTCTGTGAAAAGTTTGAAGAGCATCTCATCAACCACAAAACTGAAGCAGAATAGTCACTTCACTCACCTAAAATGAACCACCCAGATTTCTTCCTCAGAAAATTCCTCAAAGACCTCATCTATCAGAGCAACTCTTGTACCATTGCTATAATGAAGGCAGCCATCATTGAGAAGATTCAAATGATCACCTAGGAGAAATGTGAAAGTATTATCAACAACTTTGCAGGCCACATTCAACTGAATGGTGGACATCTAAGGTGTCTTGACATTTGAGACCGAATGGTTACAGATCCTAAAATGTTATATCTTTACCTTTCAATAAACATAATTTTAAGTTCTCTATATATGTGATTGTTGATTTGTGTCCAATCATTTTGTTCCAAAAATTGTAAAACATATATATATATATATAGAGAGAGAGACAGACAGACAGAGAAAGAGAGAGAGGTAGGTAGGTAGGTAGAGAAAAGAGATTGAGAGATAGAGAGGTGGGAAGAGAAGAGAAAATGTTTGCTTCTGATATTTAATTCATATATGTATAAGGACTTTATAGTAGTGACCCAGAAAAATCAACTAAGACACATCTTGTTTATTGTTCTCCTCCTGAAGATTTGGTCACTTTATTGTTTGAAAAGCATGAGTCTTTTTTTTATCTTTCTATGTTTTCCATATTTTTATGTCAGTTAAAAATCATAAACCAATCTCTCTCACAATCATTGATATCTTCTAAATTTCTTTGCAGCAACTTTACACATCATGGTATATCACTATACACTACATTCACCCCTCTTAATATTGTTTGGAAAATAAAGGTTGATTTTATTACATATTTAAATGTAAAATGGCCATTATTTTTCAAACAACATCAATGAACTACATTACCAATAGAGTCAGATAAATCTGAAACATTAATTTTCTCTTTATCTTAAAAGAAATAAAGAAAAAGATAAATTTGCATCATAATGTATGACATTATTAACTAGGAGATGAATAGTTTATTCTGACAAAGATATGTGAGGCTCAGAGTTGAAGATCACTTGGTCAGTGGCTTATATAAAATTTAGACCAGCCTTTTTTGAAAATTTTATAGATATTGTTTGCTATATTTTACTTCAATTGTACAATTTGCAACTATGGTTCACAATATTAAGCAATCTCTCTCTCTCTCTTTCTCTCTTTCTCTCTCTCTCTCTCTGAGAACTTCCCAACTAAAGGACTTCTTTGTTCACCATTAACTATATAAGCATGATGGTCTTCTTTTAATCAATTTCATTTCCTTTTGAATACAAATAAGAAATTCAATTATTCATAGTATTATTATACCACCTGCTTATGTGATCAGTAATGATACAAGTGGGTCTTATGAAACAAATAAAGAAATACCTTAGTGTAGATAATACGTTCAGAAATGAAATCACAGTGTTCAAAGTCTTCTAATTAGCTCCTAGGAAAAAGATGGATAAATGAAAAATTTACATGTTATCAATCATTTTTCACTAGTCTTGTAACCTGGTTTAGTTGTTGGAGGAACTACTATTGCTGTACATCTTAAACCAAGTAGAGCCCATCCTTCTCCAGGTTTTCAACTGATTTAAATTCAGAGTTTTCCTAGACTGGTTGTTCTGTCCAGGCTGCCCTACTATTTATTCATAGCTGGAAGCAGAATAATTGGATTCATAACTTTTTCAAAGGTATTAGTGCTATGTGAAGTGCAAACAATCTCATTCAGGATTTGAACTTAGGTTCCTGAGTACGTTTCCTATGACAATAATTATTATGCCACAAGTGCCTCTTCTTGATAAACAAAAATATAAATCATTTTTGATGCATAAGAAGCATAAAAAATTACTTTAATACAAATTTCTATGCGACTCATTTGATCACATGTTGGATTTATCAAATAGATCAATCAAAACTTTCACTCACACAAGCCATTACTTGCCCAGTCAGCTGGAGATGTAGAATACACTGACTGCACCTCTGCAGATGGGGTAACACCCCCTCAACGAGTATCCCGGATCTGACACTAAACATTCTGATGGTGAGGTTCCAGTAATGCAGGAGCTTTGGGAAATGCGTATTACCCCTTCATTGCCATAGCTCCTAGGTCCACTCTAGTCTGGAGTGGTAGCACTGATAGTGTCTAATCTAAGGGTCAGATAGAACTAAACCATTGTTTCATGAGTTTACTAATTTTGCATTTAAACTGGGTATTTATGCAAGAACTCTATCGGCACTTTAACTGTGTACTTATGCTAAATTGAATGGTTTGAAATAGAACTGCTTTGACATTTTAACTTTGCACTTATGCTAAATTGAATTGTTTGAAATAGAACTGCTTTGACATTTTAACTTTGCACTTATGCTAAATTGAATTGTTTGAAATAGAACTGCTTTGACGTTTAAACTGTATACTTATGCTAAACTGAATTATCTGAAATAAATCAGTTTTTACATTTGACGCTGTGTATTGCCCAGTCGGCTGGGGCTGTTGAATACACTGACTGCATCTCTGCAGAGGGGTAAAACCTCCTGAACAAGTGTCTGGGATATGAAACAAAACAATTTGATGGTGAAATTCCAGTAATGCTGGAGCTTTGGAGAATGTGGAGCACTCCTTCATTGCCATCACTCCCAGGTCCACTCAGGCTCAGAGTGGTAGCACCTGATAGGTTCCTATCTATGGGTCAGATAAAAATGAACTGTGTATTTATGCTAAACTGAATTACTTGAAATAGTACTGTTCTGATATTTAAACTGCATATTTATGTAAAACTAGACTTCTTGAAATAGAATTGTTTTGACATGTAAACTGTGTACTTATGCAAAACTGAATTGTTTGAAAAAGAACTGTTTTTGTCTTTGAAACTGTACTTACACTAAACTGAATTGTTTAATATAGAACTGTTTTGACATTTAACTATGTGTGGACAAAAACTGTACTTACACTAGACTGAATTGTTTGAATTAGAACTGCTTGATTAAACTGAATACCTTGAAACAGAAATGTTTTTGACAATTAAATTGTGTATCTATGCTAAACTAAATTGTTTGAAATATAACTGTTTATTTATATAAAAATGGATTTGGTATTAAATAACCTACAAAGGTTGATATGCCATAAACTCAAACAAAAAACAAACAAACTAGCCATTACATAGATAATGACAGTAAATTCTGGTAGTAGGTTTTGTTTAATAAGATATTATCTCTTGAGCAATATTTAATGCTGAATCTTTTTTTTTGTATTTTTTTTGTGAATAGTTTGTAGATAAATATTTTTATTATAAAATGAATCATAGCGTTCTGTATTAGAAGGAAAGTCATAATGAAACAAAGGGAGAGAACTAGAGGCCAATTTCAGCAGTGTGGCATTCTAGTTTCAGTTTGTATTTGATGAACATTTTCTTTGCATTTGGAATATTATTTACCTTATTTATTTGCCAATGGTCCAGGAGATCGGTGTTCAATACCAGGTTGAGTCATACCAAAGACTTTAAAAATGGTACATGATACCTCCTTGCTTAATGCTCAGCATTATAAGGTACATATCAAGGGTAAAATGGAGCAATCTAGGGAAAGGAGTAGTGCTCTCCCCTACACCTCAGTATAGTAGTAGCTATTGAAAAGGGCGCCTTCAGGTTGCCCTCGACTATGGTTGCCAACTTTTACTTATATTATCTTTTATGTAGATTGTAAATACAAACTTTTGGATTTGTAATTCACAATTCAAAAATGGTATGTAGTAAAATTTTGGTCTTGTTACTTTGAATTTCAAGATTCTTATTTAAATTAAAGTTTATTGAAAATTTTCCCCTTTAAGTTTGTTAAAGATTTTTCTCGGAAAGATTTTTGAGGTTCTTCTCAAAAAGAAAAGGAAACATGCTTCACTTTTTCCGTGAGATTTTCATTTTCAGAAGACTTCTTTTTACTACAAACTTTATTTATATAAAATCAAAATAAAATGCCATGAGTGATCAATGGTGATAAGGTTATTTTCATTTTTTTTATAATTATTCATAAGAATTATCTATTGATAAAATCTAATTCTCTTATGAATAATTTGTGTTTTTATTGTTAACATTAATTTATTTTAAGTTTGTTTAAATCTACCATTAAAGGTAAAATGGTAGCAAATGTATTATTTCAAAATAAAGAAAAAAACCCATTAAAGAATGGCTTTATATAAATTTAATGATATATCATCATTCTCATCTTGTCATGCCACCAACATGGATATCTCTGACCCTCTCTTGCCACTCCTTCCTATTGTTCATCATTTCTGGCAGGTCCTCTGGGCTACATCCCATATCCTCAATGAGCTGCTGAATGTAGGTTCAAGCCAGTCTCCCTACCCTATAATGATATATAATTATAATTAAATTCTAAATATTCAATTCAGCAATTATTTTTGAGATTGTAAAACCCTTGTGAATGTAAACAAAATTATTAGTTATTTTTTCAGAGTCTTCTAAAGATTTTAAAAAGTATGATAAAAAAGTTATCTTAATAGTCACTGACTCAATATTTTTCTGTTAAGAGTTTAAGTTTATAATTCAATATATTTAAGGAGGTGCCCATGGTGTAATGGTTATTGTCGTAGGAAATGGACACGGCGACATGAGTTCAAATCCTGGACGAGACTAATTGCATTTCACATAGCACTAATACCCTTAGGAAAGGTATGAATCCAATTATTCTCCCTCCAGCTATGGCTAAATAGTAGGGCAAATTAGGTTCTTCAGCCTTGGTGAGGCAACTAGTCTAGGAGAAGGAAAACTGAATTCAAACTCCGCTTAAAAAATGACCTTGTGTCATATCCTGCCTGAGCGGAGGGGTTGGTAAATATGATAATTCAATATATTTCTATTAAAACTGTTAAGCATGCAAGTTATCTCCCCTGATACTCTCGATAAGAGAAAGCATTATTCGGGGACCGGAAGTAAACAAACGGGCATATTGATTTATGTGAGAGTGTAAGAAGGAGGGTGTTATAAAGGCGTCTCTGTATGCAAAGTGTGATAGTCCGAGTTCTTTGTTTTTAACAAAAAGTTTAATCAATGTTCTTGAGAGGATGAAAAAGGAAAAGCAAAGAGTTAGGCTTCAAAATTGATTTCTATTTTATGTCCTGTATATTTGTTTCTGAAAGTTAAAAGTATGATTTTTTTACCACATTTTCTTTTTGTTATTGGGTGAACTGCAATGATTTACTTATTAAAATTAAAGAAGAAAAATAATATCAATAATTAATATTTCATAAAGTTAATGTCTACATTTCAACAGATGTAAAACTTTTTGAAGACATTTTCCTACAGTAAATTACCATTATTATTTGACTAAATTACTTGAATATTTTTCTCTAATGTAGATGATATTCATAAGAACAAATGCATTCATAGAAGCTTTTTTTTTATTTGTTGTGTTTTTCTTTAATATAAAATAAACAAATATTAAAGTAAAAAGTAAAGTTGTCTCCCTTAGTTGAGGGCGACCAGAAGGCTCCCTTTTCAATAACTACTACACTGAGGTGCAGGGTAGGGTGCTACTCCTTTCCCATGATTTCTCCACTTTATCCTTGATATGTACCTTATATTGCTGAGTGTTAAGCAAGGAGGTATCAAGTACCATTTTTAAAGTCTTTCGTATTGAGATTGAACCCAGGTCTCCCAGATGATTGGCGAACACTCTACTCACTAGGCCAATGAGCCCATTAAATTGACCAAAATTTTGTCTTCTTATTACAAAATTAATGATAAACCCATAAAAAATGTTTAGTAAATTTAAAGTTATAAAATAAGATTTAATATATTTAATTTGAACAAAAACGGTACTCAGTGATTTTTCCATTTCTTCTAAAGTATTCATTCATTTATTTATTCAAGTTCAGTATAAAGCTAATTTTTACCACAAGAAGGCTGTGATTAAAGTGTACTATGGTACTATTTACCAACCCCTCCGCTCGGGCAGGATATGACACAAGGTCAATTTTTAAGCGGAGTTTAACAGGTTTGAATTCAGAGTTTTCCTTCTCCTAGACTAGTTGCCTCACCAAGGCTGAAGAACCCAGTCCGTCCTACTATTTACCCATAGCTGGAGGGAGAATAAGGGGGTTCATACCTTTCCCAAGGGTATTTGCCCGAAAGTGAACGTAATAGCGCGACTGGAGTATGAACTCGCGTACTACGATTCCGCAGTGCATCGCTTTAACCATTACACCACGAGTGTACTATGGTAGACTACCCAACTAAGAGGCATTGTCTCAAAAAGAGCCAAAAACCCCTCTTCTAGGCATTCCCCTTGTGAGAGGCACCAGGCACCTAGCAAAAGCCCCCAGACTCCTGCCTCTACTAAATTGAGGAGTAGGTGTGGCCTGGAGGAGCAGCACTCTGGGAGAGAGCCAGGCAACAGCTGATCTTATGTTGACACATGCCAGAAATTTAGATACTTAATTAACTTGATAATTAACTGAAAGATTATATATTTTGCAAATCTTTGTTAATAATATACCCCAAAACCAATATACAAAAAGAAAAAAAATTAAGTTAATTCACAAGTTTAATGCAACCCTCTAAAATTTCTGTTTTTTGACTTTTTGGTATGGTACTATTTACCCAAACCCTCCGCTCGGGCAGGATATGACACAAGGTCAATTTTTAAGCAGAGTTTAACAGGTTTGAATTCAGAGTTTTTTGGTATGGTGGGAGGTAAAACTGAGATTAAGAGTATAATTAATTTGGCTTGAATTGTTACTCCTAAAATGAAGTAGTAAAAAAAATAATTGTGCTTAAGAAGTTTAAGCTATCATTTCAGATATTACATAGTCACTAGCCATGCCCCAAAAGTATTGTGTCTTTGCTTGCAAAACAAATTACAGAAACCAGCACGACAAAACTATGTGTGAGATGAATAATATATCAGTTTGTCATTTTCCAAATGACAAAGATGAGAGAGAGAGAGAGAGAGAGAGAGAGAGAGAGCAATGGAGAACATCAGTTCCAAATGCTAATCTGAATGTTCCAAACAATACAGTTGTCCAAATTTTGATACTATAGAAGTTCATAGAAAAATGCACCCAAAAAAATCCACCATCTATACGGCCAGGTGTGCCAAAGGATTAAATAACAACACCCTCTGTCGTTTAATGGGATATAGAAAAACTCTAAAAATGCTTGAAATCAAATTTGCTGAAGAAATGAATATTTTTTTAAGAATTAGATTGATTAATTATACAAATTTGAAAGAAAGTCTAATCAATAGCAAAAAAGATTTTGTGAGTCCATTTGTAACATTTTTGGATAAAAATATTTTAACTGTTAAGTCATCATAAGTTATCAATTGTATCCCTCTGCTTATGTTGAGAATTTATAAAAAAATGTGGTTTCAAACTTTTCATTTTGGAGTTAAGTGTTATATTAGCAGTCAGTCTAAAAACCATATAAATACAGTTAATATTTAGTCAACATTAGAAGAAATTATTGAATATTTAAATATCTTGAGTTATCACTTTTCAGCAATGGCCGCTAAAATGGTTCGAATGAAATTCAGCTCAGATAAATTAATATGCGTTTTTGAGTACTATGCAATATCAGTCATTATATAATAGATTAAGACAGAAGTTTTCATTACCATCATTGGCAACATTAAGAAGGATGACATCAAAAGTTTCAGAACTTAATGAAAAATATTTTTTGCTATTTGTATTTAGTACTCTTAATTCCAGTCAAAAAGAGTGCATAATTCTCCATGATGAAGCATATATCAAGAAAATATAATTATATCAAACAACTATTTGGTTAGTTTGCTGACAACCCATCTCTACTTGCTCAAACAGTACTTGGTATTAGGTCAGTATGTCTTAATGGGGACCCAAAATTTTTTACAAGACTGATTTCAATTTCAAAATTAATATCAGTTTTTTTATTTAAACAAAGTGAGTTAATTTTTCAGGCCATCACTTCTGTACCAGCTGATGTAAATGCTATTAAAAGTGATGGCAACCAAGTAAATCAAGCTTTTTTAAAATCATATCCCCAACTCCCTGAAAAACCTATGTTAACTTAAAATAATCGTTTACTTTTTGATTATGTTCAACTGTTGAAAAATACTTGCAATTTGTGGCTCAAAGAAAAAACAGGAAAAGTAATTTTTGATGATAATGTTGTAAAATGAGTTTCAAAATGGACACATCTCAAAGAGTTATATCATTTTGAATCTGAAAGACTGGCTAAATTTTCAGATTCAAATGAAAGTCTCATTGCTCCAAAGACAAGTTTCTACTTGCCTCAGAGTGTTTTCAGCAAAAAAAGCATATAATGCACTTCTCAATGTGGATAAAAATGATACTTCTATCTTCATAAACAATGTTTTGACATGGTGGAAAATTTTAAATGTTAAGACCCTTTAAATTGATAAACCACACAATGACCCTCTACAAGCTTCAATCAGATCTTCAAATGACAGCTGACTTGATTTTATCACTGAGTTTCATCAAATGACTCATAATATGGCTAACAGTCAAAGTAATCATATAAAACAATTATCCAAACACACTGTTACTACCATAAACTGTATTTGCAATGGAATTGTTAGTCTATGTCAACACCTTTTAGCTACAAGCCATATACTACTAGGGCAATTTACAATTGATCCATTAGAAAAAGAATTTAGGAAACTTCGTCAAAGATCAGGTGGCACTTATTTCATAAATGTCCAACAGTGTATTGAAAAGCAGACATCTTTACTTTTAAATCAAAATGTAAATATTGATGCTTTTGATGGTAAGCCAGGTCACCAATATACATCTTGTGAGGAAGGTTCAGAAATATTTGACACTGAGGAAAATTTAGAATCATCTCCTTCTGATAAAATAAAAATGGCTGCAGGTGGATATATTATAAGAAATGATAATCAATCTAGTGAATATGAAACCTATTTTTATTATGAAAAGTATGGAAAGTATACCAATTCAACTATCATAGAAAACTAAAGGTTTCTTTGGACTACACTTGTCAATGGTATTTTTTGTTTCATACTTTTCCTTACAATGTTATAAATAATTAAGTATCATTTTCATATTTTCTTTGAGTCTCATTTTATCAACTTTGAGATAAAGTATGCTCATATTTTTGCAAATATAGTTTTGAAAAAATTTTGCAAACATTACACCCCCAGATAAGAAAAAGAACCAGCTTTAAAGGTTTTGAAACTTTTCTAGAATGCTTTTGTTATCTCTGTCTATGTTTATGAGATGATTGATTGTCTTATATACATTTTGCTTGATGCCATCTTGCCTTCTTCAGGTACTGCTTGTTGAACCTAGTAACTTTAATGAATCCCTGAAGTAGATTGAATAAAAGGTTTAGTGAGACCTGTAAATTGTGTGAACGTTTCTGTTTCAACATATCATATCTTTTATCAGAAATCTTAACTACCTCTTTTTGTTGAATACTTACCAGTGTCCACAACAAAAACATATTTTCATTTATTCAATGTTCAGCAAATTCTATTATATGCAAGTATGGGTCAAAATGTTATTCTCAAAAATTGTGAACTTGATTTTTTCTGAAATTTCTGAAAATCAACTATTTTTCAATAGCTTCAAGTTCTTGATTTCAGTTCTGCCCAAGTGGGCCTGGAGTAGTGATCCAAATTACTTTTACTAATTTAATGAAAATTTGAACTGCACTAAATCCCAGGAATAAATTGAATAAAGGGTTTAATGAGACCTGTGAATCATGTGAATGTTTCTATTTCAACATTATGTGTATCATATATTTTATCAGAAATCTTAACTTGTTTAATACCTACTGGTGTCCACAACAAAAACATATTTTCATAATGGTCAGCAAATTATATTATCCTCAAGTATGGGTCAAAACGTTATTCTAAGTATTTTCAAAAATAGTTAACTTAATTTTTTTCCAAAATTTCTGAAAATCAAGCATTTTCCAATAGTTCTAGCTCTCAGTTTTACCAGGTGCTGGTCTGGTATATATTATGCCATGGCATGATACAAAGGTTAGTTGACTATTTTGCTACACAGTCTTTGTTGATGGTCTTACTTCATTGACCTGTTTTATACTTTATATATATATATATATATATATATATATTGTGAGTGAGAGAGTGAGAGAGAGAGAAAGAGAGAGAGAGAGAGAGAGAGAGAGAGAGAGAGAGAGAGAGAAATGTTAGATTTTGGTAAATCCACCAAGATATGAAAAAGTAGTAGAAAAGGTGATAAACCAAAACATTGACAAAGGATTCAGAAATGATATTTCATTTTGGTTTGGTTTGTTGGTTTGTTGGGTTTTATGGCATATCAACTTTTGTAGGTTATTTAATGCCAAATCCATTTTTATGTGAATAATCTGTTCTATTTACAACAATTCAGTTAAGCATAAGTACACAGTTTGTCAAAAACATTTCTATTTCTAACTATTCAAGCAGTTATATCTAACAATTCAGTTAATTGTAAATACAGTTTTAATGTCGAAAAAAACAGTTCTATTTCAAATAATTCAGTTATGCATAAGCACGTAGTTTAAATGCAAGTATGGTTTAATGGTCAAAAACTTTTCTATTTCAAACTATTCAGTTTACCCAAACAATTCATTTTAGCATAAGTATGATGTTAGTTCTATTTAACCCATAGATAGGGCCCTATCAAGTGCTACCACTTCGGGCCAGAGTGGACCTGGGAGCAATGGCAATGAAGGGGTACTCCGCATTCCCCAAAGCTCCAGCACTGCTGGAACCTCACCATCAGATTGTTTAGTGTCATATCCAGGACACTCATTTGGGGGCGTCTTACCCCTCTGCTGAGGTGCAGTCAGTGTATTCTACAGCCCCAATACACAGAGTTAAATGTCAAATAGTTTTATGTCAAATAATTCAGTTCAGCATAAGTACACAGTTTAGATGTCAAAAACACTTCTGTTTCAAACAATTTAGTTTAGCATAAATACGCAGTTTAAATGCAAAAATCAATATAGTGAAAGAAGCATGGTTTAGTTCTATTTAACTCATAGATAGGACCCTTATCAGGTGCTACCACTCCGGGCCAGGGTGGACTTGGGAGCGATGGCAATGAAGGGGTACTCCGCATTACCCAAATCTCAAGCACTGCTGGAACCTCACCATCAGATTGTTTAGTGTCATATCCAGGACACTGATGGGGGGGGGGTCTTATCCCTCTGCAGAGAAGCAGTCGGTGTATTCTACAGCCCCAGCCGACTGGGCAAATTTCATTTTGAATCTGTAGTCAACATTTCTGTTTATCCACCTTTCCACTTATTTTTTCACGAATACATATATATATATATATATATATATATATATATATATATATATATATATTAATTTGAGGATTGTGACAGTTTCAATATTCATAATCCCTACACTCTTGGATCTAGTTAGAGTTTCGGTTTTATTGTGTTTAGTTCCTTAGGAATTATTTGGCCCCTGTTTGCCTGTATGGGCTCTGTGTATTGAGGTAAAGAGGGGTTTGATATTTTCAATCATTTTTGTTCAGTCAGTTGAGCATGACTTACTTTGGATTGGGGAAGGGTTCAAGTTTTCTTAGGGTAATTGGTGTTTGGTTCTGGACTTACTTCGAAAATTCATTGGTGGATCAGTGATCTTTGTTAATTTTTATGACAGTATTTACTTTGTTTGGAGATTTAGAGTTTTTGTAGTTATTTTTGGGTAGTGGTATTGTTGTTTGTCGTGTTTTAGATCTGTTTGATTTCAGCTGAGTATATAGGTTTCTAAGCTGTTCACGAAATTTTCACCCGTTGTTTGGTTCCAGTTGCTTTAGTTTTTTGATTAGAGTTCTGTATTCATTTGGTTGATTGTTGCTATTGCGTAATAGACTTACCTTCTTTGCTACATTGTCAAAGATATTGACTTTCATATAGTATCCTAATATTTTTCATCCTTTTAAAAATGTTATATTTCTTCTCTATTTCAACTCTATGATTCCCCTCTTTCTTTTGCAAGTTCTTGAAAATGCTGGATGGTTCTCTTGGCAGTTTGAGTTTTTGGTTTTGTTTGGATAATCCATGGCCAACTATTAAATACAGCCCCTGCATGTCTCATTTCAAGGCCGACAGCCAAAGTAATATAAACAAAAAATAATCCATTCATGGCCACATATGAAATTAACCTAAAAAGAAAATTAACTTTAGAAATTGAATAGAGAAAATAATATAATGATGTTGGTAGAATTCATCTGGCATTATTTTTATTCCTTTCAACATTAAAATTCATATTTAGACTTTTCTTTTACTAATCCATGAATTATAAGCATCTGTGAGTTACCTCGCTGTTTTGTTTATTGATGCTGTTTCGTAAATTTGTTAACATATAATTAATTGCAGTTTAATATTGAATTTTTAAAGTTTTTCATAATATTTTGTTTAACAAATATGGTTAACAAATGTGTTGTATTTGGCTGTTCAAGTGGATATCATACTAATAGAGAAAAAGTATCAACATTTTCTTTTCCTCTTGATTTCCTCAAGAAATTTGTAAACAGTAATGACTGGTTTCCGTTGAAAAATTGATGAAAAAATTATTCAGAAACGAAAGTGAAACAAACAGAATTAGGATTTACATCCAATTCTTACAATCCATTCAGAAAACTAAAGAAAACCATCTCTTCTGCTGATGACAATAGAATTAAGAAAGCTTCAGAAACTCCGATAATCTTCCACCATATAGTTTGGTACTTTTTGGCTATACATTCTTCATATCTGATATTCTCTGCCACTCCCCTTGGGTTATACATAGTTTTGACAGTCAAAGCACCTCAGGGGTGTATCCAATCTTTATTTCCTTGAGAATTATGTATTTGTTAAGTGACAAAATGTATGTATGAGTTTGTATTTCTTCCCTTACCATTTTAATGCTTATCATATTGTAGTCCATGACTCTTTGCTTTCCTTAGGTTGTTTGTATTTTCTCTGGAGCAGCTAAGAATAACTTCCTGTTTCTGATAACTCCCTTTGAGATGTTAAGTTTTTCCTGTAGGTAAACTTTACGTTTCAAGTTGTCTGAGGTTTTCATTTTTATTAGGTTTTCAATATGTTTCTTGTTATCTACCATGATGAGTAGATTTGCTGCTTCTAATTTTTTTTTTTCATATTTTAAAGTTTTGCTCTTCTGGAGATTATTATTTGAATCAAGAAAAGAGATAGTTTGGCCAGAAGAGTTTCTCCTAATGATTTGATTATAATAAATTTTTGGAATTCAGTCATTGCATTTTCAAAATTAGATTCAGAGAGGTTTTCTTAGGGTTCTTTGTTTGGATTTGCTATTTGCATTCAATAGGTTTCTAGACATTTTTTTGTACTGGCATTTAGAATTGTTGTAGACTCTCGAAAATTCAGTATGTTATTGCTATACATCTTATGAGATGACTGACCAATTTTTAAGATTTCAGGTTCAAATGAACTGCTACAGCAGCAATTGGAATACACCCTACTAAAGCCTGATTGTCACAGCTGGTGAGTTTCAAAAATGCAATCTGGATGTGACGACACTTTAGAAGAATGATCTGCAATAAAATTGTGTTTTAAACTTGGAAAAAAATGCCACAGAAATGTATGGATGCTTCAGACAGCTTTTCGACCATCTTGCATGAATCAAGCATCTGCTTTTGAGTGGCATAAGAGATTCAAGGAAGGTACGGAGTCTGTAGGGATGATGAGAAGTGTGGGAGGAGTAAGGAAGTCAGTATACCAGAGTTGATTGGCCAAAGGATTTGGGTTAGGGTTACTATGTTGAGGTTTTAAGGGAGTTCAGGAAGAAATTCCTAGGGAAGAGGCCAGCACTCTTCAAATTGTGTCAGTGGCATTTCCACCAGGACAATGCACTAGTCCACAACTCCATCCTTGTCACAGACTATTTGACCAAGATGGGCATTAAGACAGTTCCTCAGCCTCCCTATAGTCCAGACCTTGCTCCCTGTGACTTTTGGTTATTCCCTAAGCTTAGAGGCTGTCGTTATGAGACAATTGAGTAGATGAAAGTGGCTGTGATGAAGGTCATTAACATGCTCACACAAGAGGACTTCCATGGGGCCTTTCAGATGTTGTTGGAACGGTACAAAAAGTGCATTGCAGCCGGAGGAGATTACTTCGAAGGGGACTAGAGTTTCATGTGTGTACTATCAATAAAAGTCCCCATACGAAAAAAGTCTGGAAACTTATTTAATGTTCCTTATATGTTGTTTTTTATTCACTTCTTCTGTGCTCCCACACCCACCGCATTGTGCACCTTCTTTTGGAAATTTTCTAAGGGAGATACATCATCCAGTAACCTCATCTCAGGGGGTAATGTCAAGCCCCTGCTAATTTTAGGCATTCAGTACTTTGTGCCTCAAAGTTAAACAGTGGCTTAAATATTGTTTGTCTCTATGCAGTTAACCTTCAGTCATGAACTTCTATTACTTTTAAGACATAAAGGTTTGGGTGTTTGTTTGCCATAAGTCCAATTTGGTCTTCATCAGGTCTTGATATGACTATCCAATTGATCTGATGAGGCCTCTTTGACTGCCTGTCTAACCTATATAAGGGCTAAAGTGTTCTAAGCCATGAATCACTCAGCCACCAGAATACCATCCTCAGGCATTATTGGTTTCTACCCATGGCCAACTGGTGGCTCTATTGGGAAGGTCTTGCCCCAGTACAGAGGTGCAGTTAACATATTCTACAACCCCAACTGACAACCTTCTGGCAGTAGAGTAAACACTGACACAATAATTAAGACTGGAGGTGCCCGTGGTGTAATGGTTATCGTCGCAGGAAGTGGACATGGCGACATGAGTTCAAATCCTGGATGAGACTGATTGCATTTCACATAGCACTAATACCTTTGGGAAAGGTATGAATCCAATTATTCTCCCTCCAGCTATGGGTAAATAGTAGGGCAGACTAGGTTCTTCAGCCTTGGTTAGGCAACTAGTCTAGGAGAAGGAAAACTCTGAATTCAAACCTGTTAAACTTCACTTAAAAATTGACCTTGAGTCATATCCTGCCCGAGCGGAGGGGTTGGTAAATATAATAATTAAGACTGATCTTTCATGCCAACTGCAGTTGAACCATTTTATATTTCTTAGGACTCTCAACTCTCTTTATCTCTACTTAAAACATCTTTCTTCTAAGCCTTAGGTCTTTTTTATGCTAACAGATTAATTTTTCTAGTTAAAAAATAATTCAATGAATAGAATTTTTCCTTTTTGACGTAAATTTTTAATAAGATTTGGCACTCAATCTGTATGCTGTTGATTGAAGAAAAAAAGCAAGTGATAATCTGTAGTCAAACATTACTGATCAAATGAAGTAAAAATAAAATTATTATTCTATAATTATGTTTTACTATAGAAATACATATACATTATAACTGCAGAAGAAAGATATGGTCATGTTTTGTTTGGTTTCTTTGCTTAATGGTGTTATATTCTTACTGACGCAATGATAAGGACGCAGGAAGGAAAACTTCTTTGGTTTGGTTTAGTTTCTTTGTTTAATGGCATATCAACTCTTTTTAGGTTATTTAATGCCAAAGCTATTCTCCTAGAAGAACAGTAGTGGTACTATTTAACCCATAGCTGGGAGGATAAGGAGGTTCATACCTTTCCCAAGGGTATTTGCTCGAAAGTGAATGTAATAGCGCGACTGGAGTATGAACTCGCGTACAACGATTCCGCAGTCCATCGCTTTAACCATTACACCACAAGGACACCCCCCTGAAGACTTCTTTAACAAGGTATTTACCTCTCACTTTATTGCAAGGGTTCGAAAAGGGTTACTCAAGGTTTGCGTGTGAGAGAGAGCTGGAGACCGAACAGAACTGAAATATTTTGACCCCTACTCTTATGGCCATCAGCGCTGTGTCTTTCTCGTTCTCCTGATGCTCAGCCGGAGGCCCTTGGGTCCACTCTGCTGGGTGCTGGCTTTCTTTACTGCATCTTATCAGCAACTTCTCTGGTCCCCAAACTCCATCGGGGTTCCCTGGAGCCCCCTTGGCAGGGTGTGGCTTTCCCTACCACATCTCGTCTATAACTCTGTCTCCAACTGTCACTGGACTCGAACTCAACTGAGTTATATAATAGTTCAACACCCACTTGATTGCCCACTCGATCTTTGAAATTGCATGTTTAATCGTCATCAAGCGGAATTAACTGTCATGCAGTTCAGAGGTCACTCTCTTCCAGTGCATCAGTCTATGAGAGTATCATGGGATTTTTTAGCTTGTCCCATTTTGTTAGCCAATTTCTGCCCACGCGATTTCCTCTCCTAACTGCCATTGGAATGTGTCACTTCCTTCCGGTGCATCACCTTGAATGGCTTTTTGGGCCGGGTTGAAGCTCAAATTATAACAAATGGCATATCAGCCTTTGTGGGTTATTTAATGCCAAAGCCATCCTTGTTGAAGAACAGTAGTGATACTATTTAACCAAAAGATGGGGGGATAAGGAGAATCATACTTTTACTATGAGTATTAGTCTGAAAATATAATGCAATTGTTTACTCCCAGGCCACGGTCCAGCACTTCAGCCATTACGTCATGGAGACTTTTCTTCTTAGGGGTCAGGAATTAATTCAGAGTAGAGCTAAAAAAATAAGAATTCACTGAGAAATTAGTCCTTTTGCGGTGTTACATAATACTATACAAGACTTACTTTTGTTTTAGCAGATAAAACAAAAAATATTCTTTAATATCAATGTTAAGTCTAATAACTTTTTATTTTATAGAAATAATCTTGAATAGGTATTTTAATTCACAGCATAGCACAAGTAGTCAATTGTTACAAGCACCAACCTTTTCTTGTCAACAATGATTTCTTTATTAAATATAATAAAGAATAGTAAATTCTTTTTTAATAGCATACAAAAAACTGAAGACAAGAAAAAGCAAGTAAAGTTTTGCTTCAATACATTGAAAGTCAGTTACATAACATACCTCTCAACGAAATAATTTAGCTTTAAGATCTATTGATATTAGACTGAAAGTCTATTGTATTTTATTTATAAGCAAATGGGTATCTGCTTACTTCTAGATATTCTGAACAAAGACTAAAGTTGATAGCATCAAATATCAAATAATTTAGCACTCAGATGCATTTATATTAGATTGATATTCATTTCACTTATTTCAGACATCATTTACTACTTTTTGTTTTTTCAAAATAATTTAAAACATTTTTTCCTTATAAGATTTCTTGGGATGAGAAAAGCAAAAGGAAGGAACTTAACTTGCTTAATAGCTGTCTAGTTAATCATCTACCATTAATAATTTAAACAAAGAAACAAAAATCATAAAACCAGCACTGGAAACAATTGAAATGTTATCAGGAAATGAAATTTTATCTTTATTCATAAATAGACGTAATAAACAAAAATAAATAAAGATAACAAAAAAAAAAAAATGTTCAACTATAATTATTAGGCTCTTCTTAAAAAGTTAATGTGCATGAAACGTAAAACAAATATGGTTTCATAAAATATTTAGATATGAATACAGAGAAGAGGGTTGTTAATAATAATTCTTTGTAGATTGGCCAATGAAAGATGAAAAACGTAGGAAGTTTTGATTTAAAATTAAACCTTATAAAGATGTGCCATTTTAACTGTAAATCATTTTGTTGTAATTTCAATTGTAACAAATTGAGTCATATTTTTTGGATTCCATTTCCATGCCACATTTTTGTCACAAAAAGAGTTTTTTCAAAAAATTGTTCTTTTGAATGAACAAATACTGGAAAGGAATTCTTTTCCAAATGAAGTTGATTTTTTTCTAAAACACAAAAGCAAACATAAAAAAAGTATGCTCATTTCACCTTTGAATGGACACAACTTTGTTAACTTTTTTGATATTTAGCAAATCCTAACAGTATGGCACAAAGCCAAATTGAGGAAAGATCTTAGTAGGAAGATTACATTCTCCCAAACTCAAAAATAATTTGGGCCTGCCTTGAAAATCAACATTCTAAATCCTGGATTCTTCCCCCCACCCATTGACAGTTGTGCAAAATGCATAACTCTTTATCGTAAGACTGACCAAGAGAGACAGTCATTTACTGAGCAAAGATTGGTCTGACAAAAAGCTAAAAGTGTGAAGCATTTGGTAAGGATAACTCTCTACATTAGATAAAGTCTTTAAGATTAATATGCTAACTATTGCACCTCACCAAGGTCATTATCATTTTCAAAGCTTAGATTTATCTGGATCAAGGTACTTACAATAAATATTTATCTGGAATGAAGTAATACAAGAGAGAAACTCAATGAGGACTGAACTCTTTACTCTAAGGAGTGGTCTGTTAGATTGCTTGTTTACCATTGCACAATAGGAAACCTCTATAATGTATAAATATTTTTATTTCTAGAAGTGTGATATAATCATTGTTGCTGATGTATTTTCTCCGGGGAAAGTTAGATAAAATATCTTATCTTAATATATGTTATTTTAATTTATTTCAGATGGTTCTTGTCCAGAATAGCCCACAAAGGAAATGGACTCACAATAAATCGTTTAGAGTTACCCATTGTACTACTGCAAACTTTTCTTCAATGGACTATAACCGACAAGTACATTTTTTACATGATTTATTTCACTGCTGATAACTACAGTGTTTATCATTTGAGCATCTTCCTATTCCACACAATAATTCAAAGTTCAATCTCTTGAGTAGGAATATATCTAGAAGATGTTTAGTTTTATCTCTTATTTGACAAGTCATCTATAATAATAACCAAAATAAGTTTTAGAACTTGTAGATAAATGTAAGTAATGGAATTGGTGACCCAAGTTCAAATGGTGATGGAAGCTGTTTGCATTTCTGTTTACACTCATAAACATTTCCTCTCCCACCAGCTCAAGGTTAATAGTAGAGCAGAATGAGTTCTTTTGCCTTAATAAGGCAACCAGTCTAAAAGAAGGAAAATGTTCAATTCATATCAGCTTTAAACTGCTTAAAAATGTACCTTATAATGCCTCCTGCCAGTAAATACTTTCATAAACATATAATAAGTATAATAAGCATTTTAAAGATAATGGGACAAATTTCAATAAAAACTATTTGATGTTTTCATTGACATTTGCATTTAGTGAAGAAGGGAGTCTTGTTTACATGTAATCAATTTAGTTAAAATTTTGAAGTCGTGTTTGTATTTTTGTATTCACCTAAGGCAGGATGTGATGCAAGTTCATTTTTGAGGTTGGTTTGAATTTAGAGTTTTCCTTCTAGATTGGTTTGGGTACCAAGGCTGAAGAGCACAGTCTTCCCTACAATTTACCCAAAGCTAGGCAGAGAAGAAATAGATTCATGCCTTTTCTCAAGGTCATTAGTGTAAAATAAAATGTAAACAGCCTTGCCTAGGATTTGAACTTGGCTTGATGACTTCATTTCCTAACATAATAACCATTATGCCATATGCCTCTGCAAATCTTTGTTGATTGTTTCATGATAAAATTTAATGTGGTTATTTGACTCAATAAAGTTTATCAATAGTCTGTTTATTTTGCTATGTAAACAGGGGACCTACAAAAATGTTAGGAATTTTTTATTGATACAATGTAGTTGTTTTTATATTTTCTATCAGCCAGTGAAGTCATACATAGCCTCACATTTAGTGCTATGAGAAATGGAATTGGTGGACTGTGTTCAAATTTCAGTTTAATAAGACAGTTTGTATTCACTTTGTACTAATGCAGAGAGAAAGTAATAAATCTATCTCTTCTCACTCCTAGATACGAAGATGATGAAGAATTAAAAATAATGTGGCATTCACATAAGTGAAATCTTTAGGCTCAAAGTTTATTACAAATAATGTACTATAATGAGTATCAATGGATGTGCTTGTAGTGTATTGGTTATTGTCAAAGGAAATGGACATGGCCAACTGAGTTCAAACCCTTGACCAGGCTATTTGCATTTCATATAGTGCTAATACCCTTGGGAAAGGTATGCATCCCACTATTCTCCCTCCATCTCTGAGTAAATAGTAGAGCAGATTGTAACCTTGATATGGCAACTGGTCTAGGTGAAGGAACACAAACCTATTAAATTGCTTTTAAAAAAACTGACTTTGTTTCACATCCTGCTTATGCAGAGAGGTTAGATAAATATATATTTACCAACCCCTCCGCTCGGGCAGGATATAACACAAGGTCAATTTTTAAGCATAGTTTAACAGGTTTGAATTCAGAGTTTTCCTTCTCCTAGACTAGTTGCCTCATCAAGGCTGAAGAACCAAGTCTGTCCTACTATTTACCCATAGCTGGAGGGAGAATAATTGGATCCATACCTTTCCCAAGGGTATTAGTGCTATGTGAAATGCAATCAGTTTTGTCCAGGATTTGAACTCGTGTCCATTTCCAATGATGATAACCATTACACCATGGGCACCTCCATCAAGAATTTCATATAAGATTCTACTTTGTCCTTAGATGAAAATCTTGGTCATCTTTATCATCAAGTGCCTGCACCGAGTTGATAAATATGAGTTTTGCTGGTCAGCCAACACTGGTGTGTCCATGTGTAGGAGTCCAGAGGAGAACATCATTTATGAGTTTATCTTTACTTATCCAGCAGTTCATCTTAATTGGATGGATTGTGAGATGGGAGGTAAATGGCTAATAACTGCTGTTTTGTGGGGTACTGCTTTCTTGATTCATTCAAAACAGCATGCAACATCCTTGTGAAATTCCTATTCAGCCTTTTCTTCAAGGATTTCATAAAGTTCATATGGTGCAGCCATACTGTAGTACTGACACTGCTACATTTTGGAAGAATTACCATTTTATTTCATCAGAGAGATCAAATTTTCATATGACTGATACCTGTCAATAGCATTCCATGCTTTACCTATGTGTATGTTGACACTGCTTTCAGTAGATGAGATATTGCTACTGAAGTATATGAATTGATTATCTTATTACAGTATTGACATTTAATGAAGAGATTGTGCTATCTTGATAAAAACTCTATTGGGGTGTATATTTCATGCTCTTTGAGTAAAAGAGTATTTACTGTAAAAACAAATTGGATTTTTACCATTAATCCTATAACCAGTTACTCGATATGTGACTGTTTACACAAAACTATTGAATTTTAATAGTACTTCAACTAGTTACATGAGAGTATTTCCAAGCACAATAACTACAATTGGTATCATTATCACCTTCATGTTCAGCTTTCTGGCAAGATCTAAGTATTTATCTTTTCATTTTTTTAAAAGATTTTCACTTTGGCTTGGCTGAAGAGAAAAATCCTTGGGATGACGAGTTTGTTTTTGGTAATTACTAGATCTGGTCTTCTGGTAAGGACTGGGTGATGAATTTGTACCTCAGAGTCTGAGTGAATTTTATGCATCTCATAATTTGCCTACAAGAACACAGATACACGCACACCAAAGATATCAAATATCACCGAACAGGCAATGGATGGACACTGGCCACTGTATCAGGTTGGAAAAACTCTGTCAATGTCACGGTAGGAGGGGTAGGAATGCTAATAGGACCTAGTGCGATAAAAACACTTAATAGCATTGAGAGAATACAACCTAGGATGATGACAGCCACGTTTAATGGCAACCCCAGAGCAGCAATCATCTCATGCTACAGCCCCACCAATATTAGCGAAGAAACCAAACTAGCTACCTTCTACGATGAGCTATCCTCTCTAGTGCGTAGCATTCTGAAACACAACCTGCTAATCATTGGAGGAGATATGAATGCCCAATTCGGGAAAAACAGACATAACAAATACAGCCTACACAACACATCAAATAGAAATGGATAACATTTAACAGATTTCATGATAGAAAATAGATTAACTTGCCCCAATACAAACTATCAAAAAAGAGAGGGAAAATTATGGACCTACACATACGCGAACAACAGTAAAGCACTGATAGACTATGTCTTTATAAATAAGAAATGGAAAAATAGCGTGATGAATTGCGAGGCATACTCCTCTTTCGAGGGTGTGTCATCCGATCACCGAATAGTCACGGCAAAAATATGACTAAGACTACGAAAAAACGCCACACGAACAGCGACCACTAAACACTATGACTGGGCCCTTCTTAACAACAGAAATATTAGAGATAAATATGTATTAGAACTAAGAAACAGATTCGAGACACTACAAGAGAAGGAAGAAAAAAAATACCCCAAATGACGAATATGAGAATTTCGTTAACGCACACCTCGAGGCGGCATCGAAAGTGTATTCCAACAAAACCTAGAATGAAATATAGAGCCGCAGGGGAAACGGAAGAGGTTAGAGAAAAACGTGCACTTGTGAAAACTGCCTCTAAAAGCTACCGGAAGAACCCAACAATTGCAAATGCCCGGAATACTAAAAAAGGCACATTATCAATTAGCAGGCATATATCTAAAAGAACAAACGGAATTCATACAAAATAAGATAGATAAGATTAGAGACTCGGTGGAGGATAGGCAATCTAGGATAGCCTGGCAAACAATAAATGAAGTGAGTGGAAGGAAAAGCACAGCCAAAGCAAAACTGAAAGCGGCAAACCAACAAGAAAGAATAAAACTGTGGAAACATCATTTTGAAAACCTACTAGCTAACCCTCCGAACGTTACGCAGGAACCAATCACCAGAATTATCAGTAAGCAATTGGACATTAAAATAGAGCCGTTCACCTAAGAAGAACTTGACTCGGTTCTTAGAAAAATTAAAAATAGGAAAGCTGCAGGGCTTGACGAGATTCCCCCAGAAGTGTGGAAGACGAGACAATTCGACAACATACTGCTCCGACACTGCAACACAGTCTATAACCAAAATCTGATAGACAGATGGATGAAGGGATGCATCCTCCCTTTCCCTAAAAAGGGTGACCTCAGATTAGCCAAGAACTATTGAAGTATAACACTTATATCCATAGCAGCCAAAATCTACAATGCCCTGCTACGAAACCGCATAGTACCCCAAATCGACAAAATCCTGAGGAAAAACCAAAATGGCTTCAGAAGAAACAGGTCCACGACCTCACAAATATTAACCATCCGTAGAATCCTAGAAGGCATGAGGGCAAAAAACTTACAGGCAACATTACTATTTGTCAACTTTACCAAGGCCTTTGATTCCATTCACAGGGAGAAGATGGAACAAATCCTACTTGCATACGGCCTACCAGAAGAAACCGTAGCAGCAATAATGATTCTCTATAGAAACACCAAAGTGAAAGTGCGTTCACTGGATGGAGACACAGAATACTTCGACGTTGTAGCAGGAGTACTACAAGGGGACACACTAGCCCCATACCTCTTTATCATCTGTCTAGACTACGTACTTAGTCGATCGATAACATTAGGGAAAACGGCTTCGTGCTGACAAAGAAAAGAAGCAGAAGGTATCCCGCAAAAACAATTACCGACGCCCACTACACCGATGACATAGCACTACTGGCCAATACACCCAACAAAGCCGAAACACTACTGCATAGTTTGGAACAAGCCGCTGCAGGAATTGGACCCCATGTTAATGCACACAAAACTGAATTTATGTGCTTTAATCAGAAAGGCGACATCTCCATACTAGACGGAACCTCTCTGAAACTGGTTGACAAATTCACCTACCTAGGAAGCAGCATCTCATCAACTGAAAAAGACATCGATACACGGCTAATGAAGACAGGGACAGCTATCGATAGGCTTTCAGTCATATGGAAATCAAACCTGACCGATAAAATGAAACGCAGTTTTTTCCAGGCTGCAGTCGTGTCGATACGGCTATATGGATGCACTACTTAGACGCTGACTAAATGGCTGGAGAAGAAGCTAGACGGCAATTATACAAGAATGTTAAAAGCAATATTGAACAAGTCCTGGCAGCAACACCCCACAAGGCACCTACTATATGGTCACCTACCACCTATCACGAAAACTATACAAGCTAGACGAACCAGACATGCCGGACACTGCTGGAGAAGCAAGGATGAGATCGTAAGTGATGTACTCCTGTGGACCCCTGCATATGGCCAATCAAAAGCAGGACGGCCAGCTCGAACATACATACAGCAGCTATGTGATGATATAGGATGTAACCCTGAAGACCTGCCAGAGGCGATGAATGATAGGGAGACATGGAGAGAGAGGGTCAGGGATATCCGTGCGAGCCGCACGACATGATGATGATGATGATATTCAAAAATGGAAGTGAAATGAAAGAGGTGTTTGTAGTCGGAGAAACCATCTTTAAATTACAGGTTATGCTATTTCTGAAAGTGCATCCCAACAAGTCCCATTCCTCAAGTGTTTGAAAAGCTACATCAAATCCAGGAATGCATTTTTTCGTCCAGGGTAAAAAAGAATAATCATGTGGATCTGGATGTCAAAGTAGAGAAGATCCTTACAAATATTAAGAGATTTCTTGCTAATATAAGGTGAACATCAGAACAATTTTTGTATTGGGATAATTTTCTAAGACTTCCCTGGATTTGGATATATTTAATCCATTCTAATTAATAAGATCTCAGCATCTGGATACCATACAGAAATGTCAGCCAGTATTTGTCAGGTTTGATTGTATTAACTCTCAGTGACAGTTTCTTTATATCTAGAAGATATAGGGAAACCGTACAAGATTGCACCATAGGTAAATAGCATTAATGTTGCTGAAGATATGGCATTTGAACAAACCAATAACAAACCTTTAAAGGACTCATCTAGCTTCGTAGAGTGTAGTAAATAAAAACAATAGGTCATTGGTTGATTTTAATGGAACATGAACCTATCTAGGGTTTATTCTATGTCTAGAGGTTAGGGAATTGAATTCATTGTATGTTCATATTTAGGTTTTTGGTGTAGTTCTGACTTAAAAGATCTGTTTTACATGTTCTATTTGAATAGCCTCATGAATGTTTTCCCCTTAACTACACTCTTGGAATTTTTAAATCCATGGTTAATAATGCCTTATGTTGCCTGAGTTTGGATTTCTACTTTGTTGTTTTTTGTCACATAGCCCAGTTGGCTGGGGCTGTAGAATGCACCAACTGCATCTCTGCAGAGAGGTAAGACCCCCCCCCACAAGTGTCCTGAATATTACAGTTAACAATCTGATGGTGAGGCTCAGTAATGCTGGAGCTTTGGGGGAATGCAGAGTACTCCTTCATTGTTCCCTGGTCCACTCTGGCCTGGGGTAGTGGCAGCTGATAGAGTCCAATCTATGGGCCAAATAGAACTGTTTGATGTTTAAACTGAGTGCAATCAAATGACTTATAAATTGAACTATTAATTGAATTGTTAGTGATACAATAATATGGGAACGATTTAACTTTGGGGGAATGCAGAGTACTCCTTCATTGTTCCCTGGTCCACTCTGGCCTGGGGTAGTGGCAGCTGATAGAGTCCAATCTATGGGCCAACTAGAACTGTTTGATGTTTAAACTGAGTGCAATCAAATGACTTATAAATTGAACTATTAATTGAATTGTTAGTGATACAATAATATGGGAACGATTTAACTTTGGGGGAATGCAGAGTACTCCTTCATTGTTCCCTGGTCCACTCTGGCCTGGGGTAGTGGCAGCTGATAGAGTCCAATCTATGGGCCAACTAGAACTGTTTGATGTTTAAACTGAGTGCAATCAAATGACTTATAAATTGAACTATTAATTGAATTGTTAGTGATACAATAATATGGGAACGATTTAACTTTGGGGGAATGCAGAGTACTCCTTCATTGTTCCCTGGTCCACTCTGGCCTGGGGTAGTGGCAGCTGATAGAGTCCAATCTATGGGCCAACTAGAACTGTTTGATGTTTAAACTGAGTGCAATCAAATGACTTATAAATTGAACTATTAATTGAATTGTTAGTGATACAATAATATGGGAACGATTTAACTTTGGGGGAATGCAGAGTACTCCTTCATTGTTCCCTGGTCCACTCTGGCCTGGGGTAGTGGCAGCTGATAGAGTCCAATCTATGGGCCAACTAGAACTGTTTGATGTTTAAACTGAGTGCAATCAAATGACTTATAAATTGAACTATTAATTGAATTGTTAGTGATACAATAATATGGGAACGATTTAACTTTGGGGGAATGCAGAGTACTCCTTCATTGTTCCCTGGTCCACTCTGGCCTGGGGTAGTGGCAGCTGATAGAGTCCAATCTATGGGCCAACTAGAACTGTTTGATGTTTAAACTGAGTGCAATCAAATGACTTATAAATTGAACTATTAATTGAATTGTTAGTGATACAATAATATGGGAACGATTTAACTTTGGGGGAATGCAGAGTACTCCTTCATTGTTCCCTGGTCCACTCTGGCCTGGGGTAGTGGCAGCTGACAGAGTCCAATCTATGGGCCAAATAGAACTGTTTGATGTTTAAACTGAGTGCAATCAAATGACTTATAAATTGAACTATTAATTGAATTGTTAGTGATACAATAATATGGGAAAGATTTAACTTTGGGGGAATGCAGAGTACTCCTTCATTGTTCCCTGGTCCACTCTGGCCTGGGGTAGTGGCAGCTGATAGAGTCCAATCTATGGGCCAACTAGAACTGTTTGATGTTTAAACTGAGTGCAATCAAATGACTTATAAATTGAACTATTAATTGAATTGTTAGTGATACAATAATATGGGAACGATTTAACTTTGGGGGAATGCAGAGTACTCCTTCATTGTTCCCTGGTCCACTCTGGCCTGGGGTAGTGGCAGCTGATAGAGTCCAATCTATGGGCCAACTAGAACTGTTTGATGTTTAAACTGAGTGCAATCAAATGACTTATAAATTGAACTATTAATTGAATTGTTAGTGATACAATAATATGGGAACGATTTAACTTTGGGGGAATGCAGAGTACTCCTTCATTGTTCCCTGGTCCACTCTGGCCTGGGGTAGTGGCAGCTGATAGAGTCCAATCTATGGGCCAACTAGAACTGTTTGATGTTTAAACTGAGTGCAATCAAATGACTTATAAATTGAACTATTAATTGAATTGTTAGTGATACAATAATATGGGAACGATTTAACTTTGGGGGAATGCAGAGTACTCCTTCATTGTTCCCTGGTCCACTCTGGCCTGGGGTAGTGGCAGCTGATAGAGTCCAATCTATGGGCCAACTAGAACTGTTTGATGTTTAAACTGAGTGCAATCAAATGACTTATAAATTGAACTATTAATTGAATTGTTAGTGATACAATAATATGGGAACGATTTAACTTTGGGGGAATGCAGAGTACTCCTTCATTGTTCCCTGGTCCACTCTGGCCTGGGGTAGTGGCAGCTGATAGAGTCCAATCTATGGGCCAACTAGAACTGTTTGATGTTTAAACTGAGTGCAATCAAATGACTTATAAATTGAACTATTAATTGAATTGTTAGTGATACAATAATATGGGAACGATTTAACTTTGGGGGAATGCAGAGTACTCCTTCATTGTTCCCTGGTCCACTCTGGCCTGGGGTAGTGGCAGCTGATAGAGTCCAATCTATGGGCCAACTAGAACTGTTTGATGTTTAAACTGAGTGCAATCAAATGACTTATAAATTGAACTATTAATTGAATTGTTAGTGATACAATAATATGGGAACGATTTAACTTTGGGGGAATGCAGAGTACTCCTTCATTGTTCCCTGGTCCACTCTGGCCTGGGGTAGTGGCAGCTGATAGAGTCCAATCTATGGGCCAACTAGAACTGTTTGATGTTTAAACTGAGTGCAATCAAATGACTTATAAATTGAACTATTAATTGAATTGTTAGTGATACAATAATATGGGAACGATTTAACTTTGGGGGAATGCAGAGTACTCCTTCATTGTTCCCTGGTCCACTCTGGCCTGGGGTAGTGGCAGCTGATAGAGTCCAATCTATGGGCCAACTAGAACTGTTTGATGTTTAAACTGAGTGCAATCAAATGACTTATAAATTGAACTATTAATTGAATTGTTAGTGATACAATAATATGGGAACGATTTAACTTTGGGGGAATGCAGAGTACTCCTTCATTGTTCCCTGGTCCACTCTGGCCTGGGGTAGTGGCAGCTGATAGAGTCCAATCTATGGGCCAACTAGAACTGTTTGATGTATAAACTGAGTGCAATCAAATGACTTATAAATTGAACTATTAATTGAATTGTTAGTGATACAATAATATGGGAACGATTTAACTTTGGGGGAATGCAGAGTACTCCTTCATTGTTCCCTGGTCCACTCTGGCCTGGGGTAGTGGCAGCTGACAGAGTCCAATCTATGGGCCAAATAGAACTGTTTGATGTTTAAACTGAGTGCAATCAAATGACTTATAAATTGAACTATTAATTGAATTGTTAGTGATACAATAATATGGGAAAGATTTAACTTTGGGGGAATGCAGAGTACTCCTTCATTGTTCCCTGGTCCACTCTGGCCTGGGGTAGTGGCAGCTGATAGAGTCCAATCTATGGGCCAACTAGAACTGTTTGATGTTTAAACTGAGTGCAATCAAATGACTTATAAATTGAACTATTAATTGAATTGTTAGTGATACAATAATATGGGAACGATTTAACTTTGGGGGAATGCAGAGTACTCCTTCATTGTTCCCTGGTCCACTCTGGCCTGGGGTAGTGGCAGCTGATAGAGTCCAATCTATGGGCCAACTAGAACTGTTTGATGTTTAAACTGAGTGCAATCAAATGACTTATAAATTGAACTATTAATTGAATTGTTAGTGATACAATAATATGGGAACGATTTAACTTTGGGGGAATGCAGAGTACTCCTTCATTGTTCCCTGGTCCACTCTGGCCTGGGGTAGTGGCAGCTGATAGAGTCCAATCTATGGGCCAACTAGAACTGTTTGATGTTTAAACTGAGTGCAATCAAATGACTTATAAATTGAACTATTAATTGAATTGTTAGTGATACAATAATATGGGAACGATTTAACTTTGGGGGAATGCAGAGTACTCCTTCATTGTTCCCTGGTCCACTCTGGCCTGGGGTAGTGGCAGCTGATAGAGTCCAATCTATGGGCCAACTAGAACTGTTTGATGTTTAAACTGAGTGCAATCAAATGACTTATAAATTGAACTATTAATTGAATTGTTAGTGATACAATAATATGGGAACGATTTAACTTTGGGGGAATGCAGAGTACTCCTTCATTGTTCCCTGGTCCACTCTGGCCTGGGGTAGTGGCAGCTGATAGAGTCCAATCTATGGGCCAACTAGAACTGTTTGATGTTTAAACTGAGTGCAATCAAATGACTTATAAATTGAACTATTAATTGAATTGTTAGTGATACAATAATATGGGAACGATTTAACTTTGGGGGAATGCAGAGTACTCCTTCATTGTTCCCTGGTCCACTCTGGCCTGGGGTAGTGGCAGCTGATAGAGTCCAATCTATGGGCCAACTAGAACTGTTTGATGTTTAAACTGAGTGCAATCAAATGACTTATAAATTGAACTATTAATTGAATTGTTAGTGATACAATAATATGGGAACGATTTAACTTTGGGGGAATGCAGAGTACTCCTTCATTGTTCCCTGGTCCACTCTGGCCTGGGGTAGTGGCAGCTGATAGAGTCCAATCTATGGGCCAACTAGAACTGTTTGATGTTTAAACTGAGTGCAATCAAATGACTTATAAATTGAACTATTAATTGAATTGTTAGTGATACAATAATATGGGAACGATTTAACTTTGGGGGAATGCAGAGTACTCCTTCATTGTTCCCTGGTCCACTCTGGCCTGGGGTAGTGGCAGCTGATAGAGTCCAATCTATGGGCCAAATAGAACTGTTTGATGTTTAAACTGAGTGCAATCAAATGACTTATAAATTGAACTATTAATTGAATTGTTAGTGATACAATAATATGGGAACGATTTAACTTTGGGGGAATGCAGAGTACTCCTTCATTGTTCCCTGGTCCACTCTGGCCTGGGGTAGTGGCAGCTGATAGAGTCCAATCTATGGGCCAACTAGAACTGTTTGATGTTTAAACTGAGTGCAATCAAATGACTTATAAATTGAACTATTAATTGAATTGTTAGTGATACAATAATATGGGAACGATTTAACTTTGGGGGAATGCAGAGTACTCCTTCATTGTTCCCTGGTCCACTCTGGCCTGGGGTAGTGGCAGCTGATAGAGTCCAATCTATGGGCCAAATAGAACTGTTTGATGTTTAAACTGAGTGCAATCAAATGACTTATAAATTGAACTATTAATTGAATTGTTAGTGATACAATAATATGGGAACGATTTAACTTTGGGGGAATGCAGAGTACTCCTTCATTGTTCCCTGGTCCACTCTGGCCTGGGGTAGTGGCAGCTGATAGAGTCCAATCTATGGGCCAACTAGAACTGTTTGATGTTTAAACTGAGTGCAATCAAATGACTTATAAATTGAACTATTAATTGAATTGTTAGTGATACAATAATATGGGAACGATTTAACTTTGGGGGAATGCAGAGTACTCCTTCATTGTTCCCTGGTCCACTCTGGCCTGGGGTAGTGGCAGCTGATAGAGTCCAATCTATGGGCCAAATAGAACTGTTTGATGTTTAAACTGAGTGCAATCAAATGACTTATAAATTGAACTATTAATTGAATTGTTAGTGATACAATAATATGGGAACGATTTAACTTTGGGGGAATGCAGAGTACTCCTTCATTGTTCCCTGGTCCACTCTGGCCTGGGGTAGTGGCAGCTGATAGAGTCCAATCTATGGGCCAAATAGAACTGTTTGATGTTTAAACTGAGTGCAATCAAATGACTTATAAATTGAACTATTAATTGAATTGTTAGTGATACAATAATATGGGAACGATTTAACTTTGGGGGAATGCAGAGTACTCCTTCATTTAACTTTGTTGACTTATGCTAGATGAAATTGTTTGAAATATTGCAGTTGGATCATTGAACTGTGTGTATCTACAAAATATGTAAAAACAGATTTGGCATTAAATAACCAACAATGGTTGGTATGCCATAAAACCATACCAAACCAAACAAACCGAGCCAAATCTTTTGTCACATCATTACTACTCATTTGTTATCTTGAAGCCCTTTGTCATGGTCAGTCGACTTAGCTTTGGATGACAGTGTATCAAAAATAACTATGACTAAATAGCACAGTAGATAGTTCTCTAGCCTTGGTAGGGTAACCAATTTAGAAGAAGGAAAACTCTGAATCCAAACTCCCCTAGTCAGTATGGTAAGGTAAAGCTCATTATTTCCCATGTTTTACATATCTTAGGGAAGGTTTAATTCTGACAGTGAACTGATGAAAGGTCTCATAGGATGGAATATATATATATATATATATATATAGTGAGCATCTGCTCACTATAAATAATTGTAGAACTCGTTATGAAGATGATTGTTTTTCAGTCCTGCACAGGGCAAGAAATAAATCCCATCTCAAATTTCTAGAGGCGATTTATATCTCTATGAATTGCTCCTCTCTGTGCCGGCAGTTAAACAATCACATTCTTAATATATTTGGGGAACTCCTGGATACAGGGGTTACTTAGTTTTTTTGGGTTTTTTTTCCCCTCTATCTGGCCATTCTGCTTATATATTATATATATATATACCCTGTTTTTAGTTAAATTTCCAGTGTTCCCAACTTGAAAAGAGATGGACAAAAAGGGTCCTTCATTGTTTTACAGTTTTACTTAAGTTTCCCTACAGCGAAAATGAAAAGGTTAAAATTTCAACTCACTCTTCAAATATATTTCAAATGGTTACTAATCTATGTAACATATGTATTGATGTGATAGATTTTGGAAGCATTCCAGCAATTGTGAGTAAGCTGAGGTTAGAATAATGAAAAAAATATTATTTTATGAAATACAAGTCATCTTGAAATTTGAGAATTTACTAGATTTTACAAAAGCTTTTCACTGTGAGAAAAATCCATTATCAAAACATTCTATTGTTTAAATGGTAGTGGTTATTGGGGATGACCTCCTGCTTGTGGAAAATAAGATTTATGAGAAGTGATTTTGGAAAAAATGCAAATTATTTTGAAAATATTAACAATGTATTCTTTGGTCAAATACTTTGAGAAGCTATGTAATAAGAGAACTCAAAATAAATTTGTGAAAAGTGACATAATGAAATCATTGAAGTATAATTTTGAGTGTTTTTGGCAAAATTTAGCAAAAGATGAGGTGGAGTTTATGAGACTGACCCTTTGCTTAGGATTGAGGAAAATTACTATAGTAAGATTTTGTCAAGAACTTCAGTTGGCTCATGGGTGCTGTGTAGTTAAGAATTGGCTGGTAGATACTGCGAAATTCAGTTAGCTGAGAGAGAGAGAGAGATAGATAGATAGATAGATAGATAGATAGAGAGAGAGAGAGAGAGAGAGAGAGTTTAACTTCTTGCAGACAGAAAGGCGACTATTAGGTGAAGCCAAGTGTTTAGAGCAGAGGACTAGGTGATGAATCAGATATGCAAAGTTGACAGATGATACTGCCCTTATGAATTTGTAGTGAACAATGCTGAATATTGAAGACGAGTGGATCAATACTTTGTTCTATGTCAAACAGTTGAAGATTTAGCAAAAGTCTACTGTTAGTTACCAAGCCATTAATAGCATAACAATATCACAAAACTTATTTTTCATATTCTCTAACCAACAAAGGCATGTTTCTTCTTCACAAATGAAATCTGTTTCCTTTGATGATGTTACTTTCATTACTCTCTCTCTCTTACAAAGGTCTATTCTATGTGCTTCAACTGACTGTCACTCTCATTTGGGTTCTCTTTCAACCATGCTATCCGACAAGATTGCTCTCTGTCACTTAAGTAAATATTAACTTTTCAATATGCATAAACAATATCACAAACTTGAATATGCACAAAGGCAGAGATTACATGGCAAATAACTCCTTACACAAACAATACACAAAGCATTGAAACTTTTTTTAATTCAGATAATTGCAGATTGTCACAGAATTGATCTTCACTAAAATTCTGGAATGATGGCTGATATTGCAGTACCCAGCCAGAGATTTAAATTATTTCATCATCATCATCGCCAAGTCTCACTGACAGTACAAATTTCTCGGAATCTCTCTCTCCATCTGTCCCTATCATCCATTGCTTCAGGCAGAATCTCAGATTCTACATTGTCTTCACATAGAGCTGATATAAGTAACTTCTTGCTAGTTCACCAACACTTATGAGTTCATCTATGCTTATCCAGCAGTATCCAGCAAGTCTTGTTTGTCTTACTTGGATGGTTTTTGTGATGGGAGGTCAGTGGCTGTACAGTTGCTATTTTGAGGGTTGTTGCTTCCAGGATTTGTTCAAAATGTTTGGTTAGTGTCTATATGGTGTCAAAATGTTTGGTTAGTGTCTATATATGTGGTCATATATGTCTATATGACCACATCCACTGCTCGGAAGAAATCCCATTTTATTTTATTGGATAGATCAGATTTCCATATGACCGAATGCAGTCCACACCTTTGCTAAGTATATGGTGACATCACTTTCAGTAGATGAGATATTGCTGCTGAGATGTGAACTTATCCAAGAATTTCAGCCAATCTAGGAGAAGGAAAACTGGGAATTCAAACCTGAGAAGTTGTGTGAATACATATATTTAAAACCTGTGATAATTTGTGTTGTACATAGTTCAAAACAAGGTATGAAGATAAAATAAGGATTTTTAGTACATTCCACAAAATCATGCTATTTGAATTTCATAGCAACAAACACTAAAGACAAATAAATCTTGCAAAAAGAAGTAGTTTAGATATGGTAAAATTAGTTTAAGCTTGAGAGTATGAACAGCACAAGTTTTTTCGTTATGATCTCTCAGATAACTGTTCTCTGTATACTGAACAAGGGTTAATGACAAAACTACAAAAGTGCAATGCTAAAAGAGGTTGTTTTTGGCAACCTTAGTCAAGGGTGACCCGAAGGTGCCCTTTTCGATAGCTACAACACCGAGGTGTAGGGGAGGGTACTACTCCTTTCCCTGGATTGATCCACTTTACCCTTGATCCTTACCTTATAATGCTGAGTGTTAAGCAAGGTAGCATCAAGTACCATTTTTTAAGTCTTTGGTATGACTCGACCTGGGATTGAACCCAGGTGGTAGAAATATCTTATTACAGCACCAGCAATGGTGAAATGTTTCAGTTTGACTAAAAGACTTTTTATGCTGTGGATATCATGGATTCATTGTAAAATAAAAGTAATATTATGACAAATAAATATCACAAGGAACTTTTTAAGACTAGATAATGTTTGAGACAGTTATGTCAAAGTCACTTAATTACAGGTGGTTCTGGATAGTTTTCTCTTTAACTTTCTGCTTTACTGAGATAGCAGTCTCTATTAGTTTATATTCCTTCTCTGTTACTCTTTGCCACTCTAGCTTTTTGGCTAACATCCCAAATGTACATCCACTCAGCTCAAACTTCCAAGCTTGAAGAAGCTGACTTAAAAATGAAGACAAAACATACATCCCAATAGAGATTTACAAGAATTGTTTTTGTTAGTGCTGACACTGATATAATGGTTTTTGCCTTATTCCATTGGTCTACTCTTCAGCAACTCAGTGTACAAGAAATGTGACAGAACACTGGAGTGCATGATTCCAGACAGCTTTTTCCAGTTCATGTAATTCAACAAAAAAATGGGCCAAATCTTATGTTCTTTGCTTCCAGCCATGCATGCACAATTGGAAGCAGATTATATAAGTTGGTTGTTAACATTATTTCAAGGAAAATTTGGTTGGGGAGTGTCTCCTAAGTTAGGGGTGGGGAGTTAGAAAGTCTTCAGCCGGCAGGAAAATACTTTGATCAGATATAATGTTAAGGGTCATCTTGAAAATTTTTAAATGGACTCAGATACTAGTTATATGCCTGTGAAAAGAGCATAGACTTTGAAATTTTGTCATTCACAGGTTGAAGTACCAAAGGACATTCATTGATATCTTTATTTTCCACTGACTTTTAGCATCACTGTTTTGTTTACTTCAACTATGGATTCTCAAAGTTATCCATTTAGATTCCTGGAGGGAGAATAATATTTTGGCATAGTGAATAAAAGTATAGGAGTCCGTGGAGATTGAATTTACATGTTTGTATTTATAAATTCCTTTATAACAGGAGAACAAAAATCAATGGATCACGTAGACTCATTGCCAGAAATCATACACCAAACAAAATGCGTGACTGGATATGAGGGTCACGAATGGTCTTTTGTTCACAAACAACCAATCCAAAACATATGGGTCATCTAAATGTACAAATGATGTTAAAGTGGAAAGTGCAAATTTAGACTTTTGTTGAAATGACTTTAAATTCTGAAGCAAAATTTATATACACATTAAAAGGAATTGCATTTTACTGGATGAATGAAAAACTGTAGCAAAGTCTCCCAAGCTTTCTGTAACTGTTGAACCCATTCTAATTTGGTTTGGTTTCTTTGTTTAACAGCATATCAACCTTTATGGGTTATTTAATACCAAAGCCATTTATGTAGAAGCATAGCTGTGAAGATTAATGAGTTCATATCTTTTCTTGGGATATTAGTCCAAAAGTGAATCCAACAGCATGTCTGAAGTTTGAACTTGATTACTGTAAGTTGCAATCTATCACATTAGACATTGAAACTCCCTCCTGAGCCTATTTTACTAGCTTTTCTAAGTTTGTATATGGTAGAATCTGGACTTGTGCATTATTTACTAAGCAAATGGAGATGCATTTTAAAAAGAAAACAAGGTAATCTGTACCTCAAACTCACAAACATACAACCTAATATTCATGATCTCTACATGTACCCACCAAACCAATCCTTCCGATTGAAAAATAATTAAATAATTAAAAGTATGCTTGTATTTATAGTTTCTTTTCTCACATAAATTGTATCAAATATTGGTAAATTAGTTAAGTTTTGTAATTAATATTCAATTAATTTATTTGGGGTTGAATAAAATTTAAATTTGGTTACTAGGGATGGATAAAGTAAAAATTTTGAGAAAAAAACCTTTAAATTTGGTTTTAAAGAAAATGGTGTGGTGCTATTGGAGTGGGTGGTGTTAAGGAGAATATTTAGTCATGTTCTGACTCACCAAGGTCCAATCTTAGCATTAGTATATCCAATGATACACAAACACTGAATAAACAGAAAGAAAGACAAGATAAGCACATTTACACATATAGGAACATATAATACATATGTAATATGGGTACAAGAAATATTAACAAAATACACAAATTTGTCTTAACATGTGAAATGAGCGCATATTGTTCTATGAAAAGGCTGTACATGAAAAGAAGTACAAAACATAAATGTTCGTTTGGTTCCTTTGTTTAATGGAATATCAACCTTTCTGGATTATTCAGTGCCAAAGCCATCTTTGTAGAATGATGGCAGTGATATTATTTAATCCATTGTTGTGGAGATTTGGGAGTTCATACCTTTCCCACAGTTATTAGTCCAAAAGTGAAAGTAATAGCAAGACTGTAATTTGAAAACACTTTGAGGCCACAAAAGACATAAAACTCTTACATATCTTTGGGGATTTAGCCATATTGGCTTTGTGCTTGAATGCTGAGGTAAAACAAAGTCTCTCTTTTGTTCATCAAACAGAAATAAAAAGGCATGTCTACTTTGTTTGAAGAATGAGAAGGAAAAGAGGCCAATTTGCATTATTGAATTGTCATTTATCCAATCAATACACTCACCAAATCCAAGGGAGACAATTATAGTCTCGATACAGTACCATAAAACTTTATTGGGGCATATAACCATTTAAAATGTATCACATACACATTTAATTGCAGAGATAACGAGATTGTATACAACTTTTTTTTCCTGTATAAAAGTTTAAAGGGACCAGAAGCAACTAGAAAAAACCCTTTTTGATAGAATCTTCACATTTTGAAAGACTCTTTGTAAATATTCATTTTTATATTATCACTTTATTCATGATGAAATATCAAGAAATTATTTTGATAAAAATAATAAAATCATCAATAAAAAAAAGCTATTATTATAGCATTTCTATTAACCTTATAAATATTAACTCCATATTGACTGAATTCCTATGCTGATCAGGCCATTAGCAGAAATAAAAAAAAATTGTGATTGAGCAGTAGCTATCTTTGATGATATCATATCTGGAAAATGCTGTGGGTTGCAGATATCCACCCCAGTCAAAAATACTAAGTATAGAAAGTATTTCTGAAAAAAAAAGTCAGTTTATTTTCAGCAGGATCATAACAAGATTCAGGTTTCTTATACATGATTGTTAAAAACGAGTACACTCTAAAAACTAATACTCTTGGGAAAGTATAAACTCCCTTATCTTTCCAGCTATGGGTCAAACAGTAACTCTACTGTTACAATCAGAATCAAATCTCATAATGATTTTGTCAGAGAACTCGGTTGTGTATAGCCAGCCTGGACCAAAAGCATTTCCTTAAAGTTACAGAAAAGACAACTTGAGCATGCCGTGGAACACATGGTTTGGTTCGGCTGCCTTGATATACAAAAACTTGCAGGCAGAAATTAGCAGACTGAGTTTCAAGCTCCTAGTTGTACAAAAAGTTGAATGCATAAAACTGACATGCAGCGGGAGCATGGGGACTTTTGTAGATTCGATTTTTTCTTTTCACCTTGAGCATGCCATGGAACACGTGGTTTGGTTCAGCCGCCTTGATGTACAAAAACTTGTGGGCAGAAATTAACAGACTGAGTTTCAAGCTCCTAGTTGTACAAAAAGTTGAATGCATAAAACTGACATGCAGCGGGAGCATGGGGACTTTTTTGGAGATTCGATTTTTTCTTTTCACCTTTGGGTGGCTCACCTGGTACTCATGCCAGGTAGTCGGAAAAAAATTATGATTACATGAACTCGGGGGTTGGGGGCGCTGTCTGCCCAGATCTTTTCCTGTTTGCAGGACTAAGTTAATTGCTAATACTAAAACAAAAAAGGATCCAAAATTATAGCAGAAAGTTTTCTATCATAATCTCCGATGAATTGATAATCTTTTTGTAATTATGGTCTTTTATTATTTTATTGTTCAAGTCTTACTAGTACAGTATTTCTATTTTAACTCTAAAACTCAATAAATCTTGCTTAAAGTCTTTGTGTTTGGAATCTTGGAGAATTTGTTGAAACACTTTGGAAACACACTATATGCAAACATACTCTTTTTCATACATATTCTATAAACATGAGAAGAAAAAGGAAAAAAGATCAAATTTGATTTTCTCAGTCCTCAAAACACATCCTCCAACACTAATTCTCATTTATGCATGAATCACATTAATCTCAAAGCTGGACTTTTGCAAGTTTATGTTAGCAGGTCTTGTGTGCTGATTGGTTGATTCTATGGTGAATCAGTAATAGCCCGTCATGAGAAAAGCTAAACCTAGAATGGCCGGTTTTTTTTCCACATCACACACTGTCACTCTCATTTCCATTTTGAAACACGTTGTTTTGTTATATGTGGAAAAAATGCTTGCCATCCTGACTCTTTTTTATCTATGAGATAACTTTACACAACCTATTTCTGATTTCAGAAAATGCAGCCAGTGACAAGTCTCTTCTGTTGGGTACTCTTCTGAAAGGGATCAACATCAGCAACATCTGAAGATGAACTATCACAAGCAAGATCATTGGGTGCTCTTGCATCAGTCTCTGAGCTGCTGGCATCATAGGAGGAATTACCTGGTGAGGTCAACCATAGATAAATTAATTATTCATTTTGTTTTGATTCACTGTCCTCTTCAAACAATGAAGATAATCTCAGAAAAGGACGTAGGTCATTTATGTGACTTGGAATCCTATCAATTTGTACAGACTGCAGACTAATGATCTCTGACTAGCTTATATATCTCCCATGTCAGATCTTTACCCCGATGGTGTCTTTTGCTTCAAATGCTTGCTGGGTATTCTGTGGTTCAGGTGGGTGTGTGACATTGATTCTCACTCCTGGAAATGGTACTCATGCAACACATCAGCTGGTCCTGTGAATGATAAGAAGTTGTCCTTGGGTGTGATGTTATGCCAGTAGACCGTCTCTGGCATAGAAAATCTACAATGGTCTAAATGATTTAGTGACTCCTTTCTATGATAACATTCCCAGTTGGTACATAGCAAAGTCATAACCACATGCACAAGCCACTCAAAAAATTCTTCAAGAGTTTACCAATGAAAGCTGTGTCATTGTCCACCTAGATTTTGGTTGTTAGACAGTGCCTCCCACAAAATTGATTGCAACTGGTGAATGATATTGGTGGAGTCTTGTTGATGTAGCAGTTGCCATATTGCAGACTGAGAGGGACTATAATCAATAAGCACCAGAAAATGTTCCACATCACAGTGAGGGTGGTGTATTGCTCATTTTCTTCAGTTGTCTCTTACTCCCAGCTTTTCTTATCTCTATTACACAGGTGCTGAGTCTATGGATTGGCAGGTTTCAGAAGCTTTGATGATTGACTTCATGATTTTTGTTTATACTGATTGGTCAACAGACCTTCCAAAGTACAGGGTCCTCTTCACACCTGGTTGTCCACTTTGTTGATGGATGTTAGTTACCTGATCTATACTCAGCTTGTTCCCCACATTTGTGCATCTCTTTTACACCAGCTCAACTCCTTTCCAGTGTAACTCTAACCACTTCTGTGTCATCCATCATGCCCATTGTCAGAGCATATTCATCCATCAGTGACCAAAGTGTTAACAACCATCTCCTAACCAGCATCTCACCAGCCATATTTGTATTTATGTATGCCTTCCTGGTTAGGGTAATTCCCAGCAATGAACTCATGCAAAAACCAGTGATCAGATTTAACAGTGACACTTGACAATGAAGAACCAGACAAATGCCTTTTTATCACTGTGTTGAGCTCAGCCAAATTAATATTTGGCATCTTTGATCAGATTCAACCAGCAAGAATCCTTCATAATCCTTCTATCCATTGCTCAAAAAGCAGTCCTCCAACCAGCAGAACCAGGTGATGCAGCTCCAACAGAAACTCGTCCACCATTTCCCTAAGATGAAGTCACTGTGCCATAAATTCATCAAACACATTGAATGAAACTGTTGCATATGCTATCATGAGAGCCTGTTAAATATGTCTTGCATTTGCCCTCTGCTCCTTACTGAGTTGTCAGTACACAGCAAGAACACTACCTCTCAAACACAGTTGTCAGGCACGCTTGATCATGTCACAGAGTTCACTGACTAATTCTACATTTTTGATCCATTTAATGATCTGCAAATCAGTTGCAGGGCCACTGGGATCAGCTGGATATTAAATATCTTGTTTGCTATTTTGTGGAGAGTCCCCACCAAAAAAAAAAAGATCACAAAAATAACTTGTAGGAAAAAACAAAACAACTGAAAAAGAAAGTTCAAAAGTGATCTTCTGGGTCATAAAAGTACATCCTTCAACACCAATTCTTATCCAAGCATGAACCATACCTATCTCAATTTGAAGATCTCAAAACTGAATTTCAGTCTTGGACTCATGCATGTTTTTGTAGGCAGGTCTTATGCACTGACTGACTTGTTCTTTGGCAAATCAGTAGCAGCCATAAGAAAAGTTGGATCTTGAATGACCATTTCTTCTTTTCCACTCTCATTTTCCCTTCTGGTTCAAAGGATATTTATTTTGTTTCTCATAGCAAAAAATGTATGCCATCCAGACTCTTTTCAACCTATGTGGTAATTCTTCACTACACATGCTTAATATAATGGTTATCATCATAGGAAATAGATTCAGTGAACCAAGTTTAAAAAGTTGGATTAGACTGCATTTTACTTCACACAAATTTCTGTGTGAAAGGCATGAATTCGTCTCTTCTCTTTAGCCAGGTATGGGTATATAGTTGGGCAGAATAGGTTCTAGTCTAAGAAACCAGTCTAAGAAAAGGAAAATTTAATTCAAACTTACTTTTCTCTGCTTAAAATTGACCTCGTGTCACATCCTGTCGATGGCTGACAGATTGGGTAAATATAGGCATACATTGATTTGGCTATATACACTAATTTATATCGACACACTTGGTTGAGAGTAGTCACAGAGTCTATCAAGACAGACAAGTATTTATCAAGCCAAAATAAAACATCAGTTTTTCTCACAGAGGCTTTTAACTTTTGATTAAATTCTTAATCAATAACAAGAAAAAGTTTTCATGAATTATAGATCTTGATTATTGCATTTGAAGGATGAAAAAGAAGTGAAGAAGAGTGTCTTAAATAACAAACCTTTCGCTAGAGTTACAGTGGTAACTTCTGCTTTGAAAAAAATGTTTTTCCTGAATGATTACGTATTTTAAACAAAATCACTAAAAAACAAATGGTAAGTTTTTTTTTACTTTCAGAATAGGTTCAAAGATTATAAAGGTATAAATGTAATTAAGCTGATAGAAAATTTAACAAAGCTCAAGAAAATGTTAAATGCATTAAAAATGTCTCATTTAAACTACTTGCTAGACTATTATCAAAAGAATCAATTTTGATGGATCTAAGTAAATTGTCATTTGGGGAAGATATAAGGAAATTAGATTTATAGAAAAATGTAAAGTATTGCATATTGAATCCGAAAACTTTAACATTGAATGAAAATTAAGCAAAGAGGAAATCAGAAAAGTAAATAAAGAATGTAATCTAGGAGGAGGCTTTTATGATACACAATGCTGAAAATCATATTTTTTCTATTTATTCAAGGGCAAATGGAACATTTGTTTGGATGGTTATAAAATTTTATTTCAAGAGAGACAAATATTGTTTTAATGATGTAGAAAACCCTAATAAGACTTCATATAAGATATCACACCAAGGCTTCTGTGTTGAGACATGGAAACTGGAGTGTAATATTGAGCTTAGTGGGAATGCAAAGAAGAGTGATAAAAACAATAAAACTAGTAAAAGATTAGAGTTATAGAGAGAGATTAGGATTAACTACTTTATTAGAAAGAAGAATGAAAAGTGATCTAATTGAAACTTTAAAAAAAATCAATGGAATTTCTAATTATTGTGGGCATTTTTTTACTAACAGAGTAATATACCTTTGAAACAAATTGCCTAATTGGATTTAAAACACCAATATTATAAAAAAAATTTCTTGATTAAATTGGACGGTTTCAGAAAAAATGGTAAGAAAAAGAATTTAAGAGGGCATATTTTTAGTAACTATTGAATGAATTACTTAACAGAATTTAATCTGTATATAGATATTGTATTATATTGAATATGTTCTGTGCAAAGTAAATTTTTCTTTTCTTTTAAGGTTGACATGAGAAGATAGTAAAACGCTGAGATGCCCAAGGAGGCATGACAAATAAAAAAATTATTAATAAACTAATTTATATTGAGAATTCAGCTTTTACTTACATGTATATATTTAAATGCACCCAATTTCACAAGTGTGTTTGATTTTATAAGCCTATTCTCTTAATGTCCATGCTATGACTAAGCATATGAAAGAATTGGAATATATATATATATATATATATATATATATATATATATATATATATATATATATATTAAACTTCTCTTTTGTATTATTTTTAATTAATATCATCCATATCCTGAAGTTTTATCCTTATGGTGAATTTTCTGTTTAGGAAAGAGGAAAAAGTCAAATTGATCAAATTGATCTGGTGAGTATGAAGATGGCTACATTT